>BSBM01000444.1:6542500-7742500 GCA_027924585.1 Larix kaempferi
CACGTTCTGCGTTTTCTCCTCCCGCCTTCCCGTCTCCCATACAACGCGACACTTCACAATTAACAGTCAAAGCATTGGAGGAAGCTCAAGACACTCCATGTTCACAATCAACAAGTTTGAAGAGGATTCTACAGTTGGCATTTGGAATTGAGGATTCCACATTCACAATTACCAAGCTTCAAGGGGATTCTGCATTCACAAATTCAAGCTTCAAGAGGATTCTACATTCACAATTTCAAGCTTCAAGGTGATTCTATATTAACAATGTCAAGCAAGTTTGATGAATCTATATGAACACAATTGAACAAGAATCTACATTCCCTATTGAACAAGCTTGAAATTTCTATATTCACAAATGAAGAATTTTCTATATTCACAAGTGAGGTAGAAACTTTACTTTCACATTTGAGCAAGATTGATGTTCATTTATATTCACAATTGAGGAAGTATCTATATTGACAATTGAGCAAGCTTGAAGAACCTATATTCATAGTTGAGAAATAATTTGGACATTTGAATAATTGAGCACACCTCTAGGATCTATTTTCTTAGTATTGCTCATTGTGGTCATGAGGAATTCACGCAATCGAAAAAGGAAATCGGCAAGGAAAGAGAAGCCTCAAGAAACCATGGAAGAAGTTAGAGAAAAGAAAATATTGGACATGTGGAATCGAAGGCATTCCATGGAAACTCATACAATTCCAACCATAGATGATGCCACAATCATTCCTACCCATCCACCTCAAGAAATACGAAGAAATTCACTAGAGGGGCCCTCAATTTCAACAACATTTGATGAAAAAGCACCCCATGGCACTAGTGAAGAAGTAAGACGTAGGTGCTCATCGGGTGATTTTTCAATTCCCACATCAAGTCAACCTCAAAATATGGTAGTGAATGACTTGTTGGGTAGTGGTTATATAAGCGACGAAGTTAGAGAGGCATTGAGTGGAGGATTGACAATGGAAGAAGAAAATATTATGGAGACCGTCCAAGAGAATGAAAGACAAGGGGCTCATATGGAAACGCCAGAGCGTCCTGGTGATGGTGTACATGCTCCAGTTCCAACACCCTTACCTCCATTAGCAACTGCACGCCGAAGAACTCCGAGACGTATACAGGTTGATGAAACTCTCATTAGTTCACTTGAAGGTATGTTGTCTACACATTCTATTGCTTATCAAACTCGACAAATACTTGATAACTTTTTTTATTCTAAATGTGATGGGGACAAGTGAAAATTATTTTTATCATTGTTGAAATCTAGGCATATGATTGTTGTTAGAAGAACATTAGGGATAAAGATGGCCAAAAAGTTAGAACCAAGTTATCATATTGTTAAAAGTTTAGTAGATGCATTTAGTACAATTGGAAAAAAATCTCGCTCAAAGGATCGCAATGCGGCTCGTTGTGTGTTGTCACAATCAATCATTAACAAAAGCACTAAGGCACTTCGTTTTCTTAAACCTACATCCAAAATTGTTAATTTGAATGTGAAGACACTTCGTAGGTATTGTGTTAGAAGAGAACAACTTGAAACCGGTCAAACAAATGTTTGGGCTTTCATTGGCAGGTTGCCACGCTCTGATATGAAGCTCATTGCTGCGGTAAAGGGATTAGTGCAATCTTTTTGGCATGACAACACTAGACCTTCTTCCAACCAAAAAGATGTATTATAATTGATAAGGGGTTCAAAGGATCGTGAACCACACATTAAACATTTTCTTGATATGACACAAACAGAATTATATGAGAGATTTAGGAATGAACATAATGAACTTGACTTGGGCCAAAGATCATTTGAAAAATGCAAACCATGGTATGTTAAAATAAACACAATTCGTAACACATGTTGTTGTCGATAACACATTGAGTATGGTTACTATTATGACACATATACATATATTTTTCGTGTATTGCATAACACTCTTGTGTAGGAATGCTCAGCTGCATTACCCCCGATGCCATCTAGAGACTTTATTCATAGCATTTTGTGTAGCAGGCCAAACGATTGCTCATTTTATCAAAAAACTTGCATAGATGGGACATGCCCAGGGTGTGGTGGATTGGAATTATTGGAAAAATGCATACATGTGGCCGATGAGCATGAACTTGGGAGGCATGAGGTGAACTTGAAGTCATTCAAATATGTCATGTATGATATTGATGGAGGGAACGAAAGAACACAAATACAATTGGTCACTTCTCAGGTTGGTAATGAGTTATTGAATACTATTTATTCTTCAGATTGCAATTTCATATGTAACAATCTATTGATATATTTCTTTATTGTTGATCTACCAGGTACGGGTTTGTGACTTCATGGGGGAATTCTTTGAAAAGACACAATAGTATGTAAAGCATGTACATGTGGCTCGTTGGCAAGATGAGAAGTTTAGAACGTGCAGGGATACATTTCCTATCGGGACTATCCTGTCAGTGGTCGATTTTGCAGAAAACTACACTCTTCAACTGCAAAATGAGATTCAGAGTCAATACTATCACTCGGACCAGGTCAGCCTAATGGTCCATATAACCTATAGACATGGGGAAAATAGTATTGAAGACAACAGGGTTATATTGAAGGAGTATCACTTCTACATAAGTGATGACAGGTGTCACGACTTGGATTTTGTACAACACAGCTTTCAAATCTTCTACAATCACTTGAAGGATAACAATATACAGATGGAACAACATTGGATTTGGTCTGACAGTTGTGCAGGGCAATTCAGAAATGCCCGTGTCTTCCAATGGTTGTGTATGCTCCACAAAAGCCACAAGGTGCCACATATGTGGAACTATTTTGAGACCGGACATGGAAAAAGTGAACATGATGGAGCAGGTGCATGCATAAAGACTGCATTGCACAGGAAAGAAATGAAGTTCACAGATGGAACTATCATCCGAAATGAAAAAACCATCGTTCAATGGTGTGCTTCAGTCATGGGGGAGGGAGCAAGAAGGCAGGAAGATCACTCAACCAGGAAAGCACATGTGGTTAGATATTTTTGGGAGGTGGTGGATGTAGATCATTCACAGTTATATGAGTGCAAGACCATCCAAGGAACTCGTGCATTTCATTCAGTTAGAATGTCGGACAATGCTATACTTGAAATGTGGACAAGGAAACTGTCATGTTTTTGTTCTCGATGCAGTAGTGGTGAATGGAAAGAATGTGAATCCATGGATTGGGTTGACAACTGGGACCATGTATCACTCCCCATTGGTCGACGGATAGCTACATAATTATCCCAGTTGGAGGAGGACCAATCAAGTATATCACCAGAATATGACCACATATCAGATCTCGTACAACTAGGTTCGATTAATATTTTTATATTTTTGACAACTGGTTGTGTCTAATTAGTTGTGTATATTTTTGATATTTTTGACAACTAGTTGTGTCTAATTAGTTGACTAAAAAGTTGGAACTATATTTTCTCCAGGTCACATATACGCAGTGGTTGCCCCAAGATGCAATGCATGGTGCACTAACTATTGGCTGGAACCTTGCTTAGAGGGGAAGCAAACCCTAAATGTCCCATTGCGGGACTCTGAGGGAGTTGATTTTCCAATTGGGTCGATGGTTATAAAGGGAGAATATTTGAACCAGGTTTCCCACTCAGCAAATAGAAAAGGGTATACATATGAAGATTATAGACCAGGTGGGACTGTATACCATTATACACACTTAGTTATTGGCACAAACCTCCAGCTGCAAATAATGCCAAGGAAGAACTCATCAAAGGCATGATACTTATTGCCTTATTCCGAGCACGAGATGTTACAACAAACCATTGGTATTTGAGGTGATTCTAATGGTCTAGTCGAATGACCATAGGTAGGTAATCTGGTATGTGGTTTTCTTGTTTTATTCTGTACTATGTTATACGTATGTGGTGTAATGTCCCTTGTTAGGAATTTTATTAAAATGGCAATTTTTCACTTTTTTCCCTAGTTAGACCTTTGACTAGTTTTGAGCTCTAGGTCCCCAAATTGCTCCAATTGCTCCCAAATATTCTGAGAAGGTATATGGATGATGTTAGAACATAAATATACATTTCAGGGATTCCTTTGGACCTTTAAAACACTTCTACAAATCCTCTTTCAATTCTGGCCAATGTAGGAAACTTTACTAGTAATTTCCCTTTGACTAGTATTGGTCTCTAGGTCTCAAATTGACTCCAAATGCCTTCAAATCTTCAAGGAAGGTGTATGAATGATATTAGGACTTGAATATGATGTTCATGGATGAGATATGGCTACCAAAAGACCTCTTCAAACTCTCTTAATATTCTGGACCAAGTATGCAATTTTACTAGTAATTTCGGGTTCAAATCCCCCTGGGGTAAGTACTGAAAATGGCTTCCCAAATGCCTCCAAAACCACTCAAATTTATGAACAGAGGTAGGGAATGTATTAAGAATTTTATTAATGTCTAATTTGCACCATTAATTCATTATTATATCTATTCCAACCCTCTTCCATTTAGCTGCAAAAATCATCAATTCGACCCTTGGGGAAATGGCACTATTTCTTCTCCCAATGCAATTAAAATGAGTAAAAATACTTCAAATGCTCGAAACCATGAGCTGCAATAGTGAGTGAGCTGCAATAGAAGAAACCATGAGCTGCCTTGTAGCTTACACCTACAAATAAAGACTCCATTAAAGCTCCAAATGAAAAGTCTGAATGGCCTTTCCAATTACCAACTTGGATGGGAATCTTTCACCCTCGAAATTGGCTAAGGAAAGAAACTAGTCATCCAATAGCTCTCCCTCTTCACAGATGCAATTGAAAATTTCTCAAATGATCAAAATCTGGTTTCATTCTTTGTTATTGACATTTATAAAGTTCTAATATCTTCCATGGGTCGAATTCCTTCCAAGAGACTCATTCCAACTCAAGTTGGGAAGAGATTCCAAAGAACGCCACTTGTACAACAATTCCTAGTCTCCCACTTCCACCAAATCACATGTGGAAGCATCTTAGCTTCCCTAACACACTTGAGCGCCCTCTTGGAGTCTATTTTTAGCCCTGACATGTCATATGTCAGCCTTCAGGTCTGATTTGTGTCATAGGTGTCATAGCATCTTCATCATTGTTGTCATAGAGCTAGGGAATCTAGCCCAAGTGTCTCACTAGCTCCAAATTGCCTCTTCCTCTTCCATGGGAGTTACTCTTCCTCTATATTTCGACCTGGGATGAGTCATGCCATGAATAATACCTTTTGGACTCCCCCAAGTATGTTACCATTCACCTTGAATTCGAATTGGTGAGAAAATGATGCCAAGTGTAGTGGGGAAATCTAGCCATATGTGGGTCCCACTTCCTCCATGTGTCTTCATGATCAAATGCCACTTTGATTTTCACTTCTATATATTTATTTATCTCCTTTATTAAATATTTATTCCATTCTAATGTTCAAACATCATTTATTATCCCCATTATTCCAAATCCCAAAGCTTCCACCCCAAACCTAGGAAACTAGTAATTTTCCTCCTTGGAAATTATTTGACCTTTAGCATCAATTTGAAAAACTCTAATGAATAGGGCCAATTTGATTAGGCCATTGTGACCCAATGCCAAATTTGGGACATGACAAATCCTCCCTTCCCAATATTTCTTGTCCTCAAGCAATTTCAAACATGGGTGTTGAAGATCCTGCTTTCTATATAATTCTTTGAAGTTGCCATTGAATTGCCCAACCTTGAATCTTTGAGTTTCCATGAAGATTTTATAGAGGAACCACTATGCTTGCTGCTACACTACTCTGATAAAAATCACTTTATTAAGTGGGAAATCCATCTCCCATACTGCTTGTTTCCCCAAAAAATTTGAAACCAATGAGATAAAAATTATTCTAGGGTTCCATTGCTTGTATTGCACCCCAATAATTAAGAGTGCTCTCCAACCCACACCATTAGATAAGACGATTCCAGGATCCCATTTTCTTGTATGCATCCTTCCAAACATCATGAGTACCAAATATATATCATCAAAGTACATAACAACATAATTAAAATGTACATCAAGGATATGCTTCATCAAAGAGTCATGAAAGTGCTTATACCTCCAAGCAAGTAGACCACCATTTTCCAAGTGCACACAAGATTCAAGTGACCAATCAAATCTACTCCAATGACATAGGTGAGGATCCCATGTCCTATAATGCTGCTCCAAAATGATGTGATATGCATCAAAATATTCAGCCATGTATTCTTTCATCCAAGAAGTGAATGAAGAATCTCCACTAAAATCTGAACCAAATAATGAGCAAAAAAAACAAGGAGACTTCAAATGACTCAAAGAAGTCTCACCCATACATCCCTGAATGCCAGAGTCATAAAGATATAAGCAAGTATGTGGCTTGCAACAAAAATGTTCTCCAATCATAAATCTATTCACCCATGTGTTGGATGAAGTTCCTCCAACATCAAATGAATCAAGTGTTGAGCAAGAAAAACCACGAGTCTTCAAGTGACTCAAATGCATATCATAGGTGTATCCATATAGATGTGCATCATCATAAAGTAACAAAGGAGGCTGCTGCAAATGTGAATAAGAATGTGCTCCAACCATATCATCATAAAAAGTAAATCTAATAGTTCCATACTCCTCATGGGGCACCATAAAAAAGAACCCTTTCACCCATTCTTCATTGAGACTAATGTTGCAAAACATGGAATTGCAGGAAGTAGGAGAATGAACTAACTCACCCAAATGATCAAAAAATGCAGGAGTTTCATCATGGAAAGGATCCATATGGGTAGTATCATGCAGTTCCTTGAAATTTTTGAAACCTTTGTTGTAAATTAGTTCCAATGTAGAGGAATCATGCTCTTCTTTAAAAATTGCATAACTTTCATCAAGAGACAATTCAAGTTCCTCTTCCACCACATCAAGTGTTTGGATCTCTTCAAGTTCATCTTCAAACACATTAAGCACATTCAAATTTCCACATTTCTCATGATACACCATGTCATGAGAATCCTCCAAACAATCTACCCTTTGACAATCTGAAACATAGGAGGAAAAACAAGTATATTGCAACTTTTCAAGAAGTTGCTCAACCCTTTGACAATCTGAAACATAGGAGGAAAAACAAGTATCTTGCAACTTTTCAAGAAGTTGCTCATTTTGAATTGTGAGCTTATGATCATCCTCATTATTCCTCAAGTATGCATCATGTAACAATTCATTAAGTTCAAACAAATGGTTTCTATCAAAAATCAAAGACATGAAATTACCTTTGATGTGGCACATTGCTCTTTGAATCTTCTCCATGTCTTCAAGGAATGATGTTTCCTCCAATGAAGTAGCTCTCCAACAAGAATTTGGCACCAATGCTTGAGTGTCATGGAGAATGCTAAGGGACTCTTGGATCTTATTTTCATTCATCTTTAAGGACCCTTCAAGAAAATGAGGCTCTTGCAAATGAACCTCCTCATCTTCTTCATTTTTGCTTGGACCAACTTCATGAAGCTCAAGTGGTGATGGGGAAGTTGATCTTGGTTCTTCTTCAACTGCTACAAGGTCTTCGTTATCATGCTTAATGGAACTTGGGCTTGCAGCAACACTTTCAAAAGTGATCTCTATGTCACCAACATAGAGGTGTGAGCACCCATCAGTAGGTACTCCTTCATAGTTTAAGCATCCATCAGTAGATGCTCTTTGGGTCATGTCTAAGCTAGAAGGTGTCTCGAAATGATCTTTCATATTTTCAGTAGAATCTTCTTCATGCTCTTGTGATGTCTCTTCATTTTTCTCCTTTAAGTAAGTTGATGCATTTTGCCCCTTGTTTTCCTTAGGATCAATATCTTTGGAATCTCTTTTTGAAGAATTCCCAAAAGCTCTCCTCAAGTGGGACATAATTTCATGCACACATGTATGATACTCACTCCAAGTTTCTTTACAAGAAGGGCATAAACCTTTCTTTACTAAGTCCACATCTTCATTTTGGGGCCTATTTTCAAAAGTATGTTCAGCATAGTACTCAAAAGACATGGCATTTTGTGTATTTTTGCTAAAAGCGAGATATACTTAATATTTTTGATATTGTTGGGGCAAGCTTTTATGTGTTGTTCTCCATCTTTGGAACTCACTCATAGAATTATCCTTGGTTGGTGTGACACACTCATATTCATCATATTTAAAGTCATAAGAATAATCTTCATTTCTCCTGAAATTGTAAGAAGTGTTGCATGACGGCACCTCTTCCTCATACCATTCACATTCTGCTTCATATTGCTCATAAGCATCTGCATATTCCTCATAAGAATTGTACTCATAGGATTCATCATAATAGTAAGACATGGCTGCCAATTATTATTGAATGTATGTACCTAATCCACAGGTGCAAGGAACATGCTCTGATACCACTGTAATGTCCCTTGTTAGGAATTTTATTAAAATGACAATTTTTCACTTTTTTCCCTAGTTAGACCTTTGACTAGTTTTGAGCTCTAGGTCCCCAAATTGCTCCAATTGCTCCCAAATATTCTGAGAAGGTATATGGATGATGTTAGAACATAAATATGTATTTTAGGGATGCCTTTGGACCTTTAAAACACTTCTACAAATCCTCTTTCAATTCTGGCCAATGTAGGGAACTTTATTAGTAATTTCCCTTTGACTAGTATTGGTCTCTAGGTCTCAAATTGACTCCAAATGACTTCAAATATTCAAGGAAGGTGTATGAATGATATTAGGACCTGAATATGATGTTCATGGATGAGATATGGATACCAAAATACCTCTGCAAACTCTCTTAAGATTGTGGACCAAGTATGGAATTTTACTAGTAATTTGGGGTTCAAATCCCCCTAGGGTAAGTACTGAAAATGGATTCCCAAATGCCTCCAAACTCACTCAAATTTATGAACAGAGGTAGGGAATGTATTAAGGATGTTTTTAAGGTCTAATTTTCACCATTAATTCATTATTATATTTGTTCCAACCCTCTTCCATTTAGCTGCAAAAATCATCAATTCGACCCTTGGGGAAATGGCACTATTTCTTCTCCCAATGCAATTAAAATGAGTAAAAATACTTCAAATGATCAATTACAGTACATGAAACTTGTAAAATACATCCATGGCATTACATTAATCACAAATGCATCATAGAATCATCCATCCATTCGAAATCGTCAGCATTACATTGGTTCACAATGAGGTAGTGGGGAAATGGCACTATTCCTTCATTCAAAATTAGATTTATACATTTCTACTTGGAATTTCGATCTGAAACTTTCTGTAGATGAAGAACAGAGTATTTAATTCATAATACAAAATAAATGGGGCATTAGAATCTCCCCCAAATAATACAATATGTAACGCCCCCTTCCATCATCAAGTGCAAGGAAGGGAAAACGTTAACAACACAGGGCTTCCGTAAAGGCTTAGCCCCAATACTGAGACCCATAACGCATGCAATTTAAAACTTATGGGTGCAGACATAAATCCAAGAACTACACAGCGGAATTTAACTTCACATATGCACACAATTTCTTCACGTGTTCATCATACCCATATCCGTCATACATGTAATCAGTCATTAAATATCACATTGCATAAAACATGATGCATTTCATTTATTTAACAGGAATAATTAATCCTTCAGATTGAATGTGTAGCAGAACACAGAATGCAAGTAATTTAAATCACAAGAACACTTATCTTGAGAAGTTGATGTCCAAACGACTGGCTATGGAAGGGCAACGTTCCTCCCAACCGTAGACCTCTGTCCAGCTTGTGTTCTTTCAGCTGAGAGGTCACCCCCGAGCTGGGCTGTGTATCCACTAAGGAGGACTAGCTGGGTTCACTCACAGCCATGGCTTCAGTCAAACATCCAAGAAGATAGAGGAGGGTAGTGCTAAGCCAGTGAGCTCAACCACAGAGCTACAGGCATCTCAAGTGGGCTCAACAGTCAGGCACCCACATTACCTACCACATCCAACACAAGGAAGATCCCCTTCTCTGTTACACAGTCCCTCAGGCAACTCTTCCCTCCAGTGCTCTTCAGGATGGGCATAGAAAGGTTCAGCTGCTGATCCTTGAGATCCTAGCCTTCACTGGGTTTATCAAGCATACCCAACCTCTGCATAGTCAATCCCAACTTGATTTCTCTCTGTTCTGCTCACCGAATACTCAAATCCGTCACTCGTTTTCTGAGCTGCAAAAGCTGGGTTTTCCCATTGATTTCGGGGTAGCTAATGCTCCCAAATTCGCCCCAAGGTTCATGCTATTGGATCCCCCATTGGATTTCCCCGTCCCATGCAAAATCTGGGCGTTTTTGGTCTTTCAAAAACTGGGTTCTCTCAAGGTCGCGATTTCTGGTTTTCCCTCACTGCTGGCGCTCGTTTTTGGATGGGAATGATGCTAGATAGTTTCACAATGGACTGGGGTGAGAATGAAGCAACCTCCCATGAGGTTGAGTGACTTCTTGCCCAAGAAATCAGAGCCCATGCCCACCCATACGAATTTCAGGGCTGGCCATGCTCCATTGAAGCCATGGGCTGAAATCTCAACCACCTTCTTACAGCAGGCATTAATGTCACCTAGGGAAGTCAATGGGTTCTCATAATGACAAATGGCAGCCTAGGGTTTAATCCCATATCCCCCTCACCACTCCCTAGTGGATACACGTGGCCCCTTCTCATTCGTTGCCCCCATAGCCAGTTTTTGGTATTTTATTTCCATATTAAACATTTACATCAATTTACAATATCCCATGGCTTAATAGCACGTGGGTAACAAAATATCAAGCATGTCTAATTTAAATAAAATCCGAGCATAAATTAGCGGGGCCTTGGCCTTGAGCTCCACGCTAGGGAAACATGCATCGCGTATTTACAATATTTACATTAGAGCCAATATTGCCTACGGGTTCAAAATTGGGGTATTACATTTCCCTCCCCCTTAGAACAACACCGTCCTCGGTGTTCTCAAAACTGAACAAAAATGGGAATGCCTCCCTCATGGCATCCTCTAGCTCCCATGTAGCCTCGTCGGGACTAAGGTGCTCCCATTGGACCTTTACCTGCCCGATGGCTCTGTTCCGGAGCACTGTGACCTTCTTGTCGAGGATGCGCATAGGTTCTACTTGGAACTCTCCCTCGGGTTCCACCTGTATCACATTCCAATCAATCATATGATTAGGATCATGTACATACTTCTTAAGCAAAGATACATGGAAAACATTATGAGCTCTTATTCTAGCAGGCAATGCAATTCTATATGCAACTGGCCCTATCCTATCAAGGACTTCAAATGGCCCACAATATCTTGGTGACAACTTGGCACAACTCCCCAACTTGAGGGAACTCTTCCTTGGTTTCACTCTCAAATAAACATGATCCCCAATCTGAAATTCCTTATGTACTCTTCTCAAATCTGCATAACTCTTTTGCCTGTCCTGAGCTGCCTTTAAATTCTGCCTGATCTTAACAATTTCCTGTTCCATTTCCTTGATCATCTCTGGTCCAAGCACTACCCTGTTCACTGGGCCGTCCCAATTCACTGGTGTCCTGCATCCCCTGCCATACAATGCTTCAAATGGACTCATTCCCAGGGATGCATGGTGTCCATTATTGTATGCAAATTCAACCAAGTGTAGATAATCTTCCCACTTGGATGGTTTGTCCATCACATACATTCTCAGCATGTCTTCAAGGACCTGATTCACCCTCTCGGTTTGGCCGTCCGTTTGAGGATGGTAAGCCGTACTGAAATTCAATTTAGTTCCCAATTCCTGAAATAATCCCTTCCAGAAATTGGAGGTGAACTTTGTGTCACGATCAGAAATTATTGCCTTAGGCAATCCATGCAATCTAAATATCTCTCTCATGAAGATGTTCGCAATGTCACTAGCCTTGTGAGTGGACTTTACTGGAATAAAGTGAGCTACCTTTGATAGCTTATCCACCACAACCATGATTGAATCATGCTTTTTCACTGTCATGGGCAGACCTGTTATAAAATCCATGGAGATCACTTCCCACTTCCATTCTGGAATGGGTAAGGGCTGCAATAACCCCGCTGGATGTTGGTGTTCTTCCTTGACTTGTTGGCACTTCTGACACCTAGCAATGTACTCAGCTATGTCCTTCTTCATGCCATTCCAAAAGTATTGCTTTCTTGCCGCTGTTATAGTCTTCTGATATCCTGGATGTCCAGAGTACGGCATTTGGTGTATTTCATCCATCACTAGTTTCTTCAAATCTGCATTATTTGGAATGTACAACTTATCTTTGTAGATGAGGATACTGTCTTCACCCAGCTGAAATCCTGCATACTTTTCATCCACATCACCATGCTGCAACTTCTCTTTAATTTGAAGGCAATTTTCGTCACCGTTTTGGGCTTCAAGAACTCTTGTCTTCAAATCTGATTTGCACATACTTACTGCTGAAACATGAAATTTTCTGCTAAGAGCATCTGCAACCTTATTCTCCTTCCCTTTTACATGTTTAATTTCAAAATCAAATTCACACAGAAATTCCATCCATCTAGCTTGCCTAGCATTCAAGTTTGGCTGCTCAAACAAATACTTCAAGCTCATGTGGTCAGTCCTAAGCTCGAATCTTCTCCCCATCAAGTAATGCCTCCACATTTTAAGAGCATGCACTATAGCTGCTAATTCTAAATCATGTGTGGCATAATTCTTTTCATGCTCTTTCAATTTCCTAGATTCATAGCAAATCACAATTCCTTCCTGCATGAGAACCCCACCCAGTCCTTCAATGCAAGCATCTGTGCATACTACAAAATCCTTCCTTGGATCGGCTATCTTCAAAACAGGAGCGCTAGTAAGTAACTCCTTTAATTTCTGAAAACTTTTCTCACATTTTTCAGACCATACAAATTTGATGTTCTTCCTTTGCAATGAGGTGATCGGATGCGCTATCCTGGAGAATCCTTCAATAAACCTTCTGTAGTAACCAGCAAGGCCCATAAAAGATCTAACATCTGAAACATTTCTTGGAGTTGGCCAATCCATGATGGAATTAATCTTCTCTGGATCCACTGCAATTCCTTCTTCTGAAATGACGTGACCCAAATATTGGATCCTCTTTTGATAGAATTCACACTTGCTTAACTTGGCATACAGCTGATGTTCTCTAAGAACTTGCAACACCATTCTTAGATGCTCCTCATGCTCTTCTCCATTTCTTGAATAGACAAGAATGTCATCTAAAAACACAATCACAAACTTGTCCAAATATTTGCTGAATACACTATTCATGAGACACATGAATGTGGCAGGCGCGTTGGTAAGGCCGAATGGAACCACAGTGAACTCATAATGACCATATCTAGTTCTGAAAGCCGTCTTGTGAATGTCTTCTTCTTTAATCCTCACTTGATGGTAGCCAGACCTCAAGTCAATCTTTGAAAATAATTTGGCTTCCTTCATTTGATCAAACAAGTCATCAATTCTTGGTAATGGATACTTGTTCTTAACTGTCACTTTATTGAGCTGCCTGTAATCAATACACAGCCTTAAAGTCCCATCTTTCTTCTTGACAAATAACACCGGTGCTCCCCAAGGAGACACACTAGGCCTGATATACCCTTTATCTATTAATTCTTGCAGCTGTATCTTCAATTCCACCAATTCCGGTGTACTCATTCTATAAGGAGCTTTGGAATTCGGCGCTGCCCCTGGAACAAGATCGATGGTAAAATCAATATCTCTCATCGGTGGCAACCCTGGTACCTCATCCGGAAACACATCTTGGAACTCTTGCAATATCCTGAAGTCTTCTAGTCTTGGCCCTTTGTCCTCTAATGAATCTGGCATATGGACTGCATATAATTGACAACCCTTCTTATAAAACTTTTTCAACTGCAGTGCTGAAATCTGTCTTATTGAAACTTTCTTGGGAATCCCTTTTATCAATGTTGGCTTTCCCTTTTCATTAATGCACTCAAGTGCTTTCTCATAACAGTCCAATTTGGCTCTATGTTTTTCTAACCAATCCATGCCAATTAATGCATCATAGGATCCTAATGGTAACACATTCAATTCAGCATATGTGTGGAGTCCATTCAATTCTATGGGACACTCCATCACTACCTCACTTACTTTTCTCTTGGTTCCCGTGGCTAGTTGCACTAGCCAAGACTTATTATGCTTTATTTTTCTAAGAGAACAACCTTCAACCACTTTTGGAGAAACATAACTATGAGTAGATCCTGGATCAATCAAAACAGAAATAGATTGCGTAGCAATCTTACCTTCGACTTCCACCACTGAGGACTGATGGTCTGCTTGATGATTATCCAACGCTGCATAAATCCGAGGTGCTGCCCTTGCCATGTCCTCCACCGTAGCTACTCCCTTCAGGTTGTTCAACTTTCGAGCATTGTTTTTCCGATGTGGACAATCCTTCAACATGTGGTTTTCTCCACATCCCCAACACTGAAGTGGTCCCTTTGATGCTTTGTCTATTGCCACTGCCGGTTTGAATCCACTCCTTGCTTGTTGTCCCTGTGGAAAGGTTCTAGGCTGACCTCTAAATGGTGGCTTGAAGCCATCCTTCTTCTGGTCAAACTTCCCTCTTGGCTTGCCTTTCCATGCAGGGTTAGCCTCTGTTCTTCCTTTATTTTGCTCATAGCAGTGCATTGCCATCCTAATGGCTTCATCCAAACTTGGTGGATTAACAAACTCAATACGATCCCTGAAACTCTGAGGTAGACCCCCAAGAAAGCATTGGATTTTTACTCTCTCATCTTTGATATAGTCAACATACCTCAGTAATTCCAAGAATTTGTGGACATGCTCTTCCATAGATTTTTGTCCCAACCTAAGTTCATTAAACTCTTTTCTCTTACCGTCATAATACCTAGCAGAAAGGTATTTCTCCTTGAAGTACCCCTTAAATCTTTCCCAACTGATCCTTCTTTCGTTAATTCTTTTCACTTGCAAGAGATTGTCCCACCAAATGGAAGCTCTGCCATTTAAGTTATAAATGGCAATTCTGGCTTTCTCATTTCCTGAGTAGTCTTGAATTCTGAAATATTTCTTCATTCCCAGAAGCCATGCTTCTGCCTCTTGACCTGTCTTTCCTTCCCCATCAAATGTGGGAGGTCTTTCCTTCCTGAATTCTCCCTGTGGGATACCCTTGAACCTCTTTCTTCCGTCCAATCTCTTAGGTGCATGTCCTAGACTTCTCCTAGAACATTTGGAGTCACCCGACCTGCTGGAAGAAGACCTTGATGAAGATGTTTTATGTTTTCTGCTCACCGAACTCTTCCTTGGGCTTGGAGTCCTCCTCCTCGAACGGCCTCTAGAATGACTCCCTGCATCTCTTCCTTCTTCACCCATATGGCTTGGGTTGGACCCAAGGTTTATCTTATGCTGCATATCAGTGAGGCTTTGCAAAATAGCAGCATTGAGTTGGTGTTGTTCTTCTTGAGCCTTCATCAATCTTTCATTGAAGCTCACCATGGTTTCAACCAAATTTTGAGGAGTCACCTGCTCCCTTCTCCCATTGGATTCAGTCTCCGCATTCCCTTCATGCACATTTTCTCCTAGAACGTCTTCTTCGTGTTCATAAGGATCTTGAGCATCATTAATGGTCACCATCTTACCTCTGCTACAATTATAAACTTTATGAGCTGCAAACACTGTGCATTATTATGATATTTGTTAGACCTCATAAAAATGCATCTAGGAATATACAACAATCAACATTTAACATAATTAACTCATGGAATAATCAACATAGCTGTTACTTATTCAATTCTTTTGCCCATTCATGCAATTCTGAAAATTGCCCATATTGCCATTAATTTGACAAAACAGTCACCGGCACTTTTCTGCCCTGATAATATATGATGTCTGATAACCCAATTCAAATTCCGGTCATACTACATTATTCCTTGCTAGACAAGCTTTCCAATGCCTGTCCCCGTGCTCCATTCCGACATCGGGTGTGGAAACAGCGTTGTTTCAAAAATGACAACTCTTACCAATAATTCTGCACAGTTTACACAGTTGTGTTTTGGTCCCGAAGGTCAACTTCAGCCACCTGTGGAAGAAAATCTATGCAGAACCACAAAAACTTATCTATCGGGCGAAGTTAGTCCATATAACAAGGAACACTCAGCAATTCACGGATTTCAATTCTGATGTACTGTTCATCTTTTATGAATTTCTGGGTTTTACTACTTCTTACTTTTCACATTTTTCCAAAATTCCAAATTTTGGGCCAAAAACGGCTATCTCCCAAACGGTGCATTTCTGGAAAATCTTCGTCTAACGGAAGTTGTCTGTCTTAATGAGAATATGAAATGTCTAGTTCAGTAAAATTTCTGAATCCCACATCTAGGGTCACTTTTATTGCCCACAAGCTTTTCAAAATCCCGAAAAAGTGGCCCGGAACAGTGCTTTTTGGCCTTCTTGCTCACCCCGACTCCACATCCTTTGGAGTTTGGTTCCAAGATTCGGAACTTAACATTGTGCCTGCTTCATGGCCGCGCCTGATCAATTTCAGCTCAAACCGACCTTCTGTCAAGCCTCGGGACTCTATCCTTCAAAAGTCATTATTCCCCTTTTTCTGTCAAATTGGAGTGTAATGGGCTCGGGGTCTTCACTGGTTCTTTCATGGCCCCCGTCAATGGCCTCCGAGCCCCACAGAAATCATCCCATTCCGAGCCCCGGTGCTCCCCCTATCCAAAAATGGAGTTTTTGGCACTTTTTTTTTTTTTTTTTTTTTTTTTTTTTTTTTTTTTTTTTTTTTTTTTTTTTTTTTTTTTTTTTTTTTTCGGGCCGGTTCAGCGAACGCTCCCGCAACTGCTGGGCGGTTCACCGAATGCTTCCGCAATGCGGAGCAGTTCAGCGAACGCTTCCGCAATGGCGGAGCAATTCGCTGAATTCTCCCGCAACTGCGGAGCCATTCGGCGAAGGCTTCCGCCGTTTCGGAAGACTTTCCCGAATCCTCCCGCGATTTCGGAGCCCTTCGCGAAATCCTTCCGCCGTTTCGGAACCATTCGCCGAAGTCTTCCGCCGTTGCGGAACGATTCGGCGAAGTCTTCCGCCGTTGCGGAACGATTCGGCGAAGTCTTCCGCCGTTTCGGAACGATTCGGCGAAGTCTTCCGCCGTTGCGGAACGATTCGCCGAAGTCTTCCGCAATTTCGGAACGATTCGGCGAACTCTTCCGCGTTGCGGAACGATTCGCGGAATCGTTCCGAAATTTCGGAAGAGAATTCCTTCCGCAATTTCGGAAGAGAATTCCTTCCGAAAAAGTTTCCGTTCGATGCCGACACTTAGAAAATTTTTCACAAAAACGAATTTTTCTCCGCTGTTTCGGAGCGGTTCACTGAATTCTTCCGCTGTTTCGGAGCGGTTCGCGGAATCCTTCCGAAATTTCGGAAGAGAATTGCTTCCGCAATTTCGGAAGAGAATTCCTTCCGAAAAACTTCCCTTCGCAAATTTTCGAAAAAAATTCTCGGAACGCTTCCGAAATTTCGGAACGATTCGCCGAATGCTTCCGCTGTTTCGGAAGGCATTCGGGAATTCCTTCCGAAACAGTCTTAAACCAAAAATTTCAAAAACAGTCTTAAAACAACTTCTTTTTTTTTCAAAACAGACTTAAGAAGACTCTATCAGATTTGGCCCATAGAGGCCCAATGCTGCAACGCAGCTCTGATACCAAACTGTAACGCCCCCTTCCATCATCAAGTGCAAGGAAGGGAAAACGTTAACAACACAGGGCTTCCGTAAAGGCTTAGCCCCAATACTGAGACCCATAACGCATGCAATTTAAAACTTATGGGTGCAGACATAAATCCAAGAACTACACAGCGGAATTTAACTTCACATATGCACACAATTTCTTCACGTGTTCATCATACCCATATCCGTCATACATGTAATCAGTCATTAAATATCACATTGCATAAAACATGATGCATTTCATTTATTTAACAGGAATAATTAATCCTTCAGATTGAATGTGTAGCAGAACACAGAATGCAAGTAATTTAAATCACAAGAACACTTATCTTGAGAAGTTGATGTCCAAACGACTGGCTATGGAAGGGCAACGTTCCTCCCAACCGTAGACCTCTGTCCAGCTTGTGTTCTTTCAGCTGAGAGGTCACCCCCGAGCTGGGCTGTGTATCCACTAAGGAGGACTAGCTGGGTTCACTCACAGCCATGGCTTCAGTCAAACATCCAAGAAGATAGAGGAGGGTAGTGCTAAGCCAGTGAGCTCAACCACAGAGCTACAGGCATCTCAAGTGGGCTCAACAGTCAGGCACCCACATTACCTACCACATCCAACACAAGGAAGATCCCCTTCCCTGTTACACAGTCCCTCAGGCAACTCTTCCCTCCAGTGCTCTTCAGGATGGGCATAGAAAGGTTCAGCTGCTGATCCTTGAGATCCTAGCCTTCACTGGGTTTATCAAGCATACCCAACCTCTGCATAGTCAATCCCAACTTGATTTCTCTCTGTTCTGCTCACCGAATACTCAAATCCGTCACTCGTTTTCTGAGCTGCAAAAGCTGGGTTTTCCCATTGATTTCGGGGTAGCTAATGCTCCCAAATTCGCCCCAAGGTTCATGCTATTGGATCCCCCATTGGATTTCCCCGTCCCATGCAAAATCTGGGCGTTTTTGGTCTTTCAAAAACTGGGTTCTCTCAAGGTCGCGATTTCTGGTTTTCCCTCACTGCTGGCGCTCGTTTTTGGATGGGAATGATGCTAGATAGTTTCACAATGGACTGGGGTGAGAATGAAGCAACCTCCCATGAGGTTGAGTGACTTCTTGCCCAAGAAATCAGAGCCCATGCCCACCCATACGAATTTCAGGGCTGGCCATGCTCCATTGAAGCCATGGGCTGAAATCTCAACCACCTTCTTACAGCAGGCATTAATGTCACCTAGGGAAGTCAATGGGTTCTCATAATGACAAATGGCAGCCTAGGGTTTAATCCCATAGCCCCCTCACCACTCCCTAGTGGATACACGTGGCCCCTTCTCATTCGTTGCCCCCATAGCCAGTTTTTGGTATTTTATTTCCATATTAAACATTTACATCAATTTACAATATCCCATGGCTTAATAGCACGTGGGTAACAAAATATCAAGCATGTCTAATTTAAATAAAATCCGAGCATAAATTAGCGGGACCTTGGCCTTGAGCTCCACGCTAGGGAAACATACATCGCGTATTTACAATATTTACATTAGAGCCAATATTGCCTACGGGTTCAAAATTGGGGTATTACACAATAACTCACCAAAAATGCCCTCCCTCAAGGATCAAGAATATGCCATCAAAACTGGAAATGGTTGAAGGAGTGAGCTGCAATAGAAGAAACAATGAGCTGCCCTGTAGCTTATACTTGAAAATAAAGACTCCATTAAAGCTCCAAATGAAAGGTTTGAATGGCATTTCCAGTTACCAACTTGGATGGGAATCTTTCACCCTCGAAATTGGCTAAGGCAAGAAACTAGTCATCCACTAACTCTCCCTCTTCACAAATGCAATTGAAAATTTATCAAATGATCAAAAGCTGGTTTCATTCTTTGTTATTGACATTTATAAAGTTCTAATGTCCTCCATGGGTCGAATTCCTTCCAACAGACTCATTCCAACTCAAGTTGGGAAAAGATTCCAAAGAACGCCACTTGTACAACAATTCCTAGTCTCCCACTTCCGCCAAATCACATGTGGAAGCATCTTAGCTTCCCTAACACCCTTAAGTTCCCTCTTGGAGTCTATTTTTAGCCCTGACATGTAATATATGTCATATGTCAGCCTTCAGGTCTGATTTGTGTCATAGGTGTCATAGCATCTTCATCATTGTTGTCATAGAGCTAGGGAATCTAGCCCAAGTGTCTCACTAGCTCCAAATTGCATCTTCCTCTTCCATGGGAGTTACCCTTCCTCTATATTTCGACCTGGGATGATTCATGCCATGAATAATACCTTTTGGACTCCCCCAAGTATGTTACCATTCACCTTGAATTCGAATTGGTGAGAGAATGATGCCAAGTGTAGTGGGGAAATCTAGCTATATGTGGGTCCCACTTCCTCCATGTGTCTTCATGATCAAATGCCACTTTGATTTTCACTTGTATATATTTATTTATCTCCTTTATTAAATATTTATGCCATTCTAATGTTCAAACATCATTTATTATCCCCATTATTCCAAATCCCAAAGCTTCCATCCCAAACCTAGGAAACTAGTAATTTTCCTCCTTGGCAATTATTTGACCTTTAGCATCAATTTGACAAACTCTAATGAATAGAGCCAATTTGATTAGGCCATTGTGACCCAATGCGAAATTTGGGACATGACATGTGGTGTACATGTATGCTATGATTTTGTTCTGTGGTCTCATTGAGTATTGACATTAATATTTTGACTATTGCAGCCATACATTGATAGCTTGATAGATTCATAAATTGCATAGAATTGGTACAACTTGATAGATTGCACAAGTTTCGTAATCATCATCATCATCAGGATCATCATCTTCATCACCACCACCACCACCACTGTCCTCATCATTATCATCATCATCATCATCATCATCAACAACATCTTCATCATCCTCACCACCACCATCATGATCATCATCCTCATCATTATCATGGTAAACCATCATCATCGTCATCATCACGATCATCATTCTCATCACCCTCATCATCAACATATTCATCATCATCACCACCACCATCATGATCATCATCCTCATCATCCTTATCCTTATCCACATCCTCACCATCATCATGATCATCATCCGTCAACAAGTGCTCGACGGACGATTTTGCAAAGTTAACCCCCTTGTGCAAAAATTGCACACTCCCTCATTGAGCAAAAACCCTATTTTCCAATATGGACCTATAAGGTGACACTGTGGCCATGGGACCGGAGGGTAGGGGCACCCCTAGCACTATCGCGACGTCCTGGATCCAACGGATTCGACGGTTCGTTGATCCGAGCCACGGTCTTCATTCTATGGCTCATTCCGTCTCGCATCCAAAAGGCCTTCAGGGACACCTGCTAGATACTTGTCGGGGCCATAGAACTCCAACTGTGCAACAAAACTAGGTTCCGGGGAGACATCCAGGTGTGTTTAGGAAGGTTCCAGCTGGGAACGCTAGCCACAAGTGTCTGGTGGACAATTTTGCAAAGTTGACCCCCTTGGGCAAAAATTGCATAGTCCCTTACTGAGCAAAACTCTAGTTTCTAGAATGAACCTACAAGATGACACATGGGCCATGGGACCAGTGGAGACAAGCACCCCTACCACTATCTCGATGTCCTGAATCTAATGGATTTGACGGTTCGTCGATCCAAGCCACGGTCTTCATTCTATGGCTCGTTCTGTCTCGCATCCAAAAGGCCTTTAGGGACACCTGCTGGATACCTGTCGGGGCCATAGAACTCCAACCTTGCAACAAAACTGGGTTCTGGGGAGATGTGCAGGTGTGTCTAGGACGATTCCAGCTGGGAACACTAGCCACAAGTGCCCGATGGATGATTTTGCAAAGTTGACCCCGTCAGCCACTATATGTGTGACTCCTTTGACGAAAGATAAATTCTGGTGTGGACGACAGCATTTGATACACTATCCAAATCTATGTTGTTGGAAGAACTTACATATTTCAACAAAGTAGCGTTTTGCAGGTGACTTGAAAATCCCTTCCAATTTTAAGCAATAAAACAAAGAATTTCAATGTATAGATTTCCAGGCAAGCTTGTCAACCAATCAAACAACCGAATACAGGGAGATAACCATGCCCAAAAAATTCAAGCTATTATAAAACTCTTGTTTATTAAGATAAGGATGGACTATGTGTGCATTACGAGAATATAGATGAATGAAGTCGCTTTGATGAACTTGTCCATTTGCTTTCTCCAGAATGCGTTTAAAAGTAGGGAGTATTGTCTGAACTTCTGTTGGTTTACATAAACGTTTGCTCCCAAAGATGATGTCACATAAAACCACTTCCTCAATTCTCAATTGAGTCTGAATGGGCCTGTATTATAAATGGAAATCTTGTTACAATTTTCATCGGAAGAAAAGCATAGATACCTACAGCCGCCATATTTCCTTCTATAAGCCGCTCGCCCATTGGAAAAGCTAATGTAATAGCCCATTTCCCAACATCTTTCCTCACTCAACCCTACACTCGTTTTCCACATGAAACCATTGCCTCCACATGTAATAACTACATTGTTTTGTCTAAAATTGATCTTCTTCTGCTAACATATGCAAAATGAAGGATTCATTGTCATTGCTACGAGAAGTTCTAAGGTCAGTTTCTTGTAAAATAGAGATTGTATAAATCCTATTAAGATTGATATGTTCTAGCTCACAAACTGAGAGCTTCTTTATCTTAGACATAAACAAAAGAGCTTCAGGATGAATACTAGAGAGCTATTGCTTTACAGCTTCAACCTTCTCAGGACGTGGGGGTATAAAACGAGCCATAGAATGAAGACCATGGATCGGATCGACGAACCGTCTACACTGTTGGATTTAGGACATCGGCACAATGCTAGGGGTGCTCCTCTCTGTCGGTCCCATGGCCCATGTGTCATCTTGTAGGTGCATTCTGCAAACTAGGGTTTTGCTCAGTAAGGGATTGTGCATTTTTTGCCCATGGGGGTCAACTTTGCAAATCGTCCACCGGGAACTTATGGCTAGCATTCCCAGTCGGAACCTACCTAGACACACCTGCAAGACTCCTTGGAACCCAGTTTTGTTGCACGGTTGGAGTTCTATGGCCCCGACAGGTATCCAGTAGGTGTCCCTGAAGGCCTATGGATGTAAGACAAAACGAGCCATAGAATGAAGACCGTGGCTCGGATTGACGAACCATCATCGCCGTTGGATTCAAGACATCGGGACAATGGTAGGGGTTCCCCTCTCCACCGATCCCATGGCCCATGTATCATCTTGTAGGTGCATTCTGCAAACTAGGGTTTTGCTCAGTAAGGGACTGTGCAATTTTTTCCCACGGGGGTCAACTTTGCAAAATTTCCCACTGGGCACTTGTGGCTAGCATTCCCAGCTGGAACTGTCCTAGACACACCTGCATGTGACCCCAGAACCCTATTTTGTTGCATGGTTGGAGTTCTATGGCCCCGGTAGGTATCCAGCAGGTGTCCCCGAAGGCCTTTTGGATGCGAAACGAAACGAGCCATGGAATGAAGACCGTGGCTTGGATCGACAAACTGTCAATGCCGTTGGATTCAAGACATTGGGACAGTGCTGGGGGTGCCCCTCTTCACTGATCCCATGGCCCACGTGTCATCTTGTAGGTGCATTCTGCAAACTAGGGTTTTGCTCAGTAAGGGACTATGCAATTTTTCCCACGGGGGTCAGCTTTGCAAAATCGTCCAACGGGAACTTATGGCTAGCGTTCCCAGCTAGAACCATCCTAGACACACCTACATGTCTCCCCTAAACCCGATTTTGTTGCACGGTTGGAGTTTTATGGCCCCGACAGGTATCCAGCAGGTGTCCCCGAAGGCCTTTTGTATGCGAGACGAAATGAGCCATAGAATGAAGACCGTGGCTGGGATCGACGAACCATCAGCGTCGTTGGATTCAGGACATCGGGATAGTGCTAGGGGTGCCCCTCTCCGCTGGTCCCATGGCCCATGTGTCATCTTGTAGGTGCATTCTGCAAACTAGGTTTTTGCTCAGTAAGGGACTGTGCAATTTTTGTCCACGGGGGTCAACTTTGCAAAATCGTCCACTGGGAACTTGTGGCTAGTGTTCCCAGCTGGAACCATCCTAGACACACCCACATGTCTCCCCAGAACTCGGTTTTGTTGCACGGTTGGAGTTCTATGGCCCCGGTAGGTATCCAACAGGTGTCCCTGAAGGCCTTTTGGTTGCAAGACGGAACAAGCCATAGAATGAAGACCGTGGCTTGGATCGATGAACCGTCAGCATTGTTGGATTCAGGACATCGGGACAGTGCTAGGGGTGCCCCTCTCCATCGATCCCATGGCCCATGTGTCATCTTGTAGGTGCATTCTACAAAGTAGGGTTTTGCTCAGTAAGGGACTGTGCAATTTTTGCCCATGGGGGTCAACTTTGCAAAATTGTCCACCAGGCACTTGTGGCTAGCGTTCCCAACTGGAACCATCCTAGACACACCTGTATGTCTCCCTGGAACTCGGTTTTGTTGCACAATTGGAGTTGTATGGCCCCGGCAGGTATCCAGCAGGTGTCCCTAAAGGCCTTTTGGATGTGAGATGGAACGAGCCATAGAATGAAGACCATGGCTGGGATCGACGAACCGTCAGCGCCGTTGGATTCAAGATGTCGGGATAGTGCTAGGGGTGCCCCTCTCCGCTGGTCCCATGGCCCATGTGTCAGCTTGTAGGTTCATTCTGCAAGCTAGGGTTTTGCTCAGTAAGGGACTGTGCAATTTTTTCCCACGGGGGTCAACTTTGCAAAATCGTCCACCGGGCCCTTGTTGACGGATGATGATCATGATGATGGTGAGGATGTGGATGAGGGTGAGGATGATGAGGATGATGAGGATGATGACCACGATGGTGGTGGTGATGATGATGAAGATGTTGATGATGAGGGGGATGAGAATTGTTGGCTATAATTGACCCAGAGGTTTTCTATAAGACCCAGGTTCTTTGTTGTTTTCCCTTGGACCAACAAAACCCCTTCGCACTAGCCCTTTCGGCTACAACCTGCGAGCAGGTTGAGGTCTCACCCGAGGTGTATCTATGGGGTACTATGGAATCAGGTTTCCACATTAAGTGATGAGCTGCTTGGACGGACATACTGCGCAGCACAAAAGCGGGTATGTGTTACGAGGTGAGACTGTGCAGCGATGGGTAGCGCTGCAGTCCACACCACTATGTTCTTCTACCGCAGGACTTATCCTTAAGCTACAAACAATGCATCTTATTCTATACTTGGGTTATCTTGGAAACACTTCAGGCACTGAAACGATTATCACTCATCCAATCATTCAGGCACTTAACTGACTTATTCTTCTAACTTTTATTCGTTACGTCGGGATGCTGCGATTTGAACATATATGCCTATATAATCCAACTGTTAAGCATTCCTCTACTCCGTATACGAGAGTGTTTAACCAAATGACTGATTCATCGTCTTCAACCACTACACTAACTGTTCATTATTCATCTATTCATGCAGAACTTAACATATCATTTCCATATTCCTTCTAATGGCAAATGCATATAAAAGCTCTCTCATAACAATATGCAAAGAAACAATTAGACATTCATTTACAGACACCACAAATAATCATTCATTCATAGAACACAATCGCACAACACATTGTTTAACGTGGTTCACTTCCCTAGATGGAAAGCTACGTCCATAAGAACGGTTGGTAATATATGTCTTTAATAGGGATGGGGACAACCATTCTTAGTCTACGCACTCAGCTATAGACTATCCTTTCTCTCAAAAATAGGTCTCTGCGCACACAGCTACAGATCCTTTACAATCTTCTCAACTCAAGAGATTTTACAATACAAAAAGTCATACCAGAAGTAACAACTCTCGAAATGTAACAACAACTAGCAACTAAAATGTAACCCCATCCCATACAAAATTGTCTTCTTTTATAGATCATGCCCGCAGGTCATGTCTTTACAATATCGAAGACCTAAACCCAAAACCCTAAGGGTTTACAAAACTGTGCCGGTTTCCTCAAACCGGCTTGCTGGCATCTGGTAGCATCTGCTTCATTGTGGCGGTTCTCCACATCTTCATCCTGTCGCTATCGGCCTCCCTGTCGCATGCATGCCAACAAGCTACTTCCGTCGAACCATTCATCGCTAACGGTTTCGCCCACCAGGCGTGCCAAGACATTGCTTTCTCTGAGCTGTTCTTTCCTTAACAAACTCGTGCATTGGCCACCTTCCTGATTTGCTCGTGCCCGCCGCTCAGCACTCCTAGAGCATCTTTCCAAAATTAGACCACTATTGGTCCATCTGGTACCTGCACCTAATCCTTGTCCAGCACTCCGCTTTGCTAGCTCCATGTGTCCTAACTGCTTCGCAGCACTGCTTCCTTGCAGCGCTGGTCTTTGCGGTGCTTCCAAAATTCGGGTGCTGCGCACAACCTTGCAGCATAGTCAAAACTTGGATGCTGCGCATAGCTTCGCAGCGTCCTCAACACTTAGACAAAATTATCTTTATGACCTGCGCTCAGCTCAATCTTCAAAACTATTACCAAAACCTTACTTCAACCTGGGCCCAACAAGAATGATGATCGTGATGATGGTTTACCATGATAATGATGAGGATGATGATCATGATGGTGGTGGTGAGGATGATGAAGATGTTGATGATGATGATGATGATGATGATGATGATGGTGGTGGTGGTGGTGGTGGTGGTGGTGAAGATGGTGATCCTGATGATGATGATGATGGTGGTGGTGGTGATGAAGATGATGATGATTAGGGTGAGGATGATGATGATGAGGGTGAGGATGAGGATGAGGGTGATGATGATGATTACGAAACTTGTGCAATTTATCAAAAACAAACATAGGACCATGAAGATGTTGATGTTGATGTTGATGATGATGATGATGATGATGATGATGAATATGATGATGATGGTGGTGGTGGTGAAGAAGATGATGATCATGATGAAGATGATGATGATGGTGATGGTGATGATGATGATGAGGGTGAGGAGGATGACGATGGGGATGATGAGGAGGGTGATGAAGATGATGATCATGATGCTGATGAGGATGTGGATGAGGGTGAGGATGATGAGGATGATGATCATGATGGTGGTGGTGATGATGATGAATATGTTGATGATGAGGTTGATGAGAATGATGATCGTGATGATGAATATGTTGACGATGATGATGATGATGAAGATAATGGTTCACCATGATGATGATGAGGATGATGATCATGATGGTGGTGGCGATGATGATGAGGGTAATGAGAATGATGATCGTGATGATGAATATGTTGACGATGATGATGATGATGAATATAATGGTTTACCATGATGATGATGATGATGATGAGGATGAGGATGAGGATCAGGGTGAGGATGATGAGGATGAGGATGAGGATGAGGATGAGGGTGAGGATGATGAGGATGATGATGAGCATGAGGATGAGGATGAGGGTGAGGATGATGAGGATGATGAGAATGAGGATGAGGATGATGATGAGGATGAGGATGAGGGTGATGAGGATGAGGATGATGATGATGATGATGACGAAGATGGTGCTGGTGGTGTTGAAGATGATGATGATGATGGTGGTGGTGGTGGTGGTGGTGATGAAGATGATGATCATGATGGAGATGATGATGATGGCGATGATGAAGATGATGATGAGGGTGAGTATGATGAGGATGAGGGTGATGATGATGATTACAAAACTTGTGCAATTTATCAAAACAAACATAGGACCATGAACATCTTATTTTCATTCATCAATACAACATTATCAAGGAATATCATTAAACTAGTTAGGTATTTCATTTTCCATGGATTTTGGATGATTACTTTTGCATTATGACAGGTGGAAAATGGACATATGAAAGAGGTAAAGCACAAACTAGGATCTTACATACTAGGGTTTAGTAAGGATAGGGTTTATATCTTCAACAATATTATGAGAGTAAATTCATGATGAGCTATTGGTTAGCATATTTACTAAACTAGGGTATATTTGTTACATATATTTGACCATATGTACATGAAGGCCCAATGAATTTTATTACACTTTAGTTATGCATTCATTGCCATTCAATCGAACTGCATAGATGCTAATGTATGCATAGTTTGATGAAATACAGTAGCATTGATGAAATGTGTAGCATCTATTGGACTTCCTCTTACTGTCTAAAAATGTCATAGGATTACATTGATGGTATGCGTAGCATGTTACTATTATGACAGAGGTTTTTTCCTTGCAACATATTTTCCTTGCAACCATAATCATGATCAATGGGTATGAACCCTTGGAGTTGACAAAAAACACAATTTTAAATTAGATATCAAATGAGCATGCATGTGTTATTAGTTTTTTCCATTAAGATAATGTTTTCATAACACAATGGTGAGATGTTACTTGATCAATGCAATAAATGTAAGAGAATAAATATTGCTTGAAATGTAATTTTATAAATTTCAATAGCATAATTTATCAATTTGTGGAAGAGATGAATCATCACAAGCACAAGTCGAAACTCAAGAGAAAATATGGAATATATTGATAGTCCATTAGAGGAAATTTGGGGTCTAAAATGGGCCTCCTAAGGAAAATAATAAAAAAAGCCATATCACACCACAAATATGCCATGTCACACTAAGTTAAAGGTGTTATCTAGTGAAGGTCAACCTATAATATCTCATTAATGGTAGTTGACAAGTATGTTCGGTTTGTGTAGAGTTAAGAGATGATGGTTGAAAATAATAATGAAAGGTTTTAGATTCTTGTGCATACACACTAAATGATATGGTGGTAAAAAATTAAAATTTATATTAAAATTTATTTATTTATTTAATAAATGTACCACTACTTCTTTTTATATATTTAATAAAATTAGTCAAGGATACGGTGGTTCGTTGGTGGGGATTGATGGATTTCATTCCATCCACCTAGGTTCAATTCCATTGAGACATCTTTTGGCTTGGATGACCCTTAAACAAATTTAGTTGGAAAACCTTTTTCACTGAAAAATATATTTAATAAAATATAAAACTAAAAAAAACACTAAAATTATAATAAAAAAATATAATTACAATAATACTAAAAATAAACAAAAAAAATAGAAGAGAGATAAAATAATATTTCACTATTTTTGCGATAACTTTTTTCTACGAATTTGGAATTTGACGTTTTTGGTACCATTGGAAAGGTGAGACCTTTCCAATGGTACCAAAAACGTCAAATTCCCAATTCGTAGAAAAAAGTTATCGCAAAAATAGAGAAATATTATTTTATCTCTCTCATATTTTTCATTTTTATTTTATATGATCACTACTTCGAAGTCTTTTAAATGCTAGTGGAGTAATATTGAAATAATAAAAGCATTTATATAACTAATCTCTTAAAATTAAAAATAAATAAATTTAAAAAAGTGTCATAAACAAAAGAAAAAAAAGGAGAGAGATAAAATAATATTTCACCATTTTTGCAATAACATTCTCCTATGAACTCGGAATTTGACGTTTTTGGTACCATTGGAAGTCGAAACATTTCCAATGGTACCAAAAATGTCAAATTCAGAGTTTGGAGGAGAAATTTATCGTACAAATAGCAAAATATTATTTTATCTCTCTCCTATTTTTCTTTTATTTATGACACTTTTTTAAATTCATTTATTTTGATTTTAAGAGATTAGTTATATAAATGTTTTTATTATTTCAAGATTACTCCACTATCATATTAATTAATGTGGGATTTATATTTTAAAGAATTTAGTAGTAATGATAATATAAAATACTCTATATTTATTATTTCAAGTATATTTATTATTTCAAAATCATTCCACTATCATTTTAACTAATGAGAGATTTATATTTTAAATAAATTAGAAGTAGTGATAATATAAAATACTCTATATTTATTATTTCAATAATATTCATCATATTTCGAGATGAACTTTTCAAAATATTAACCAAGGTGAGTGTTATATGGAGTTAGTTCTTGTCCAACTCAACCGTGATGGTTGACCAAAATACTAAAATTCTATTGGTTTAAAATATCTTACTCATCACATGCTCACCCATGACACGTTTTCTTATAAAGCCCATTTTAGACCCCAAATTTACTCTAATGCGAATGTTTGTAATACAAAATATGGGAAAGTAGCCAGCCCTCAAATGGCCTGTCAACGTACATGTATCCGTAAGTACAACAATGTGTACATGTATGTCAAAATACATCTATCCATGACTATGCAACATAAAAAATCAATCTTTCTCTTGTTTTTCCTTGACTTCCCTCTATCGACCATCTCCCTGAGATCGCTCGGCCATCTCAGAAGTCTGCAAAAAAAATCATTATTTTTTATCAATAACTGCACTAAGACCGTACCATCAACAAACTTAAAAAATTAACTTATGGACAAATTATTTATGGCAAACGCTCACCAAATCCTCATGGGGTATAGATGTGAGCAGTGTGCTCATGGAAGACATCTCTATAGTTGTTCTCTGCAAATAAAAGATCATATCTCAATTAATTCAACAATTCAACATTGATCAACGTGTTTGGGTAAATTGAATAAAAAAACTTGGTCATTAATGAACATCTCACCGCAAGAGGAGACCCGGTCAGAACCATGGATTGAGCAGAGGGGCCGGGCACTTCTGCCGTTAATGGCTACAAACACCAAATGGAGAAATAGTTAGACATGCATGAATAAACAATATAGTAACATGGTTAAATACTATGCATTGTGATTGTCCAAATAGTTACCTCCGTATGACTCGTGGCTATTGTAGATGCGGCACTGACTGCAGCATCAATGACCTTTATTAGGTCATGGATAGATGGATCTCTCGTGTGTCAACTATAGAGTACATCTACATTCTTTCCAGGAGTGGAGCCTCTCTTGTACACTTGTCCCTTTTTCACATTGGGACTACGGGGAGATCGAACTGCTGACAGTGTCGAACGTATATCTGCTGGTGGCTACAATCACCAATACTGACGTAGTTAGAAATGCATTGGTTAATGGAATAACATGTATTAACAAACTGGAAATGATGAAATACATACTGATGTACTGTATACGTTAATCAATTCTAAGAAACGGTCTGTCGTCCATTGTGTCTCCGCGGGCACGCTATCGATTGTATTCCCACTGAGGGGGAGCTCACTAGATAAAATCATTTCCATCTGATGGGGATCTACACCTACAATTTAGAAAATTGTAAATATTAGATCGTGTAGAATTGATAAAGTAACATGTGATAAGAAAATAACATGTGTTGAAATAATTTCATGTTGAAATAATTACCTCAGCATGAGATGTTGTCGCTGAAGGTATGACAACATCTTGTAACTCAGAAGGTTCTACTACATGAGCCTCTTGGCCCTCATGCCCTTCTTGTGGCAACTACAAGTTTTAAAATCATTAAAAATATTAACAATCTATATATGTATAGTAAGGAAAAATAATTTAAAAATGACACTAAATTGTTAACCACTTACTTACCTGTGTGAAATACCCAGTAATGGTATCATCTGTTTGGACAGGACCAAAGCAAGGATGGCCACATACTATGCATGGGTGGGGCTGATGGTTGTGCTCATGCTGTGTAGGTACAGTGCCACTACTAGATGCTCCCCGACCATTGGAATGTGGTGGCTCTACCCCACCGGGAGGTGGTGGATCTATCCCACCGACAAGTGGCGGCTCTACTCCACCCATGGATGGTGGTTCTGATGGCCCTACCTGGTACGTACCATGAAGATACGTGCCATGGCGAACAACCACCTGTGTCAACAGTAGGAATGACTCTTGTGCCTCTGGAACCAACTGATGTGCAGGCAGCACATCTGGCTTGGGTAGCTTCCTACAAGGTGGAGCTACTGGGCGATCAGGATCTATGTGCCTCGCATTGGGACGTTGCTGAGGCATCCCCATCCCAACACCCTGGTACTCCAAGATATCAAAATAGTTAACATGCTTCCCCAGCACAAACTCTGCGTACATCTTTCTCAGAAAATACAAAGGCATTTCCCTGTTGTTGTGTGGTGGTGCATCAAACACCATGTACTATCGATCCATCCAGTTATCGATGAATGGTTGATATGTACACCACCCGATAGAAATGTGCCTTTTGTTTGCATTAGGAACTTCACCATCCTGTGGATTTCTAAACAGGGAAAATATTTGTTCTTTTGAGATTTTCAACTTCTTGACTTCTTTGTAGCTAAGTCCATTCGCATATTGTTGCCTCTTTCTTTCTCTGAATGTGGAAATATCTTGCAAAGCACCATTAGACCTACTAAAGGTCTCTATCATTGCATCCAAATTGGATGCAAGCATAACATGCCTCTCATCAACAATAGTAATTGAGGCTCAAATTTCTCTGAGCCTCTGAATCTCTCTTTGGATGTCAGTGTGGGCATCCATGGTCGTCACTGCAAACAAAAAATAAAAGTAAAAATCATTAGAAACGTATACATGTGCTATAATGACATCTCTCAAAAATTAAAAATGTACAAACTTTGTGCAAGAACAAATGCATTACAAACATAAATATCATCTCAGGCATACATTACAAACTTAAATATCATTTCATATGACCATTGCAGGCATACATTATGGGTCATTGAGGGCATAAGGGTGGAGACCATGCAGGCATAAAGACCATGATGATGTGGCAAAGATATGTATTTTTATTAGTTAAATTGAGGCAGCCTATTGATGGAAAAAATGAAGACATGCTGGTAGAATGATGAAGAGATGACTAATGATATGGGCATAATGTTTTGATGTACATATGGACAATGTAAATTGTATGAATGGAGATATCGCAGTAGATTGATATGACATGAATAATGATGACATAATGAAGATGTGATCTAATTGGTGATATTTGCTGATGGACATAATGAAGTTATATTGAATAATGAGTGCTTGATGAGAATGATGAAGTGCTTTAGAAACAAACAAGGGCTTCTGGTTGATGATCACACAAACAGATCATAGATCAACACACTGATGTTTTGACGTGGTTTAAACCCCCTTGAGGGAAACACTCCACGGCCCTGGCCAAATAGCTTCTACAGGACAATTTATTATGCAAACAAAGAAAGTTACAAATGAGCTTCTCATAATCGATCAACTAAACAATGACCCTCCATGCTCTTTAAGTAGAGATCATGGACCAATCGGGTGTTAAGCCACGGATCAAGGTTAGGTATGATCTAAGAGAAGTTGAGCCGTTGGATCACTCTATGTCGGAAACATATCGTGACCATCGGATTACGTATTTACAAATGCATACTAATGCATACTAAAGAAACACACTATCCCTAACGGATATATTACACAAGTTGATCTTAACTAACTCCTAAGTGTCTAAATATCCTAACATCCCCCCTTAAGAACAACTTGGGATAGGATTGAAGGATTTACAAAAGTGACACTATTAGGAGAAGGAAGGAGGCATTAGAGCCTATCCCCCCTTAATGACAAGTTCCTGAACTCCTAACATAGATTGAAGTTTAGAAAACTTCGCTTCTGTAAGAGACCTGGTGAAGATGTCTACAACTTGATCATCTGTAGGGCAAAAGAGCACTTCAAGAACACGATCATGAACAAGATTTCTGATGAAGTGCATATGTAGCTCAATGTGTTTGCTGCGTTGATGTAGAACTGGATCTTTGGCAATCTTGATGGCACTTTGATTGTCGCACCAAAGTGGAGTAGGTTGCTACTGCTCGAATCCAAACTCTGAAAGGATCTATCGAAGCCATAAATCTTCCTGACTGGCATTAACTGTTGCTCGATATTCTGCCTCTGCTGAAAAAAGAGCAAGAGCTTGTTGTTTCTTACAAGACCAAGTAATAGGTCCAGATCCCGGACTGAAAACATAACCTGCAGTAGACTTTCGATCATCAGGATCATCGGCCCAATCTGAATCAATGAAACCAACCAACAAAGGTTTCCCCCCTGTACTGTAATGAATCCCAAACTGAACTGTACCTCGAATATATCGAAGTATTCTTTTAGCTTCTTTCCAGTGACTTTCATGAGGTGTCTGCATATAACGGGAAACACGACCAACAGCAAAGGAAAGGTTAGGACGGGAATGAGTCAAGTATAAGATACTACCAACAAGCTGACGATATAAGGCGGCATCGACTTCAGGTGAAGTACAAGTGGCAGAAAGTTTGACTCCAAACTGGAAGGAAGAAGGGGCTGGTGTACAATCTTCCATGTGAAAGCGACGAAGAAGGTCACAAGCATACTTAGACTGAGAAAGAAAGATTCCTTCTTTGGTTTGCAGAACTTGGAGACCAAGAAAATAATGCAAATGTCCTAAGTCTGACATTTCAAAATTTTGTTTAAGACTGGATTTCACATGGGTTATAAGCTTAGGGTCAGTACCAGTAAGAATAAGGTTATCAACATATAGAACAAGTATGATGAGATGGTTTCCTACTTTCTTGGTATAGACATTGGGGTCAGAATGGCATCTAGAAAAAGCAGTTTCAAGGAGAAAGTTATCCATTTTGGCATACCAAGCTCTAGGAGCTTGCTTAAGGCCATATAAGGATTTCTTAAGGCGGTAGACAAGGCTAGAGTTATTCTGAACATATCCAAGAGGTTGTTCCATGTAAATTTCCTCCTGTAAATCACCATGTAAGAAGGTAGACTTGACATCCATTTGATGGACTTCCCAGTTATGTAAGGCTGCAAGGGAAAGAACAAGGCGGATGGAGTTCATTTTTGCGACGGGAGCAAAGGTTTCATTGTAGTCAATCCCTTCAACTTGAGAAAAACCTTTGGCAACTAACATTGCCTTAAGTCTTTCAACAATTCCATCCGATGCATACTTAGTTTTGTAGACCCATTAACATCTGACAAGTTTTCTTCCTTTTGGTAGAGGTACAAGATCCCAAGTATCGTTCTCCATCAAGGAATGATATTCTTCATCCATGGCTGCATCCCAATCTGGATTCCCTGAAGCTTTTGCAAAAGTTTCTGGATCATGATTCTCAGAAAATTGAGCCAAAAGAGAAGAGGCTCGCTGAAACTGAGAACGTGTTCGATGTTGATCTCTAGGATCACCGGCAAGATCACCACCTGCTTCACATGTTGAACGGACCCATCGAGGAAGCACTTGTGCTGGTGCAACTAGAGGAACATTAGTAGTCGGAGGTGGATTTGCATCCTCACTGTCATAATCAGAAACTGGAGTTGGAAACCTTTCAAGGAAGTTGGAAGAAGAAGAAGAAGGCACAAACGCCGAATCAGGCTCGTAGGCCAAAGATGGCACAATCGTCGAGTTGGGCTCACAAGCCAAGAGATTTTCATCAAATTTAACATCTCTTCTAATGATTATATCATGAGAATGTGGTTGAAGAAGTCTATAACCTTTTACATCTTCAAAATATCCAACAAATATACACTTTTCACTTTTAGGCTGCAATGCTTTCCATTTTTCATCCGGAATGTGAGCCCATGCTTCACTACCAAACACACGGAAGTGACTTACATCAGGTTTAGTTTTACTCCATGCTTCTTCCGGTGTTATACTTTGTAATGCTTTAGTGGGGGTGCGATTAACTATGTAATTTGCACAATTAATGGCTTCAACCCAAAATTGAAGACTTAGTCCCTTAGATTGGATCATATAATTAGCCATTTCTTTTAAAGTGTGGTTCTTCCGCTCAGCTACACCATTTTGTTGTGGTGTATATGGAATAGTGTGTTGTTGTTGGATGCCTTGTTCAGTGCAGAAAGTAGTGAACTTTTTGTTAACATATTCTCCTCCATTGTCAGATCTTAACTTAATAATTTGATGACCAGATTGTTTTTCAACAAGGGCCTTGTAGGCCAAGAACATGTTAAATACTTCGCTCTTAAGTTTTAGGAAATAAACCCAAGTGCATCTGGTGTAATCATCAATGAAAGTTAAGAAATATTTGAAACCAGAAAAGGAAGCAGATGGAAGAGGACCACACAAGTCACTATGCACAAGCTCTAAGGGAACTGAGGCATGCCAAGAGGCACGTTTGTCAAAACTGTCCCGATGATGTTTTTCGAGTACACAACCGAAACAAACACCATCCCTGCAAGATACCATCGGAAGACCTGTCACGATATTTTCTTTACATAGTTGTTGCAATGAGCGATAATTTAAGTGACCAAATCGCTCATGCCAAAGTTTGCTCAAGTTATCACTATGAGCAACAAAAACTAAAGGGAAAGGTGATGACCCAAAGTTGTTAAACTTGTACAACCTAGTAATATCATCAACAATTCTGGTAGCTAGGACCTGTTGAGGATCTTTAAAATCCTTGATTACAACTTGATGAGGTGTAAAGGTCATAGTTTTACGTTCATCAGAATGAGTGATCTGATAGACTGATAACAAATTGCAAAAAATTCTTGGAACACATAGTACATCACTAAAATGACCATTATCTATTGGAATTGTTCTAGCTCCTACAACACTTAGAGATCTATCATCACCAACAAATATGTGTTTGGTGTTACATTCATGCATAGTAGAAAAGATGGCTTGATCCTTAGCCATATGATAAGATGCTCCAAAATCAATGAACCATTCATTTGAAGTAGAAGAAGAAGATGCATTATAAGAATAACCAAAAGCACAAAGTGCATGTCCATGAGAGGCAGATTCTGAAGGGGAATCTAGGCTGATGTGGTGCTTCTTCATTGTTGCTTCCAAGGTTGCCATCTTCTTGAAACACTTAGATTCATCATGATTATCTTTCCCGCAATAGTTGCAATGACGCTCAGTCTTCTTGCCTTTTGGCTTGGATCCTTTGTCTTTTTTAAAGAAGGAGCTGACTAAGAGGGTTTGGGACCCTTATTTGACTTATTATTGCAAAAATTTTGTTTCTTGGGGGGCTTGGACTTTTCTTTCTGTTGAGACAATAAGGCTTTCCCAGATGTATCTGCATTGTTGATTATTCCAAGATGAATGAGTTTATCTTGCTCTATAATCAAGGAATCACAAAAGGATTCAAGACTAGGCTCTTGATAGCTAGCTGCATTCAAGGATTCTTTCATGGAGTAAAATGTAGATACAAAAATAGAATATGCAGGTCCAAGTTTGGAAAGAATATGATAAATGCATTGTTTGTCTTCCCTCTTAATCTTACATTCTGCACATAAGAGTTTAAGAGTTTTGTAATTAGATAAATAATCTTGAATGCATGAAAAGTCACTTGGATTTAAAGAAATCAACTCATTTTTGAGTTGGTGACCTCAAATTTCATTGTGTTTACCAAACACAGATTCCAACCTGTCCCAATTAGCATCAGGTTCATCAATTCCAGATATGTGGAATCGCAAATCAGTAGAGATTGACATCCCAATCAATCCATGAGCTTCGTCACATCTATTTTTCCATTTGATTTTCTTATCATCATCAGTAGGTTCTGTTTCTTTCCCTGAGGTAATTCTGAAAAGTCCCCTACTTCATAGAACATCCTCCATACGAGATTTCCATGAGAAATAGTTGGAAATGTTAAGTAGAATATCACAAGGGGTGGCCATATTTGTAAATTAATGGCTGTAAAAGAAAAAACCAATAGTTTAGATGTGAAGAGCTCGAAAAAATAGGCTGTTTCAAAAAAAATGGCACTGAAAACTAACTCTGTATGATGAAGTTATGCTTGAACAAAAAAATTGTTGAAGATGTCCCCAATAGTGACGTGGCAGCTAGAGAATGTCCAACGAAAAAAAGAACCCCCCTCTTCCCAAGATGAACCTTTTGACAATCACATTACAAGAAAGTTGCTTTAAGTGAACCACTTTTGTAAAATAAATGATTTCACTTTTACAATGATATTACTTTTAAATAGTGCAACAATAAAAAAAACTTAAGTGACTTACTTGTATTTTTACTTTTTATTCTTAAAGTGAGATGCACTTTTACAATAAAGTAACTTGAAAATAGAAATTGCCTACACTTTTACAATAAAGTAACTTGAAAATAGAAATTGCATGCACTTTTTTTCTTTTAGAAATAACTTCCTAAGACTTGAACTCAAGACCTATTAAAGAATAAAACAACTTTGAACCAAGTGAGCTAGATTAAAAGTCATGTAAAATATGGGAATGAGGAAGGGGGCCTTTTTCTTTTTTACTCTTCTTGCTCGGTTTGCGTGCTTGCCCTTTTTCTTGCAAAACACACCACAAATCAAAAAAAAAAAAAAAAAATTCCACATTTGTGGCATTAGATCTCGTTAGCTTGCCCGGAAAGTCTACGTTTTCTCTCTGTTTCTGATTTGCCAAGATCGCGCAAAGTGCACGGCAAAGACCATACGCAGCCGAGAAAAACCTTTTCCCTTTCTGTTTCTGATGTACCGAGATCGCTCAAGGTGCATGGAAAAAAGCATACGCAGACGGGAAAGCAACAATCCGAACCCAAAAAAAAATCTAACAATAAAAAATGATAAAATATGAGATTTTTTTCTTTTAGAAACAGAAAATAAAAAAATGTGTCATTGTAACATTATATCTTCATATCTGATGAAATACGCGTTTCTGGAGCAACTAGGAACCGTTTTCGATCAAACGAAAACTATTTCCCAATGGAAACGACGCTCCGGACGCAATGGAACACCTCCCACAGCCCAGAATGCACAGAAATACTAGAACCAGAAACCCTTTCGAGTTTCGGCAACAACAGTTCAAGATCTAGATCATAACCGGAAGCGGCTCTTCATAAATGCTCTGATACCATGTTCGAGTACACAGGGTACTACCAAAGGACCGAACACCAATAGAAACCACTTCACACAAACAGATCACAGATCAACACATCGATGTTTTGACATGGTTTAAACTCCCTTGAGGGAAACACTCCACGGCCCCGGCCAAATAGCTTCTACAAGACAATTTAATATGCAAAGAAAGAAAGTTACAAATGAGCTTCTCATAATCGATCAACTAAACAATGACCCTCCATGCTCTTTAAATAGAGATCATGGACCAATCGGGTGTTAAGCCACGGATAAGGGTTAGGTATGATCTAAGAGAAGTTGAGCCGTCGGATCACTCTATGTCAAGAACATATCATGACCGTTGGATTAAGTATTTACAAATGCATACTAATGCATACTAAAGAAACACACTATCTCTAATGGATATATTACACAAGTTGATCTTAACTAACTCCTCAGTGTCTAAATATCCTAACAGAGATATCGCAGCAAATTGATATGACATGAATAATGATGACATAATGAAGATGTGATCTAATTGGTGATATTTGTTGATGGACAGAATGCAGTTATATTGAATAATGAGTGCTTGATGAGAATGATGAAGTGATTTGGAAACAAACGAGGGCTTCTGGTTGATGATGTATGTAATTTGCAGACTTAAGAAGAGTCTGAAATATCATTTGTAAATCTATGGTTGTTGGGGTGTTGGTGCATCCCAGTGAGTTGTAGCTGACAGAATTATCTTATGAATAGGATTGTCATTGATGACCACATTAATGAGAAAGGTGTAAATGGCATGATGACAAACAAACAAGCTAACTTGACAAGGATTTGGAAAAGACAAGACAAAAGACAAGGTGACTTGACAAGGACTTGGAAAACACAAGACAAAAGACAAGGTGATGGGAATTAGCACACCTAATGAGACAAATGACCAATACTGTGGTCATTTGGAGTTGGTCCTAATACCCTAGATAAGGATGACTTGGAGATAACAAGTTACATGAACAAAGAAGCATGAAGTGAACAAAGAAGCTTGAAGTTGACACTTGGCAAGGAGATTGCGGGCATCCCTTATGGCATCTACCGGCATCCAGAAATGAAGCTGATGGAAATGCGGGCATGTGGACAGGGTTACATGCGGGTATCTTGAAGAAGCATATTCGGGCATGCTTGTGGAAGCTGTGGGCATCCTGGATGCATGGCAAAGACCCCCATGCGGGCAATTGAAGAAGGTCCAGTTGCAGGCATGTTCAAAGGCATAAATATGGCCCTTGCGGGCATGAGTTACAAGCTAGTGTGGGCATGCTGGAAGCAAAAGAAAATGGTGATGACGTGGGTATGAAGACCACATTTATGTGGGAAAAAGAAAGTCTAAATAAATATATACATGTATATATTTATAATTTATGAGGTGTTTATGGAGAAACAGTAGAAATTATAGTTTAACCTTTATCTTTGGATTAATTGGGGCTACAGTATGCTGATGTGTTGCTGGTGTACAAACTCAGATGCTGATGATATGTATGGAGAGAATGAATTCATGATTATTGGGGCTACATACGATGAACAAAATGTTGATCTAGGGTAGCATGAAACAGGGACATAATGCTTGCTTGGATTATGAAAATTAATGATAATCAGAATGATGTTATAGACAGATATGTTGGGTGACAATGATGATTGATGTGATTAGTGAGCATTTATGAGGTGTTTATGGAGAAACAGTAGAAATTATAGTTTAACCTTTATCTTTGGATTAATTGGGGCTACAGTATGCTGATGTGTTGCTGGTGTACAAACTCAGATGCTGATGATATGTATGGAGAGAATGAATTCATGATTATTGGGGCTACATACGATGAACAAAATGTTGATCTAGGGTAGCATGAAACAGGGACATAATGCTTGCTTGGATTATGAAAATTAATGATAATCAGAATGATGTTATAGACAGATATGTTGGGTGACAATGATGATTGATGTGATTAGTGAGCCATTGTGTCTAATAGGGTGGATGTAAAATTCATTAAAATTTTAAAATTTTAAGTTTTGGCATTTTATTTACAAATATTTTTAGGTGACAATGATGATTGATGTGATCAGTGAGCCATTGTGTCTAACAGGGTGTATGTAAAATTCATTAAAATTTTAAAATTTTAAGTTTTGGCATTTCATTTACAAATATTTTTAGATTAAGGAAACATAACAATTTATAAACTTAATGATGAGATGAGGCAACGATTTAGATGCTTACCTTTCCAATCGTTCTTGCAAGATGAAATTGAGATTGTTGAGCCTCCAAATCTCCTCGGTTGAGGTTCTCTAATGCGTTTTGGGAAGGCGAAATCGCTCGAGTGTTCGCATTTGGGTAGTACAATGGGTAAAACAGTGTTGTGGTCCGCGACACTATTTTTTTTTTGTTATATTAACCATAATGCTCGAGCGTTATGGTGATAACCATAACACTCGAGCGTTATGGTGATAACCATAATGCTCGAGCATTATGGTTAATATAAAAAAAAAATTAAACAGTTCCGCGGTATGGTTAATATAACAAAAAAAATAAACAATGCCGCAGTATTTTTTTTGTTATATTAACCATAACACTTGAGCGTTATGGTGATCTATGGTTAATATAACAAAAAAAATAAACAGTGCTGCTCTATTTTTTTTGTTATATTAACCATAACGCTCGAGCGTTATGGTGATCACCATAACGCTCGAGCGTTATTGTGATCACCATAATGCTCGAGCGTTTTGTGATCCTATCCTACATGTTAAATGACATGGCAGGTTCGGAGCCCGCCATACCTAGTTTTACATAACACGCAAGCATTGTTTATTTACACAATTCTCGCGTGTTTTGCATTTACCCATTGCATCTAAAAGGTCCCTCAACTTCGTGCGACGGCCCATATCTGCTCATAAATCTCACTGTATGTGTAATATCTGGTCTTGTGCACACAATCGCATACATCAAGCTACCAACTGTTGATGAATATAGGACCTTAGAGATGTATTCTACTTGCTTCTATGTCTTAGGACACATCTCTTTAGTTAACTTGAAATGGATGACCAAATGTGTACTAACTAGTTTTGCATCTTGCATTCTAAATCTTTCCAACACCTTTTCTATGCACTCACCCTAAGACAATGTCAATTTGCGAATTTTTCTATCTTTTTTTATTCTCATACCAAAGATTTGCTTTGCAGCACCCAAATCCTTCATCACAAATGAATTAGCTAATTTTATTTGGAGCACATTTATATCCTACATGTTAGACCCTGCAACAAGCATGCCATCTACAGACAATAATGAGATAATATAGCTTCCATTATCTAGCCTCTTAAAATAAACATAGTGGTTAGAATGACATCTACTATAGCCTTGTTATGCCATAAAACTGTAAAAATTTCAAATACTACTGCCTTAGACCTTGCTTTAGGACATAAAAGCTCTTCTTCAAATTGCATATTAAAGTCTCCTTCCCTTTTACCTAATACCCCTGTGGCTTTCGCATATAAATCTCTTCATGCAAATCCCCATGGATAAAAACCATTTTTACATCTAACTTTTCAATATGTGAACATTCTGCTGCCACTAGACTTGCACTAGACTTAAAATAGTCCTAATTGAAGTCATCTTAATAAGATGAGAAAATATTTTATCAAAATCTATACCTTTATTCTATGCAAACCTCTTTACAACAAGTCTACCCTTGTACGTCTTGTTGCTTCCATTTTCTTCTGTCAACCTGTAAACCCATTTATTTTGCAATGCTCTCTTACCTATAGGAAATTGAACCAAGTCCTAAGTATGGATTTGTATCAAGGACTCCATCTCCTCTTTCATTCATTAATCCCACTTCTTTCTAGTGTAGACCTACTTTGCCTCTTCATAACTTTATTTTTCACAAGATTTAGTCAACAATAAATAATACAGTGAAAGAGGGTATTGTTAAGGGGTTCTACTTAACCTGGTAGATCTTCTAAAAACACTTGAAAGAGTTTGAGGTAAATGTATCTTTTGTTGTTATACATTTTGATTTTCTGGCACCTTTGGAATTTCATTTTATTTGATTTCATCAAGCACTGTTTATTCTGTGTTCTCTTTTTCCAGTTTCTTTCCCTACAACTGATCTTTGTACATGACCTTCTCACTGAATACCAAATCTCTTCTTCTAATGATTTTGTGATTTTCATAATGCCATAAGCGGTAACCTAAATCATTAACTACATATCCAATAAAGGTAAACTTCTTGGATTTTTCCCCAAGCTTTATTTTGGTATCTTTATCAATAAAGATAAATGCTCCACAAATGAAAGTCTTTAGAAATGAGTAGCTTACCTTTTCAATTGTCTATGCCTCCTCTGGAATGCCACCATCCAAGGAGATTGAAGGCCTATATTTATTAAGTAAACAACATTATTTGCAACATCTGCTCAAAACTATAAGGGTAACTTTGCATACAGTCTCATACTCCTTACATGTTCCATGATTTTCCTATTCATTCTTTTTGACACACCATTTTCTTGTGGTGTTCATAGAACTGTATTCTCCCTTCAAATCCCATGGTATGAATAGTAATTATCAAACTCCTTGTTGTAGTATTCACCTCCATTATCTGTTGTGAGATACTTCAACATTTTTCTTGTCCCATTCTCAACCAAATATTTCCATTTTTTTAAAGTATAAAAAAATCATATTTTTTTTCGAATGTAATAAACCCAAGTTTTCCTAGTTGCACCATCAATAAAAGTAAAATAATAACAAGAGACACTAAGAGATGATACCTAAGTCAGTTCCCATATATCTGTATGCAAAAACTCTAACTTTTCACTCTTCTTTTTCTTCCCAACTTTGAGAAATTTGACTCTCTTATGTTTTCTATAAGCACAATTCTCACATAAACCCAAACCAACCTACTTCAAATATGGAAGCAAATTCCTTGAGTGGAGAATCTGCATCGCTTTCTCACTCATGTGCCCAATCCTATCATGCAAAATAATTTAGTCACTCCTGTAGAAGCTAAAGAGATATAGAAAAGTCATCATTACCAGTACATAAATACAATGTACCTACATTTTCTCCTTTCGCTATTAACAATGGTACTTTAGTGACCTTCCATTCATTTCTATAAATATGGATATATACAACCTTCACTTCCTAGCTACCCTATTGAAATTAGATTCCTTCTCAAAGAAGGAATGTGCCTTACCTCTTTCAACAACCATTGGTTTCCATTATTTAACTTCAACTATATCTTGCCATTTCCAACAATTTTATATGGTTAATCATCACCTAAAAAAACCTATACAAAATCACCTTGAACATAATCTTTAAAATATTTCCTATGGGGTGTTGCATGAAATGAATCCCCTAGGTCTAATACCCAAAAATCAACAATATCATCTAAAGAAAGGATCAAAGAATCTTGCAACATATCACTTGCTACATTTTCTTCATGATTATTCTCCTACTATCCATCTCGTTGTTTCTTTAGAGATGTACAGTATTTCTTTGGGTGTCCTTTATTCCCACAATTCCAACACTCAATCTTTCATAGTCTAGATTTGGATCTACCCTACTTATACTTCCCATGGTACCCCGATCTCTTTCCTCTCTCCCTTTGTCTTCCACTATTCTCCATGGTCAAAACATTACCTGATGTCTCACCTATGCTTTTCCATCACATTTCCTCACTAAAAATACACCAACAACATCATCAAAATGTAAAGTATTTGAACTAGATACAGAGTTACTTAAAGCCATGACCAAGCCATTCCACCTTTTTGTTAAAAATAGATGATAAGAAGAGCCCTATCCTCATCATCAAAGTTCACTCCTACATAACTTAGTTGATTAGTAACTGTATTAAATTCATTTAGATGATAGGCAACAAACCCACCTTTTGACATCTTTATATTAAATAATCGCTTCATTAGAAATACCTTGTTGGAGGCCAAAGGTTTTTCATATAGTTTAACCAATGCTTTCATCGGATCCTCTGTTGTCTTTTCTTTTGAAATATTGAAAGCCACTGATGTTGTGAGGCACATCTGTATCATTCCCAATTCCTTAATGTCAAGAACCTCACATTCTGCGTTCTTCATAGTCGTCGTCTTCTTTGATTTTCCACCCAATAGTAGGAAAAGATCCTTCTGATATAGACATTCTTCCATTTACATCTTCCATAGCTAGTAATTTTGGCCATTAAATTTCTCGATCCTAAACTTTTCTTCTTCCACCATTTTTCCCACTCAAACCAGGAACCCTCCTTTTCCTATGAATTATCATCCAAATAGACCTTTGGCTCTAATACCCATTGTTAGAAACAAGATCACATAGCAATAAAATAAAAATAAATGCAGAACTAAAATACAAAAGAGCATAATGTAAAAAAGACACTAATATATGTGGTTTACTTGATATGGGCTAGATCCATGGAGAAACAACCAATCATTTCTTTTATTCAATCCAACAAAATGAAGGGATACAACCTGCAACACATCTATTGCAACCTCATTTTCACTCTCTCATAGTCTCTCTCACACTCTACACAACCTTAATACAATGCCCACTTTAAAAGAGGGTTTTCTTTTAGGGAAAAAATACACAAACATAATCTCTACTATCACATTTGTAACCTAATGATGAACGATCCAGATTGACGACAAAATTACAACATTTTACAAAGCAATTTTTCCAAAAATTCCTCTTTGGGGGCACTACCACCAAAGCCTCTCCAGGGTGAGTCTCCAAAAATTTGATGTCACCCCCCCTCCGACCCCTTGGTGACATTAGAGGGGGGAAGCCCAATCACACCCTGTGTGAGGGACTGGGATCCAAACATGACTGAAACAAAACCTACGAATCCGGGTGATAAATAGGTTCCACAGCCAACAACAATTCGCTTGAAGATTGAATGCTTTGAACTCGAGAGGTAAAATAATAGCTTTAAATACTGTGTGCTACATCGCCTCGCACTAAAATACAAGTATGCTTCAACTCAATGACATTATGTTTGATTTTTGGTTTCTTCATCATAGGGTTTGATTAGGGTTTGAGCATCGTGTACATATAATATTTTGAGTGAGATATGTTGGGATAAATGATTCCGTAGGTAGTAGAGTTATTTATTTAGATGGATATGCACGTGATGCGCTTGAAAATTGAATGCTCTGAATTTGAGAGGTAGAAGACTCGGTCTGAACACCATATGCTACATCACGTCGGTGCTGAAATACATGTATGCTACAACTCGACGATATTCTAATTGATTTTTGTTGTCTTCACCATAGAGTTTGATTAGGGTTTCAGCATCGTGTAGAGAGGTATGCTTGCCGAGAGACAAACTTGCACCAATAGTAATTTATACTTTATTATTACTCCATTTTTAAAATATATTTCCTAGCATACGAGATCATACGAATCTCATCATAAAGTTATTCTTTACCTTTATTATTATTTTATTTTTAAATATATTGGTTACCATATTATATCAATATAAAGCTTATCATAAATTTATTCTTTACCCTTTATATTAGTATCAAAGTAGTATCCGTGCAAACTCTAATGTTACTTTACATTATTTTCTATCTGCTTTTCCTTTTTCACTTTCCAAGTGGTTTATTCTGTCTCTAAAAGTGTTAACACTCTTGTTATTAACATTACTTTATGCGTGTGGGATGTCAGGCCTTCGATTATGATATATGTGGCCTTAGATGAGGTGAAAGTTAACTCTTTAAAATTGACATAAAGAAAACTATGTTTTTGAAGTTATCTAAACTTTTAGTTTTAATCATTTTTTTAAGAATCTAATCACTCTTTCATAAAGTTCTAATCATTCTTTTAGAAATTAATCACTCTTTTATAAAGAAATCAATATATCATGTTAATCATGTATTTTCATTTGATATAATTAAAAAATAATATTAATAAAATTTTATCATTATATATACAATGTTATTAAAATTTCAAATCTATCATATACATTATTAAAAATGTATATGGGAATATTTATTTGAAAAATAATATTATATTTTGAATTTACTTGAAAAATAATATTCAATTTTCATTTATAAAATTTAATGTAATAAAACAAAATGTTGTTGTTTTATTTTTTTTATTGTATTAAATATAAATGAGAAGAGATTATTAAAAGAATAAACATATGAAATTGATAACAATTTAATATATCATATTTTAGGAATTCAATAAAAAAAATAATATTGATGTTGATAATTTTTATGATTTTATTGTTTTCTAAGATTTTTAAAACACTTTGTTAAGATCCCAACTTTCCATATCAAACCCACTTTTAAATTATGCCACATCTTATTCGCATGAATATTTCATTATTCAAATTTATTATAGATATTGATAAGGGTAAACAATCTTTTCTTTTATTGTTGATGATTGTGATTATTAATTATTTATATGGTTAGTATTCAAATTATTAATATTGTTGATGATTGTGATTATTGATTATTTATATGGTTAGTATTCAAATTATTAATATTGTTGATGATTGTGATTATTAATTATTTATATGGTTAGTATTCAAATTATTATTAATGTTCATGATAATGGTTATTAATTGTTAGGATGGTTGTGGTTATTTTTTTTTCCTTGGAAAAAAAACCATAGTGTTTATATCAAAATATGTCACATATTATAGAGATCAAAAGATCTTGAAGTCATAGAAATCCAAAATTTTCAACATATGATTCTCCTTTATCACTAAGGACACATATGATTGTCATATTTGCATCTATCAAAAAAAGAACCATAAAAAAATGGTCATCATGGGACTGTTATATGAAGCCATCAAAGGAAAAACTACCCTGAATAAAGGCTAAAATAAAAAGTTTAGTCTCTCTATCATTCTCCATTTCCCATCTAAGCCACTATCCTTCGACCACCTGCAAGCCAGTCTTCGATAATTGATTGTCAAGGATGTTTATTTCCCTATATATATGCTCAAAGCCGACATCCTGCAACTGATCCCTCAACCTGACAACCTCGTCATAAATAGGGATTAAGTGTATATTTTTTAGGGGATCCTCTCTCCCTCGACCAATTTATAACAATCTTGGAGTCCCCAAATACTTGGATGTTCCTTACACCCATCACATGTGCCAGAATGAATGGAAATTTTCTAGCTACTAGTTCAACTCTATTATTAGTTATTAATCAAACACCAACAACAAATTTTATCTAGTGCAAATCATTTAAGTAAAGGATTCCACCATTCCCCCCCCCACAGTAGGATTCCCCTGAGAAGCTCCATCAAAATAAAACCAAGGAACCAATTTGTATTTGCGTTCAACCACAATCCTTCTTACACTAGAATTCTTATTTAAGTGAGGAAAGTGACTGGGCATTGCCAGAAATTTGGAAGCATAAAATGTAGGTTATATATATATATATATGGACTTGTTCCTTTCAAGCCATAAACCCCAAATAAAAATAACTAGCAATGGCTTATATGCCTTAAAATCCATGTTATTAGTCCAAGAAGCTAAACCTTGTTCTAATGAGTTCCCTGGCCAAATGAAAGGTTGGCCACAAACCCAAGATGCATATATCCACAACTTCTATATATATATATATATATATATATATAAGAGAAAATTTTATCCAGTACATATCATTTAAGTAAAGGATTCCACCATCACCCCCCACAGTAGGATTCCCCTGAGAAGCTCCATAAAAATACAACCAATTAACTAATTTGCCTATGTGTTCAACCATAATCCTTCTTACACCAACATTCTTGTTTAATTGAGGACTGAGCACTGCCAGACCTTTGGAAGCATAAAGTGCAGGTTATATATATGGCCTTGTTCCATGGGATCCATACTCCTCAAATAAAAATAACTAGCAATGCCTTATATGCCTTAAAATCCATATTATTAGTCTAAGAAGCTAAATCTTGCTCTAATGAGTTCATTTTCTAAATGAAAGGTTGACCACAAACTTGAGATGCAAATATCCACATCTTATTTATATAAGAGCATGAAATGAAGAGATGATCAATATTCTCACTAGCTTCTTTGCAAAGAGAGAATCTACTTGGACCACTTCAAATTTTCCAAAGTAGAAGGACCCAAAAAAAAATCCTATTTGCAAGTGGTAACCAAAGAAAAATATTACATTTTAAAGGGAATTTTTACCTCAACAAAGCACCATGCCACCATAATAGATATGGATGCTCCTCGTTTTCTCTAATGGCCATATATCCAATTCTTGGTAGATAATTCCCCCCTACTGTATTCTTAGACAAGACGAGAACATATTCCTTGTTCTGTAATCTAATGTGACTATCCTTAAGAGCTTTGATGTACCTGCCGCAAGTTATATTGTCCTACTCTACCTCTATACCAATAACTTCAGCACTTTTACATTTTTTAGAATAGACATATGTATGGATAGGGTGACTTATTTGTGCAACATGAATGAACCCTTGGTCCCTCAAATACTCCACCAATGCTTAAGGAAGTATATGAATGCCAACACACCCATTCCATGGATCGTGCCCCAATATGACCTTCCTTCCATTACCTATTTTCCATTCAATCCAATCACCAATGACATTAAATTCCAAGATAATAGCTCTCCAAATTATGAAGACATTCCTAAATTTTTTGCCTGTATCCCTAAACCAATCCTCAATAGACAGGGGAACAATATATTTATTATATAAACCTTCACCCACAATCCTTCACCTCTCAAAATTCTCCAAATCCCTTTAGCTACTAAGGACTTGGAAAAACAGAAAGGGTTCTTTAAACCCCAACCACACATCTCTTTTGGCCTTTCTAATCTATTCCAGTCTTCCTAGTGAGGAGAGAAAGCATCTTTGCTCCTCTTCCATAAAACTTTATAAGTGATATTCCTAATCTATTTCAAAGTACCAATAGGACATAAGCCATGGAAACCCATAAAACTGGAACTGCTTCAAGTACATATTTAACCAAGACCAGTCTACCCCCTCTATTAGGCCACTTATTGCAACATAAGTAGTCTATTTTTTCAATCTTCCCAATAATCCAATTTTAGTCCCTCCTCTACTAGTCAGTGGGATTCAAGACAAACCCAATATACCTAAACCCATTCTCAATGTTTACTATAGGAAAAACTAGCCGACTACAAATCCAATCTTTCATTCTATGTAATATTCATCAAAATCATAGAATCTTTCCTTACATTGTAGCTCATATCTGTAGCATCAACAAATAATTTGAAGAACCCCTATAACATAAGTACTTCTCTCCTATTACCACTGGAAAATAATAATATGTCATCAACAAATAATATATGGGTAACATAAATGGAACCCTACATGTATACCTTTGAAAGAGCCTCTTTGCTTTGCCTACAAGACAATTATTCTCAATCCTTCAACAAAAAATATAAATAGGAGAGGGGCCAAAAAGAAGCCTTCTCCGAACTTCCTTCCTGGTCTAAATAAAGGAGATGTAGATCCATTTATTAAGACAACAAAAGATACCAAATAAACACATGCCATAACCCAATTAACAAATTGAAGCTAGAAGCCAACTTATAGGAGCACCAATCTCAAGAAAATCTAGTTAACCCTGTCATACATGCCTTAGACAAGTCAATATTTACAATCATAGTAGGAGAGTGTGGGATGTTTCAATGGAATCATGTATATATCTTCCTAATAGAAAAGAAAATTGTTCTTATGATACTAAGCTGGAGAAAATTCCTTTGACCCTTCTGGAAAAAAAAATTGCTATCAACTTCTATAAACAGTTACATAAGGATATAGGTCTAAAATCCTCCAAATTACTAGCTTTATCAAATTTAAGAATCAAAGTAATGAAAGTAGCATTGAAGGCTATAGGAATTCTACCATTCAGCCGAGACTCTTCAATGAACCTAAGCAGATCAAGTTCAAAAAAATCTGTGAAAACTGAAAAATAAATCAACGGGACAACCATCAGGGCATGTGCTATTATCCTTTTGCATGATGCCGACAACCTTTTTTAACTCCTCAAGAGTAATAGGTTCCTATAAATCATTGTTCTTATCTTTGTTGAAAAATGAAGGGTAAAAAGCAATGACACTCATCATTTGGGATACAAAATCCCTTTGATATTCCTGGAACAAAGTACTAAAATCATTAACTCCCATATATGCTAAATTTCTGAATACAGAAACAGTCTCACCATTCTCTTTTTCCAGTTGCCATAATTATTTAGTAATCTTCCTGTGATTCACATAATTGTGAAAAAACTTTTAGTTAGCATCTCCATTTTTCAACCAAATGGCCTTTCTTTTGAGCCTCCAAAGGGCCTCATTCTTTACTAAATTTTCTTTTTTTGTGATTCCATTTCTACAATCTAATTATTTTGGTCCAAGTTCTGGTAGCCTTCCAAGTTGGATGCATAATAGAATTCCAAAGAAAACTCAATAATTCTCAAATCATTATGCAAATCCAGACTTCTCTAAGTAGCTAATGAGATTGTTTATGCTTTAATCCTTTTGATTTATGTAAGAATTGTAAATCAACCTGGATTCCATTCTATTTCCATTGTAAGGGATCCATAAATTTTTTACCATATGAACAAACCCATCATCTTCGAACCATGTAGAAAAAAACTTGAAGGGACTAGGGGTTTTTGAAGTACCTATAGACACCTCCATCAAAATAGAGAAATGATCAAAATCACCACAGATCCAACCCACTTATTTATGTTGGATGCCACCTGTAATAGTCCTTCATTCACAAAAAATATATCTAATATTTTGGAAATAATATCCATCCCAGTTCTCATGTTTCTCAAAGTAGGTCTAATTCTTGTAGGGATGATATAAAAATAAGAATTTTCCTCCAACTTCTTAACAAAATAATCAGTGAGTGGATCCCTCTAAGCATTACTTCCCCAAATTTCATCTTCCCCCAATGTAAAGTTCAAATCCCCCCCCCCCCCATAATGGCCCTTTCCTATTAAAGAAAACCTAGCTTGAAAAATCTCTCCCTATAGGCGACCATATTCCAATAGGGTCCATAAACATTAATAAAAGTGAAAATCCCAAATTCCCTAGAAAAGATAGAGGCTCCCAAACTTGAAGACACTACCCAACTATTAGTATAGAGAAAAGCCTTTGACGCCCACTCTGTAATAATTCCACCATATCTACCTTGAGCATCCATAGAAATAAAATCCCATCTAGACAGAAGAGATCTTAAATCTTCAAGATAACATCACTGCATGCAATCGCCTCTTATCAAAATAGAAATCTTGGCTTCTACAAATCCACGAATCTTTTGAGGCCTAATTTCTTTGAGGGAAACCCCAACCCTCTACAATTGAAGGATACAATTAACATTGACGAATATGTTGGGGATGACTTGCTCTAAGAGTCCCTGTAATATATTTCTTTCACCATGCATGAATATCCATGTGAACCTGCTCCGGGGAAACTTTTAGAGGCAAAATTTATCCCATGGGCTAATTTTTGAGGTTTTTTCCCAAAAATATATTTTCCATTTTCCATTCATTCCCAATATGATTCACCCAGGTGTGGGGTGCATGTGGATATAGCTAAGATCCAAGTCATTAATGATTGGTTATCCTTGAAGACATTGATGAAGCTCCGCAACTTCTTACGCCTCAACAACTTTACCACAAGTTCATGTAGGGATTAAAAAAAATTACTCTAAAAATCGCCAAAATTGTCCAAAAACTATATAAAAACATTAGGAATTTGAATACTTTTTAAAAAAGTATCACCAAACATTTTATGGTTGGAAATTTTATAATTAGTAATATTTTCCAAAGATTCTACACTTTCAAAAAATTATGGATCCTTAAAATTTTCCATGACCTACTCTCTAGCAAATACTAAGGCTGATCTACACCCCCTTAGTCTTGGAGCAAAACGAGGGGCCTGATATATCCAACAACCAAAACCAATCCTCAAACTAGGCCTACTCACATCTTGCGCCCTTAAAAAATATCGATATCCCCCAAGTTAAGGACTTGACACTGGCCCTTCATAATCATAACAATACATAATAATATGATTATTATTATTTTAATAATCATAACAATACATCACATTGTATGTTTGATTGTCCAATCACATTGTATGTTTGGTTTTATATGGATGTCATATTACTATGGCTTTGTCATATTACTATCAATGTTATATTATTGATTTATATTTTTTTATTTAGATCCATTTTTTATAACATTTGAGTACAATTAAATATAAAATTAATATTTTTTTATTAATTTCCATGTCCATGGTAATGGCTATTAATTATTATGATAATGGATTTGAATATGTAATATCCCTAGTACTCACCATTCAATTTTGATTTTATTATTTAGATATTATGGTGAAATGTGATTATGAATATCCAATATGAACATCGTTGAAGATCCAATATGAACATCGTTTAGTGGTAGCAATTGTAAATATTTATTTTTATTTGTATTTAAATTTTATTCTTTAACAATTCATGGTGGCACCGAAGTAAGAGATGCCATGATCCCACTAGACGGGAAGTTCAATTTATGGAAGACTTAATAAATTAAGTTGAATTAATTAATTAAGTATATCCATCACAAAATATCACTCATGACTCCAAAGTCAAGGTGAGGTGTTCTTCCTAGGTTTAGGGGAGTGCAACACTAAAATAGCATCATTCCCCTCCATGAGGAAACTCGAAGGGGAGGAAGGGGATATAACACAAGAATAAGAACGAGAAAAAGGGAGGTCATCTAATTGAAAAAGGATAAAATAGGGTAGCGTAGCTAATTTGTCCTTGAAGGAAAAAATATACTGAGAACATAATTTTCTTGGTGTTCAAGTTCATCTTGGTTCTAGTGATTCAAAAAAATCTCTATGGCCATAGAGTGTGGCACTAGGTTTGCTGATAGGAAATTGGTGTTTTACTAAGTGGGAACCATTAAAGGATAGTAAAAGAGAAAAATATTGAAATTACAACAAGCTAATATGATACTTACACTCTTTGTAAGATGTTCAAAGAGATATCAACTATTGGTAAAAGAACTTCTATGTTCTTTTGGTGAGACTTAATTTGGTAACGTGTTGAAAGTGTAGAATTAATCTTGGAAAAACATGAGTAATGTAGCCCTAGTGGTATCATGGCCTAGATCGGGGGTGAAAAGAAGGACAAAATTATTAGTGTTGTTGGTTTATGGTTGGGTGGTTCTGAATTGGCCCCTTTGGTTTGTGGAAAGAATCTTCAGAAAAATAGATAAATATATTTTTGTATTAATTGTTTATATGTGTATATTTCTATGAAAATATTATCTTCTTGTTTCTAATAAAGGGGCATTGATTAATAGATATTTTTATTAAAGAGAAATAATAGAGTTCTATTGTTTAACTATGTAATATATTTACTGTCACTATATTTCAGTTGAATGAGTTTCCAGTGTAGTTATTAATATATGTATTTAGTTTTGAAGAGACAAGTAGAAATGATATGATACAAACATTCAAGAATAATAAAAAGATTCATTAATATTCAATGAAACTTGCAGCTTTGCATTTACTAAATAAAGTGGGTGCAAAACAACGACTATACTATGACCATCAAGTTTAATGATAGAAGAGATAGGAACTCCAAATAAGTATATATGTAATATTCTAAGCAAAGATTTTAAATAATTAAATATGAGGAAGGTTTGATCGATTCTTATTCCATGTGATATGTTTCCTAGTTACCATATTTGAGGAAATATCAACCAATCCTTCCTCTATATGATAGGTTTCAAGGATACCATATTTGAGAAAGGGTCAGTTGATCCTTCCTCTGGTTGATACATTTGAAGTCATCCATATTTCAATAAGGGCCAGTCGATCCTTCCCCTAGTGTATATGTTTCCTAGCTACCATATTAGAGAAAGGGTCAACCGATTGTTCTTCATAAGATGCTCGACCCTAGGTCTACATTTGAGGAAGGGTCAGTCAATCCTTCATCTATATTATGCTTAACTTGAGGTCTGAATTTGAGGAAGGGTCCACCAATCCTTCCTCTAAATGATGCTTGACCCAAGAACCACATTTGAGGAAGGGTCGATCGATCCTTCCTCTAAATGATGATTCACCCAAAGTCCACATTTGAGTAAGGTTCACTCGATCCTTCCTCTATATTATGCTTTATATCAGGTACACATTTGAGGAAGGTTGAATCAATCCTTCCTCCTGATGATGCTTGACCCCAAGTGCACATTTGAGGAAGGTTCAATTGATGCTTCCTCAAGATGATGCTTGAATCGAGGTGCACATTTGAGGAAGTTTCAGTCGATCCTTCATCAAGATTATGTTTGACCCCATATACACATTTGAGGAAGGGTTGACCAATCCTTCCTCAAGATGATGCTTGACCCCAGGTGTACATTTGAGGAAGGGTTAGTCGATCCTTCCTCAAGATGATACTTCACCGAGGTGTATATTTGAGGAAGTTTCGGTCAATATTTCCTCAAAATGATTCTTGGCATCACTATATTGTCACCCTATGATGATGACATCAATATGACATCCCCCTATTCAAGAATATTCGGTATAGACTATATTGTAGAAGTCCAAATTTTTAGTCAAGATATTATACAAGAACTATGTGGTGGAGGAAGTTGCATAAGACACATCGACAATATTTGTATGATGGAGGATGTATCAATCGACCCTTCTGATTAATATCCCTTTTGAGGAGATTACAATTAATGAATAGGATTTTTTGTGTGAACAATGTACATGATGAGAGCAAAAGGATCAACTGAACCTCCCACCCAATTTCCCTTGATGGTTTATCCAACATTGGTTAGGTGTCGGACGACCCTTCCAATCCATTCTTCAAGGCATTGACACTATCATTTAGGATGTGTCAGTCATCCCTCCTCTATTCTCTATCCCCACGAGAAAACTATAGTGAGGATGTGTCATCCATCCCTTCTAGGTATATTCTATGATCTAGGAAGGGTCGATCGACCCTTCGATGGGACCCCCACTTTGAGGATAGGATAATAGATAATATGGTGTTGATTTCACCAAGATCATATAAAGTAAATATATTTAATTTATATAAATAATTCATCTCTACATGACTCTGTGCAAGAAATGGGTAGTCTTTAGTTGGTTTTCACATTATTAAAAGTATCACATTCTACCCTTTTTCCCCTATATTACTCCCCTCCAATAAAATACAATATAGGGTTAATTTACTGAGAATGTTTTGTATAGGTTTCATATTTCATTAAGTTGTTGGATTCACACAAATAGGTTGTTATGAACTTAAATATATCAATAAGCACAAAATAAATAATAACGATAAATAAATAATGATAAATAATAACAAAAACAATTAAGGGATGCAACTCTTTGTTAAGAGCCACCAAGGTTCCCTTTAAGGATGATATATGCAGGACCTCTTATTTTTAATATCATATAATCTATTATTTATTATGCATTTATTATTTTATTTTCCATTTATGGATTATCTATCCTATTTGCATTACATTTTATTTAGTAACAAACTTTGTTCATCACATCGGTATCAAAGACTCTTGTTGGGAATCATGATCCAGAATTTCTGCAACAAAACAAATATTTTATAAATTTCAGGTCCTTCACAAAACATGGATTTTTTCCATCTAAAGATCAATGAGTACATTGAAAGAAACACAAAATTCAGCTACAAACTAAGGAAAATAGAAAAGAAAAAAATCCATACGATTGTGAGGCCACCAAATAAATTAAGGAAAAGAGGAGATGAGCTACATGCTATCCATGATATAAATAAGTAGTCAATCAGTGATCCTATACCACTGACAAAGCCACTATTAATTGAACCGGGTCATATCATGCAATTCTGAAACTGGGTCACATCCACTATTGTGTGGAAAACTATCCTATGACCGGGGTGAGGTCACCAACATACTAGGTTTGCTGACATATACATCTATGGATTCACAATGAATAAATTAGACTCAAAATTCAAGCAAAATCATACAAGGGATTCAAAATATAGAGAATGATGCACCTTGCTTACGAAGTTCGATCTTAGCTTCCATTGCTCCTTATCTTTTCTTCAAACCTTCAAGCCAAGAACCTGCAAAAGAACCATAATACCTCCCTCAAAATATTTTGACCATAATAAAAATTATTAATCAATTGAAAGAAGAAAAATAACATGAATCTAATAGATCAAATTTCAATACACAAATTCTAAATTCTAGGTCGGACGGGATCCTACCCTACCTTTCATGGTTACCCTAAATCTCCCAGATTTGGCCAAGTTGATCAATCACCACATTGCACATGATCAAACCTAAACTACTATTCTCGACAAGCTTCCCTTTGATATTCCTAAATTCAAAGGGAAGCAAGGAGACGATCCAACCAACCATGTCATGTCCTTTGATTTACAGTGTTCCTCTAACAACATCATGGAAGATTCAGTGAGGTTTCGCCTCTTTCAACGTACCCTCACTGGAACAAAAACCAAATGGTATGTGAACTTACCAAGATTGGACTATGCCACCTTTTCAACATTGGCCATTGCATTTTTCACATACTTCCAGCTTTCGATTCACTATGAACTTGGTCTCAAAATTCTCATAGAGTTTAAACAAAACACATCTACACACATCGTAGACCATATCCATGAGTGGTGTAGACGTCGAAAATTGTGCAAGATCGGGATACAACCACCATTCTTATTGGATTGGTTCATCAAATCAATCCAACCAACCATTGCAAAAGATGTGCTTACCTCCATGCCGTAAAGTGAGGAAGACGCCATTCTGGAATCCCATCATTTCAATATTATCTATGCACAATCCAGATACCTTTACATTATCATCCCTGATGCCCATCTGCATTGGTTGTTGGATAATACACCTACAGGTCCATCACACTCGGTAGATGGGATTATTGGGTCCATTTCCAACCCAGGAAAGCTTCCTCCCACTACTCTTGCACCATTCAAGATGGCCCCGCAATACCCACCCATTATTCCTATGGCGACACCCCCTTCTCCTATACCAAATCCTCCAATTGGTCAACTATAGTATGGACCCTACAGTCCCACATATCCTATTGTTATCCAAGAACTGGCGGTACCCCCCATTGCAAATGGTGAAAGATGCTCCTACATCCACATCCTATGGAGTGAAAAACACACTTATCCCACCCCCAAGATATAACCCTTACTACCCATTTCCGTGACCGACTATTCAAACCCCCACACATCACATGGGGATCAACCTTGTTCAAAATTCTTTCGCGAAACAGGCTAAACAACTTGAGCAGTTGAATGTTGCAAATCCCATAAACCTCAAAATGAGGGTAAAAGCAAAACCAGCAGCAGGGACAAGGGGGAAACCCTCCTCCCCAACATAACCAGAAACCGAGTAATCAAAATTTAGGAGAAAATAACCCCCCCAGACAAGCAAAGAATGAAAACCTGGGGACCAATTACTCTTGCTCCATTTGCAGGGAATATGGTTATTATACTCACCACTTCCTTCTTATCCTCGACTGCCAGCAGTTGGTGGAAGCTAAGGAGAAGATAGTGATAAACCCTCCTCAGGTTCCCAATTCTCCCCAACCCCAAAACATAGTGTTACAAAAACCCTTTTCCAATCAAGGGGTTGTTAAGCAACAACATGATCCTTGTCCCTCCGGTAATGGATACTTCCAAAATATCTACACATTGGATGTTAACCTTCAGACTCGAGCCAAAGGTTATGATAGGCTTGAAGCCCCCCAAGTGGAAGATGTCCCTATCCCCAAAAGGGGTACTTTTCAAATACCATGCCCAAGTAGCGAATAGATCCAAAGGAACCCAAAAATCCTACTTTGGCACACACCTAATAACCCCCATATGAAAGCCTCCCACAATTACAGTATTTTGGATGACTTGGCTCATTCACCTGCTGCAATGTCCACATTAGAGGTGTTACAGTCATTCCCAACCTAATGAAAGGAATTACTCAATGCACTTGGTGCCATCGATCCTTCCGACTTGCGCCTCATGACCTTTGATCTCAATAAAGGTGAACTGTGAATACCCTCCTTAGTCAGATTCCAAGCTCCCGTCACGGTAAAAAAAATTATGATACATCAATGCATCATCGACGAAGGCACTTCCACTTGTGTCATGTCTTCTAATTCTTGGAAATGACTGGGATCACTCGAGCTAGTTCCCTCATCTATCACCCTCCGTGCATATGATGGGAGACCATCCAAACCTAGAGGATTGTACCAAAATGTACCCATCGATATGGGGGGAAAGATGGTCATGATCGATATCGAGGTAGTCAATGTGCAACTCAACTACAACATCTCTTAGGGCATAGTTACATGTATGCCATGAAGGCAGTTTCCCCCTCGATCTTCTATATCAGGATGTTTCCCTCAAATGGGAATATTGTCACCCTCAACTATCTTAACTACTATGATCCCAATGCCACTAGCAACCCTAACAATATCATACCCACTGTCACTACAAAAAATCAGCCTCCCTATGTTGATATTTCCCCCAACATGTACAAGGACTCTAACTGGCTAGCAGTATACTCTGGCCTTCCACTTGAGATCCTTGCATCCACTGATGGCTTGATGTGCACAATTTTCATTACTGAAAATGATCCCACATTCCCCTCAACACCATCATTAGCACCGCTGCTGAGCCATGGCATTGAACAAATGTTGAGTCCATCAGCACCTCTGCTCTTCCAAATCCCTTTCTTGTACCCCCCCATAGGCATGCAACCAATGTCGGTTATGGATCAATTGACTCTACCTGGACTTACTTTAGGTATTCTAGTGTGGTACCTTACACCACCCTACCCATAAATGGCTTCTAATCATGTATCCCATTATCACTTTGTCCATGTTTCGGATGTTATGCCTACTAGGCCAGTTAGGCCATTAGTATCTCTAGTCGGACCTATGACATCCACAACTAAACCACAACTGATTGCCACTAAGACCACCAATGGGGGCATAAAATAACTTAAGTTGAAAATCCCCTTCCTACCCAACCCTGTGCCCGAGTCACTAGGGGTCGCTCATCCTAAAGCGGGGGGCATCAGCCAACAACAATTAAAATCCCTAGTAATGACCAATACTCCCACACATAGAGTCACTCCACCATGTTCTCTTTGCAGGAAACAAGTCCATGCGATCAACATGTGCCCCACCTTGCAAGAGTTCATAAATTTTCTCAACACCTCTGTTAGTGTGACCCATTCTCCACCAGCAATAGAAAAGGACACATCATATTTTCCCACACCTAAGTCCAAATCATTGCGTACAAACCATGCATGTTCCATTTGTTCACTATTTCGTCATTACACACATCATTGCCCTGATATCCCTCAGTTTAGGGTTAGTTTGGAAACCATTCACCTCACTCAATCGTTGGAAGAAAACTCTCCCCCTTAATCACCAAAAAAGATTCTATAAATATTGTTACAACTATGATCCCAGCAAGCTCCCCAGTGACACCTTAATGGGTAGAGTCCATACGCAACCAACAGTTGCCTCTTTGATGACCACAAATTCCTTCCATTGTCCTTAACCACACCTACGCTACTCACCCATGTCGATAATGGAAGTTTACATCTCATCATTCATTCCAATGTCCTATATTAGTTGTTTCCACACCCTTCGTGTGAATCAAAAGAGACTATCAGATAACCTTACCCATTTCGGAACCACCCTCCCAATGGTAATTGAAGAAGAAAATGATCCTATAGATAACAACAAAGAACCTAATATACCCAGGGTTTCTCATCACCTTAACGATATTGATTCCCCATCACTAGTTTCCCGGGAATCCTTATATCCCCTAATCTCCCCCCAATAGGATATTCCACCACCTCACCTAATCACCCTTGGTTTTATCGACATCCTTCATCTTGATTCAGTTTCCCTCTTACCAAGCGTCTCTACCTCCAATGCTATCTCCAACCCACCAACTAACCCTATCATTGGCCAATCCCTTCATACCAACTCCAAGGATTCCTTTTACTCTGATGAAGACATGTTAGAGGAATATTTATTCTCTAAAAATTGAAGAGATAATAGAATCCATTCACTCAGATGAACCCCCTTAGGATTCCCTCCATTATAGGTCATCATTTTTCCATACTCAGGACCCACAAATCATGTTAGTGGCCCATCAATATACCATTGAATCAAAGGAATTTCTACCTCCTAGTCATATTGATTAGTTCAAAATATCATTCCATCCCTTGACGCTTTCGAAGATGAAAATATATCCAGTATTTCCCCCACAATCTAGTTTGATATCTATGTTACCCTAGGAGTCATAGAGAACATTTCCATTGGTGCGTCATGTTCACCATAGGAACTCATTGATTTCACCACCCTCTTCAAAGAGTATTGATATGTATTCACATGGTCATATGAAGAAATTTTAGGCTTGGACCCTTCAATTGTCAAACATCATATTGACACTTGGAATGATACCACCCTAGTTAGACAAAAACAACAACCTGTACACCCCTCTAAAGTCTCGTCTATCAAAGATGAGATCGAAAAACTCCTACAGACAAGATTCATCTTCCCCATTGCTTACACATCCTGGGTCTCCAACCCCAGTCCCAGTCAACAAAAAGCAAGGTACCATTCCAGTCTATATAGATTTTCGTGATCTCAACTTGCCATGCCCCAAGGAAAATTACCTGACCCCATTATTCGACGATATCGTCAATTCATGTGTCGATAGTGAAGTGTTGTCCTTTGTGGATAGGTTCTCCAGTTATATCCAAATACGGATCCGCCCCCAGGATAAGTGCAAAACAATGTTTACCACACCCTAGGGCACCTTTGCTTATAAATTTATGCCCTTTGGTATGAAGAACATTGGTGCCACTTTTCAATGCACTATGGCATACGTTTTTAATGACTTGGCTCACATCATCCTCGCCTTTTTAAATGACCTTACTCCCAATTCTAATAAATTATGCGACCACCTCCACTATCTCTGCACCATTTTCACGTGATGTCGCAAATATAGCATATGCTTGAACCCCCTTAAATGCGTGTTCTTTGTCACAATAGGCCAATTATTAGGATTCATCGTATCTAAGGAAGGCATCACTGTCGATCCATCGAAATTCCAATCCATCCTCAAACTCCCACCCTTGTGAACATAGTGCTAGTTGCAAAGCATTCAAGGAAAGGACAAATTCCTTCGACGTTTCGTCCCTGATTATGCCACATGGATTTTTGTGCCTGCATAGGAAAGACATCCCCTTTAAATGGGATGCCCATTCCCAAAGCTCCTTTAATGCTCTAAAGAAAGCCTTGTCTTCAGCTCCCCCATCTCACCACCGGACTTTGATAAATATTTTACCCTTTATATCTTGCCATCATCTTTTTCTATAACAAGTGTTCTAGTCCAACCAACAGATGGTAACCATGAACATGTCATTTACTACATTAGTAAAACCTTAGTAGGACCAACACTCAATTACACTCATGATGAGAGGCTTGCGTTAGGTTTCATTCTTTCCGTACAAAAACTACGCCACTACATTTTCCTCTGCAAAACAATTGTGATCACTGAATAAAACCCCATGCAATACATACTTAGCTGCAGGCTTATCAATAGTAAGTTTTCACATTGGATTTTTATCCTACAAGAATTCAATCTTGAGTTTGTGATTCCTAAAATAATGAAAGCATTATCCCTATCTGATTTCATCACTAATCTTCCACCAATAGCATCAGGAAAACCTATGCACAAAGAGTTTCCTAACTAACATATCTTCCTCATCACCAGTGATTACCCATGGTATGGTGATATCCTAACTTATCTTCGTACTCAAAATTTCTCCCCACGCTTATTCCACGATGACCTCTGATGTATCCATCATCAGGCACCAAGATACCTTCTCATAGGACACGTCTTGTACTGTTGTGGCATCGACACCATCCTACACTGGTGTTTAACACATGAGGAATCCAAACAAGTTCTCAATGACTATCATAGAGGAGCATGTGGAGGCCACCTCTCAGGCCTAGCCACTACCCAAAAAACCTTACATGCCGATTATCTTTGTCCCTCGATATTCAATGAATGTGTCTACGTGGTCAAAATATGTGTGAATTGTCAAGTATTTTATTGCAAAAAATGATCACCACCCGCCCCTCTCCATCCAGTAATCACACCCCTCTCCATCCAGTAATCACAACTGACCCATTTTGAAAATGAGCAATTGATCTTATGGAGTGTCACCATGCTTCAGCGGAAGGCCACCAATTCATCATTGTAGTCGTCGACTATTTTACCAAGTGGGCAGAAGCCATGCCCACATTCGATTGCAAAGGCATCACTTCCACACGCTTCTTTTTTAATGACGTCATTAGCAACACCATTGGGGGAAGGCACAACGTTCGATTGCAATGTATCTTACAAAAATGCCTCTTTCAGCATTCTTTGATTATAACATCGATACTTTGGGTGGTCGTTACAATGATTCCTCATCAAACCTCTTTTCACGCTTTGGCATACCCAAACAATTGGTCTATGATAATAGAACCCATTTCTGTAATGATATGTTTAAGGAGCTATCATGGTTGTTAGGATTTAAACATGAATTCTTGACATCCTACCACCCTCAGGAAAACAACCAAGTTGTAGCTATGAACAAATTTCTCAAAAATATGCTCCAACGCATAGTAAATAAGTACAAATATAATTGGCATCACATATTATTCCCAACTCTTTTGGCTTATCCCACCTCAGTAAATACCGCTATAGGATTTAATCCCTTCCACCTTGTCCATGGAGTAGAATTCGTACTTCCCATAGAATGCCAAATCCCTACCCTTCAATATGTTGTGGAGTTGTTACCTAATACTCTCGCCCTCGAGCAAATGTTGTTTACTTTGGAACACCTTGATGAAGAATTTTGTGACTCATTCCAACAAAATTAGACCATGAAGGTTCACTCCAAGGAACACTACGACAGATATGTTTGACCTCGCACCTTCAATGAGGGATATTTTGTCCTCGTCTTCAATGCCGAAAAAGACAGCAAACCAGCACCCAATAAATTTGTATCTAAATGGACAAGTCCTTATTTCGTTAAACAATGCCTCCCCAAACGGGCATATGTCTTAACTAAACCAAAAGGTATTACCCTCAATAGCCCCATCAACGGGTTGTACCTTCAATTCTATCCCTTATCAATGGCACCACACAAGTGTGCTATGTTTTGGTTTTATATTTTGCATCGTCAATACCTTTGTCATGTTCTTTACTACACTTGGGTATTTGCATCGTGTGTGCAGGATAGTGACCAATGTTAGTTTTTCATCATATAATTCAATATGATCTAGGATCTTAATTGAGAGAACAACATGTACAGCATATCAAACACAAGAGACAAGAGACACAAAGCATTTCACCGGGGAAAACCAAGAAGGTGAAAATCCTCGCAACTTTCTCAGAGATAGAATGAGCACCAATGAAAGGATCACAAAGATGAATCCCCAAAAGATAGATGTCTTCAGCAGCTACTCCTCCTCCACTTGTGCGCACTCCTCTCTCTCAATAATGCGAGCTGGATGAGTGAGTGAATGAGTAAATAGAGTGGTGCAACCAGTCTATTTATACTTTAACTTAACCTTCCTTTTACCCTAACTGGGCCAAATCCCTAAGGGAGTCTAATAACCCATCCACTTAACTCATACAGGACCGACCCCTTCAAGGTGGTCTAATAACCCATCAAATATAAGTTGCAACACTTACAATATAACTTGTGACACTTGTAAATACAAATGTCGACACTTCCAATCGAAGGAATAAGACATCTCTATTGGGGATATAATAAAGTACAAATGTAATGCATACAATATACAAGTGAATATCTTTCGAAGTTACAAATACATCAACACTCCCTCTTAACTAGGAAGGTATTCTCTTGAAATAGGTCATCAATACATAGAGGCACAAGTCTTCAATACTGGAGCTGGATCATCGTCACTGGATTACTGGAGCATTATCATCACTGTTGTTGTACTTCTCATCTCAATCACTGGTACTATCTCTCAATTCTTCTCGTCATAGGAAGTTCTACAAAGCCAGCCCTTTTTCATGCTGGATGTAGGCCTAGCCTCCATTTAGGTCTTCATCATCTCTGTGAACGAGCCATCTGGTGGAATCTCAGGGCTGATTATGTGCATCTTGCAAAACCTAGAAAGAGCATCCCAGGACTGATTATGTGCGAAGCACAACTTGCAAGATCTCCCAAGGCACTATTATATGCAAGCAGGAAAAACCTCGAAAGAGCATCCCAGGACTAATTACGTGCTAAGCACAACCTGCAAGACCTCCTAGGGTGCTATTATATGCCACAGACAAAACCTCGAAAGAGCATCTCGGGACTAATTACGTGCAAAGCACAACTTGCAAGATCTCCTAGGGAGCTATTATATGTCCCTCCAAGAAAAACCTCGAAAGAGCATTTTCCAGATCTCCCAGGGAGATATTATATGCCATAGGAAAAACCTTGAAAGAGTATCTATAAATATCCCAGGGTGCTATTATATGCTATCACACAACCTGACAAGATATCCATGGCCATGACCTCGGAGCATCACCCGAATGCTCATCATCATACACGGCGCATCACTCAGATGCACATGATCATACAGATCATCATCATACAGAGCATCAGCCTAATGCTCATCACACAGCACTTACACCCACAACCATGGGAGGACCCACCTACCGCCATGCTTGGAAAGGCTCCTGCATCTATGTCCCATCACTTCCTCTTGTAAGTATCTTCGATCCGAAGAACACCAAGCCTCTCTCTGAAGTACTCAAATTTCACCCTGGCTAGTGGCTTGGTCAACACATCTACTATCTACTCATCTGTCACAACATACAAGAGCTTCACTGCTCCTCTCTGCACCATATCCCTGATATAGTGATACTTGATCTCAATATGCTTCGACTTGTCATGGAACACTGGGTTCTCAGACAAATTCACACAACTCTTGTTGTCACAGAAGATACAAGTAGCATCCAACTAGATATCAAATAAATCAGACAATAGCTTCCTAAGCCATACTGCCTCACAACTGTCCGAACAAGCTACGACATACTCTGCTTCGGCTGTACTCAGTGCTACGCAGGACTACTTCCTACTAAACCAAGAGATCACCCCAGATCCCATACTAAAGCAACACCCCGAGGTTCTCTTTCTAACTGTAGCACTGCCTACCCAATCTGAATCAACATAACCCTCCAGGTTAATCTTTTGATTCGCATCATTCTTGAGCCCATAATCAACCGTACCCTTCAGGTGCCTCAGAATATGCTTTACAACAATTAGGTGAACATATCTAGGATACGTCAGGAACTGGCTCAATGTGTTCACCGCAAAGAAAATATCTGGTCTCGTGTTCGTCAAGTACATCAAGCACCCAATCATCTGACGATACATCATGGCATCAACCAACTCTGATGAAGCATCACACAATAGCTTCAGGTTCAATGCCATAGGTGTGGCCATGGACTTGCAGTCCATCATCCCGAACCGCTTTAGGATCTCTACTGCATACTTCCCTTGTCCAAGGAAGATTCCATCTACACTCTGCCACACCTCCATGCCTAGAAAGTAATGCATCATATCCAATTCCTTCATCTCGAACTCGGCAGCAAGATTCCTCTTCATATCAACAATCAACCCAATCTCACTTGTCACAAATAAGTCATCTACATATAGTAGGAGTATCACTAGATTGCCTTCCTTAACCTTGTAGTAAAGGTTGGAATCCACTTTATTCTTGGTAAAGCCCAAACTAGTCAGGAAGTTGTCAATCCTGTCGTACCATGTCTTGGGTGCTTGTTTCAAACTGTACAAGGATTTCTTCAATTTGCACACACATGACTCCCTATCATGTGTCTCAAATCCGAGTGGCTGCTCCATATACACTTCCTCTTCAACTACACCATTCAAGAAAGCTGTCTTGACATCCATCTGGTGTCTCTTCCACTTCATTACTGTAGCCAAAGCAAGTATTGTTCGATGGAAGTGTATCTGGATATAGGTGCAAAAGTTTCTTCATAGTCTATCCCTTCTTTCTGGGAGAAGCCACGAGCCACAAACCTTGCCTTGTATGTCTCTATGCTACCATCTGCATCATGCTTGATTTCACTTGGAATTTATAACCGACTTACCTTCTGGTCTTCGAACCACATCCCATACATCATTCTTCATGATCGATTGGTACTCCTCAATCATGGCATCCTTCCATTACTGCATCCTTGATCCTTCGAACTTCAGATTCTTCAATGTCTTCAATAGCTAGTTTTCTTGAACTTCGTTGTTGGAACAAATGTCGTTGTCCTTCTTTTGTAGGTGATTGTACACGATCTTTCCTACAAGTCAAATTTAATTGCATTATTAGAAACATCTCATAGTTTTCAGAACAAAATCTTACACATAAGGACATATGTCATACAGTCATGCAATTATCTTAGCGAATGCTTCAATACAACATTCATCCATATCCCGTATTCATACGGTAACTTTCTAGATGCCTTCCATCTCTACCAGAACATTGTTAAGAGTGTGCACTACTCCCAACATGTCAGCAAAGAGGTTTCATTCTAGATAAGTAGCAATGGAATGTTGTACAATACCATAGGCCACTTACCCATTACTTGCATATTAGTAGTATCTTGTTCATTAATGCAACTTTGCATAATATACATCCTAAATCTAGGAACATAAGTATGTACAAGATTGAACAACATCATTTAAGTAATCATATATACAAGAAATGACAATTCAAATACTTATCTTTGTTTGGTTGTTGGGTGGACTCCCTCTCAATCTTTGCTTCCTCGCAGGAACTACTAGAGTCTCTGATAGTGTGCACCTTAACCAATGCTGAAAATGGATGAGAGGTTCTTCCATAGACTCTTTGTCTTCCGGAGTCCAACTCTACAGTAGATTCTTCTTCATTACAATACATATTCATCATCACTTGAAGAATCTTCATTGTCTTCTCTGGTTCTCTTCCTTGGAGGTTCATCATCCTCTGCAATGTGAGCATGATGTCTTCTCTTGTTTTTCTTCTTGTTGTTGAAGCTGCTTTTGTTCCTGGGACAATCTCTGGAATAGTATCCCTTCTCATCACAAGTATAACATCAAATGTGAGAAGGATCTCTCTCAGATCCTCCAAGGTTCTCCCTTTGATTTTGGTGGTGGTGTTTACCCTTCTTGTGATGAGGATGCTCCCAGTTGTTATTCTTCCTAGTGTGTGTTGTGAGAGCTTGGTCTTCATTGTCCATCTTTTCTTCTCGAGCTATAATTCGAGCTTCTTCCTGTGAGAATTCCTCCCATAGCCTATTGAATGTGATGAGCTTCTTCCTAGCACAAATTCCTTGAATGAAGGAATCCCATGACCTAGGAAGACCATTCAAGGTGGTCATCACAATTTCTCCATTCTCCACCACTTCATCCATAGCTTCAAGTTGCTCTTTGATGTGAGAGACCTTAGCAAATTAGGATTGGATGGTCTCTCCATTCTGGATCTTCACACTCTTCAATTGGTTCCGCAATGTCATCTTCTGATTTATATTCTTTCCTTCAAACAGCTTGGTTAAGGAATCAAACATTTCCTTGGGTGTCTTTAGGGAAGACACATGAGGTATGAGATGGTCTTTGATAGAATCCAAACTTGGAATTTCAAACTTTTGTCTGCATAGGGAGATGCAAAAGACTGAGGCGAGCAAGCTGGTGTGCTCATATTTTGAAAACTCCAAAAATTAACCCCTCAAAAATGACCTGCAAATTTTGAATCTGCATCTTCTGTCAAAATCTGGTTTTCTAGTTTTCTGGTCCAAAACCTGAACTAGGGTTTGATAGATCCTAGGGTTCTATCCAACCAAAAACTTCCATCTTGGTCTCTAAATTTATATTTTACTGAGGAGAGAAATCTTATGCTGAGAGAACTCCAAAATTCCACTTCTTTCAAAAGCCCTAATTTCCCGCAGCAGTGACAAGCCAAAAATGAAAATGCTCAGAATCCAATTATGTTTTGACAGAAAGATATGCCATATTGTATCTAATGCATCTCTAAAATTTTGGATCCTTAGGGTATAAAACTTCAGCTTGTGGTAGATTGGCCTGTCATCTTTCCAACCCCACAGATATGAGCTTCAACGGATTCTCCATGAGAAAGATATGCTAAGTGTCTCAACATGACCTGTTTATGGGATGAAACAACATAGCGAACTTGTACAGAGTGCCACATGTCACTGTTTCAACTTCGACCTCTGAATATCAGACCTGTGAAACTAAAGTTCGTTCCCTAACTGCCACTTTTTACATAATTCCATTTGGAGCTTCCTATCCCGATATATGACCTTTGTTCCTAGGTCACCTATTTAGGGCTGCATTCTGGAAGCAGCAGAAATCGTAACTTGTACAGATCATATATTAGAAAGTACAATGAATCTGAGGCTGAAATCTTTACACAGGGTACATCTATGTCTGATATTCATCCTATAAAAATTCAGATCCTGAACCTTCACCAAAACGTATTTATAGCGAAAGTACCACAATGACTAATTTTTACTATACCAAGCCCTAGCTTCCAATTTGTCGCAAGTGCAACAAGTGTCGTAAATGCCATACAATGCCTTCCTTCAGGCTAGCTTTGATTCCATGTTATTTTTTCATCATTTAATTCAATATGATATAGGATCTTAACTGAGAGAACAACATGTACATCATATCAAAGACAAGAGACAAGAGACACAAATCATTTCACCAGGGAAACCAAGAAGGTGAAAAACCCCGCAACTTCCTCAGAGATAGAATGAGCACCAATGAAAGGATCACAAAGATGAATCCCCAAAAGATAGATGTCTTTAGCAGCTACTCCTCCTCCACTTGTGCGCACTCCTCTCTCTCAACTATGCGAGTTGGATGAGTGAGTGAATGAGTAAATAGAGTGGTGCAACCACTCTATTTATACTTTAACTTAACCTGCCTTTTACCCTAACTGGGCCGATCCCTAAGGGAGTCTAATAACCTATCCAGTTAAGTCATATAGGGCCGACCCCTTCAAGGTGGTCTAATAACCCATCAAATATAAGTTGCGACACTTATAATATAACTTGTGACACTTGCAAATACAAATGACGACACTTCCAATCGGAGGAATAAGACATCTTCGTTGGGGATACAATAAAGTACAAATGTAATGCATACAATATACAAGTGAATATCTTCTGAAGTTACAAATACATCAACAACCAAGAGCCTATTACCTCTTATTTTCCCATTATAAGAACAAGGTTCCATCTCTCAGCAATGATGTTAGGATTCTATCACAGGTATCATTCTGAAACTGGCATATAGTCAACGCCTTCCCTTTATTTGCATTACATTGAACAAATATTCTCGTTGATAATCATAGGGTCCTCACCCCCAATAATGATATGCCATGAATCTCACTATTTTGGGTAGCATTATTCCTTCATGGGTGTATGAACCATTTCATCCTAGTCATCATTTGGAACTCATGATGTCGAACCCCCCACAAGCCCGAGGAATTTGATAAATTATTCCAATGATCAACCCATAGTTCATCATTTTATAGCTTCGCATTTACTTCCCCACCTTCAACAATTAGTGCCATCAAATTACTCGACACATGTTACGATCAAGAAGCATGGTTTCCCACTCATACCTCCATGATCACTCTACCATCTGCAATCTTCTTTGTACCATCACCTCAGCCAAGACACCAATGGTGTCCCCATGATTTAAAACAACCAACTCTAGTCAGTTATTATCATAGGAACAATCTACATGGCATTGATTCATGGGGCACCCATGCTCGCGTTTTTAAAACACCCCTCACATCATTTTGGAAAAGGTTCCCTGACTCACTCAAAATAGTGGGAGCTTTTCCCATCATAAAATTGATTCCCCGATTTGTTCAAAACTGTCAGAATCTCGTCCATCATCAAATCCGTACCCCGAAACCCCAAAACCTGTGGGGACCCCACTAATTATTCTCTATGTATAAATGGTGCCCCACTCCACTCATAACCATGGGAACATCACTATTATTTTGGCAGCAACCACTATTTTCCTTTGATCGATGTCGTTGAGTCACCCTATCCCCAACATTATGCATGTTGTCAGTCACCATCACCCTCGGTGTCCTTTCCATAAAACCCTTCATCTATAGTTTGTCTCCCTCCGTTACACTCTGCTCCTTTATTTTGAAGAATGTTGTCATCCAGTACTCCCCCAATTTGACATCGATCAAAGGAAGTCATGATCCCCACACTTACCTACTATGCTTGTGTCGAGTTAGTTAGTCCAACAGTTGGTTACAAAATTATCTTGGTTCTTCATATAACACCCGCATCTTATCATGTACTTTGGCTCTCGTTGACGTCACATCACTACATTCTGAGAGTTGTAGTAGTTTCTGTTGTACCTTGGGGTCCCTTTCAATCACTATAAGGGATTTCCTTGAACTAATAAGGGAGATCCCTTAGTGCTCCCTAACTTAGTAGTCTCTCCCATGCTCAACGCCAATATATCTATCACATCAAGGAGAGTCATATGGTTTGAAGTTAGTAGTGTTCAAATTTATAAATCACAGTAGCATTAGTGCAATTAGATACTCCCTTCAATATACTCACTGGTATTTTGGTTCCCCACCCCCATTAGCTCATCATGGTTATTAGTAGTTCCACTTCTTCAACACCTATAACAGTTTTTTCCAGGTTCAATTACTATTTGCATGGATTGAATCTGCCTTCATCCATGCACCAACATTAACTTGAGGTTACCCCTCGATCTCTTCTTTTTGTAGCCACTTGTGGTCAATTTTCACGAGCATGGGTATGCCCACCTCATTTGTATAAAACATTATTCTTTGTTACAGCTTCACCAACAATACTCCCCCATGGGAAGTCCCTATTCTTCCACACATGCTTTGATGCTTTCAGGAACAAATAGAGAGAACACACAAGAAGCGATGATGCATTATCGACTCTACAGTACCCTCTAAATCTCATACATCAGAGGGCATTTGTTAACACTCAAATCTCGCACACATGCAACATTGCGCAATTTGCACGGTAAAGCGTCATCAACATAAAGCATGCATCCTAACGAAGGCATCCTCATCATATCCAAAAAGAATCACGAGTCAAAAAATTACCTAAAAATATTAAAATCCAAAACCACACGGCCACATGTCTATTAATATGTGCTACCGTGCAAGTTACCAGAGTTAGGACCGCATGGCCAGTGTGTATAATCCCTCGATATCCGTGTGACTAACAGAAATGGTCGAATCTCAACCACCAGTAGTGCATTAATGACTCATCAAATCTCCATTACCTCTACAAGTTCTAATTTGGCCCCTCACAAACTTGAGTTCCTTAAATGGCTGCTCTTATGTACCTTGGAGCTAGATCACAAGATCAAGGAGTTCACATTGGGATCTAGTTATTTATTTTCCACCTCCTGGCGTATAAAAGGAATCCATGGGAATGCTTATGAAGGAGAGAAACCAAGAGCAATGTTATGATGTTGTAATTGTGCTTCAACTCCCTTATAGTTCACCTTTTCCCTCTTGTTTAGCATTTACCAAGCTCATTTGCCACCTTCCTTCAAGGGGAAGGAGTTCTTCTCATTTTTTATTCAAGCTAATTAGCATCTAGTGTGGACTAAATAGAACTCCCTAAGGGGCATTGTATGTCTCCATTGGAGCTCACATATACTAATTGTTGTACATACTTGAAAATTAGGCAATGCAAAGTGGTTTGGCATCCATTGGTTGTTGGAGTTTGCATCTCTACCCCTCTTTTTCTTTGTTTTCTTTCATTTTTCTTTCTTTTTTTATATATTTCGACTAAAAACCACTTGTAGGATCACTTGGAGTGCTCATCACCACCAAAAGGGGCACCTAATACTGAGTCCTTATTGCAGCCTACAAGGATTTTCCCCTCACCAAATTGGAAGGATTCACCCTTGTGAAAAATTTTCCACAACATCTTCCAACAGGAAATTGTTTCTCTCATTTGTTCTTCAAGTTATTTAGCATTTAGTGTGGACAAAAAGGACCTCCTTAAGGAATATTGTTGGCTTCCCTTGAATCTTGCACCTCCTAGGTGGCCCTAAATGTAACAAGATTGACCATTGGGCAATCTAAATTGGTTCTAACATCTTGTTGTTGTTGTGGTTTGCACATCTTCACTCTTTCTTAATTTGTTTTACTTCATTTTTTTTTTTTACTAACACAAGCTTTCAGGATCAATTTGGAGTCATTACATTTGACTTAGTGACACAATACTGGTCCTTGTTAACAACCTCCAAGGATTTCACCCTCAAAGTGGGAAGAGTTGCACACCTTTGTGCTATTTTTTCTACAACAATTCTTAAAAGATAATAAGGAAAACACTTCCCATAGTCAAAGAAGGCTCATGAAACCCGGTGGATCAAGTGTTAGATGGAAAATTAAAGTGTGACATTTTTTGCATAGGAGGTATAGGCTTTTGAAATATTACTATTTGTTGCTTTAACACACATCAACAAATTGGTTTAGTTTTTTTATTCATAGGGGTCAATTCCTTAAATGGTCATGTGTGTGTGTGTGTACAATTAGTGTAAGACAAATAAATTGGTCACTAGCATAGTGATGGGAGCTTGGTCTAAATTCAAGGAACACATTTATAAGTCCAAAGATCATTAGAGATTGTAAATTCCAATGTGTGCATGTTTTTTTTATGTCAAATGACTTGAAATCAGTGACAAAGTCAAGTAATTAAAATGTTTTAACATGTCAAACATGAAGTTGGTTGAGTAAATGTCAAAAGAAAATTAATTTCATCAAGCATGTAGAAGCTTTGTAGAGTCAAAGTCAAGTCCAAGCGTGAGTGGAAATATTTTGGTTATGTAATGAAACTTTTGTAAAGTCATAATGAAAGTCAAAGTCAATCATCCAATTTGTATCAAAACCAAATATGGAGTTGAAATTGAGGTTGAAGTTTTTCATTGGGAGTCAAATAAATATAATCAAATTTCAAATTTCAATCAAATCAATATTTGAGTTAATTTATGACAATAGTGTGTCAATCAAGTTTGTCGAGCCAAGGTCATATGTGTCTTACTAGATGAAGATATCCCTCATTCAATAAACATATTTATATGCAAGTACAAACAAAAGAAGATCGACGAAGAAAGAAAAAGATGCAGACTCCATAAACGAAGATGACAAAAGAAAGAAACATAAGAATTTTGACAAAGATGATGTATCCAAAAGAAAGACGAAAGTAAGAAGATGAGATAAGAAGTGAAAGAGTCATAGATGACATAATAAGATGGAAAAGGAAAGTGCAAGCAAGATGAAAGTTATGACTCTTGGGAAAGAACAAAAGAAAAAAGAGGAAATTCAACATTGAAGAGCAACGCAGCAAGGACAATGAAGAAAGTTTGAAGCAACAAAAGAAAAGAAGAATAAAGCAACAAAGCAAGGTAAAATAAACAATAGAATAATATGGTGTTTAATAATTGAGATACAAATAAACTGAAATGAATCTATAGAAAATGAAATTTCTATGAATTTTGATGATTCTTTTGATGATGTCCTTTAGCTAATAGAAAATAAAATGGTCTTGGTCATAGATTTAAAATGACTAGTGTAGCCTAAGATGAATATGTATGATGAAAGTTTGATGTATGTACCTGATAGAAATGATGATGATGTAAGCCTTGAAAAGGAATGTATACCCCCCTAACTTGATTATTAAATGGTGCATGGTAAACCAAAAACCAATATTCATGATCGATGGAGGAGATTGTTAAGGATAATCGAAAAAAACCCAGAAGATGTAATGGTTGAGGGTAATCCACAAAAACTTAAGTTGTGGTTTCAAGAAAGCCAAATAAAACCCATGATGATGATTGATAACGATGCAACGAGAGTAACAAGTACACGTTAAGATTATGATTAAAGAAATTGTTGGTGAACCATGTACACAATGTTTCCTAGAGAAATAGTGGATGATGACTCATGTATTCTAGTGGATGACAACCTTTTTATATGGACTTCAACAAACACGATGATTATAGTTTATAGGTACAGATAAACATTGAAGAAAATATGAACAATGAAGAAAACTAAAGATGAATATTGTAAAACACAAATCATGAAAATAAAAGGTAGAAGACAGAAAATGAAGACCAAGAACATAGCTAAAGAATATTGAAGACAAATACCATAGAAGAATATGATGAAGATTGAACTAGTTCAAAGACCAATTGAAAAAACAAGGATGATCACTAATATTGAAATCACTTGAGTATTCGTCAAGGGGGAGTATGAAGGATTAACCCTTACTTATGATATTTAATAAATTTCTTGTAATATGTGAATGGAGAAACTGAATGCACAAATGTCTCCTAGAATGCACAAAAGTCTACATATTTATTATAAATGTCTCATAGAATGCACAAAAGTCTACATATTTATTATAAAAAATATAAAAAAAAGTCTACATATTTATTATAAAAAATATTTGTGATTAATAATTTATCAATATTTTAGAACTGTTGTACAATTAATTTGTTTTATATATAGTATTTTTTATGTAAATGCACAAAAGTCTACATATTTATTATAAAAAATATTTGTGATTAATAATTTATCAATATTTTAGTTGTTTGTACAATTAATTTGTTTTATATATAGTATTTTTTATGTCTACTTAATATTGATTTATTGAATTTAATTAATGAATACATTATTATTAAAATGTAGTCATGTCATAACTTTTTTTTTTGAATTCTCCAAATATTAGTTCTTATCATTTTTATTAATGAATCTATGATTTACAATTGAAAAAATGAAAATATATACAAAATATTAAAAGAAATTATAAATGAAAATATATACAAAATATAATTTTGATTATTGGAAATAAAAAATTATACTTAAAATTATACAAAATAAGACATTCAAGCCATAGTAAACCATAGTAAGTGTCAAAAGTACTATGGTAAGTGTCAAACCATTCAATCCATACAAAACCATAATAAGTGTCAAACCATTCAAGCCACTTAACAAGTGGACCTATTGTAATTACAAAACCAGTCAATTGTTATATGGAAAATGTTTGATAAAAACTCTCCAAAACTAGTCATCCACTAGAGTAATATTTCGAAAGTGGAGAATGGATGCTCTCAAACCAAGAAAGAGAACTAGTAGATTCGATGCTCAACAACAAAAATGAAGAGCTGGTATTCCTAGAGAAAGGGTAGCTACATTTTTTGAACTTGTTGAAAGCTATCTCTACCACCAATTCCATCTTAGTCTCCTATGTCGACTAATAATTAAGAATGTAGCTGCTGAATTAAATGCTTAGTGGCCTCTAGATGAAGCAACATATTCTATGGATTGTATTGGAAGGATCTAGATGACTAGTATTGGTGAAAAGCTCATTTGAAAATGATTGTAATTGCTTTGCTTGTAGATGGTTCTATGTGTGCTGGCAAATAATAAACAAAAACAAAAAAAGAGTTTTTCCCTGTTTTGTTTGTCTACATTCTTATATATTATTGTTTGTTTGTTCTTACAAGTCATGTGTATTTGTTTATTGTTGACTATCAATTCATTTTGTGCTTCGGATCTACTTGACATCGTAAAAGTACTTTACTCCTAAGAAATGAACATTACAACAACATACTGATAGGAGGTTGGTGGTTTAGAGTAGATACATGTTGGCATGGTAACATCATAGATACAGGGGACCAATAGAATAGTTTTGTTTTTCAACAATTGGTATCAGAGCCAACGTAGGATCCAAAATTTGCTACACAAGAATTCCATAGCCTGTGAGAGGTTCCTTAAGACAAGGAAAATTTGTGGAGGTCGCTATTTGCAAGAGGGATCCCCTAGTAGCGGTGAACAGGGTGATGCTACACAACAAAGAATTTGATTTGGCATGAGCTGAGCTATCACGGCACCTACGTGAGATAGGTCTCTCAATTTTATTTTGGGGGGACCATCATTTGAAGCAGCATGGACACTACAACAATATGTGACATGGAAAAAATGAATGGTCCAAATTTCTCCCTATGAAAATCACAAAAGGAGGATATATTAATTTTAAAGGACTAGTATTTATTGATTGAGCGGGTGGAAAATAAAACCTCATCAATGAATATTAAAGACTAAAATAAATAAGATAGGAAAACCATTTCCACAATCAGGTAGTACCTAGCAAAGAATGTCTACTTCAATGTGGTCGGAGAGAACAAAACAAAAGATCTGTGGAAGAAATTACATTGTTTGTATGAGAAAAACACGGCGTCAAATAAAGATTTCTTGATGAAGAAGTTGTATAATCTCAAGATGAAAGAGGGTGCTTTAGTTCCAAAGCACTTAAATGAATGTAATATAATTACCAGTCAACTGGCCTCTACTAAAATTGTCTTGGATGATGAAATTAGAGAAATCCTACTCATGTGCTCCATGCCAAACAGCTAGGAGAATTTGATAATAGCCATGAGCACCTAAACACCTACATGGACCTTGAATTTTGATGATGTTAGCATCAATTTAATGAATGGAGAGTTGCAATGTAAATCAGTTACAGAAAACCAGGGAGGAGATGCTCTAACCATATTTGATCATGAAGAAAAATCGATCGAAATAGACAGGGGCATTCAAAGTCAAGGAGAAGATCAAAATCAACAAGAGGAAGAATGATTTGCTTTCATTTTGGAAAACCAGGACACATGAAAAAAGAGTGTCGAGTTTGGAAGAGAGAAAAGGAGCAAAATTCAACCAACTCAAATAAAAAATCAGCCAACACAAATAAAGGTGAGACTAGTCACCATTGTAGTTTCAGATGGTGATGTTTTATTTATTGTTTCAATGGAACATGCATGCTTATATACTTCTAGAAATAGTATTGATTGGATACTTGCATCTGGAGCATCTCACCATGTAACTCCATTGAAAAACAATCTTGTTTCATATGAAACCGGTGATTATGGTAGAGTACATTTGGGAAAGAATAATTTTCATAAAATTGTTGGAGTGGGAGATGTACGATTCCAGATAAAGGATGGGAAAGATATCTTGCTGAAATAAGTCAAGAATGTTCTAGAAATGCACATGAGCTTAATCTCTGTGGGACAATTGGATGATGAAGGTTGATCCACGAGATTTGGAAAAGGTTGTTTGAAAATCAAAAAAGGGGCATTGGTCATGGATAGAGGATCCAACATAGGAACATTGTATATGTTAAGATAAATAACAAGAAAATCATATGCGGTTGTTGTTGCAATATAAGGAAACTCACCATACTTATGGCATAATCATTTTGGTCACATGAGCAAAAAAGGCCTTAAAATTCTCATTGGAAAAAATATGTTTCCAGGTTTGAAATCCTATGAACTTGAATTTTGTGAGCATTGTATATATGGTAGGAAATGAAGAATCTCATTAATGAGAGGAGGCAATGAAAGAAAAACAAATATATTAGAATTGGTTCACTCCAATGTGTTTGGGAAAATAAATTTTAAGTCTCTAGGAGGAGCCTCATATTTTTTCACATTCATAGATGATGCATCTAGGAAGGTTTGAGCCACCCTTTGAAAGTAAAGAATGAGGTATTTGAGATATTTAAAAATTTTCATGTTGGTGTTGAAAGTGAGACTAACAAACTACTCAATTCTTTCATGATAGATAATGGTAGAGAGTATTGCTCCAAAGCATTCAAGGATTATTGTAACAAATTTGGCATAAATCACGAGAAGGGATAGTACTCCTCAAAAGAATGGTAGCGTATAAAGGATGGATCGCATTATCATGGAGAAGGTGACGAGTCAAATTTAGGGTTGGAAAAGAACTTTGGGAATAAGTAGTGAGAACAACATGCTACCTCATCAATCGATCACCTACTACAGCCTTGAACATAAGAAGTTTCGGCTAGTAAGAAGATAAACTATTCTCACCTAATTTTATTTTTTATGTGAAGCATTTGTGCATATTCCAAAAGAACATAGAACTAAGTTAGAAAATAAAGCCATGAAATGTAATTCTATGTGATACACAAATGGTGAGTTTGGTTACCATCTATGGGATCCAGTTAAACATAAATTTATTAGAATCATGGATGTCATATTCGATGAGTTAGAGATGTTTAAGGAGTCTACATGTGATATGGAGGTCAAGAAAATTGCTTACAAGTTTTCTAAATAGAAAGAAAACATCCCACAATTGCAAGAAAATCAATATATGATTCATGAAAATGATGGACAAAAAACAAAAAATGAGAGACAACAAGTTGATAATGATGGACAACAAGAACTTTGAAGAAGCATTACAGTAGCCATTGCAAGATATCCAACCAGAAAACACACCATCACAGCTACCTCACAAGTCTACTATGCCTCATAAACCATCGCACAGATATTCTTCCTCAAAATATATTGTTTTAGTTGATGAAGGTGAACCTAATTGTTTCCAGGAGGTTTGTGATGATGAGCGTGGTAAGAATTGGAAGAAAACTATGCAGGGAGAAATGGATTCCTAGTTGGGAAAAAAAACTTAGGAGTTAGTAAAGCTTCCAAAAGGAAGTAAATATCTACAAAAAAAATGGGTATACAAGATTAAGCATGAGGGTGAATAGAAAAAGAAAAGGTATAAGGAAAGTTTGGTGGATTTTCCCAGAAAGAAGGTATTGACGTTACTAATAAAAATTCACCTATTGTTAAAATGTCATCCGTTGGAGTTATTATTGGTCTTGTTGCTACTTTATCCTTGGATTGTGAATGATTAGATGTGAATACAACCTTATTTCATGAATAATTGGAGGAGGACATTTATATGGGGTAGTCAAAAGGATTGAAAATAAAAGGTAAAGAGAACTTGGTTTGTAGGTTGAAGAAGAGCCTCTATGGGCTGAAATAGGCACCTCACCAATGGTATAAGAAATTTGATTGATTTATGATGGAGTATGGTTTTAGTAGGCTAGAGGCTAACCATTATGTTTACATCAAGAGGTATGATCAGGAAAAGTTCATTATATTATTTCTATGTGTGGATGACATGCTAATTGTTGGACATGATAAGAACATGATTAGTATGTTGAAGAAGGATTTGGGTATCCAATTTGCAATGAAGGATTTGGGTCTAGCATAATAAACAATGGGAATGAGGATCATATGTGACAAAAAGTACAAAAGATGGTTGTTTTCACAAGAAAAATATATTGAGAAGGTGCTTAATAGGTTCAACATGAAGGAATCCAAGCCAGCTGATACACCTCTTGCATCCCACTTCAAACTGAGTGTTGATTTGTGCCCTTGTAATGACAAGGTGGAGGAAATGAATAAAATTCCCTATGCTTCAAAAGTAGGAATATTGATGTATGCCATGCTATGTACACGGTTGGACATTGCACATTCAATGGGAGTAGTGAGCAGATTCATTACCAAACCAGGAAAAAAACATTAGCAAGTAGTATAGTGGATTTTAAGGAATCTCAAGGGTACTAGTCATTATTGTTTGTGTTTTGGTGATAATGATATTATGCTTGAAGGATTTATAGATGTAGATATGGATAGATATGTGGACACTAGAAATTCAACCACTATTTGTTTGTATACATTTGGAGGTGCAACAATGTCTTGGGTATCTAGGGTACATAAAGTAGAAGCTCTTTCCAAAACTGAGGGAAATTGCATAGTTGCAACGGAGGCTTGAAAAGTGATATTGTGTATGTTAGAGAATAGAACCTTAGTTAGTCATGCACACTCACCTAAATTGATTTTAATTACTCAAAATTAACTAAAATGAACCGACTTTAATTGATATGTACTAAACTAAACTGAATGGCATGCACTGAACTAAACTGAATGGCATGCACTAAACTAAATTGTGGCACTAATGTCCCTAGAGGACCAGTTAGGAATAGTTAGGGTCAGTTAGGACCTCAATCATTGGGGTTTACTATAATGTACATATTCTGATCTGAAGTAAATTAATTAGGATTTTCAAAAGCTTCAAGCAAACAGTGGAATATTTAGGCACAAAACTAGTTAAATGTTTTACTAGTTTCTAGAAGACATATCACACAACAACTAGACTCTTCACAACCCTTCCCAAATTGATGAAATGGGGTCTTCTAAGGATTTAATTAATTATTACAATAGGCCAATACCTTGACAATGCCACTTTTATGGGTGCTTCACACCTAGGAATATTTCCTTGGAAAAACCAAGGCTATCAATGCACATTCCCCAAGGACTTTTGTGGAAACCCAAGGATTCTAGTGCTCATTGAAGGTAATAATACCTGGGGTAAACTATTTGGAGTATCCCCAACCAGATACGATAGTCAAACATAAATTTAGGAAAAAATAGACAAGGATTTGTGTGAAAATCCTCATAGCAGATCTAAGAGTTTATGTATACCTCACAAGAAAGAATTTAGGAAGAAGATTAAGAGTGGTCAATGCAGTGTAAATGAGCAATAGAATAATGATACAGTAGAAATTGAATAGAAACAAAATAAATTTACACACACTAATTCATTAATAAAAAATGGACAAATAAATAATACAATGCATGAGGATTCGAATGCCAAGGTGGCAATTCGAATTAGCCTTCATGGAGTGATCAAAATATCACTGGAGTGTCATTGGAGCACAACTGTAAGTCTTCATCATCATCAGTGGAGTCATCAATGCTCAAGTAATTATCAACCATCAATCAAACTGAGTATAACTGAGTGTGGTAGGTGTAACTAAGTGTAACTGGCACTAACTGAATGAAGGAGGCTTAGTGGAGGGCGCATGAGGAGCTAACTGGAGTCAGAATGGGCAGTCTAGTCTCACTAGAGGTCCATCGGAGTGATATAGTCAATTGAGAGTCAGTATTTCCTTAAATAAAGGAAATAACTAAAGATAACTCAATTAACTGTAGTGCAACTGAGTGGTAGGTGAGAGAGGACAAGTGGCTTCCTTAAATCAAGGAAGAAGGGTGCACTAAGCTCTAGGAGGGCTAAAACTGATCTGAGAGAAGCTCTCGGGGGCTTGCTAACTGAGGGCTAAGTGTGGGATTGATGACTAGGATGCATGCAATTGCATGCATGCATGCAGAAATGCATGCAAGACTGAAAATGCAAATGATGAAAATGCGGGTAGGACTAGGATGGAGTATAGGAATATCTTAACACCCCCCCTTAATCCATCCTGGGCCATGGTAACTAAGACCGAAGGTCACCCAATACAATGAATAATAACAGTCAATAAACCGGGGAAATGGGGAAAACCTCATGGGAAAAATACCCCCCCTCAAAATAGACTATAAGGCACACACAAAAATAAATGCTCCAAACTCAAGCAGGTGTGATGCTTGGTCATGTGTCTGGAGGTATCTTCTTCTTGGGACGAAGAGGTTCATGCTCAAAAGCATGTGCTTGTACTTGCTCTTCAGATCGAATTTGATGAGAACAAATCCAGAAGTATGAGGATGATCCTTGAACCTGTGATTTGAATCAGTTGAGGTAGGATCAAATCTATGAATGTGCAAATAGTCTTTTGTCTTCTCCTTCGAACCATCATAGGTGAGATTATGCCCAAAAGAACCATCACATGATAGTAAATGCTTTGAATCCAAATCAGATCCAAGACTTGAAGAATGGTTTCTTAAGATCTCCTTTGAACCATTTGAGGTGAGATCTAAACCATTGAATGCATGAGAAATTATCCCAAGCGAATGGCAATGGCCATCATGGGTGAGATTATGCCCCAAAGAACCATCAAATATCAGTGATTGCTTGGAATACAAATCAGATCCAAGACTTGAATCATGGTTGCTTAAGATCTCCTTTGAACCATTTAAGGTGAGATCTAAACCAATAAATGCATGAGAAATTATCCCAAGCAAATGGAAATGGCCATCATCTTCAATAACCTTCTGAAAGCATGAAATAATGATCATATAGTAGTACATAAGAGGTGAGTGATCAAGGAGAGTGAATGCATTACCTCCAATGGTTGATTTTACCTCTGAAACATTCAGTAGATCATGATGCAAACCAACAGACTCTGGTGCAAGAGAGGATTTAGGAACCTCTGCAATTTCTAGAGTGTGAACTGGCACATAATTTGAAATAGAATGAATGAGTGTAGAATTTGCAAGTTCTTCTTCTTTGTGGCTAACTTCAATATGAGATATGTTTGATACTGATTCATGATCAATGAGATCATCAAGGAGGGAGAATGCATCACTGGGCTTGCTCTAGAAAGGGTTTGGACCAATCCCTTCATTCGGCTTGTCAAATCTTTCATCCAGTGGGCCCATAGCTCTTTTGGAGATTCAACATCAAGGAGGTCGATTAACATGCATCGAGGCATGACATACATCATGGCTGCAATGGCTATTTCACCTTCATTTAACCAGTCATTCTCTTCTTCAGAGGATTTGAACTCTCTTTCAAAACAATAATCAAAGAGATCGTGGCTCTTTAAATATGCTATCATTTTTTGTTTCCATTCAACATAGTTGAATAGAGAAAGAGGAGGAATTCCTTTAAAATTCATGGAAGCTGTAGAAGACCTGCAAAAACAATAGAAAATATCTGCAACTACTACTGCTGCAAAAATGCAGAAACTGTTGCAACTGCTGCACTCGAAATATTGATAATAACTTGCAAAAAACTCTTAGGAATGGAGATAGACAATACTCTCAACATGCTCTGATACCATGTGAAAATCCTCACAGCAGATCTAAGAGTTGATGTATACCTCACAAGAAAGAATTTAGGAATAAGATTAAGAGGGTACGATGCAGTGTAAATGAGCAACATAATAATGATACAGTAGAACTCAGATAGAAGCAAAATAACTTCACACACACTAATTCATTAATCACAAATGGACAAATAAATAATACAATGCATGAGGATTCGAATGCCAAGGTGGAAATTCGAATTAGCCTTCATGGAGTGATCAAAATATCACTGGAGTGTCATCAGAGCACAACTGGAAGTCTTCATCATCATCAGTGGATTCATCAATGCTCAAGTAACTATCAACCATCAGTCAAACTGAGTCTAACTGAGTGTGGTAGGTGTAACTGAGTGTATCTAGCACTAACTGAATGAAGGAGGCTTAGTGGAGGGCGCATGAGGAGCTAACTAGAGTTAGAATGGGTAGTCTAGTCTCACTGGAGGTCCATTGGAGTGATACAGTCAGTTGAGAGTCAGTCTTTCCTTAAATCAAGGAAATAACTAAAGATAACTCAATTAACTATAGTGAAACTGAGTGGTAGGTGAGAGAGGACGAGTGGCTTCCTTAAATCAAGGAAGAAGGGCGCACTAAGATCTAGGAGGGATAAAACTGATCTGAAAGAAGCTCTGGGGGCTGGCTAACTGAGGGCTAGGTGTGGGAATGATGATTGGGATGCATGCAGAATGCATGCAAGAATGAAAATGCAAATGATAAAAATTCTGGTAGGACTAGGATGGAGTATAGGAATATCCTAACAGTTTGGAGGCTAAATAGAGAAGTACCCTAACTCGAACTGCTCAACTAGTCTATCTCCATACTTCTCCAAACACACTAAAAGGGTCTCAAATATCAAACTCATAGTAATATAGGGGTTTATCAGACTCTCAGGGACCTGTATAATCTTACAGAGAGTTAAAAGAGTTCATATAACATATTTATAAATGATATTGTAAAACTAGTCAAATTTCAATGCAAGGAGAACTAGTCTAGGAAAATTCGAGTTCAAACCAATTCAAAATATTTCATATTTACTTGAATAACTAAGATATGAACTTAATAATAGATCATGGAAAACCAAAAATATTAAACAACATGAAATAACTCCATTTGGAAGAATTATTAACCCAAACTTACAACCACTCATTTCCTTCAATGAATCTTACATTAAAGAGCAGTATTTTTCAATAGAATGAAGAAAGGAGAAGAAGTGACCATTGGATAAGAGTTATGAATAAAAGAAGATAATTTTGTATTCTCATGGAATAATTCAGAGCCTCATATCTCACTCACAAGAGCACATCCCTCATAGAATTTAATCACCGGATGGATCTCTTCACAAATGATTCCTCTAGGTTGTACAATTCTCTTCATCACCCTGGAAGCTTGAATTCCTCTTGGAGAGTGATGGATCAGAATTGAAACTCAATCTCTAATGGCTTATATGGTACTAAACAACTGACAGGAACAAAGGTGGAATGGGGCACATCTCCCAAAGCATGGTTGGGGTCACATCTCCCAGGCCTCTGAGAAGCTAGCTCTGAAGACAGATCACTAGAATGGAAAAAGATGTGAAAGTGGTGCGCCATCCTCATTTTATAATCAATGACGAATTAGATTCATTTAATGTGGTCACCTCCTTTTCTCACGCGCCCTCCTTAACTGGATTTAGCATGTCTTCTTTTACCCTTGCTTTGTTTCCTTTTCGCTTTGGACTGCTTTCTTGCTTTTGGAAACATCTTGATTTTCCAAGATTTCCTCTGCTTTTCCTATCCTTTATTTTCTTTTCCTATGCTTTTTCCTGCTCCTTCCTACTTTGTGGACTTTCCTGCTTTTCTTGCATGCTTTCTGCTTTTCAGAACTGCCTGCTTTTGTACTACTTTCTATCTTTTGTTGGCTTTGTGGATTTTTTCCAGGTTTTCTCATAGTTTCCATTTGAGTTGACAACTCATTAGGCCAAATTGACCTCATGCACCCTCCTTATCCACCTAGCACATGGCTCTAAATTACATAAATTAAATATCATTAAAAACATATTAAAATTTAACATAGTATTTTTTTATCCTAAGTCTAAATTTTAATATTTTGGCAATTAATATATCAAAATTTAACCCCTTTTCACTTATTAGTATTTGGTCATACTATAAAGGTTGATTAGGTAGTAGAATGATCATGGAGCCCTTGTGGAGGGGACATTACATGTACCTAGTCCTCACTTATTTGTCTCCTTAAATCAGGGAATGTGCCCCCAAATCAGAGAATATGTCCCCAAATCAAGGAGAGCGCCCCCAAATCTAGGTTTTTGGTGCATGTGTGACTCGGGAGGTCAATTTTGGTGTGGTTAGTCCCATTAGAATCAACAAATAAGGGGCCATGGGGGTTATTTTCTCTAACACCCCCATAAGCATACGTAGGGAAAAAAAACTAACCAAAAAATGGGTCCCAACATTTTGCAGACATATTAGGTACCCATGCACACTTACAAAGAAAATTTCTTTATGTGTGCATGGGTACCTAATATGGCTGCAAAATTGTTGGGACCCATCTTTCTGCTTAGTTTTTTTTCCCTAGTTAGGATTATGGGCGGTGTTAGAGAAAATAAATCTCCTATCCCCTTACCAATTGATTCTAATGGTCCAAACCACACCAAAATTTCCTTCCTGAATCACACACGCACCAAAATCCTAGATTTGTGGGTGCTCTCCTTGATTTGGGGACCCTTTCCCTGATTTAGGGGCACATTCCCTTATTTAAGTGAAGACTATGTATTCCCCATTGATTCAAGTCCTAACTAACCCTAGTTGTTCCTAACTGGTCCTTTAGTGACATTAGCACCCTAGTTTAGTTTTATGCATGTCATTTCTATTCAATTCACTGCATATCAGTTTAGTTCATTTCAGTTTATTTAGTGCAGTGCAGTTAAACTCAATTTAGGTGAGTGTGCATGACTAAATAAGAGTCTATGCTCTAATTTAATCATGGCTATCCTCTTTAGGATGGCATGGGAAATTTGAATTTCCTTTAACCCTAACTCGAATTGTTGGTCTTTAAATATTGTACTCCACCTCTCATTTAATTCAATGAACTTGATCATTCTTATTCTCTTCTGCTTTGATTTCTTATGTAATAATGTATTTTATTCATTGATTACATAATGTATTGATGGATTATTTGATTCTCGTTGCAAATATATGTAGCTTGTGTACCTATATCTATACCTTTTCAAATATCATACGGTATCAGAGAAAACAGGTACTAAACAAGTTAGTGTTTCAATGATTTCTTGTAAGTTATCTAGCTTTTGCAGGTTGATAAGGGATTTTGCAACTAGGTTGTTGTAGCCATCAAGAAGGCTTTTGTAGCCACCAAAGAAGGCCTTTTTAGACACCAAAGAAGGTTTTTTGTATCTAATACTCTTATAGGTTGAAGAATGCTTTTTGCATCCAAAGAGGGCTTTTTTCAGCCACCGAAGAATGATTTTGCAGCCACCATATAGGCCATTTACATCTCCCTTTTAGCCATCAAAAAGTGATTTTACATCCATCATAGAGAGATTTTGCAACCATGTATCTCTTAAATTACTAAACAGTTCGTATGCTATATCCAATCTTGTTAAAGGAGGCCCTAGAAGATTCACAACGCATTTCCTACGAGGACATATTCATTTACATTGATAAGATGAAAGAGGCCATTGGATAATTTGTACCAAATCAGGTTCTTGTTGAATAAAACCTCCATAATGTCTTCTCATTCTCCATATCTATAGCCTGTACTCCTACAATTCACCAAGTTCCGCACAAAAGCTTCAATGCTTTTCCTCCATTTGAAGCATATAGTGGTCAAGAACCACCATTCAAGAACTTCAAAGTGTTTGGATCTCATGAATGGGTTCACATACACTTCAAAAGAAGGATTTCACAAAGGTTTGCAGAGACCTTCACAAATCCCTTTACCAAGCATCAATTCACCTAGTTGAGAGCTTCTTTAGGAGTAAAGGCATTTTTTGAGGAGGCTCCTTAATGTCTTCTTTTCACATTCTCTTTTATGGGGGGGTGTTTCCCACTAGGTTTTTCCCCTCTTTCTCAGTTTACAAATAATATTTCTTTATGTGTGCATGGGTACCTAATATGGCTGCAAAATTGTCAGGACGCATTTTTTTGCTTAGCTTTTTTCCCTAGTTAGGTTTATGGAGGGGTGTTAAAGAAAATAATCCTCCTTTCCCCTGACTAGGTGATTCTAATGGGCCTAACCACACCAAAATTGACCTCCTAAGTCACACATGCACCAAAACCCTATATTTGGGGGTGCTCTCCTTGATTTGGGGATACATTCCCTGATTTGGGGGCACATTCCTTGATTTAAGGAGGCAGTTAAGTGAAGACTAGGTATGCCCCACTAATTGAGGTCATAACTGACCCTAACTGTTCCTAACTAGTCCTCTAATGACATTAGCACTCCAGCTTAGTTCAGTGCAGTTCAGTTCAATTCAGTGTAATGCATATAGTTCAGTTCAGTTTAGTTCGGTTCAGTTTAGTCAGTGCAATGCAATTAAACTCAGTTTAGGTAAGTGTACATGACTAACTGAGGGTCTATGCTCTAAGTTAAGCTTGACTAGCCTCTTTAGCATGGCATGGGAAATTCGAATTGCCTCTAACCCTAACTCAAATTGTTGATCTTTAAATATTGTACTCCACCTATCATTCAATTTAATGATCTTGATCATTCTTATTTAGTTCTGCTCTGATTTCTTATGTAGTAATTTATGTTATTCATTTATTACATAATGTACTGATGGATGATTTGACTCTCATTGCATATATACTTCACAGATTCAAATCTCATAGTGGATGCATCAATTCCTTGAAGAGTTTGGAATAAAACAAGACAAGTATGTGTTGTATTGTGATAGTCAAAGAGCCATTCACTTGACGAAAAACCCAACATTGCACTTAAGAACCAAGCACATTCATCTAAAATACCATTGGAATCGATAAGTGTTGGAAGAAGGGCATTTACATCTAGAAATATTCATACTACTGAGAATCTCATTGATATGTTCACTAAAATTCTGCCAAGAAACAAGCAAGAACTATGTAGAAACTTGGTAGGCTTGGGGGTAACTTGATATGCAAACTTGGGCATGGGTGAATATTAAGAGTTCATCCACAAGAGCCTTCATTTAGTTTCAAGTGGGAGATTGTTAGTCAGTGAACCTAAATCCTGGCATTTTTTGAACTTATTGAAAGCCAACTCTCTTGCAAATGCTAAATCAAACTCCTATGTTGACTAGTAGTTAAGAATGTAACTGTTTAATTAAATGCTTACAGGCCTCTAGATGAAGCCACCTCTTCTATGGCTTGTATTGGAAGGCTCTAAATGCCTAGTATTGGTGAAAAGTTCCATTGAAAAGAATTGCAATTTCTTTGCTTGTAGATGGTTTTGTTTGCATTGAAGCAAATAATAAACAAAACAAAGCAAAGTTTCTCCATATTCTATGTGTCTGTATTCTTATATATGCATGTTTGTTTATTCTTACAAGTCCTGTGTATTTGTTTATTTTTTATTGTCAATTTGTTTTGTGCTTCAAATGTGTTGCACAACGTAGGAGGACTCTATGTTCCCAAGACATGAAAATTGCAACAACATAGTGATAGAAGACTAGTGGTTTAGAGTAGATACATGTTGACTTGGTAAGATCAAAGAGATAGGCGACCGATGTAACAGCTTTATGTGTGTGTGAGTTGTTGATTTATCTATGATCATGTGAGAAAGATGCTCACAATAATTTTTCCAACCATGTAAGTATGATGCAAGAGCATCCTAAGTAGGACGTAGTTATCCCACATATATATATTACTTTCATATCTTTGAGATTAGGATGGGAACTTATTCTTCAATACCACTATTCCTTGATTAACAAGAAGAAGGCGATAAATGAGTCACAAACATGTTGCCACTATTTCAAGCTTCAAGCATTTCATTTCCCCAATCATGGATGAGACAATGACCTTGAATGGATTATCTAAACTAATATTTAACACGATAGGCTTTGGTTAGGCTTTGGTTGATATTGATAAAATTATTTTCAGAGAGACTTGAAATACATGAGCTGACGAAATTGGACTTCAATATTCTCCAATTCACACATGTTAGAAAGACATACAACTTATCTCAAAGTGGTTCACAAACTTAGATGTGGTGGTGCTAAATTGCCACTCGAAGCATCATGGGGAACTTTTATTTTGGGTAGCTACAAGCATGTTTGAGCCTAAGTTTTCACCAAGCAATATTGAATCCACAAACGTTGGTACAATGATGACTATCTCCATAGACATCTATGATAACTCATAATGCACATCACTTCAACAAATCAATTACTTTGACCGTGGTTGTTTGGGTGATGAATTGCTTGTTTCCAAATGAATTAAGTTATGGAGCATATTAATGACTCAATGGTTATTAATGGATTAATGGGTGACCAATTCGTCAATACCTAAGCATTTCAAATAACAAAGTGGGACCATCATTTCATTTCCAATACTTGTATACATTGCAAATAAGCTAAGGATGTAGTGCTTTTGGCTATCACACAATTTGGGCTTTGTAATGGTGAATGGGAAAAAATAAAAAAAAGGGGTTGAATCTAACAACGTGGGACCATCATTTCATTTCCAATACTTGTATACATTGCAAATAAGCTGAGGATGTAGTGCTTTTGGCTATCACAAATTTGGGCTTGTAATGGTGAATGGGAAAAAATAAAAAGAAGGGGTTGAATCTAGGTTCGAGATATTGCTTTTGGCTATCACAAATTTGGGCTTTGTAATGGTTAAGGGGAACAAAAATAGAAGGGGTTGACTAATTCTAGAGTAATTGTTCATGGATATTAATCAAAATTTTATGTGTGTCTCATCTCTATGATATGAGTTTAATGTTATGGTATATTTATGATTGTTTTACATTGAATTTAATAAATACTAATTAGAGTTTGAAGCAATTTTATGGAAAATTGTCTTTCATGTTAGTTGTAATATACTTATCATATTAGATACCTAGCCATATTCTCAAGGAAGGAACATCTATTTATATGACAAAACCTATTTCTTTGAATTTTTTAAATTATATATTATATAAAACTTCTAAATTTTAATAATGGTTATTAAACTTTAAGTAACTGAAATATTTTTGGTTAACAATCATAGCCTTGATTCACATTACAGTTTCAATGAAAATAAATGAGCATAGAAACATAACTAAGTTGAATTATTTTATTTAAAACCCAAACTCATAAAATGACCCAAAAAAAGTGGATTGTTACAGTCTCCAAACCTGAGTTTGCAGCGAGATTTATTGCTGTGAGCATGGTGCATTCGCATGATTCTTTCGATTAATTCCATATGTCTGGAGGCCACTTCACTGCAATGGAGTTGGCGGAAGAGATTTCGTTCTGCGAAGTTTGTGACTATTAATGTGAAGGTAGATTGCCAGTGAAAAGATCTTCCGTGCACAAACCGTTGGAATCAGTTCTGACTATCTCTGCGATGACGATTCCACACAAAAACCTTTGGAAAAGCGAGTGAAGGCCTTCTTCGACGGATTCCAATGGTTTGTGCATGGAAGAACTTTTCAATGCCACCCTCGTTCGTAAATTTGTTCACGTTCTCGCTCTGCTACTTCACAACTTGACCTGCTCAAATAACGCATCGCATAAATCCATATAACTTCATTTTGTATGCCAATCCCAACGTTATAGGACATGTAACTTTGTAGATTCCTAAGTAAAGCCTGAGAATCGAAAAACGAATATGATAAACCCCCGTTTATATATAGCTCAATTCAGTTCAACGAAGATCCTCCCAGTCACCTGACGTAGGTTTTCCTTCTCTGCAAAAATGGAAGATAATTAAATAACTAACAAAAGCTCACCAATGCAAAAAGATAGTTCCAACCAGAACCATGAACACTATGAACCAGGAGTTTTGAGATCTTGGAATCAATCGAGCTATGTATGGTATAGATAGCTTGAAGGAAAGCAAATAGATTAAGAAAGCAAAATAAAGTTAGAGGAGAATGAGGTCATGATAAAACATAGTTCCTACCAGAACTATGAACACCATGAACCAGGAGGTTTGAGGTCCTGGAATCAATCCGTGACCTATTTTTTCAAAGCTGTGAGTCTTGTTTGAAAAATAGCAGTTGATGTTTGAAAAATCATTTGCACATATGTGACAAAAGTTGTAAATGCCATACAAAAGTTGTAAGTAGTTGACACCGAGAGTGAACCTTTTTTTAACAGCATTCCCCTCAAGTATTTAGCCTTTGCATAGATGCAATTTATATGAATGTTATATAAAGCAAATTTTAAAATACTTCTATCTTATAGAAAAATTTATAAAGGAAATTGTAGCAAATAAACTTTTTTATATTTCTTCGTAGTTATAGTGCGCTCAGTGTAAACTTGTTGGTGTTGACCACAAGGATTGGTATGTGTAGTGTGTGGATTGGTATGTGTAGCATGTTTAGTGTAAACTTGTTGGTGTTGACCAGAAGGATTGATTTCATAAGGACATCTAGAGTGAGAGAGTCAGAAGCTTAAATTATTCAAATAGAATTTATTGTATTGAGCTAAAAATATGTTTGTAAATATCTCATCTCACCTTCAAGCAATTAAGCAAGTTGTCAGTTCCATTTGGAGAATCAAAGTGTTACAAGAAAAATAAATTCTCCTCTTAACCATCCAAAGCTAAACCCAATTAACACCTAACTCCGTATTTATGTCCTTAAAAGAAGAAAATAACAATTCCTTTCTTGTAAATAATCATCCACACACTTCTAAATTATAATATCAACATGTTTAATAAGTGGTCTCCTTATACAAACTTGTGTGATGGATAATCCATTAGCTTTGATACCTCAAATATTGTCAAATATTTTGTGGGATGGATATTCACACAGACAGAAAGACATTAATTGTAAATTGAAAAAAACAAGCATGCTCATGTCCCAATTAAAAAATAAATAAATAAATAAAAACCAGCATTCATCAAATATCAAATATAACCGGGAAGAATTAATCCATACAAAACTACTATCAACAAATCATAAGCATGTCCATGGATCAAATTCACACTTTATAACATGAGTTAATCCATGTCAACTACTATCAACAAATCATATCCATGTCTATGGATCAAATTCAACAAAAGTCCATGCCAACTACTATGACGAAGTATATGCATAAAATCCTAAGCATGTATATGGATAAAATTCAACAAAAGCACATGTTTATAGAATGAGTTAATGCACACCAACTACTATCACTCACAAATTAAGACCAAGTCCATGGATCAAATAAATTTCAGACATATTTATATAATGAAGGCTTGATTTTGATAATATTTTGCAATCAACTCCTACAAGGTTCACGTTACTATTCTCTCCCACTTCCCTCAAAATTCCCAACAATATGTTGTCACCATAAGTCTATTGTGTTTCAACTTTCATTTTAAGTCAAGTTTGTTTCTATGTTTCCTACGTGCACTCTAGTTTTCTCCTGCAACTATTTTGTTTCATAGGTCCCATTGTTAATTAGCTATCAAATTCAATTCATTTTGTTTAATACAACTCTTTTGTTTCATAGGTCCCATTGTTAATTAGCTATAAAATTCAATTCATTTTCTTTTGTTATTGTCATCATGAATAATGAGGAATTGAATAAAGAAAGTAGTTATGAAGATGCATCCTCTCTCATGCCTATACGTAGTCAGAAAAGAGGAATGATCTAGTATGTGTCAATTGCTCTTATATAAATACCATCATGTGTCAATTGCTCTTTATGTGTCAATTGCTCTTATATAAATACCATCATGTGTCAATTGCTCTTATATAAATACGATCATGTGTTCAAAATGAATACATGATATGAATACCATCATGTGTTCAAAATGAATTGTTAGCATTTAGCTCAGGAGGCATTCCACATGTTTGTCTTGTATGTGGAAGTAACCGTACTTTTACATTACCTGGGCGCTTGAATTTTATAAAGTTGTAATAAAGTGGCTCTTTAATAAAGTTACTTTTTATGTAAAAGTGACTTTTTATGTAATGTTCCTAGTTTATTTTTTATAAAGTGATTTTACGAGATAAAAGTGCACTTATTTCATAAAGTGAAATTACTTTATTAAAATTTGTAACCGATTCATTTTTGGATGGAATGAATCTTGTCCCTCGATCACAAGATTAGATCTTGTCCGTCGGATTTAGGGATGGGGAAGGTGAAAAGTCATTTTACCGTTATAAGAGCAAGCCTAGGGTAGTGTGCAAGACATCGTTTTCAAGAGTGAGCATTTTGGGGAGATTTTTGAGTTTTGGAGAAGGGAGGCAAGTTTCTCATGAAGGGTATCGATTCCCAAGAGAGGGGCATGATTCCCAAGGCAGCTTTGCTACATTAATTGCTAGGGTTGTACTCTGTTACTGTTGGGTTGCACTACGTCTATTGGCACGCAGATTGAGGAGGGCTTTCTACTACACAGAATTTGAGGGAGGTCGTATAGCTGTATGGATAGACTAGGTATGAGTTTCGAGGCATTGCTAGCGTAGTTTTCAAGAAGGGACTATTATTGTGGAGGCCGTACAGGCCATACTACTTCTTGGGCATGATTTCCAAGGTGTTGCACAGTTCTCAAGGTGCTGGTACAGATTGTTAATGATGTTTAAATGTTGCAGTAAACTATTAATTTCCACCTGAGAATGATTAATGAAAAATACTCTTGAACTGGTTTTCCCTTTGTGGGTGTTTCCAAGATCCGCATTGACCAAAAATCACTGTGTTGTTATGTTACTTTTTCCACTGCTAGCAATCTTAGCATTTAGTGTTTCAACTTGTTGTTCATTATTTTAAGTGCCTATAATTTGTCAATTAATTAGTGACTACCTAATTCTGAAATTTGGGTTATGTTGAGTGTTTAGATGGCTTTTCTAAGCCTGTTTTTCCATCATGAATACCATCATGTATTCAAAATGATGTGGATGTGACAAATGGATACATTGCTACCCATATAAAGAATATATATCTCTCAATGAAGATTGGAGATAGCAACACATGGATAATTTTCTTAGGGACATTGAAGATAATAATCATTCCAATACATTAGTTGTGGAGAAATGGGGCATCATTCCATTCAATGTTTTAATATATTCATTAAAAATGCTCACTACCACAACAAAGGGCCATGAATAATATTAACAAATGCCAACAAGGTTGGAAATGTGGAATGCTGCAAACACATGGTTGAACTAGAACATGGTCTTGAAATACTTCAAATAAAGTTATAAGTGGCCCAAATACTCCAAACTTGAATATACTAGTTAGATATAGAATCCTTTGCAAGCTATGGTATAGTGGGATTAAACTTGTTGAAGAATTCCACATAGACTAGGAAATTAACCTTATACCTTTCAGTATATCATCATTTGATAATAACTTTTCTTTCATTTGATAATAACTTTTCTTGAGTGTATGAGCCCAACCCTTGTGGCCCTCATTGAATCTAGAATTGCAATGAAACATGATTACATTTCACACATGAAGATTGTGTCTTACAAGGGTGTTGGCAAAGAGATGAAATATATTGTAACCCATATAATTTCAAAGAAAAAGGAGTGGATCATTATACTCTTTTGTGTGAATGTTGTTCACTAGAGTGTTTTAGGTTCTATCTCTTTAAAGAAAAGTGATAACTTGGAATCTATCTCGTTATGGATGTGAGTGGGGAGCATGTTTGGCATGTAACCCTCCTACTTCGATGTGTGTGCGGAGCATGTATGGTGACATGATTAGATGACCAAAGAATTGTTCGTCAAATAACTTCGTCAATCTATAGTGGGAAGAGCTTCACTTATAAGTTACATCTTCGATGTGCATGGCAATGACATAGCATTACGTACCATCTAAGAAGCTAGATATTTTTGTATTGAATTATTTTCCTTGTCATATCAGACAAGCCATAATATCTCCCTTGAGATTAAGAGGAGATACTACATTGAGTTGGGGAGTAAATTATTGCGGAAGGCACTCAAAATTGCATGGACGCGCAACTAGGAAAACACAGTTTAGCATAGGTTTTAGCTATTATTTTTAATGTTATAAGATTATTAAAATTTCTTTCAAAACATCTATTAAACACCTTAACACCTTTTCTAATATTTATGTTAATGGTTTTTATGGAAACCAATTTTTAGGAGGACAAAGACGCAATACCAAGAAAGCATCCTTTCATGGAGGTTTTAGCGAAGGGTTTAGTTTTATAAAAGTGGCAATTTTTTTAAAAGAAGCTTAGCTAAAACCTTTGTTAATGGGAAACCCAACTTAATTGTCTGGAAATATTTCATAGACGCTTGCCAACTTATTGGCAAATGGACTGCTTGTGAAATTAGGGGTGGAATAAAGATCAAAATAAGTGAGGATCCATGGGCGAGAGCAAGGGAAGGACATGTTCTTTTGGAATACCTTATGGAGATACTTCATTCTAAGGGGATCTACCACCTTAGAGACACGGCCTTCATAAACCAATATCCCTCAGTGGACAAACATGGAAAAGAGCACAGGAATTAGGATTAATGGGACCTATGGTGGTTCAGTGGCAAGAATATTTGGATGGCTTTACATCCAATTTTGTTACACTATAAAATGAACGAAGCAGTCTGTGGTCTAAAAATCCTAGAAATGGGAACTTTATTGCTAAACAAGGTTATTTGACAAAGGTCGAAGACAAGTTCAAGGAGCACATCATTTGGTAGTGAGCTCGGATTTAGAAAATACACAATCCTCTCAAGACTAAACTAGTTATGTGGTTAGCTCGTGGTAACAAACTATTAACGTGGGATAATAATAGAAATAACAGTTGGATAGGTCCAAATCGTTTTGCTTGTGTAAACTCGGAGAAGAATCGATATATTGCATACTGGTTACTTGTTGATATGCGAGGCAGGTTTGGACTTTGATAACAAAAACTTTGAATTCGGAGGCTCATTGGATCATTTCTACTTTGGAGGAATGTGTTAAGGAATGGTGGATGGATAAATAGGTAGTCGATCTCAAATATTTTCCAAATTAATTGGTTTATTGGCTATGCAGGGCTCATAAATTAGTTATATTCGAAGATTGAATGCTCCCAACGGAGGTGGTGGCAGGTTTGGTTTACAAATCGACCTTGGAATTTAAAATACCTATTGAGGAAAAAAAGAGCAAAATTATTGTGTCACTGGAGTTAGTACGTTTGGATACTCCGTGGGACTATTTTGATATGTCTATCCAAGAAACCCACCAGATAGAGAAGCAAGAGAAATTTCATAGAACAATTCCAACTTCATATGGAGTATTGGACAAGCAGAGCCACATATAAAACCCGAATTTGTATCCCTATGGATGTTACTCATCAAAACTAAACTAAAATATATTAAGCATCTGCAAGTGATGGGTGACTCAAAATTCGTAATTGACTGGGTGAAAAAAAAATTATACAGTGTATTGGACTCTATCACTTGTTGGAAGACATTGGGAAGGATATAGAAGCCTTTGAGTGAATTTCTTTCACACATATCTATAAAGAGTTGAACTTAGTGGCAGATGGCTTGTCCAAACAAGCTCTCACTGTGCACATAGGCATTCATGGTGAAGAAGAATTTGTGTATGGGCATCTTCATCATGTTATGGAGATCCAATATCCTTGGTCGTTGTGGGGGTCTGTAACTTGAATTATGCTATATCTCTGGTTGTATAGATCAGGTAGTATTGTATGAATTGGTTGTATTATATAGAGTTATCGAGTTCATGGGTTTTTTTTCTAAAAAGGGCAATTTATTTTGGATCAGGCAGCGTCTCTCTTCCGCTTGCTATATGAGATATACCATTGGGATGATAGGGTTATACCAATAGATACTGGTCTTTTGGGGCATTGTTATTGATCTACATAATGTATATTTTCTTTAAAATATAAAGATTTTTTTTCAACAAAAAAAACAAAACCAAAAAAATAAACTAAACTAAATTTTCCCAGTGATACAAAGTGCTCCAATGTAGTTAAATTGTTGTGCATTGTTTTTATGATAAAAAACTATGGATAAACACATTGGCGTTAATGTAAGAAAGACATAAAAACAATGGATAATATCTTCCTTGAGAATCCATCTCATTGAATTTTTTGAGTGGTTTACCTATGACATTTTGAAACCATGATTGTATATTTGGTGTTAACCATCGCTTCTAAAAAATAGCCATATTTATGCCATATAGAAAAACCACTTCACACGACCAGCAATTTGGTCCCATTTTGGATTGCATCTTCACATGATCGATTATCTCAGATGATGACTCCCTCTTTCTCTGAACCATTTGGAAAACACTTTGGCAATCATTGGGATGTCAACTATGTTTCTTTACAACCTTTCATCCTCAAACAGATTGGAAGACTAAAGTTGTAAATTGCAACATAGTACATGCACTATGCATTTATTACACATGTAATCATCAATGGGATACATATTTTATATGTACTACAACATATCTATGCCAGGGTAGTGAATAAATCAAGAGGTACTCTCCATTTGAAGCATGCCATGGTGGTCATCCTCTAGCCCCTTATGAGCTACCAATCATGCTTCAAGACACTACCTCCCCCACACCAGTAACATGAACAACACCACACCTCATCCTTTGTTTATAAATTGGAACACATTCATTCATGCACCAAGACAACACTAGCAACTTTCAATGCTCAATACAACACCTTCTAGGACCACCATAGAGTGCCAACAAAATTTTAAGTTAGGGAACAAAATTTTAAGTTAGGGATAAAGTTTAGTTATATCTCTATATATCTGTGCAAGCAATGTTTTCAAGGGAAGCAACATCACAAATTCACAGTACATGGGCTATACACCACTACGCGTAATATCAATGATAATTTGTATATCTTCTTCAGTTGCCTTCCCAATTGGCCATTCACAATGCAATGAACATAAATAACCTAAAATTGTAATTTGCATATATCTTCTTCAATTGCTTTCTCAATTGGACATTCACAATGTAGTGAACATAAGTAACCTCAAATTGCATGTTCCTTCTCTTCTGGAAGATCAACATTGTTCTTATTTGATGGGACGTAAAGAACAACTCCCAACAGAAACTAAATAATTCTCCCAATCTATGAAGTTTGAAGCCACATTCCCTTAGCTCTTTGAGAAAATGAGGGCAGTTTTAGCTAGAGAGCGCACACTCCACAAAAAGGATGCCTCACCAGCAGGCCACTTCCTTTGAGGTCACTTTTTCAATTTTCCAGCAGCATTCACAAATAATGAATTGAGTCGTTCGTCCTTTGAGCTATGTGCATATGCATTATTTATCTTTTCTTTTAGCCTTCGAGCTGCATGCATTTATTTCATTGTTGCTTTCAATTAGACAATTAGCTTGAGTGGATCTATTGTAAGACTATAGAAGATCATTGACCAAATGAATAAAGTTAAACATTTTCTCTAATCTATTCTTTGTTTTTTACTTTCTTCTCTGGATTCTTGGCACCATGAGTTATGTGACGGAAAGATTCATCAAAAAATTATGTCTATATAATGAAGGTTTGATTGTGTTAATATTTTGCAATCAATTCCTATAGGATTCACATAACTACCACAATATGTTGTCACCACGAATCTAATGTGTTTCTATTTTCATTGTAATTCAAGTTTGTTTCTAAGTTTCCTACATGCATTCCAGTTTTCTCTGACAACTATTTTGTTTAACAATCCCCATTGTCAGTATGCTAAGTTTCCTACATGCACTCCATTTTTTTCTTACAACTATTTTGTTCAATAAATTCAATTCACTCTGTTGTGCTCTTGTTATAATGAGTAATGAGGAATTGGAAAAGAAGGAAATTAGTTGAGAGAGTGTATCTTTTGTGGTGCCTTTGCCTAGCCATATTGAAACTCTTCATAACTAAAAAAACAGAAAAAAACAAAACACTGACCTCAATAGGCTGAAGCTCATAGGCTGGTCAGATGCAATCAGTAAAATTGTTGAGAAACAGAAGTCTTCCAAAATGGTTGGAAGATAATGAAGAGAATAGACATGGGCTGTTGAGTGCCTGCTTATAATTCTTCTCTTCATTATCCTCTAACCCTTTTTGATAAAATTGTTGAGAAACAGAAGTCTTCAAAAATGGTTGGAAGATAATGAAGAGAATAGACATGGGCTGTTGAGTGCCTGTCTATAATTCTTCTCTTCATTATCTTCTAACCCTTTTTGATGGCACTTTCTATATTTTCTCTTACACCTTCATTCTCCAAACACCTTCATTCTCCAAACGTTCGCTCATCCGCCTCAGAACTTGTCTTCCTAAAATTAAACAATGAAAATAACTTTGTTATTTATGGTAAATAATATAGAAATTATACTTGATCAAACTCGATAAATACAAAAAGATTCCCATGGTAGAACAGGAAGATTGGGCAAATAAATCTTTCAATCCTCACCCATGTTTTTGTTTAAAAATTTGCAAACAAGACAAAATTATAATTATACAGTAAAATCATGGTCTTTGATAGTTGATATTTATGTCAGCAGGTGTAGACCAGTAGACCAATTTACAATGGTCTTTGATAGTTGATATTTATGTCAGCAGGTGTAGATCAATTTACAAAAGAGTGAAATGATAGGACACATTGTAAAGAGTTCACAAATTCAACCAATTGACAAAATTGACAAAAGATGACAAAAGAGTGAAATGATATGATACATTGTAAAGAGTTCACAAATTCAACCAATTGACAAAATTGACAAAAGAAATGACATGATACATTGTAAAGAGTTCACAAATTCAACCAATTGACAAAATTGACAAAAGAAATGACATGATACATTGTAAAGAGTTCAGAAATTCAACCAATTGACAAAATTGACAAAAGAAATGACATGATACATTGTAAAGAGTTCACAAAAAGTTCACAAGTTCAAACCCTGATTAACCCATGCCCCATGTTTATAGGCTGATAGGCTGACCCTGATTAACCCATACCCCATGTTTATGGGCTGATGGCCTGTGTGCATGCACTTAGGAGTAAGCAGAAAAAACTGATGGGCTGTGTGGATGCACTTAGGAGAAAGCATATGGCTGATAGGCTGACCCTGATTAACCCATGCCCCATGTTTATGGGCTGATGGCCTGTGTGCATGCACTTAGGAGTAAGCAGAAAAAACTGATGGGCTGTGTGGATGCACTTAAGAGTAAGCATAACGTTTTTGGGGGACTGGTAAATTCCACTTCACACTTTGAATGTGAGAATAAACCAATATTATCATTGAATTATTTTAACAAACACTTTGTTTACAAATCCTTTCTACCAAAATGAAACTGACCGTCGGTTGTCTTTATCGTGGTGGGATTGCGGGCAGGGTTTTTCCATCATTCACGAGTGTCATGGATTTGGTACAGTTTGGCCTTCTTGGGAATTTTTTCCTTCTTTGCTTATTTTTTTAGCCTAAGGCTGCGGTCACATCAATAGCCGTTAACCCAAACATTTCAAACAGTGTTGCTAGTAAACTAGAAAATTTATCGAATCCCTATACTTCATAGATCCTGGTTTTCAAATAAAAAATCCATGTCAATTGAGTTGATTACCCCAAACACTTCATAAATCCATTACCATCACGAACACTTAATAAATCCAGATCAAAGTAAATCCTCGGAGTATAAAACCAGAGTGTAGATAGATCTCTACTACTAGATACATAACTCACGCTTGCAGACATCCACAGAACTTCATCCATTCTAGACCAAGATAGAAATAGCTAACAGATACCGTTCAATTTCAACATGGAATATAAATCATTCAAAACGTATCATTTTTAAGACGCCTTTCCGGCGGAATCGTGATTGAGATTGAAATCTGGTCATGGATTACAGTAATTTTCTACAGTTTATTTACCTATTTTGCGTTACGCATATCACGCTACTTGAATATCTGGCATAACTCCAACTGGATGAGCGCCAAGAGAGAATCCAGATGTCATAGATCCTGCATATATACAAATAATTCAATCGACCATGGATCAAAATATATTAAACTTCGGATCAAACAACAAAACGAAACGAGTAGGCGAGGAAGGATAATTCATGTTGATTATACTCGTTCTCGTTCTGAATCGGAAAATACGCATACGCCACTCAGCCGATTATAAAGTCTAGACACAGCGATATTCTTTTTCTTTTTAATGGAACGTAGCAGCAACAGGTCACGGACGGTCGTGTCACGAAGGCATCTTTCTTATCATTCAGGAAACTTGCAAGTGTCTAGAACATGCACGGCACTATCAAGGACTTTTGGATCTTTCAAGAAGATTTGCGAGTATAGAGAACATGGTCGACACTTTCAAGAAGTTATGTCCCTATGTTTGTCCATATTTATCCATATTTCTAAAGATGATCCAATAGATCTTCTATTTGGATAATCTTATTATAATCTTGTTTCTTAATAGTGCTGTTATCAACAACTTTATAGTAGGCCAGCGGCTTTCATTATGCTCCCTTTTAGGGATGATAAAGCTAGTTGAGCCACTAACATCTAAATAAAGAAGTTAGGTTGTATTCCACTAACATCTAGATGGTGATTTAGGGATGATAGAGGAGTTGGGTTGTACTCCACTAACATCTACATAGTGATTTAGGGATGATAGAGGAGTTGGGTTGTATTCCACTAACATCTAGAAGTTGTAGTTGTTGCTCCACAATCCCACTTTCGGTGGGAGATCGTCATTACATAGCATTAGAGTATGTTCCACCAAGGATAAGATCAATAAAATGTACAATATCATTTGTTAGGGGTAAGTTGTGGGATCTTGCAACATATCATTATCTTCAACCATAAGTTGTTGAAGGGAATTCAAAATCTATTATAGGTGTGTCATTTTTTAAGAAGGTGAACTCCACATTGCTATCAAGAAACTTAATGGATTGTAATTGAAGTAGCAATGAACTAGTGTACATTATCAAGGATAGAGGTAGATTTGAAGGCCTTCACATCCAGTTGAGGTATCCCTAGCCTAAGGTTGATGTTGATGAGAGGAGGAAGCAAGTAGAGGTGCAAGTGGGGGAGAGGTGCAAGTGGGGTCTCCCTTGTAAGGGGTAAACCCAATGGAGGATACACAAAGATAGAGTGGTGTTTTGTGATTGCCTTTGAGGTCATGGATGAATGGTAGTGGGCCAATCTAGACAATCTATTTGTGGAGACTTGCTTCCACATGCCCATGGGTGTGAGTCCAAGATGATTCACTCTATTGAGGTGGGCATGGATTGTGAGTCATAGTGAGCACATGAGGACTACCTAAGAGGCGGCAGCAGTAGTACCACCACCACTAGTTGAGGCACTGCCACAAGCAACTCCAAGACCACCACCAACACTATCAACAATGGCATCATTAGCCGAGGCAATGGTGCCACTAGCATTGTTGGCTCCTCCCTCTCCTCTGGAGGGGGATTTGTATATATGTATGGGTTATAGCCTAATTTTGTACATGTATTGTGATGGAAACCTAGCGGAGGCAATTTTTTTATGTACCCCTATAAGGCCATTCTTTTGTGCGACCTATGAGATGTAGGTCATACATATCGGATATTAGTCAACATATATACATAGATCTTTTTTTTTAGGGGGGGGAGTGGGGAGGGGGGGGTTAATGACCTGTGTCATGGTGTGTGAATGTGATTTTATGCTTATTTGTTTATTGTATGCCTATGTGTGATGAATGTAACATAAACTTTATTTTCCTTTGGAATGCATTATGTGCTTAATGTAAAAATACCAATCCAAATTGTCATTTGCAATATGATCTACAAATGTATTACAACTTCTAAGAACATGGATGAATGTAATGGTTTCGAAATATTGAACCAGAAGTTGTACTTGCATAAACTTTTGAAAGAGGCATGGATTACGAACATGAGAGATGTTATTGAACTACGCAACAAGAAGTTGGGAATCCAGATGGACATGGAGATGGATGATGTGGAAGTGAATTGCATAGACTAATAATCCAATGATGGCATCATACTTTGCTTGGTTGTTGGTGGTTGGCCCAAGACATGAGCCACCTATGTGAAACAGTGTATGCATTAGGGTGAAAATAGCCCACAATGTATTTATTAGGGTGAAAATAGCCCAAGTAGCGGATGCAAAGTTCTGTAACTAATGATTTGCACCATTAGCAAGGTTGACTATGAGAGGAATTTTCGGGTCTAAAATGGACATCCTAAGGAACATAATAAAATAATAGTTAAAATAATAATAAAAAGTTATTTTTTTTAAGGAAACGAAAAAAAAAACTACTTTTCTTTATCTTAGTTTCAACTTATGTCATTGTGTGTTTAATCAAATTTTGAGTGTCAACACTCATTGGATGTGGAATTAAATTCCACATCCAACAAGTACCCGCTAGGCATACTTTTGATAGCCCGTGGTAGGGAAAAACTCGAAATACATAAATAAATAAATAAACATATTTCCTTTGAAAGAAATAATTTTTTTAAGTATTTTGAGATTTTTCCTACTGAGGGTCTATCAAAAGTAAGGAAATACTTTTTTCAATGTATTGTTTTTTTTCCGACCAGGAATCTGTCAAAAGTATGTCTAGTGGGTAATTGTTGAATGCATAATTAAATTCCACATGGTTGTGATGTAAGTGCTGAGCCATTCCCAAATGGTGGTAGGTAGGTCCTCCCATGCCGGTGTATATAAGTGTTGTGTGTGTGCATCTGGGTTGTGCTCCGTGGACGATGACGATGATCTGAAGACGATGATGTGACAATATGGTACATAGGTTTTGCAGAGGCATATGATCAGTCCTGAGATGCTCTTGCAGGTTTTGCAGAGGCAATGTAATCAGTCCCGGGAGATCTTGCAGGTTTTGCAGAGGCAGTATAATCAGTCTTGAGGTGTACCTACTTGATGGCTTGCTCGATGAGATGACATGATCAGTATAATCATGAGTATCAGGATGATAATCCATGGCCGTGGACAGGTTGTGCAGTTGCATGCAAAATATCCTGGGAGATCCGATAGGTTGAGCAATATACTCGTAACCAGTCCTAGGACGCTCTTTCGAGGTTTTGGCTTAACGCACATAACCAGTCCTGAGGATTCCATAGTATGTCCAGTGATGATGAAGACCTACAGGTGGTGGGCCTACATCCAGTATGAAAAAGCATTGGCTTTGTAGAACTTCCTATGACGAGTAAATGAGAGATTGATTGAGATAGCAGCAGCAGTGATGATGACAATGATCCAGAGAAGAAGACTTGTGCTAGAATACATGTGTCAAGAAATACCTTCCTAGTTAAGAGGGAGTGTTGATGTATTTGTAACTTCGGAATGTATTTCATATGTGTATATTGTATTCCTATAGAGATGTTATTATTCCTCTATACTGAAGTGTTTGTATTCCTATAGAGATGTTATCATTCCTCTATACGGAAGTGTCGTCATTTATATTGAAAGTGTCGTAACTTATACTTGATGGGTTATTAGACCACCTTGGTGGGGTCGGCCCTGTATAAGTCATGTGGGTCAAAGTTTTATTAGACCACCCTATTGGGGGTCGGCCCTGTCAGCATTATGTTATGTGGTTAAGTTAAGGCCAACCTAGTAAAGGTTATTAGGCAATTCAAGTCATGTATAAATAGAGTGCGGGAGGCACTCTATTTGATCATTCTATTTTCTCTCTCACACACTCATTAGAGAGTGGCGCACTATTGGAGGAGGAGAAGCTGCTGCTAGGAGGACTATCTCTTGTACTTGGGTTGTATCATTGCTCTATCTATCTCTGAGGAAGTCATTGGGGTTTTTCACCTTTATGGTTTTCCCCAAGTAAACTCTGTGTCTCTTGTGCGCTTGCATCATTGTGTCCATGATTGATATGCTATAGATATGTTGTAGATATGGCGTACATGTTATTCTCTCAGTTAAGATCCTAGATCAGATTGAAATTTCTGAAAAACTAACAGGGAGAACGCCACATTAATGTCTCTTTTTTTTATATTTTGTCCAATGTTTCCAATATTCCCCTGATATAAGGGAGAGAAACCTTATATCCTTGAGTTTCGGTCCTTAGTCTAACATTGGCTCTTTTTGCCTTCAACACAATCTTATTGAATTGGTTGTATATATCCATTCATCTTAAAGGTATAAGCAAATTATCTGAGTTCTTGCTCCATATGCTCATTATCTAAGATTCTTAATGCCCTAGTTACCAAGGTTTTAATTGCTACTAATTATTGGGAAGGAAAATGATAGAGCTAGCATGCAAGTATCTATCAATGTGAGTAGGTTTCCTATAAACTTGGTGTGGGAGGGTGCAGTCATCTTTCTTGGTGATGAGAACATCAAGAAAAGGTATGATTTTGTTCTCTTCTATTTCCATTGTTAATTTTATATTTTCATGTTGGTTCTTATAAAGTTGATTTTGACAATACTTTTTTGTTGAAAAAGAACCTAATGGAAATGGTGTTAGTGCTATTGAAGGTGGGAATTTCCTCTTCCCACTTGGTAAAGTAATTGATAGTGGCAACGATATACTTATATGGCCATTGGAAAATGAAGATCAGCATTCCAGAAAGTTAATTCCCCATTTGCAGAATGGGATGGTAGTGATGACAAGGTTGAAAGGATTCAAAGAAACTCTAGTTTTGCTAGCGAATATTTAAATTTTTTCACATATTCTGACGACGTGAATACAATTATTGAAGAGTGATGGTCAGAAGTAGTGAACACATAGGATTTTGGGGGTAGTGGCCAACCCAAATATGTGGTCTTCAAATGCACTATCGTTATCTCCGATGAAGAGATAACGAGGGGCTTGGTGACGGATATGACGACGAGATATGATCATCACAAGAGAGATGGGAAGCAAATTTCTATGTGCAAAGATATTTGAGGATGTCTTTGTACTAGGAGCATTTGGAAAAAAGCACAAACAAGTGTTCAACAACTAACTAATTGTTTACAGTATGTCCTATTGTGATAGTCTACAGATCAATAATGAAATGGAAAAAATCCAAAGTCTTCTTGATTTTGTGGGTGGGTCACAAACTCTAAGTCGAATTCCTCAAGAATAATGACCCATTGAGCGAATGTACCATTGATAAGCCATTGCCCTAGCTATATGTACTACATGGGGTTTAATTTTGTGAGTATTGTTGCCTTGCATAGCAAGATGTGGTCACATAGTTTCTACATCGACAATATTACAACCAAGGCCAGCTTCTTGTCATGGCTATAGTTGAGTGGTGGTCCAGGTAGTGTTTTGTTGATGTAGTAAACAATGTGCTCACATTGATCCTCATTGGTTTGAACTAAGACACTAGCAACCGAGACTGGGGATGTAGAGATCTAAAGGATAAAATCCTTTTCAAAGTTAGGAAAGGAAACTAAAGGAGCATAGGTAAGTGTCACTTCTAACACCTCAAAGGACTTTTATGCTTTTTTCTCCCATTGGAAAGGGATGTCCTTCCGAGGGAGACGTAATAATCCCTATGCTCGTGTATCATATTCAAGGACAAAGTGACAAAGAAAGTTTACTTTCCTTGAATTCTCTGCAACTAACCTTGTGTCTTTGGTGGGCGTAGTCCAAGGATGTGGCTTTTACTTTTAAGGGATCAACAATGATCCCCTGAGACAATAACCCCAAGTAAATGTCTTGTTGTGATGTTGAACACACATTTGAGGGGGTTTAATTTTATGTTGTACTGTTGATATCACAAAAATATGGTGTGAAGGTCATTGAGGTGGTAGGCGCACTTTTTAGAATTGTTTGTCGGGTCATCAAGGTAGGCCAATATGATGCGTGCCAAGTCATTAAACATGTAGGACATAGCATGCTAAAATGTGGCTAAGACATTATTAAGTCCAAATGGCATAACGTGGTAGGTGAAGGTACCCCATGGTGTAGTGAAGGTCATTTTATATTGATCCTTCTCGTGAATCTGTACATAGTTGTACACAAAAAATCTGTGGACAAAATGAAAAACTTCATGTTTGATGCAAGCATCGACAACTTGGCCGATGAAGGGGATTGGGAAGTTGTCTTTGGGACAAGCCGAATTGAGATCTTTGAAATCAACACATACATGAATAGTTCCATGTTTCTTGTTAATGCGGATGTGGTTGGATACCCAATATGTGTAGGAAATAGGATAAATAAACCTTGCTTGATGGATATTCTATATTTTTGTTGTGATAACAAGAGCTTTGGAGAGGTGTGTCGATCATTGTTTATGTCATACTAGTGAAGCATCAGGCCATGTGTCAATATGATGTTTGAAACTAGTGGGATCAATCCCTATAAGTATGACCGAGCGAAAATATCTCAAAACACTTGTAACAATGCTTTCTACGCAATGAATTCTTATTGGGAACAAGAGGTTCTGAGTGATATGTTCTCAATGACACCAGTAGTGACAAAAAATGTCCACCTTGATGGTAGGTGAAATGTTGTGATCCGAGGGTCAAGGATAATATTTTTTAACCAATCAATGTGATCCAAGGGGATAAAATCCTTGGTTTTTACAATGTATTGATCAATAGTCTTGCTAGTGAATGTGCTATGAGGAAAGATGTAGGTGCGATTATGATGCATATTTTCCCATGGTGTCTCAATTCGACCAGTCATGGATTCAAATATGTCCTCATCCGAGTGAGAGATGTGATCGAGGAAGTTATTTGGAACACTAGGTAAAAATATGGTAGGATTCGAAGTATGCTTGTTCGAAACAACAACATTGTGTGTAGGTGTTATGTCTATCAAGCTATATGAGCCCATGGATTCATAGATTGTGTCAAATGGTGGTTTTCGATTCCAAGGGATTGACAGCAAGATGTGTATTGGTGATGTATCAATGACAACTCTAGTTGATGATGACGATAAGTCATTGGCTGTAGAAGTGATAGATGATGAGATGTAAAGCATATCAACATATCTAGTCATATCATGCAATAGAGGCAAGTTCTCCTCCGAAGGTGGGGCTTGAAGGGTTGGGGAATATATGTTGAGCAATTTCCTTAACTATTTAAGGCGAACCGCTCATTCCTCATGCAAGATCGAGCATCATAAAAAAAAATGTTTCCTCAACCCACTCACTAAGATATGGTGGATACTCAATGTTGAGGCTAGGAAAAATATTCTATGGGTTGGTTCTGGGATGCTTCTCATAGGATGTAAGCTGGTCAAGGGTGGGCACTTTCCTTTTATGGGGAAACATCATGATGTGAAAGACTTCTCGACACAACCCCATTTCATGCAGTAAAAAATGAAATATCCCACTTCCAAACCCTTTTCCCATACAAAAAATGATGGCCTACAACCTATGAGTTGAAGAGGCCCCTCTTTATTGCTGCCATGATTTTATGTCGAGGAGAAGAAATTATTCCACCATCATGCGGCATCTCGACCTCAAATTTATGTGAGAGCAGGTGGATAATGATGGAGGAACTTTCACACTTCAAATAAATAACCTTTCGATCCATTGTAAACCTACCTCAAGCCTTGTAAAACCCTAGTTCCATTGGAGCCCTCTTTCCTACTAGTTATCCAAACCCCGATGCCATTGGAGACTTGTAACCCTAGTGCCCTTGCTAAAAACCCACATTTTATTTATATTATGTCTTTATAAAGATAAACATAATAATAATAATGGGTTTACCTTTAGTCTATTTTAATGTCTATTTTTTAACAATGGTTTGTATTATGTTGTATTGTCCACACGATCTTCAAGGAAATTGCATATAGAGTTATACGTTGACATTTTGAACCCAAATCAAAGTTAATCATTAAGACAGTAAAAATCAAAGAGAAAATAGTTGATCATCATCAGTTTGTACCACTAATAATTTTTAGGAAGTTGTGGATATGAATCGGTTAAAGTTGATGTAGATGCTGGTTGGTTGTTCTCTCATGAGACAAATTACTTCAAATTCTTGTTATTTTTGTAAACACTATTATAATGAAATTTATTGTTATAATTTTATGATTTGATAAAAAAATGAATAAAAAACACATATTTTCTTATAGTGTAGAACAAAAAAACACACTCTTTATGTTCACTTGGCATAGTACATATATTTGATAATACCCAAATGAAGCTAGAAAATTCTTCCAAAGAGAACCAAAATGAGACTACTGAACAATGTGTTCACAGTTAAAATGTTCTTTATATTAGTACTCAAAAGTGCTACTATCCTCCTAAGAAACAAAAATACATACTATTCCATATTATAGTCCTAAAAAAGTGTCTATGATCCCATAGATATAGCACAAACAAACTTAAAACACCATATTTTCTTTACTTATAGTATAGACTATGTCATCCATCACTTCCTCAATATGAAGTTGATCCTTAGGTAAAAGAAGACCTTCCTTTTACAAAGCATTAACAATCATGGTTAACTCTCTATATACATGAGTGAGGAAAATCTAATTGAATAATCTGGAATTATCCTGAAGTTGTTATGCAAGTGGACGTAAATTGATATAAATTTGTACCTAAGAAGGTTCTTCATCCAGTCGATAACCAATACAGAATCACAATATACCTGAAGTGTGTACTAGATTTTTTTTATAGAGCCAGTTTTTTAAATGCTTCAATCCCATGAATTCTCGAAGATTATTGGTACATTTTCCTTTATAAATATTTGAACATGTAGTAATGATATTTCAAGAGGTAAAGTCCTACTCCAAATATATAGAGTGAATTTGGCCCCTGACCTCGTCGAAGAAACCTCAAGGATTAGACTTTTCTATCATAAAGGATTGTCCTACATGTTTTTAATTGATTTCTTTCAAAAAAGACCTTCAAGCATTCTTCAACACGACATTTAGTCTATAAATTAGGAATGAATATCCATATCCCCAGGTCCTTCCACACCTTCTTTGAGTAAATATAATAAACAACAAGCAAATACTACGTCCTTCTTTTTGTCTTTTCTAAAGCATCTTCCAAGTAAGCACCTTATTTGTCATTTCTAGCCACATGAATAGTTTAGTATTCATGGGTGCCTTCACCTTCCAAATTTTTTCCACCACCATCTTGAGTCACATGGATCAAATCCTTGTGCAGCCTAATATCCAAGCTTAGCAGTGTACTACACACCTGTTCTTTTTTTTTTCAAACTAGGAAATTGAGCTCCTAAAAAATTTAATATGGGCTCTACCCAATTCTTTGACAAAATCATTCCATAGATAGATATGTAAACCTTCAAGTCTTATATATTGGGAAATTAACCATCCTCGAGGGGTTGAATCATATGGTGTACTTTTGAAATCACAAAACAATGGTGTTAAGGTCATTGAGGTGGTAGGTGTGCCTTTTAGACTTGGCCACTAGGTCATCAAGGTAGGCCAAGATGACGCGTTATAGGTCATTAAACACATAGTACATAGCGTGCTAAAACATGTCTCTCACATTCTTAATTCATAATGGAATAACACAATAGGTAAAGGTACCCCATGGTGTAGTGAAGTTCATTTTATACTGATCCTGCTAGTGAATATGTATATAGTTGTACACAAAAAATCCATACACAAAAGGAAAAATTTCATGTCTGATGCAAGCATCAACAACTTGGTTGATGAAGGAGGGTGGGAATTTTTCTTAGGTAAAAGCCAAATTTAGATCTCTGAAACCAATACATACATGAATATTCACATGTTTCTTGTTAATGGGGATAGGGTTGGATACCCAAGACATGTAGGCAATAGGATAGCTAAACCTTGCTTGATGGATTTTCTCTATTTTTGCTTTAGTAGTAGGTGCTTTGAAGAGGTGTACCAATCATTGTTTATGTCATACTAGTGGAGCGTCGAGACATGTGTCAATATGATATTTGAAAATAGTGGGTTCAATCCCTGGAATTTCTAAGTATGATCAAGTGAAAATATCTTGAAAGGCTTGGAAGAATGATTTCTAAGCAATGTCTTCTTGTTGGGAACAAGAGGTTCCAAGTGATATGTTCTCAATGACACCAAAAGTGATGAAAATTTCCACCTTAATACTATGTGAAATGTTGGCCCTATTTCCTTTCTCAAAAGAAATAGGGTCAAAGATAAGATTTTTAAACCAATCGATGTGGTCCGAGGGGATAAAATCCTTGGTTTCTACAATGTATTGATCAGTACTCTTTGTAGTGAACGTGTTGTGAGGCAAGAATTAGGTGCATTGATGATGTAGATCATCCCACAATGTCTCAGTTCAAGTATTTGTGGCTTCCAATATGTCCTCATCCGAGTGAGAGAAATTATCAAGGAAGTTATTTCGAACACTGGGTCAAAATGTGGTAGGATCCGAAGTATTCTTTTTTGAAATGACAACATTGTGTGTAGGTATCATGTCTATCAAGCTATATCAACCCATGGATTCATAGATTGTGTCATATGGTGGGTGTTGAGTCCAAGGTATTGACACCAGGGTGTATATTGGTGATGTACCAATGACAACTCCAGTTGGATGACAATTAGTCATTGATCATAGAAGCGACGAATGATGAGATGTAAAACATATCAACATGTTTAGTCATATCATCCAATGAAGGCAAGATATCCTCCTAATGTGTGACTCAAAGGGTGGCCAGTGGGGAATATATGTTGAGTCATTTACTTAGTTGTTCAAAGTGATCCACTCATTCCTCATGCAAGATGGGGCATCAAAAGAAATAATTTTTCAACAACCCACTCACTGATATTTGTGTCCTATCTCACTAAGAGATGGGGGATACTTAATGATGAGGGTAGGAAAAATATTATATGGGCTGGTTGTGGGGCGCTTCTCATAGTATGTAAGCTGGTTGTAATGCCCACCTCAATACCTTAACTGTTTAGAATAATGAGGTACTAGTTTTGAAATGAACCGGCTAAGTAAAACACGAACCATTTGAATCTACTTTGAAAATGCTTGAACGATAGTTATAGAAACTATTACTTTACTTAATAAATGAATGCTCGACTGATTTAGATAGAACAACTAATTGAGATAGAATGACTGAATGTTGGATATGCTTGACTGATTGAGATAGAATGACTGAATGTTACATATGCTTGACTGATTGAGAAAGAACGACTGAATGTTAGATATGTTTGACTGATTGAGATAGAATCACTAAATGTTAGAAATGCTCGACTGATTGAGATAGGATGACTGAATGTTACATAAAGCTCGACTGATTGAGATAGAATGATGAATGATAGATATGATTTATTGATTGAAAGAAAATGGTAAATGAAATATATGCTCGACTGACTGAGATATTATGATGGATGATGAAATATTTCATAGTGCAGCACTACTAATGTGCGCTCGAGTGTGTGTGTGTGCAGTGGCAGGTAAGATGATTTACCGACTGACCCACAATGGAATTATAGGGGTCGTAAGAACGGAAAGAACACATAGGGGTATGATGACTGACTGTCGACCCTAGATTAGCAATCCACGCACGGGTGAAGCCGTTTCAGCTCACCCGGGGAAGTGTATGCCATACGGGCAAGGCCATAATGATTTGGTAGTGTACGATGAGTTGAGGGGCGCGCAATAAGGAGAGCCTTATCCTTCAACATCCCTTAGTCTCCAAGGAGCATAGTTGAGAGATCGCGGTAACGACTCCCAATCGCTACGTAGTACTCCCCATAAGAAGAAAGAAAGACACTGTCGGAAGGGCTTGCCGAAGAGGTACCTAGACAAAAGAAGAATGGAAAAAGAAAACTACTCATACATACATAATTAAATAATATACATGTGGAAGTTTTAGAGAAATTAATAATAAATTATTGATTATTTTATTATTATTATTATCATGATGTCGTGCTGGCCATGATGCATGGGATTGAAAGCTTTGGTGGGCCATAACCCACAGTTGTAATTATTTTTGTTTGTTTGTCGGAATCTTTGCTTTCCGTAAAAGTTGTGTCAGTTCAGGTCCCCATATGTCACTGACCACTAAGGGCCAATATAACAATCATGACAATCCTCGTGATTGCCCCGAATCTTTTCTTTTGACCGATGTCTGTCGGTCCTTCCTGCTATTATGGTTGAGAAAGGAATTTGAAAACTAGAAAAGTTAATGCTCCCTTCTTTTATAAATTAATGGAAATATATATTAGAATTATTTCAAAGAAAATATTTTTAAATGGAATAAAGAATTATTCTAAATATTTCCTTGTTACTATAAAAGAAAAAGAAAAGACTGTAGATAGAATAAATAATTATTTGAATAAAGTATTTTATTTAAAATTAAAAGAATATATATATTGATATATATATTAATCTTTTAATCTCTCAAAAATAAAAAAATTCAGATGCTATTTCATTAAAAGAAACAAATGATGTTATAAAGTTTTTATTATTTTAAAGAATTTAAATAAATAAAAACAACTAGTTACTAAAAGATATTGAGTAAACTAATTGAAAATCAAAAGAGAAGTAGAACTCTCCTAAACCTAACTCCCACTAATCTAGGGAATTATGTGCACCTTAAAGACATTGAGACACATGTATTTGAGAATATTGTTAATTAAAATATTAAATTAAATTAAATAATGTGCATGGACAGACATATGGCACAGGAGCTTTTCCTATATAAAGAGAGAGGAGAAAAAGAGAGGGATCTCTTGCTCCCTAATGCTGGATGGTCATCATAATCTCGGATTATGTTATGATCCTTGTAGTTGGGAATATCCGGAACGGGGATTGGGAGATCCTTTCGGGAGGCTAGTTAAGTGTATTCTTACGACCCCATTAGCTTGGGGGTTCGAGGTGAAGAAGATTAGCCTCGATACGGTAGGGTGGTCAACCGAGGGGTCACTTGGTACTTCGTCAGGAGATTGGATTGGAGCGTGTGGAAACCACTTCGAGGACTCCATTGATTCGCTGGACCAACTGTCGAAAATAGGTTTGAATTATTTTATTTTATTTATTTTGCTAAATCTTTTTTAGAATGAATAAATCTGAGTATATTGTTTTATATATATGATCCTTCATGTACTACAATAGAGAGAGCTAGATCTGTGACTTCTATATTTCTTCTAACAAAATCGTACTGGAAGTTTTTTTTTTGGGACCCCAAAAAGGGGGTCCCTACATTGGTCAAGGGTGGAATATTTCATGTTATGAGGAAACATCATGATGTGTATAACCAAGGAGGAAACCTCCTACATTGAATACATGAAACTATGTCCCAAGAGGATTTATAGTCCAAATGTGCATCAATGACTTCAACCTCGAGTAGGAAAACATTGCCCCATAGTTCAATAAGGAATTTCTAGTAGATTCCTTGTGGTTTCTAAGGAAAACCATCATAGGCCTAAATGGTGATACACGAAGGGACGAGATCAGGAAATCCTAATCATTTCCAAGTTGTTGTGGACATGAGAAATGTGGAAGCACCTTTATTGATGATGCATCGATGAATAATGATGTTCTTGATTGTAAGAGGTATTTGGGAGGAAATTGATGATGGTAGACAAGGTTTTTCATTGTCGAGGTCAAAGGTCATAAGGCATGATTTTAAAGGATTTATAGCACCTAGTACTATTAGTAAATCCTTCTTTTGGAAAGGGCGGGACTAGAGAACTTCAAGTGTGGACATCGTAGTAGGGGGTTAGTACAAATTGTCTACAATGCTATAATTGCATGCCACTTTCATATGAGGATTGTGAGCAATACATCACAGAGGTGGTTTTGGTATCTGGGTTATAGGATTATCAGTAGAATGTGGAATTCGTAGAGATCGACTAATGGAAATTGGGGCATCCTCACACTATGTAGGATATTTTTATGCGGTGTCATAGGATTTTCTGCGGGTGTGAAGATGAATGTCCAAAAAAATCCATGTAGATATTTTGGTAGGAACCGTCTCATCCTAGGGTAGGTTTAGTTCATTTCCAAGCTTCTCACTGATGAGAAACAACTCCTTGATTGGCAAAGGAGTGTTGCAAAACAACTTGTTGGGGGGAGCAACATTGTTCCCTTGGGGAGAGTTTGCATAATTTGTTTCTTGGCCTCCAACATCCATTGGAACTCATGGATTAATGTACAATGGTGAGTGCAATGGTTGTATTCACCACACATGGTGCAAGCAAAGTTAGTCCAAAAAAAAATGTTATTTTCTTGCTTTGGTGGGTTATTGGTACCAATTTTCTTGTTCTAGTTTTCAACATTATGATTTGGTTGGTTAGGTGGATTGGTCCCTACCCTAGATTTTGGTTTTGTTGTATTTTTTCCTTTCTTTTACCTTTATTTGGTAGATTAGGGGGTATTTTTATGTTCAATTGTTCAAACTATTGAACATGTTGAACAAAATTCACCCCAGCATGTGCCACAGGATGAGAATCAAGATATATGGGAAATGGAAAGCATGGGTTATGTGAGGGAATGAATCCATAAGGACTATTTGTTCCATATGAAGTCGAGGTAGGGGATAGGGGAAACATAGAGGTGGGGTGGATAGAACCTAGTTCTACCCCTATTTTAGGAAAAGTAGGAATATTGTATGGTTTGTATGTCATTTGACCAAAAGGAGAATTGGGTCCACTTTGTATAATATTGAAAGTCAATGGTTGAGGAGGACCACTATGTGGCAAGTTTGTTGAAAAATCCCCATATGGGGTAGGGATGTTACCTTGTTGGGAAATGGCCTTGACGATCCCATCAACAACATGTGAGGTTCCACAGGTGGTTTTATCTAGAGATCGATGATAAGGGGTATTAGGATTGATTGTATATAATTTCCCTAAATGGGCATATATCAAATCAAAATTTTGGCATTTGAGGATGAACTCATCTTCAGTTTGTGGCATGGTGGTTGCAATGTCTTTGGGAATCATGGATAGGAGAGACCTAAGGAACTGATCCAATAGAAATTGAGGTTGGATGTTGATTTTAAACAGCATGCATCGCCAATGTCATTCATGGATGTGGTCAACAATGTACATAGATGTGTTCTACCTAAATTCAAAAATAATTTCCAAGCGAAGGTCGTGGCGAACTAGGAGCTAAAAATAAGTTAGGAAAATAGTGTCTTTTGACCCAAAGGTGGCATGTAGGGGCTAGGGGAAGCATATAAGTGGGGTGCATAGAAACTAGTGGTTCCCTTATGTTAGGAAAAGTAGAAATGGTGTATGGTTTGTATGTCATTTGACCAAAAAGCAAGTTGCACATGTTTTGAGGAATATTGAAAGTCAATGGTGGAGGAGGACCACTATGTGGAAATTTGGTTAAAAAATCCCCATATGGGGTAGGAATGTTCCCTTGTTGGGGAATGGCATCAAGGATCCCATCAATAGCATGTGAGATTCCAGAGGTGGTTTGATATAGAGACCGGTGATAAGGGGTATTGGGAATGATTGTATATAAGCACCCTAAATGGGCATATATCAAATCTTTCCTTTGAGGATGGTCTCATCTTCAATTTGTGGCATGGTGGTTGCAATGTATTTGGGAATCATGGGTAGGCGAGAATTAAGGAACCGATCCAATAAAAAATCGGGTTGGATGTTGATTTTAAATAGAGTGCATTGATGATGCCATTCATGGATGTGGTGAGCAATGTTTTGCCTAAATTCAAAAAGAATCTCCAAGTGAAGTTCGTGATGAACTGGGAGCTAAAAATAGGATAGGAAAATAATGGCTATGGACCCAAAGGTGGCATGTGTTCCTACTAATAGATTGACATACTATTTAGTTGTTGTCCCCATGAGGGTCCTCTAAAATAGCCTCAAATGAACAATGTCTTTGACTATGTTATTAGATGAGAACCACAAGGGAAAACACATCACATGATTGGTAGGGTTATCCCTATCTTTGTCTTCGAACTCTGGAATATCTGAAGGTAACTTAACTGCCATGTTAGGCCATGTTGTTTCATGTTGGATAGGGTCGTTAATGAGCTTGGATAAATCAAGGATATTTAAACTAGCCATAAATGGTATGGTGGTTGGAGTAAGCATTGCCATTGTATGGGGTGGGAGAGTACCTCCACTTGATGTAGGAGGGATCACAAAAAACATGTGAACGGGAGTGTTGAGCAAGTTATGTATGGGCACAACAGATCCAATATAAACAGATGCATGTGTGTGCTTGTTGAGTATCGATGGACTCCTACATCGATGGCCTCCTACCTAGCAAAGAATGTCTACTTCAATGTGGCCAGAGAGAACACACCAGAAGATCTGTGGAAGAAATTACAATTGTTTGTATGAGAAATACATGGCACCAAATAAATATTTCTTGATGAAGAAGTTGTATAATCTCAAGATGAAAGAGGGTGCTTCAGTTGCAGAGCACTTAAATGAATTTAATATAATTACTAGTTAGCTTGCCTCTGTTAAAATTGTCTTGGATGATGAAATTAGAGGCATCCTACTCATGTGCTCCATGCCAAACAGCTAGGAGAATTTGATAATAGCCATGAGAACCTAAACACCTATAGGTACCCTAAATTTTGATGATGTTAGCAACAATTTAATGAATGAATAGTTGCGATGTAAATTAGTTACAGAAAACCAGGGAGGAGAATATTTAATCATATTTGATCATGAAGAAAAATCGATCGAAATAGTTAGGGGCATTAAAAGTCAAGGAGAAGATAAAAATCAAGAAGAGGAAGAATTACTTGTTGTTATTGTGGAAAAAAAGAACAAATGAAAAAAGAGTGTTAAGTTTGGAAGAGAGAAAATAAGAAGAAAAAGTCAACCAACTCAACTAAAAAAACATCCAACACAAATGAAGGTGAGACTACCGTTGTAGTTTCAGATGGTGATTTTCTATTCACTGATTCAATGGAATATGCATGCTTATACAATTCTAGAAATAATATTGATCAGATACTTTACTTTGGAGCACATCACCATGTAACTCCATGCAAAAACAATTTTGCTTCATATGAAATTGATGATTATGGTAGAGTACATTTGGGAAAGAATAATTTTCATAAAATTGTTGGAGTGGGAGGTGTTTGATTCCAGATAAAGGATGGGCAATATATCTTGCTGAAATAAGTCAAGAATGTTCTAGAAATGCACATGAGCTTGATCTTTGTGGGACAATTGGACAATGAAGGCTGCTCCACAAAATTTGGAAAAGGTTGTTTGAAAATAAACAAAGGGGCATGGGTCATGGCTAGAGGATCCAAGATAGGAACATTATACATGGTAAGAGAAATAACAATAAAATCGGATGTCGTTTTTGTTGCAAGACAAGGAAACTCACCATACCAATGGCATAAGCATTTTGGTCACATGAGTGAAAAATGCCTTAAAATTCTCGTTGGAAAAAATATGCTTCCATGTTTGAAATCCTATGAACTTGACTTTTGTGAGCATTGTATATATGGTAGGAAATGAAGAGTCTTAATAATGAGAGGAGTCTATGAAAACAAAACAAATCTATTAGAATTGGTTCACTCCAATGTGTTTGGGAAAATCAATGTTAAGTCTCTAGGAGGAGCCTCATATTTTTTTCCATTCATAGATGATGCATCTAGGAAGGTTTGGGACCACCCTATGAAAGGCAAGAATGGGGTATTTGAGATATTTCAAAATTTTCAGGTTGGTGTTGAAAGTGATACTAACAAACTACTCAAGTTTTTGAGGATAGATAATGGTAGAGGGTATTGCTCCAAAGCATTCAAGGATTATTGAAACAAATTTGGCATAAGGCATGAGAAGGGATAGTACTCCTCAACAGAATGGTACCAGCGGAAATGATGAATCAAACTATCATGGAGAAGGTGAGGAGCATGTTGTCAAATTTAGGGTTGGAAAAGCACTTTGGGCAGAAGTAGTGAGAACAACATGCTACCTCCTCAATTGATCACCTACTACAGCCTTGAACATAAGAAATTTGGACTAGTAAGAAGGTAAACTATTCTCACCTGATTTTTTTTTGGATGTGAAGCATTTGTGCATATTCCCAAAGAACATAGAACTAAGTTAGAAAATAAATCCATGAAATGTAATTTTATGTGATACGCAAATGGTGAGTTTGGTTACCATTTATGGGATCCAGTTAAACATAAAGTTATTAGAAGCATGGATTTCATATTCGATGATTTAAAGATGTTTAATGAGTCCACATGTGATATGGAGGTCGAGAAAATTGCTTACAAGTTTTATAAATAGCAAGAAAACATCCCACAATTGCAAGAAAATCAATATCCAATTCATGAAAATGATGAACAACAAACAAAAAATGAGAGATAGCAAGTTGAAAATGATGGAAAAAAAGAACTTTGAACAAACATTGCAGTAGCCATTACAAGAGATCCAACTAGAAAACACACCATCATAGCTAACTCACAGGTCTACTAGGCCTCATAAACCATCACAAATATATGCACCCTCAAACTATATTTTTTTAGTTGATGAAGTTGAACCTAATTATTTCCATGAGGCTTGTGATAATAAGCATGGTAAGAATTGGAAGAAAACTATGCAGGAAGAAATGGATTCCCAGTTGGAAAAAAAACTTAGGGGTTAGTAAAGCTTCCAAAAGGAATTAAAGCTCTACAAAACAAATGGGTATACAATATTAAGCATGAGGGTGAAGGGGAAAAGAAAAGTTATAAGGAAAGGTTGGTGGTAAAGGGATTTTCCCAAAAAGAAGGTATTGACTTTACTAAAAAAAAACTACCTATTGTTAAAATCTCATCCATTGGAGTTATACTTGGTCTTGTTGCTACTTTATACTTGGATTGTGAACAATTATATGTGAATATAAACTTCCTTCATGAATAATTGGAGGAGGATATTTATATGGGGTAGTCAAAAGGATTCAAAATAAAAGGCAAAGAGAACTTGGTTTGTAGTTTGAACAAGAGCCTCTATGGGATGAAATAGGCACCTCGCCAATGGTATAAGAAATTTGATTCATTTATGATGGAGCATGGTTTTAGTAGGCTAGAGGTTGACCATTGTGTTTACATCAAGATGTATGACCAGGAAAAAGTACATTATAGTATTTCTATATGTGGCTGACATGCTAATTGTTGGACATGATAAGAACATGATTAGTAGGTTGAAGAAGGATTTGGGTGGCCAATTTGGAATGAAGGATTTGAGTCTAGCACAATAAACATTGGGCATGACGATCATACGTGACATAAAGTACAAATATTGTGGTTGTCACAAGAAAAATATATTGAGAAGGTGATTAATAGGTTCAATGTGAAGGAATCCAAGCCAGCTAATACCTCTTGCATCCCACTTCAAACTGAGTGATGATTTGTGACCTTGTAATGACAAGGAGGATGAAATGAATAAAATTCCCTATGCTTTAAAAGTGGGTATATTGATGTAATCCATGGTATGTACATGACCATACATTACACAATACACATTCAATGGGAGTAGTGAGCAGATTCATTACCAAACCAGGAAAAAAACATTATCAAGCGGTAAAGTAGATTTTAAGGTATCTCAAGGGTACTAGTCATTATTGTTTGTGTTTTGGTGATAATGATATTTTGCTTGAAGGATTTATAAATGCAGATATGGATAGATATGTGGACACTAAAAATTCAAACACTAGTTGTTTGTATACATTTGGAGGTGTAGCAGTGTCTTGGGTATCTAGGGTACATAAAGTAGTAGCTCTTTCCACAACTAAGGAAAAATACATAGTTGCAACAGAGGCTTGCAAAGAGATGTTGTGTATGTTGGAGAATAGACCATTAGTTAGTCATGCACACTGACCTAAACTGAGTTTTACTACACTAAACTGACTAAACTGAACTGAATTGAACCGGTATGCACTAAACTAAATTGAATGGCATGAATTGAAATAAACTTGGGCACTAATGTCACTAGAGAACCAGTTAGGAATAGTTAGGGTCATCTAGGACCTTGATTAGTGGGGTGTACTGTAATTTACCTATTCTGATATGAAGTACATTAATTAGGACTTTCAAAAACTTCAAGCAAACAATGGAAGATTTATGCACAAAACTAGTTAAATGTTTAACTAGTTTCTAGAAGACAAATCATACAAGCACTGGACTCTTCACAACACTTCCAAAATTGATGAAGTGAGATCTTATAAGGATGTAATTAATTATTAAAGCAGGAAAATACCTTTAAAATGGAACTTTTATGGGTGCTTCATGCCTGAAAAGATTTCCTTGGCAAAACCAAGGCTATCAATGCACATTCCTCGAGGACATCTATGGAAATCCAAGGCTTTTGGTGCTCTTTGAAGGTAATCAGACCCACGGTAAACTATTTGGAGTATCCCCAACCAAATATAGTAGTCAAACATTAGAGGAAATTTGAGGTCTAAAATGGGCCTCCTAAGGAAAATTATAAAATAATATTTATTAATTTTTTAGGAAGAAATAAAAAAACTACTTTTTTTGTTCGTATTTTCAATATATCTCCCTGTGTTTTTACTCAAATTTCGAGCGGGAGCATTCACTGGATGCGGAATTAAATTTCGCATCCAATGAGTGATTCCTCTCAAAATTTGAGTAAAAACACAGGGACATATGTTGAAAATACGAACAAAAAAGTAGTTTTTTTATCACAAATATCTCAAGTCAACCATTATGGTGACTCATTTTATTGAAATTCTATTGGTTGTTGAATTTCAACTTATCAACAAATTATGGTTGGCCCATTTTAGACCCTAAATTTCCTCTAATGCAAATATTTATGAAAAATTAGACAATGGTTTGGAGGCTAAATAGAGAAGTACACTACTTAGGACGACTCAACTAGTCTACCTCCAGACTTCTCCAAACACACTAAAAGGGTCTGAAATATCAAAATCATAGTCATAGAGGGTTTTATGAGACTCTTAGGAACCTGTAGAAGCTTACAGAGAGTTAAAAGAGTTCATATAACATATTTTATAAAATATATTGTAAAACTAGTCGAATTTCAATGCAAGGAGAGCTAGTCTAGGGAAAATTGGAGTTCAAACCAATTCAAAAGATTTCATATTTCCTTGAAGAACTGATATATGAACTTAATAACATATAATTGAAAACCAACAAGCTTAAACAACATGAAATAACACCATTCGGAATATTTATTAACCTAGACTTACAACCACTCATTGTCATCAATGAATCTTACATGAAAGAGTAATATTCTTCAATAGAATGAATACAGGAGAAGAAAATACCACTGGATCAGAGTTATGAATAGAATAAGAGAAGTTTGTTTGGTCATGGAAGACTTCATAACCTCATATATCACTCACCGGAGCGCATCCCTCACATAAGATAATCACGAGATGGATCTCTTCACGAATGATTCCTATAACTTGTACAATTCTCTTCATCACCCTGGAAGCTCGAATTCCTCTTGGAGAATGATGGATAAAACCTACAACTCAAGATATAATTGCTAATATGGTACTCAATAATTGATTGGAACAAAGGTGCAATGGGGCACATCTCCCAAAGCATGGCTAGGGACACATCTCCCAGGCCTCTGAGAAGCTAGCTCCCAAGACAAATAACTAGACTGGAAAAAAATGTGAAAGTGGTGCAGCATCCTTATTTTATAAGATCAATGATGAATTATATGCATTGAATTTGGTCACCTCCTTTTCTCATGCACCCTCCTTGCCTAGATTTAGCATGTCTTATGTTACCTTATTTTACCCTTGCTTTGTTTCCTTTTTGCTTTGGACTGCTTTCTTGCTTTTGGAAACATCCTGCTTTTCCAAGCTTTCCTCTACTTTTCCTAGATTTTATTTGATTTTCCTGTTCTTTTTCCTGCATTTTTGCTCCTTCCTACCTTGTGGAATTTATTTTTTTTCTTGCCTGCTTTCTTCTTTTAGAACTAGCTTCTTTTGTGTTACTTTTGTACTGCTTTCATACTGCTTTCATACTGCTTTCATACTGCTTTCTATCTTTTGTTGGCTTTGTGGATTTTTATGGATTTTCTCATACTTTCCATTTGAGTGTACAACTCATTCTACCAACTTGACCTTATGTTCCCTCCTTATCCACCTAGCACATGCCTCTAAATTACATAAATTTAATATCATTAAAAACATATTAAAATTTAACATAGTATTTTTTATCCTAATTCTAAAATTTAATATTTTGGCAATTAATATATCAAAATTTATCCCCTTTTCACTTATTAGTATTTGTTCAAACTATAGGGGTTGATTAGGTAGTAGAATGATCATGGGGCCCTCATGGAGGGGACATTATGTGTACCTAGTCTTCACTTATGTCTCCTTAAATTAGGGAATGCGCCACCAAATTAGAGAATGTGTTCCCAAATCAAGGAGAGAACCCCCAAATATAGGGTTTTGGTGCATGCGTGACTCAGGAGGTTAATTTTGTTGTGGTTAGGCCCATTAGAACCATCAAATAAGGGGTCATTGGGGGTTATTTTCTCTAACACCCCCCATAAGCCTAACAAGGGAAAAAAAACTAAGCAAAAAAATGGGCCCCAACATTTTGCAGCCATATTAGGTACCCCTGCACACATAAAGAAAGATTCCTTGTTTAGAGAGAATCTTTCTTTATGTGTGCATGGGAACCTAATATGGCTGCAAAATTGTTGGGACCCATTTTTTTGCTTAGTTTTGTTTCCCTAGTTGGGCTTATGGAGGGTGTTAGAGAAAATAACTCTCCTAGCCCCTTACCAACCGATTCTAATGGGCCTAGCCACACCAAAATTTCCTTCTTGGATCACACATGCACCAAAACCCTAGATTTGGGGGTGCTCTCCTTGATTTGGGAATCCTTTCCCTGATTGAGGGGCACATTCCCTTATTTAAGGAGGTATTTAAGTGAAGACTGTGTGCGCCCCTCTGATTGAAGTCCTAATTGACCCTAGTTGTTCCTAACTGGTCCTCTAGTGACATTATCACCCTAGTTCAGTTATGTGCATGTCATTTCTATTCAATTCAATGCATACATGTTCAGTTCATTTCAGTTTAGTTAGGGTAGTACAATTAAACTCAATTTAGGTGACCGTGCATGACTAACTGAGGGTCTATGCTCTAAGTTAATCCTGACTAGCCTATTTAGCATGGCATGGGAAATTAGAATTTCCTCTAACCCTAACTTGAATTGTTGGTCTTTTAATATTGTACTCCGCCTCTCATTCAATTTAATGAACTTGATCATTCTTATTCTCTTATGCTTTGAGTTCTTATGTAATAGTGTATGTTATTCATTTATTACATAATGTATTGATGGATTATTTGATTCTCGTTGCAAATATACATAGTTTATGTACCTAGATCTATACATGTCCATATATCATATGGTCTCGGAGAAAAGGGGGTACTAAACACGTTAGTGTTTCAATGATTTATTGTTAGTTATTTAGCTTTTGCAAGTTGATAAGGGCTTTTGCAACTAGGTTGTTGCAGCCATCAAGAAGGCTTTTGCAGCCACCAAATAAGGCTATTTTATCCACCAAAGAAGGATTTTTGCAGCCACCAAAGAAGGATTTTGCAGCCACCATAGATCCATTTGCATCTCTTTTGTAGCCATAAAAAAGTGATTTTACATCCATCAAAGAGAGATTTTGCAACCATGGATCTCTTAAATTGCTACACAACTCATATGCTAGAAGCTTCGCAACGCATGTCCTGTGATGACATATTCATTTAAATTCTTAAGATTAAAGAGGCCAATGGAGAATTTGTACCAAATTAGGTTCTTGTTGAATAAAACCTCCATAATACCTTCTCATTCTCCATATCTATAGACTGTACTCCTACAGTTCACCAAGTTTTGCACAAAAGCTTCAATGGATTTTCTCTATTTGAAGCACCGAGTGGTCAAGAACCACCATTCAAGCACTTCAAAGTGTTTGGATCTCATGAACGGGCTCACATGCACTTCAAAAGAAGGAGTTCACAAAGGTTTGTAGAGACCTTCACAAATCCCTTTACCGAGCATCAGTTCACTCAATTGAGAGCTTCTTAAGGAGTAAAGGATTTTTTTGAGGAGGCTCCTTAAAATATTATTTTCACATTCTCTTTTCTGGGGGGGTTGTTTCCCACTGGGTTTTTTCCCTCTTTCCCAACAAAGAATCTTTCTTTATGTGTGCTTGGGTACCTAATATGGCTGCAAAATTATCGGGACGCATTTTTTTGCTTAGTTTTTCTCCCTAGTTAGGTTTATGGGGGGGGTGTTAGAGAAAATAACCCTCCTTTCCCTCGACCAGTTGATTCTAATCAGCCTAACCACACCAAAATTGACCTCCTGAGTCACACATGCACCAAAACCCTATATTTGGGTATCTCTCCTTGATTTGGGGATGCATTCCCCGATTTGGGGGCACATTCATTGATTTAAGGAGGGAGATAAGTGAAGACTAGGTATTCCCCACTAATTGAGGTCCTAATTGACCCTAATTGTTCCTAACTGGTCCTTTAGTGACATTAACACCCTATTTTAGTTCAGTGCATGCTAGTTCAGTGCAGTGCATATTAGTTCAGTTCAGTTTAGTTCAGTTCAGTTTAGTTCGGTTCAGTTTAGTTCGGTTCAGTTTAGTCAATGCAATGCAGTTAAAATCAGTTTAGGTGAGTATGCATGACTAACTGAGGGTCTATGCTCAAGTTAAGCCTGACTAGCCTCTTTAGCATGGCATAGGAAATTTGAATTGCTGGTCTTTAAATATTGTGCTCCACCTCTCATTAAATTTAATGAACTTGATCATTCTTATTTAGTTCTGCTTTGAGTTCTTGTGTAGTAATTTATGTTATTCATTTATTACATAATGTATTGATGGCTGATTTGACTCTCATTGCACATCTACTTCATAGATTCAAATATCATAATGGATGCATCAATTCCTTGAAGAGTTGTGAATAAAACAAGACAAGTATTTGATATATTGTGATAGTCAAAGCGCCATTCACTTGGCGAAAAAATCAGCATTTCACTCAAGAACCAAGCACATTAATCTAAAGAACCAAGAACATTGATCTAAAGTACCATTGGAATCAACAAGTGTTGGAAGAAGGGCATTTACATCTAGAAAATATTCATACTACTGAGAATCTTGTTGATATGTTCACTAAAATTTTGCCACGAGACAAGCAAGAACTATGTAGAAAATTGGCAGGATTATGGGTAACTTGATATGCAAACTCGAGCATGGGTGAATAGAAAGTCTTAATTTAGTTTCAAGTGGGAGATTGTTAGTCAGTGAACCTAAATTCTAGCATTTTTTGAACTTGTTAAAAGCCAACTCTCTCGCCAATGCTAAATCGAACTCCTCTGTCGACTAGTAGTTAAGAATGTAACTATTTAATTAAATGCTTACAAGCCTCAAGATGAAGCCACCTATTTTATGGTTTGTATTGGAAGGCTCTAGATGTCTAGTATTGATGAAAATTTCTATTCAAAAGGATTCTAATTGCTTTGCTTATACATGGTTATGTGTGTGTTGAAGCAAATAATAAACAAAACAAAACAAAGTCTTTCCATATTTTGTGTGTCTACATTCTTTTATATATGCATGTTTGTTTATTCTCACAAGTCTTGTGTATTTGTTTATTGTCGACTGTCAATTTGTTTTGTCCTTCAAATCTGTTGCACAACATAGGAGGACTTTGTGTTCCCCAGACATGAACATTGCAACAACATAGTGATAGAAGGCTAGTGGTTTAGAGTAGATACCTATCGACTTGGTAAGAGAAAAGCGATAAGGGACCAATGTAACAACTTTATTTTCATATATATATATATATATATATATAGCGAGAAAGAGAGAGAGAGATGAGTTGCTGATTTATCTATAATCATGTGAGAAAGATGCTCACAATCATTTTTCGAACCATATAAGTTTGATGCAAGAGCATCCTAAAACGTGTAGTTATCCCACATATATATATATTACTTTCATGTCTTTGAGAATTTAAAGGATAGAAATGGGGAATTCTTCTTGAATACCATTATTCATAGATAGAAACATGTTGTCACTATTTCTAGCTTCAAGCATTTCATTTCCCAAAAAAGAAACACGTTGTCACTATTTCAAGCTTCAAGCATTTCATTTCCCCCAAATGATGGATGAGACAACGACCTTGAATGGATTATCTAAACTAATATTTAACACGATAGGATTTGGTTGATATTGATAAAATTCTTACATGATAGGCTTTGGTTGATATTGATAAAATTCTTTTGAGAGAGACTTGAAATACACGATGAAATTTCCAATATTGGAGGCAAAGAGTAGAAGCGTCATGGGGAACTTTTATTTTGGGTAGCTACAAGCACGTTTGAGCCTAAGTTTTCGCCAAGCAATATTGAATCCACAAACGTCTCCATAGACATCTATGATAACCCATAATGCACATCACTTCAACAAATCAATTACTTTGACCGTGGTCGTTTGGGTGATGAGTTGCTTGTTTCCAGATGAATTAAGTTATAGAGCATATTAATGACTCAATGGTTACTAATGGATTAATGGTGACCAGTTGGTCAAGACCTAAGCATTTCAAATAACAATGTGGGATCATCATTTCATTTCCAATACTTGTATTCATTGCAAATAATCTCACGATATAGTGCTTTTGGCTATCACAAATTTGGGCTTTGTGAAGGGGGAACAAAGTTAAATAAAAGGGGTTGATTCTAGGTTCGAGAGTCATTGGCCATGGATATCAATCAAATTTCATTGGCCATGGATATCAATCAAATTTCTATGACGTAATCAAATTTCTATGACGTGATGTGAGTTTAATGGTATGGGATAGTTATGTTTATTTTATATTGAATTGCATAAATACTAATTGGAATTTGAAACAATTTTATGGAATTTTATTTTTTTATGTTAGTTGTATTAAGTATCTAGTAATAGTCATATTCTTAATAATAGTCATATTCTTAATGGAAGAGCGTTTACTTATTTAAACAAGAGCTGCAAGCAGCAATGTCTATGACATTAGCTTGCAACATAGACATGCAAATAAGGAAGCTCAATGATGTTATAAGCACAAAACTAATTCTACAGACACCCAAGTTTAGATGTGGGGCTTATGACCAATGCCATGCCCTGGGGTTTATGCCATCATATGTTAAGTTTGCAATGTCAATATGTATGGAGAGCCAGTAGTAAGTTCATCCACGCATAAGATGACAACGTAGGGCGTTGTTTTGAGCAAGAGAATTGGTGAATTTTTGCACGCTCTTCTATATCCAGAGAAACTTGGTCGTCTTTGAAAGCCACTCTGTGAAATAGTCTCCAGCCATCATCTCTAGAGAGGCGTCTTACTTCAGTGGACTCTTTTGCATCCTCGTCTCAAACGAATGCTTCCTCTTCGATATGCAACGGGTTTGATGAGAGAAACTTGGTCGTCCTTGAAAGCCACTCTGTGAAATAGTCTCCAGCCTTCATCTCTAGAGAGGCGTCTTACTTCAGTGGACTCTTTTTCATCCTCGTCTCAAACGAATGCTTCCTCTTCGATATGCAACGGGTTTGATGAGAGAAACTTGGTCGTCCTTAAAAGCCACTCTGTGAAATAGTCTCCAGCCTTCATCTCTAGAGAGGCGTCTTACTTCAGTGGACTCTTTTGCATCCTCGTCTCAAACGAATGCTTCATCTTCGATATGCAACGGGTTTGATGAAAGAAACTACAGAGAAGTTACCGGCATTGACAAGTTGCTTCGAAATCCTTGATAAAGATGATCAAAAATTGCATTCCAATCTCTTATTTCTTTGGAGAGTCTCTTGGGTATGCTTTCCTGCGGTCCCAAGCGATCGACTGAGACTAGGTGTTATGCCTTTGTAAGAGAAATTCACAGCAATTGCAACAAAGTCTTCACAATCTCCAGGGAGTACGTATTATGTTGACATTGAAAGAGGGTGGAAATACATAAGAGTTCATCTCTGAAAAGTGTGGAAAAATCTTGTAGAAGGACCTCCAGACGACTCAATTCGGTTTGCAGAATCTTCAGTTGGATCACAGGGTTGACCACAAGGCTGAAGATGGATTTGTCCGATACAACAATGAGCTGAAACAATTCACTTTGAAAGCCATGATAGAGATGATCAAAAAATGTGTTCCATTCTCTTATTTCTTCAGAGATTCTGTTGGGATTGCACAAGAGACGGTCAAGACAGCTTTGCCCCAGTCCCAAGTGATTGATCAACAGAAGGGGTTTTTCCTCTGTAAGCAAATTTTGCAGCAATTGTAACCAAATCTTCTCGATCTCCGGCAGTTCTTTCTGTTGATCTTGGAAGAATATGCCAGTAGCGTTTAGAAAGTTCCCCATGCATCTTAATTCAGATTGCAGAATCTGACAGTTATCCTCCTCAGAAATAGCATCCATCATCAGCTCGATGACTGGGTCGATTATGGCGTTGCCTGCTACTGTGGTGACGGTTTCCGTGGATTTCTTGTTATTGTGAGAGGCTACAGGAGATGGTAAGGGGTTATGTTTTTTACTTGATCACCACAACGTTTATACGTTTTCTTGCCTACATCGACCCAGGCCTCGTTGGAATCTAATCTACCAACCATGAAACACACTAGCTCGCAGGAACGCACAGGTAGACAAGTGAATCGAAACGCTTAGTGAAGAATATCAGTACTCGTTAATAATGCTTCTCAAACTTTAATTTAAGTAAAATAATGAATATGGAAACATAATTAATTTGAATTTTTTTGAATTTTATTTAAAACCCAAACTCATAAAATGACCCAAAAAAAGTGGATAGTTACAGTCTCCAAACCTGAGTTTGCAGCGAGATTTATTGCTGTGAGCATGGTGCATACGTATGATTCTTTCGATTAATTCCATATGTCTGGAGGCCTTCACTGCAATGGAGTTGAAGGAAGAGCTTTCTTTCTGCGAAGTTTGTGACTATTAATGTGAAGGTAGATTGCCAGTGAAAAGATCTTCCATGCACAAACCGTTGGAATCAGTTCTGATGTTCTCTGCGATGACGATTCCACACACAAACCTTTGGAAGAGCAAGTGAAGGCCTTCTTCGACGGATTCCAATGGTTTGTGCATGGAAGATCTTTTCGTAAATTTGTTCACGTTCTCGCTCTGCTACTTCACAACTTGTCCTGCTCAAATAACGCATTGCATAAATGAATATAACTTCATTTTTTATGCCAATCCCAACGTTATAGGACATGTAACTTTGGAGATTCTTAAGTAAAGCCTGAGAATCGAAAAACGAATATGATAAACCCCCGTTTACATATAGCTCAATTCAGTTCAACGAGATCCTCCGAGTCACCTGACTTTGGTTTTCCTTCTCTGCAAAAATGGAAGATAATTAAATAACTAACAGGAGCTCATTAATGAAAAAAGATAGTATAGATATATTGAAGGAGACCAAATAGTTTTTAAGCAAGCAAAAGAACGTTAGAGGAGAATGACGAGAAAAATCATAGTTCCAACCAGAACCATGAACACTATGCACCACGAGTTTCGAGATCTATTGAAACAATCCAGACAAGTTTGGAGATAAATCATTGTTCCAACCAGAAATTTAATGAACACTGTGAACCAGGAGTTTTGAGATCTTGGAATCAATCAAGCTATGTATAGTATAGATAGCTTGAAGGAAAGCAAAATAAAGTTAGAGGAGAATGAGGTGATAAAACATAGTTCTTACCAGAACTATGAACACCATGAACCAGGAGGTTTGAGGTCCTGGAATCAATCCGTGACCTCAGGAAACATTGAAACCCACCAATTTAATCGAAACCATCAAAATATATTTCGATCCGTGACTTTATCAAAGAACGTTGAAACTCACGGGATGATCGGAGGTCTGAGAATCAATCTGTGACCTCAGACAACTTTCAAACCTACCAAATTAATTGAAACCGTGAAAATTTAAGTCCACCCGTGACCTAAGAAACTTTCAAACCCAACAATTTAACTGAAACAGTGAAAATTTATTTCCACCGGTGACCTAATAAAACTTTCCAACCCACCAATTAATTGAAATAGTGAAAAATTATTTCCACCCGTGACCTCATAAACCCTCGACAGTCGACACTCACCATATGATGGGAACCATGAGGATTTATTTACTCCGATTTCGGCAAAGGGCTGGCCGAGAAAGTGCATTTGATCTGCTGGATAGACACCGCCTACTCATTGCACCTGAACCTGCAATTAAAAGTTCAAATGTGGCGTCCAAAGAGTCCCATTTACATACCATATCTTCAAACTTGTTTGTACAAACTTCAATGACGAATTTGTACAAAGGCAACACTGGTTGTTTGGCTTTGAAAAATTAGCTTTCAAAAAGCCACATCTACCTAAGCTCATGACGACAAGTTTTCGGAATCATTTGCAAAAATAACATTTACCTACCTCACGACAAGTTTTTAGAATCATTTGTAAAAATAATGTTTTTTCAAAGCTGTGAGTCTTGTTTTCAAAACAGCAGTTGATGTTTGAAAAAAACATTTGCACAGATGTCACAAAAGTTGTAAATGCCATTCAAAAGTTGTTGACATCGAGAGTAAACTTGTTGGTGTTTAGTGTAAACTTGTTGGTGTTGACCAGAAAGATTGATTTTATAAGAAGCTTAAAGCATTCAGCTAGAGGCTTAAAGCATTCATCTAGAAGCTATTGTACTAAGCTAAAAAGCTAAACCCAATTTACACAGCTAAGTTGACTAGAAAGATTGATTTGATAATAAGAGTAAGAAGCTTAAAGCATTCATCAAGAAGCTATTGTACTAAGCTAAAAAGCTAAACCCAATTTACACTTAACTCCGTATTTATGTCCTTAAAATAAGAAAATAGCAATTCCTTTATTGTAAATAGTCATGCACACACTTCTAAATTATAAAATCAACATGTTTAATAAGTGGTCTCCTTATACAAATTTGTGGGATGGATACTCCATTAGATTCAATACTTCAAATACTCTCAAATATTCAACCTCAATACTCTCAAATATTCAACCTCCATGCAAAGCTCCCTATTCACACAAACAAAGACGCTAACTATAATTGAAAAAAACAAGTATGCTCAATTCCCAATTAAAAACAAAAAAAAACATTCATCAAATATCAAATATAACCAATAAACACACACCACGGAGAATTAATCCATACAAAACTACTATTAACAAATCATAAGCATGTCTATGGATCAAATTCATGTTTATAGCACGACTTAATCCATGCCAACTACTATCAACAAAATAAAATGACACCACGGAGAGTTAATCCATACAAAACTACTATTAACAAATCATATCCATGTCTATGGATCAAATTCATGTTTATAGCATGACTTAATCCATGCCAACTACTATCACCAAAATAAAATGACACCATGGAGAGTTAATCCATACAAAACTACTATTAACAAATCATAAGCATGTGGATGGATCAAATTCATGTTTATAGCACGACTTAATCCATGCCAACTACTATCAACAAAATAAAATGAAGTCCATGGATCAAATAAATTAAATCCTAAGCATGTATATGGATCAAATTCAACAAAAGCACATGTAATGTCCCCTTCACCCAATTCGACCATTGGGAAGGGACATTAACCAAATTCGGGCTTCCAAATTTCGCCCCATAACCATATTATGAATTTCTAATAGATAAAATACATGTGCAAAAGCAAAATAAAAACACACAGCGGAAATAACTAAATCTACACACACACAACTTCCATAAACAAGCATAATCATAACAAGTATTAAATAAAACCATTTTAGATTCAAATGCATGAGAATACTTATCTTTATCCAACGCAGATCCAAGTAACTTGCTGTGTAAGAGCGATTTTCCACCCAACCATAGGCACTCTGTCCAGCATATACTCTTTCTGTTGAAAGGCCACCCCCAAGCTGGGATATTAGTCCACCGGGGTGAAAGAAACACCTACAAGCTTCTCTCTCTCAGCCCACAACATGTTCTACTCTTTGTTCTTGGCCAAATGCTCATATAGATCTCTACAAGGATTTCACTCAGACACAATGGCCTTGGCTCCCACAATACCTGCCCCACACAACACCCTTCTAGGCTCAAGCATCCCCTTCACCGATCCAGAGTTCTCTTGGGAAATCCATCTTTCCAGGTGCTTCCAGTGTGTGCATAGAAGAAGTCCAATATGATATGTGTTGTTGTAGAACCGCCTGTAGCTTCAATTTGTGGCTTCTCAAGCACTTATGAGCAATAGAACTCAATGGGTAAGGATTTTCCAACCTCTCTACTCTCCTACAACTATTAATTTTCCCTTCCAAATCCGTAGCACTGCCTCCAAATTTGAATTTCTGGGTTAAACACAACCTGGTAAGTTCATGGAAAGCAATGGAGAGCTCTTCCTAGTGTAGATCTAAAATGAGAGAATGAGGGTTTGACTCCAAGGGATACGAGATAATGGTGAAAAGACAACTGGCATAACTTCTGATAGTAAAAGAAAGGACTCTTGGAAACTGCAAACTGAATTTTGTCGTGACAGAACTGTCACAAAAGTGCAATCAGCCCCATGCTTCAATAACTGCATGAGGTGACTTTTCCAACCAACCCCACACATGCATTCAATGATTGGAGAATAATAAAAAATGAGATAATTGGCTTCTTCAAAGCACATGACATAATTTGGGTGAGTTCTAAGGTTGACACTTGGAAGAAAGGATTTAGTCTCCCATAAACCCCCTTTCCTATTCCCCTCTAGTGGAATCATAGCCCCTTTGGTGCACTTTACATAGCCATTCTTGGACCATTTTATTATTTATGCACATAATATTTACATATATTCTAAATCACCATGACAAGCCAATCACACAATCCAAATGAAAATATATACATCATACATGCCTAGCCATTCACTGGTCAAGTCTTGGTCTTGAGCTCCGCACTAGGAATTTGCACTAGCATATTTACATCATTTACACAATTTTGGTTAAATACATTCCAAGTCAAAACTAGGTATTACAACACATATATCCATGCCAACTACTATCAACAAATTAAGACGAAGTCCATGCATCAAATAAATTAAATCCTAAGCATGTATATGGATAAAATTCAACAAAAGTGCATGTTCATAGACTGAGTTAATGCACACCAACTACTATCAACAAATTAAGACCAAGTCCATGGATCAAATAAATCTCAGACATATTAAAATTTATATGTCTATTGCTTGATTTTGATAATATTTTGCAATCAATTCCTATAAGGTTCAGTACATTACTATTCTCTCCCACTTCTCTCAAAATTCCTAGCAATATGTTGTCACCACAAGTCTATTGTATTTTGACTTTCGTGTTAAGTCAAGGTTGTTTCTATGTTTCCTACATGCATTCTAGTTTTCTCCTACAACTATTTTGTTTAATCGGCCCCATTGTTAATTAGCTATCAAATTCAATTCAATTTATTATGTTCTTGTCATAATGAGGATTTGAAGAAAGAAAGTAGTTAAGAAGATGCATCCTCTCTCATGCATATGCGTAGTCATAAAAGAGGAATGATCTAGTATGTGTCAAATGCTCCTATATAAATAGGATCATGTGTTCAAAATTATGTGAATGTAAAAAATGGATATGCTACCCTTATAAAGAATATATATCTCCCAATGAAGATGGGAGATAACAACACATGGATAATTTTCTGAGGGACATTGAAGATAATAATCATTCCAATACATTAGTTGTGAAGAAATGGGGCAGCACTCCATTCATTGTTTTAATATATTCAATAAAAGTGCTCACTACCACAACAACAAAGGGCCATGCACAATATTAACAAATGCCAACAAGGTTGGAGATGTGGAACAGTGCAAACACATGGTTGAACGAGAACATGATCTTGAAATACTTCAAATAAAGTCATATGTGGCCCAAATACTGCAAACTAGAATATACTAGTTAGTAATAGAATCCTTTGCAAGTTATGGTGTAGTGGGAATAAACTTGTGGAAGAACTCCACATAGACTAGGAAATTAACCTTATACCTTTTCAGTAGATCATCATTTGATAATAACTTTTCTTGAGTGTATGAACTCAACCCTTATGGCCCTCATAAAATCTAGACTTGCAATAAAACATGATTACATTTCACATAGGAAGATTGTGTCTTACGAGGGTGTTGGCAAAGAGAGGAAATATAGCGTAACCCATATAATTTCAAAGAAAAAGGAGTGGATCATTATATTTTTTTGTGTGAATGTTGCTGAGTGGAGTATTTTAGGTTCGATCTCTTTAAAGGAAAGTGATAACTTGAAATCTATATGGTTGGATGTGAGTGGGGAGCATGTATGGTATGGAACCCGCCTACTTGGATGTGTATGTGTGTGCGGAGAATGTATGGTGACATGATTAGATGACCAAAGAATTGTTGCAATGGGAAGAGTTTCACATATAAGTTACATCTCATTTTCGATGTGCATGGCAATGACATGGCATTACGTACCATCTAAGAATCTAAATATTTTTGCATTGAATTATTTACATTGTCATCTCATACAAGCCATAATATATCCCTTGAGATTAAGAGCGTATACTTCATTGAGTTACGGAGTAAACCATTGCGAAAGGCACTCAAAATTGCATGGACGCACAACTAAGAAAAACACATTTTAGGATAGGTTTTAGCTAATATTTTTAATGTTATAAGATTATTAAAGTTTATCTTAAAACTTCTATTAAACACCCTGCTAATATTTATGCTGATGGTTATACATAGGTTTTTGCGGAAACCAATTTTTAGGAGGACAAGGATGCAATACCAAGAAAGCATCCTTTCATGGAGGTTTTAGCTAAGGGTTTAGTTTTATAAAAGTGGCATTTTTTTCAAAAGAAGCTTAGCTAAAAACTTTACTAATGGGAAGGAGGTTATAGATAAATTTTCTCAAATGGGAGAGGGTTCTATGGTTTGAGGTCTAGGTTTGGGAAGGAACGTTTTGGTGCTAACATTTTATCTTCATGGAAGTTGATATGATGCAATGGTTAAGTATCTAGAAGTTGTAGATTATGAAGAGTAGAACCCAAACCTTACGTCAATTTTTCGAACAGAAGTTAAGGTTAGAAACCTTTAGTGGCAAGGATTACATTCATTGGGCCTAGATGTAGGGTTTCCAGTTGGGTTAAAAGATGGTGATCAAGAAGTGACTGGTAGTCATCTAGATCTAGGCTCGAATCCCATGCATGATGGCGAAGTGGATAGGCACAAGGGATATATTTCTTGTTCTTCACAGTCGTTACATGGCTTGTTTCGACCCTCATAAAAAAAAAGACCACAACTTTCTGGGTTTATGCAAGAGCACTATGTTCAGCTAGAAATTTGCAAACAAATTTCTCTCATGGTTTCTAAATGCAATGATTAGGCAAAAGTGTTGGAAAGGGGTACTAGGAAGCCTGAAACATTTTCAAGGGATAGGGATGGACAGGGAGCTACTCTAGGGTAGATTGATGATCCAAATACATGAAAGGAAAATCTATGAAGGATTGGTTCTAACAAGAAAGAAAAGGGGGAAAACCCAGCTTAATTCTCTGGAAATAATTCCTAGAAACCTACCCACTTATTGGAAAATGGGCAACTTGTAAAATTAGGGATGGAATAAAGATCAAAATAGGTGAGGATCCATGGGCATCGGGAGCAAGGGAAGGATATGAAGGATATGCTCTTTCAAAATACCTTGTGGAGATACTTCATTCTAAGAGGATCTACCACCTTAGATATGCGGCCTTCATAAACCAATCTAACTTAGTGGACAGAGATGGGAAAGAGCACGGTAATTAGGATTAATGGGACCTATAGCGGTCCGGTGGCAAGAGAATTTTGTTAGACTAGCAAATGAACCAAGTAGTCTTTGATGGTCTAAAAATCCTAGAAATGGGAACTTTATTGTGAAACCATGCTATTTGATAAAAGTTGAAGACGAGTTCCAAGAGGACATAATTTGGTAGTGGGATTGGATTTGGAAAATACACAATCCTTTAAAGACTAAACTAGTTATGTGGTTAGCTCTTGCTAACAAACTATTAACGTGGGATAATAATAGAAAGAGGGGTTAGATAGGTCCAAATCGTTGTGCTTGGTGTAAAATCAGAGAATAATTGATATACCACATATTGGTTACTTGTTAATATGTGAGGCAGGTTTGGACTTTGGTAACAAAAACTCTAAATTTGGAAGCTCGTTGTCCATCAGTTATACTTTGAAGGGATGTGTTAAGGAATGGTGGATGGATAAATAGGTAGTCGATCTCAAAGATTTTCCAAACTAATTGGTTTATTGGCTATGCAGTGCTCATAACTTAGTTATTTTTGAAGATCGAATGCTCCCAACGGAGGTGGTGGTAGGTTTGGTTCACAAATCGACCTTGGAATTTAAAATACCTATCAAGGATAAAAGGACCAAGATTATTGTGTCAACAGAGTTAGATTTGGATAAGAAGAATGGAAGGAGGCAATAAATGACAACAAGAGGATGAGGAATATGACAAGGAGCTCTAAGCAAGAGAAGGAATCCATAATAGAGAGATTTATATAGTTTGAGAGTGAATTTGTTTCCTTGGAGGATATGGAGAACACGTTGTCCCATATCAAAGTGAATAGAGGAAGTAAGAAGTGGAAAGGATGATTGTTAAAACCAATTCCGAGTTCATTAGAGTGAAGACGAGAAGAATCCCATGCCACACTTGGAAAGAAAGAGAAGCATGACATTGGTATAATTCCCCTTGTAGATAAATTGAAGTGAATCTACAGAGAATGAAATCCCTTAAAAGTTTGATGATTCTTCTGATAATGTTCTTTAGCTAATAGAAAATAAGAATAATATGGTCTTGGTCCTACTGTTTAAATGGGTAGTGTAGCCTAAGATGAACATGTATGCTGAAAGTTTGTTATATGTATCTAATAAAAAATAATGATGATGTAAGCTGTGAAAAGGCATGTATTGCCCCATAAATTTATTATTGAATGATTCGTGGTATACCAAAAACACCTTTTCATGATAGATGGAGGAGATGGTTGAGGGTAATCCAAAAAAAACCCATAGGCTATAATGGTTGAGTTTTATCCACAAAAAACCACACTGTGGTTACACGTAAGCAAAAGAAAACCCATGACGATGGTTGATTATGATGTTGGGAAAGTAATGAGTACAAGTGAAGATTATGATTCAATAATTTTTTCTTGAACCATGTACAAGAAAATGTTTCCTAGAGAATCGACAAATATAGTGGATGATGACCCATGTATTCTAAGGGATGGTAACCTTTTTATATGGACTTCAAAAAAACATGATTATATTTTGCAGGTAAATACGAACATTAAAGAAAAGATGAACAATGAAGAAGACCAAATATGAAGATTGTAAAAGACAAGGATTAAGATAAAAGATAGAAGACAAAAAATGAAAACAAAGAGCATAGATGAATAATATTAAAGACAAAGACTGGAGAAGAATGTGATGAAGATTGGACAAGTTCAAAGACTGGAGAAGAATGTGATGAAGATTGGACAAGTTCAAAGACCAATCGAAGAAACCGAGGATGATCACTAAATTATGAAATCACTTGAATTTTAGTTAAAGAGATCATGAAGGATTAATTCCTACTCATGATATTTAAAGAATATCTTGTAATATGTGAATAGAGAAAAGAATGCACAAAATAATGAAGACAAAGACCATAAAAGAATATGATAAAGATTGGATTAGTTCAAAGACCAACGGAAGAAATCGAGAATATATTGAAATCACTTGAGTTTATGTTAGGGGACTATGACTACTACTTGTGATATTTAACAAATACCTTACAATGTTCCTACGTGTGATATTTAATAAATACTTGTTTGTTATAAAAAAATATTTTTTTAAGTAATAATTTATCAATATTTTAGTTTTTTTTACAATTAATGTGTTTCAAGTATATAATAATTGTTATGTCTCCTTAATATTGATTTATTGAATTTAATTAATTAACACATCTTTAAGTATATAATAATTGTTATGTCTCCTTAATATTGATTTATTGAATTTAATTAATTAACACATCTTTATTAAAATGTAGTGGTATCATAACTTTTATTTTGAGTTTTTCAAATATTGGTTCTTTTATTTTTTTTATTAATGAATCTCTAATTCAGAATTGAAAAAATGAAAATACTTGCAAAATATATATATATATATATATATATATATATATATATATATTGGAAATAAAAATTTATACTTTAAAGCATATGAAATAAGTCAATAGAAATAAACAAAAGAATATTATTGTATGAAAATGTACAAACTAACTAATATTAAAATGTTAAACATCAAAACCAATTTGTTACATGGAAAATGTTTGATGGAAACTCTACAAAGCAATTTATCCACTAGAGTAATATGCCCAAAAGTGGAGAATTGATGTTCTCAGACCAAGAAAGAGTACCACTGGCTTCAACACTCCAAAACAAAAATGGAGAATGGTATTCCTAGACAAAAGGGTAGCATCGATGCTCAAATAAAATCAAGAAGAACATTGTATAGGTCGAATAAACTCATTTCTTGGTTAAGCTTGCCCCTCATTTCTATCCATGTTCATTGATGTAAAAACCTAAAACAAAAGTACATATATGAAAGCCTCTCAAATGATTTAAAAAAAATATAAATAAAGAACAATATTTTGACAAATCAAATATATCATAAAGAAAATCACTTGTACCTGGGATATGCACCCATGTTGCACAGCAATGTACTTTATTGGTTGAACTTTTAGCAATATCTGTTGATGTAAAACACAAATAAATCCACCATTAGCCTAGCCTGCAAAAAAAAAAAAAACCCTCAAACCAACAAACCCTGTATTGTTCTTATTACATTAGATACTTAGTCATGACCCATATTTTGAATGGGTTAAACTTAGTCATAACCCATTAGATACTTAGTCGTGACCCATATTCTCAATGGGTTATACTTAGTCATAACCCATTAGATACTTAGTCGTGACCCATATTCTCAATGGGTTACTTAGTCATAACCCAACTTCTAGCAATATCTGTTAATGTAAAACACAAATAAATCCACCATTAGCCTAGCCTGCAAAAAAAGACAAAATCCTCAAACCAACAAACCCGACAAAATCCTCAAACCAACAAACCCTGTATTGTTCTTATTATATTAGGTACTTAGTCATAAGTACATTAGATACTTAGTCATGACCCATATTCTGAATGGGTTAAACTTAGTCATAACCCATTAGATACTTAGTCGTGACCCATATTCTCAATGGGTTACTTAGTCATAACCCATTAACCCATTAGATACTTAGTCGTGACCCATATTCTCAATGGGTTACTTAGTCATAACCCATTAGATGCTTAGTCATAACCTAACCCATATTCTCAATGGAAAAGACCAACTTATATGCTCTGGTTTTAAAATCATAATTTATCAAACACTTCCCAATTTTAATAATGGTTCAGAAACTGTAAGTAATTAAAATATTTTGGTTAACAATCATAGCCTTGATTCACATTACAGTTTCAATGAAAATAAATGAACATGGAAACATAACTAATTTGCATTTTTTTAATTTGTATTAAAACCTAAACTCATAAAATGACCCAAAATAGCTGGATTGTTACAGGTCTCCAAACCTGAGCTTGCAGCGAGATTTATTGTTTTGAGCATGGTGCATTCGCATGATTCTTTCAATTAGTCCCATATGTCTCGGCCACTTCACTGCAATGGAGTTGAAGGAAGAGCTTTCTTTCTGCGTAGATTGCCACCATTGTGAAGGTAGATTGCCAGTGGAAAGATCTTCCACGCAGAAACCCTTGGAATCAGTTCTGATGATCTCTGTGATGACGATTATGGTTATTATGGCATTGCAGACTAGGACTCTTTTAATAGGAAGCAGAGTGAGTTAACATCAACAGTCTAAACCTGTCAAGATGTAGGTGTGATTTTCAGTGGATTTGGGAAAAGAATTTTTATCATTCTTTCCAATAGGAGAATTAGAAAACGACTGAAGGCCTTCTTTGCTGATTCCAATGGTTTGTGCATGGAAGATCTTTTCTCTTGCACCTCCATTCCCCAATTTGTTCACGTCCTTGCTTGCTCTGCTACTTCACAACTTGTACCGCTCAAATAACGCATTGCATAAATTAATATAACTTCATATTATATGCCAATGCCAATGTAATAAGAAATGTGACTTTGGAGATGCTGGATAGACACAGCCTACTCGTCGCACCTGAACCTGCGACTATTTGGATTTGGAAGCATTCAAAAAGGGTCGCTCACAGGACCCTTCTATTAAAAGGAGATGAGGTGATAGTTGCTGCGCGTGGAGCCTTCATAGCTCTGTTGAATCTGCGGTAATGGGCCATGCAAGGTGCGGTCCATGAGGAGCCGGAAAAGCGACTGGTAAGTAAAAAGAGGATCCCAAAGTAGATATATTAAAAGTTCCAATTTAGAGTCCAAAAGGTCCCATTTACATATCATATCTTCAAACTGGTTTCTACAAACTTCAATGACGAATTTGTACAAGGCAACGCTGGTTGTTTGGCTTTGAAAGTTTAGCTTTCAAAAAGTCACATATCTACCTATCTCATGACAAGTTTTCAGAATCATCTGTATAAATAATGTTTTTTCAAAGTTTATGACGCCAACTTTTCAGAATCATTTGTAAAAATAACATCCACCTAACTCATGACAAGTTTTCAGAATCATCTGTAAAAATTATGGTTTTTCAAAGCTGTAAGTCTTATAAGAAAAAAGTCACCGCTGCATGTTTGAAAAATCAGAAAGTTGTTGACATCGAGAGTGAAACTTTTATGATTAAAAGACCAATTGAACAGCACTACCCTTAGATATGTAGCCTTTACATAGATGCAATTTATGTGAATGTTATAAAGCAAATTTAAAAATACTTCTATCTTATAGTTTTTTAAATTAATTTTTTATAAAGTCAAATTTCCTTAGCACGGTTGGTTGGTTTTGATAAGCTTCATTTTGCATGGGAAAGTAGCTGGGAAGAGATATCTATAAAAGAAATTGTGTACCAAATAAACTTTTGCATATTTCTTGGTCCCCAAGTCACGAACAAATAAAAAAAGTAAAAAAAAATTGTAATATTAAACAAGTCAATTTATTTTATTCTATATTAAACAAAGTTTATGGGTTAATACGATGAATATTGGTGATCAAATAAGTTACTTGTCAGTTGTATTATGATAGGTTAAGTTAATTACGTTGCAACCAAAATCTAGCCACCACACATGCTTCTTTGTATGGGGGCATTTTGGCAAACTCAAGACACTCCAACGTCTTCAATGTCACTACTTCTTTCCCTTTATGCACTTCCAAGTGGAATCTTTCATATACTAATGCTCTCTTTGCAACGAGAGCAAGCCTGCCACCATAAGCTTTTGGTTTTTACTAGCCATTGCTCCTCCCCTCTTGGCCTTGTCATCCTTGAATGTTTTGGTGGTTTACCTATGGCATTCAAAAACATGATAGCATATTTGTGGTTGTCCATCGATTCTAAAAAATGGCCATCTTGATTCCATGAACCAAAACCACTTCTACACAACAAGCAAAGAAACTATTATATTCTCATGTTTGGTCCCATTTTGGGTTGCCTCTTCACATGATCGGTTATCTCCGACCATGACTCCCATTTTTATCATAACCATTTGGAAAAAACTTTGCCAATTATTGGGATGTCAAACATGTTTCATTACTGTCTTTCATTCTCGAACAAATTGGTAGACTAAAGTTGTAAATTGCGACATAGAACATGCACTTATGTATTTATTACACCCGTAATAAACAATGGGATACATATGTATACGTACTGCAACATAGCTCTAATAGGGTAGTGAATAAATCAAGAAGGTACTCTTCATTTGAAGCATGTTATAGTTATCATCTTCTGGCCCCTTATGAGCTACAAATCATGCTTCAAGCCACACTATTAATGTGAACAACACCACACCTCATCCTTTGTTTATAAATTGCAACACAGTCATTCGCGGGTAACAACAACAATAGCATCTTTCTATGCTCAATAAAAGACCTTCGAGGACCATCATAGAGTGCCGAACACAATTTCAAGTTGGGGATAAAGTTTGGGTATAGCTCTACAAGCGGCGTTCCCAAGCGAAGAAACGTCACAAACTCACTCTATGGGCTATACACCATTGTGCAAAAGATCAATGATAATTTACATATCGTCTTCAATTGCCTTCCCAACTGGCCATTAATAATATAGTGAACATAAATAACATCTAAGTTGTATGAACATTCTCCATTAACAATATAGTGAACATAAATAACATCTAAGTTGTATGAACATTCTCTTTTGGGATGAAGTGTAGATATCTCACCTAGCAAATAAGATCCTAGATTATCAACCCACTTCTACAAAATATACAGTGCTAGATGATCCACTTATCAATATCAACATTGCTCTTATTTAGTGGGACATAAATAAAAAACTCCCAACACAAGCTAAATGGTTCCCCCAATCTATGTTTAAAACCATAGAACAATTTTAGCAGAGGAACTAATGTGGAACATCAGTGTGCACTCCACAAGCTAAATGGTTCCCCAATCTATGTTTAAAACCACAATCCCCGACTCTTTGAGAAAATGGGGACAATTTTAGTGGAGGAACTAATGTGGAACATCAGTGTGCACTCCACACAAAGGATGCCTTACTAAGGAGGCACATTCCTTGAGGTCTCATTTTAGTTTTCCAACAATCATGGATAGTTAGTTGCACCTTTCATTCTTTGAGCTATCCATATATGCATTATGTATCTTTTCCTTTAACAATATGCATGCATTTAGTTTATTGTTGCTTTCAATTAGACAATTAGCTTGAGTGGACCCATTGTAAAATTGTTGATGTTTGTAGCTCAAACAGGAACTTTCGCACAGGTTTAGTGTCAAAAGTGCAGGAAATCATTTGAGTCAAATCTATTTTGTAATTCACTTTATTAATAAAGAGAGTTTTTATTTAGCTATTGATGAATCAAGTGTATTTTTAATAAACTAGTGATTTAGACTAATCTCAACTGTACATCTCACTGTGAGATTAGGTTTTTGGTAGATTAGGTCTCTAGCTCAAGTATAAAGGAAATTCAAGGTAGAGGCTAAAGACACATTCATTCTTCACAAAAAGAGAGTTTGGTCCAAAGGTGAAGAACCTCATATTAGCAACAAAGTTAGAGCACTGGAGAGGAGCCTGATTCAACAACTAGGAAGAATTCAGTGAGTAGGTGGCAGAAGCAAAGGTTTGAACAATCATATGGATCTATAGAGGCTAAAGACACATTCATTCTTCACAAAAAGAGAGTTTGGTCCAAAGGTGAAGAACCTCATATTAGCAACAAAGTTAGAGCACTGGAGAGGAGCCTGATTCAACAACTAGGAAGAATTCAGTGAGTAGGTGGCAGAAGCAAAGGTTTGAACAATCATATGGATCTATATGGAAAAATCCATACAGTAGTATGGAAATCCTATACCACAAGTAGTGACCAACAAGGTATTTCTTGGTTTCTGGTAGGCAAATTTCCTTAATAAAGTGTTTAGATTTTTCCCTGTCTAAGTGTAGCATATAGTTGTTAGTTTCAATAGCTCTAGAGGTTTCTATGTAATATTTGATCTATTAATGGAAAGCTAATTTGAATGAGTAATTTTTGTGTGTACTATGTTTATGTTGTTTATGCTTTCAATTTTTTTTTCAATTATATGTGTGATTATTGTTATGTAAAGAATTTAATTTCTAAAAAATAAATAATAGTTTATTTATTTAATAACATAAGGGAAACATTCACCTGGGATTTGGAAATTTTCACATGGTATCATGTTTAGAGGATCATAATAGTAAGGGTTTGTGTGCAAATTAGAGATGGCATCAACTAGCCTTAGGTTCGAGGACAAATTGGATGGCCTTAGGTTCGAGGACAAATTAGATGGATGATGCCTTAAATTTCCTATCATGGAAAGTTAGGGAAACTCTTCCATTAGAAGAGAATGATCTCTAGGATATTGTCAAGGATGTAATAACTTTGTCGAGAGATCTGTAGCTTTTAGCATCTTAGAAGAAGAAAGAAGTTAAGGCCAAGTAGACGATCATGGATGCTATAAAGAGGCATCTGATACCTTATATACCTAGGAAAAAGATGGCGACACAGATGTTTGATGCCCTAGTTATCCTTTACCAAAAGGATAACATTAACATAATTATGATATTGCATAACAAACTCATATCTATTGAGATGACCATATCATAGAGTCTATACCATCACCAGTTACCTGATGCAGGTCATGAAGATCCATTTCCAACTTGCGATTGGGGAGAAGGTTGAAGAAAAAGAGCTAGTAAACATGGCACTAAATGGGTTCCCACCTCAACGGGAAACATTTGTGCATGGTGTTTGTGCTCAGGAAAATATTATCTCTAAGAAAAATATGGCATGACTGTATCAAGGAGGAAACTCAGATGGTGCCCAAGGCCATTGGGAAGGGATAAGGAAGTGGCCTTGCCCTAATTGGCCAAACAGAGAAGGGAAGAGGTAAAGGATGTAGAAAGGGTAAGGTGAATAATGAGAAGCCATCCCCATATCCACAATAGGAGGGAAGGAGTATTTGATAAAATCAAGTGCTTCATATGTTATAAGAAAGGCCATTATGCATCACATTGTCTGAATAAGAAGGGGAAAGGGGAGCAGTAGCATAATCAGGTAGCAGCCTCAGCTGAAACTTAGATGAACAAGTTCGCCTCCAATTTTGAGAATATTTCTTAATGGAATCTTTCCTTTCTTCCAACACGGTTATGAATAATGCGTGGTATGTGGATAGTGGAGCATCAAGCTATATGACATCATCACGGTTCAAGCCTAACAGAGCACATCTCAAGATTTCAGGTCAAGCTTGATTATAATGCCAAGTATGTAGTAGTAGGAGTTGGCACCATTCCTTTCTAACTCTAGTCAAGTAACTCTTTAGACTTTAATGATGTGTTCAGGAAGAATTTTCTTTTAGTTCATGTCATGGAAGATAAGGGCTATGCAATAGATTTCAAGAACGAGTCAGTCCTCATAATACCGAAGGATTCTAACCCAATATTAGCTCAAGTGATTGAGGTTAGAGAAGGTATGGAGGTGAAGATAGATTTTTTACATAGAGTTCAAGAACGAGCCAGTCCTCATAATACAAAAGGATTCTAACCCAGGATTTAGTTTAGGTGTGTGGACCAATGTCAATAGAATCAATCATAAGAAGCATGTATTATGTTTGATGCATTAATGACTTATCTCGCAAAACTTGGATCTACTTCTTAAAGACCAAGGATGAGGTCTTTAGCAGGTTTCAAGAATTCACATCTCTTCTGAAGAACTAGACAGGGAAGAAGATTAAAGATTTCAGATCATACAATAAGGGTGAATATACCTCCAATGATTTTGAGGATTTCTGCAAGGATGGAAGAATCAAGAGGGAGATCATTGTTTCATCAACCCACAACAAAACGGGGTTGCAAAGTGAAAGAACCAATCCATCATAGGAGTCGCTAATGCCATAAAACATGACCAATATTTTCTAATGTTTATATGGCTAACATCATGCAATACAACAGTCTACATCCAAAACATGTGTCGTCATATATTTTGGAGGACAAGACACCAGGGGAGGCATTCACTGGTGTGAATCCAGAGGTGACTCATTTCCACATTTTTGGTTGTCCAATTTATATCCATATTCCAACCAAAAAGAGGATGAAGTTAGAGCTCTCAATTAAGATGGGCTTCTTTGTCAGTTACTATGAGACTTCAAGGGCCTACAAAATCCATATTCTAGTGGAGAGAAAGACAATTGTGACTAGGGATGTAAAGTTTGAGGAAAAATTTGCATCCAAGAAGTCTCATGAGCCTATTCCAGTGAAAAAGGATGAGGAGTAGAAAGCTCTGAAGGTTTATCCAAGGTCACCAATGACTTCTAATTCAAGGAAGAAGCCTTCAAGTGCAAAGCAAGAGCCACCAACTCCTACCAATTCTATCAGGAGACCTCGATGCTTCACTCACACATTGAGGGACAGTCATGATCATGTTGAGGCTCATAGGATCTCATTCAGGGAGAGAAGACCTCTAAAGAAGTTTCCAAACTGCATGGCATTGATGAGCAATACCATTAATTTCAAGCTTTCCAATTTTCAAGAGGAATCCATCCAACAAGTTTGGAGGGATTCCATGGTGGAGTACACCTGCATCATGAAGAATGATGTTTGGGACATTGTGCCTAGGCTGGAGGGAAAATCAGTAGTGACTTCCAGATGGCTCTAAAAGATCAAACATGCGACATATGGCAACATAGATAAGTATAAAGCGAGGTTTTTGGTGAGAGGGTTCTCCCAAAATGAGGAAGTGGATTACGAGGAGAACTTTAGTCCAGTTACCAAGTACACTTCCATTAGAGTAGTGATGTCTTTAGTCTTCATTATGGGATTTGAGCATACATCATATTAATGTAAAGATAGATTTTTTCAATGGGATAATTGAGGAAGAAGTGTACATCAAGCAATAAGCAATCCCATGCCTTTGAGATTAGTGGAAAGTATCCAATGTGTGCAGGTTGAAAAAGGAACCAAGAGCATGGAGAGCATGGTACTCCAAGATCAATGAATACTTGCAATTAGGATTCACCAAAAGTGAAGCCAATCCCAACTTATATTTCATTTTTTTTAGGATGATCTATTCATTTTGGTACTATATGTAGATGATATGTTTCTTGCGTGTTCAGAGAAGCTCATTGCAGGGTGCAAGGAATATATGGTAGCTAAGTTTGAGATGAAGGACATTGGAATTATGCATTACTTATTGGGGTTGGAGGTTTTGTATAGATCATGAGATACTTTCCTTAGGCAAGGTAAGTATGCAATCAAGATCTTGAAGAGATTTTGGATGGAGGACTGCAAACCCATGGCCACACCTATGATGACTAATTTGAAGAAGGTAACTACTTCATCCTCAAATATGGTGGATCCCTTGTTGTATAGGTAATTGATATGTTCCTTGATGTATCTGGTCAACACTAAGCCAAATATATGTTTTGCGACGAACACCTTGAGCCAATGCATGGTGGAGTCGAGGGAGCATTAGTAGAAAAAAAACATGTGCTCGAATACTTGAGCGGCACAGTGGGGGCTGAGATATATGCGAGATGGTGAGGTGAAGTTGTAGGGGTATATACAGACTCATATTGGGTGGGTGGGGCACAAGGAAAAGCACCTCTAGGTGTTGCTTCAACTTCGGATCAGTGAAGATATCCTAGTTTAGTTGGAAGAAAACTTCCATGGCAATCAGCTCAACAGAGGTAGACTATATGGCACCAAAAATAGTTAATTCTGAGTTCATCTAGCTTCGCAAGTTGATTGTAGGTTTATTTGATTAGGAGTTAAATCCCACGGTGATTTACTATGATAGACAAAATTGTATCAAACTCTTTAAGAATCAATTTTTTCATGATAGATACAAACACATTGAGATTGTCTATCACTTCATTCGTGATAGGATTTAGAAGGGACTAGTGAAGCTCTATTATGTACCCATAGATCAACAAGTTGTTGATATTCCGACCAACGCCTTAGCAAAAGGGAAGTTTGAAGCCTTCAAAGACAAAATTGGATTAGTGTAGAATTCCTTCCTTACTAAGAGGGAGTGTTGATGTTTAGCAAAAGGGAAGGCTTCATTCAAAGACAAAATTGGATTAGTGTAGAAGTCCTTCCTTACTAAGAGGGAGTGTTGATGTTTGTAGCTCGAACAGGAACTTCCGCAAATTTTAGTGTTTGACATAAAGGAAGTCATTCAAGTGAAAAACAAATTGTAATTCACTTTATTAATAAATTGAGTCTTTTATTTAGATATTGAGTCTTATAAAATATAATTCTAATACACTAGTGATTTAGACTGATCTCAACCATACATCTCACCATGAAATTAGTTTTTTTGGTAGATAAAGTCTCCAGCTCAAATATAAAGGCAGGTCAAGGCAGAGGGTAAATACACATTCATTATTCACTAAAAGACAATTCGGTGAGAAGGTGGATAAATTCCTCTGAAGAGCCAAGTTATATCACCGAAGAGGAGCCCGATTAAGCAACCATGTAGAATTCAACGAGCAAGTAACAATAATAGTGGTCTGTACAATCATACTAGTTTGTGCGAATGGATCTGTATAGTTATATGGATTTCATATTGTCCTACAAATGACCTATACCACAAGTAGGACCAACAAGGTATTTCTTGGTTTCTGGAAGGTAGTTTTCCTCATTAAAGTGTGTAAATATTTTCCCTATTTGAGTGTATCGTATCTATCTCTTAATTTCAACAACTTGTGGGAGTTTTCTTGTAAGCTTTGGTCTATAAATGAAAATATCATTTGAAGGAGTAAATGGTTTGTGTATTATGTTTGTTTGTTTATGTTGTCCTTGTTCGTTTTCTAACTATATGTGTGATTACACCTATGTGAAGAATTTAATTTCTGCAATAGTTTATTTATTTGAGAACATAAGAAAATAAGATCTTTGACCAAATGAATAAAGTTAAATATCTCTAAATTCTTGGCTCTTGGCTCTATGAGGAATATGTGACTAAAAGCTTCATCAAAAAAATTATGTTTATATAATGAAGGCTTGATTTTGTTAAATTTTGCACTCAAATCCTATAGGGTGCACATTATTGCACCGAGTGAAATGAGGTGCTCTACAACCCAATATGGGGGAGATATAAATAACGTTTGTAACAAAATAATTAAAAAAATTCTCGTCGGCTCATAAAATAAATAATTATAGAAAATATTTTTAAAAAAATCCATCTTGGTTCATAAAATAAAATATTATGAAAGTTATTATTTCCACCTACCACAATATGTTGTCACCAATAATCTAACTTGTTTCTACTTTCATTGTAAATCAAGTTTGTTTCTAAGTTTCCTACATGCATTCCAGTTTTATCTTACAACTATTTTGTTGCACCGAGAGGAGCGAGGTGCTCTACAGCGGAGTATGGGGGAGATGTTGTAACGTTTATTCCTAACAAAATAATTAAAAAAATTCATGTCAAAAGTAATTAAAAAATAGCTGTTCGTCTATAAAATAAAAACTTAAAAATTAAACCTGGATCTATCAATCAAGAGAAATCAAGTTTAAATTAAAAAAAAAATACATCTCAAGACATTGGATCCCTTTGGGTGGTGCTTGATAGATCCAAATTTAAGACGGATCTTTAATAATCTACATTGTCAGTTTGCTATCAAAATTCAATTCACTCTATTGTGCTCTTGTTCTAATGAGGAATTGGAAAAGAAAGAAAGTAGTTATGAGGTGCACATCCTCTATGGTACCTTTGCCTCGCCATTATGCAACTCTCTAAACAAACAAAAAAATGCAACGCTGACCTTAATATGCTGAAGCTGGCAGGCTAGTCGGACGCAATCACCAAAATTGTTGAGAAGCACACCTAGTCGCTACATAAGTCTTCAAAAATGGTTGGAAGATAATGAAGAGAAGAACTCTATAAATGGCTGAAACAAGCACTGATCAACCCATGTCACTACCTGGCATACGCACTAATCAGCTAGAGTTCTTCTCTTCATCATCACTACTGGTACAGACATTAATCAGCCCGTTTTCTTCGTTATCTTCCAACCCTTTTTGATGGCACTTTCTATCTTTTCTCCTACACCTTCATTCTCCAAACGCTCGCTCGTCTGCCTCAGAACTTGTCCCTCCTGAAATTTAAACAATGAAAAAAACTTTGTTATTTATGCTAAATAATATAGAAATTATAGTTACTTGGTCAAACTCCATAAATACGAAAAGATTTCCATGGTAGGACAGGAAGATTGGGGAAATAAATCCCTCAGTCCGCATATGCCAAAGTTGTCGTGAGCTTATGAACAGAACAGCCAGTTTATCTTACTTTGTTTTGCTGTTCTAAAAATTTAATCATGCTGCCAGCAAAAACAGAACAGCGAGTAAACAAGCCAAAAAACGTTAAGAGAGTAAACAGCTTCCCCAACTACTCACCTTTGCCAAGGAACTAGCAAAGTAATATTTTTTTCCCATTTCTACACATAATGAAAATAAGCCCAGCAAGATTGAAGACAAACCAAACTGCCAAGAAGATATGCCCAATAGTGAAGGGAATGAGGTCAAGCAGAGGGGATTTTTTGGAATTAACACTTTGAATGCAAGAATAAACCAAAATTATCATTGACTTATTTTAACAAACATTTTGCGGACGCCGAAAGAAAGCTAAGCATTGAGCTGCTCGCGGCAGGGTTTTCTCATCAACCACGAAAGTGTCATAGATTTGGTAAAGCTTGGCCTCCTTGGGAAGTTTTTCCTTCTCTGCTATTTTTTTTGGCCCAAGCTTGCAGTCACATCAATACCCGTTAACGCAAACATTTCAAACATTGGTTCTGGTAATCTAGGAAATTAATCGAATCTCTAAAGTTCATCGATCCTGCTTTTCAAATTAAAAAAACCCACGTCAATTAAGTTGATAAATCCGTGACACTTAATAAATCCATATGACTGTAAATCCAGAGTTTAGATAGATCTGTACTACTAGATACTTACTCACGTTTCCAGATTTCCACTGAACTTCATAAATAAGAGATAACGTTCAATTTCTACATTGAATACAAATCATTCAAAACAAATAATTTTTGGGACTCCTTTCAGGCGTAATTATGATTTGAGATTGAAATCTGGTAATGGATTACAGTGTTTTTTTAACAGTTCTAGAGTGCGGAAATGGAATCGAGCGATAGATAGTTTTAAAAAAATGAAAAATGCACTAGACCAATCACAAAGTATTTACCTGTTTTGCATAACGCATATCATACGGAGTCAATTTCTGGCACAAAATTTTCGATTTTTAACCCAAACCTGGAATCCAGATGCTGCATATATACAAATAATTCAATCGATGGAGGATCAAAATATATCAATCTTTGGATCAAATAACAAAACGTCGAGGAGGGGAAGGATATTTCATGTGGATTGTAGTCGTTCCAAATCGGAAAAACCGCATACGCTGCCTCCACCAACATATCAAATAGTTTGGTATGGATACAGCGATATTATTTTGCTTTATAGTTTAACGTGTCAGCAACTACAGGTCAGAAACAGTCGTGTCACGAGTGCATCTTTCAGATCTTTCAAGAAACTTACGAGTGTCCAGAACATGCACAGCACTATCAAGAACTTTCGGATCTTTCAAGAAGCTTGCCACTGTCCACAACATTAATTTTTTTTTATTATTCCCTGCACGTAAAAGTCTGAGTTTTGGGCAATGTGCACTGCCCATTTAAGTATTTTTATGATATGCTTTTTCAGATTTTACCCCATGTTTCTATAAACCACGTCTTATTGTTGGATTTTTCCAAAGATATCTAATAGATCTTTCTGTTTGGATATGGGGATCCCGTGTGATTTATGGTCGGCCACCGGCCTCCATTAATTATGCTTAGTGGGATGATAAAGCTCGGCGAGACATAAGGCGAGGAGTTGGGTTGTATTCCACTCACATCTGAAAGTTCTAGTGGTTGTTCCACTTTTGCAGTGTCATTGGATAATGTTCCACAAGGCTAAGATCAAATTGCAATATGCTTTGGTAGGGATAAGCTTTGGGGTCTACGAATGTATCGTTATCTTCAAGGGGTTCTGGAATCTACTGGGGTTAGGTGTCATTTTGAGAGGGCGAACTTCTATCTGTTACTTGATGGCTATCTAATTAGAAATGAGCTAGGGTACATTATCGAGGGTAGAGGTAAATTTGAAGGCATCTTGCATGATGGATGGCATGGTGAGAAATCACACTCCATTATATCTCTAAAAGAAAGATTAAAAAATTTAACCATGAAATACAATTCACTAAAGAATGTTGTCCCTCATTAGTAACTCACTCTAAATGGTAAGGCTTCGGATTATGCACAATTATTAATAAAGCTGATATCAATTTTTTTATTACCATTATTTAAGATGAGGCAAAGGAGGCAATCTTTAATAGGTTGGTAAGATTAGCAACATAAATAAATTTAAGGAGATGGGTAGGGTCACGCTGGGAGGTCGAAGATGCAACATGTTCTAAGAAGAGTGTTTTCTGAATGATTTAGTGTTGCAAAACTATACATTCTTCTAAGACATGTGTGTTGGGTTTCTGATAGGAGCAGTTCTAATGAAGACAAGGGGGGAAAGGAGGGAAAGACCTTGAACCAGGACTGTGGAAGATGCAACTTGTTCTAAAAAAAGGGTATTCTGAATGATTTAGTGTTGCAAAACCATACATTCTTTTGAGGCATGTGTGTTAGGTTAATGATAGGAGTAGTTCTAGTGGAGACAAGGGGAAAGGAGGGGAAGACCTCGAACCAGGAGTTGAAGATCTAATGGTAGTGAGTGTTCAGGGTGATATGTTGAAAAATAGAGGATGGTTACCCAAGTTTCATTTTACTGCAAGAACTCTAGAGAATGTTTGGTTCATAGTGGTACAATCAAACATTGTTACCTATGTTCTAAGATAGGGCAATAGGTTAAATTTTGTAGTAAGAATGGTTTAGGATCAATGATAAATAATTGTACTTGCAACTTGGTGAACAACATGATATATACTTCAATAAAATATCCTAAAAGATCGTGAAAGTGCAACCAATGAGACCACAGATTTTGGTGATACCTTAGTGGATAAAATTTGTTTATTAGCACCTCACAAAAGTCTATCCAACATGTGGAAGGGTTTGGGAGCAAAGCATCGTCTCTGAGTTCAATGAAGAGAATGAAGTGCCCAAAAGTATGTTGCCGCCATTTTAGAACTAGACCCTCCAAATGCATCAATACCAAGTTCATTTTTATTTATTTATACATAGTTGGCTAGGTACTAAAATATATCTAGAGATGCTACATAACCAAAAATGCACATAATTTCCATCCGTGTCTCCAAATTTTGGCATTTCCACCCTTAGATCCATGGGAAATGAGGTGGATCTACATATGAGTGCTCATCATCTTAGAGAGAGTCTACATTACTACACCATTATTATATGCAAAGTGTCATGATTCAATTGGAACAACTATTGTGGAGCAACCTCAATGATTGAGTTTCGCGTGGGTTTTTCCTTACTAGGTGTAATGTATGGAGAAACAAATTGATCTATTGAGGAGAAGGCCTTAGAAGTGAGTGCAGGTTATGTGATAAAAACCACTAAAGACAAGTAATGATCTATCAAGGAGAAAACCTGAGAAAGTAGCGTGTAGATGGAATAAGAATGACCAACAAGAGATTGCACCCATATGATCTACCAAAGAGACAACCTCAAAGAAGATGGAAATCTAAAGAAAAGGACCTACAATATATGAGGAATTCATAGAAACATGCAAGAACGTAATGATTTGATACCACTTGATGTGATTGAGTATGCCCAGAATGTCTACTACTTAATTAAATAAATCACCAAGGGTAAGTATTATTGTGAAAATCCTCACAGCAGATCTAAGAGATGATGTGTACCTCACAAGAGTAATTATGATTAAGCAGGAAAATAGAAGAAGAGTGAACAATACAGTATAATGAGCAACAGAATAATATGGTACAGTAGAACTCAGATAGAAGCAATAATACTTCACACACACTAGTTAATTAATCACAATATGGACAAATAAATAGTACAATGGTAGAGAGGATTTGAATGCCTAAGGTGGCAATTTGAATTAGCCTCTCAGAGTGATCATAAGATCAATAGAGTGTCATCGGAGCACAACTAGGTGTCCTCGTGATCATCGGAGCACAACTGGAAGTCTTCATCATCATCAGTGGAGTCATAAATGCTCATGTAACTGTCAACCATCAGTCAAACTAACTCTGGTAGGTGTAACTGAGTGTAACTCAGTGTAACTAAGTGTAACTAACTGTAACTGAGTGTAACTAACTGTAACTAAGTGTAACTGAGTGTAACTGAGTGTAACTGAGTGTGAACTGAAGACAACTGGACTGGTAGGTGAAGAAGGGCGAGTTACTCCCTAAAATCAAGGAAGAATGGTGCATTAAGCAACTGGAGGGCTAAAACTGAATAGTGAGAAGCTTGTGGGGGCTAGCTAACTGAAGGCTAGGCGCTGGACTGATGACTGGGATGCATGCAAACCCTAGAATGCATGCAAACCCTAAAAGTGCATGCATGATTGAAAATGTAAATGATGAAAATACTGGTGGGACTAGGATGGAGTATAGGAATATCCTAACACCCCCCCTTAATCCATCCTGGGCCCTGGTAACTAAGACCAAAGGTCACCCAATACAATGAATAGTAACAATAATTAAACCAAGGAAGTGGGAAAATTTCATGGGAAACATACCCCCTCCTCAAAAAAACAGACTGTAAGGCACACACAAAAATAAATGCTCCAAACTCAAGCAAGTGTGATGCTTGGTCATATGTCTAGAGGTATCTTCTTCTTGGGAAGAAGTGGATCATGCTCAAAAAGCATGTGCTTGTACTTGCTCTTCAGATCGAATGTGATGAGAACAAATCCAACAGTATGAGAATGATCCTAAACCTGTGATTCGAATCAGCTGAGGTAGGATCAAATCTGTGAAAGTGTATATAGTCTTTTGTCTTCTCCTTCGAACCACCATGGGTGAGATTATGCCAAAAATAACTATTACATGTTTTCTTGAAATCAAAATTAGATTTAAGACTTAAAAAATAGTTTCTTGGGATCTCCTTTGAACCAACAGGGGTGAGATCAAAACTATCATATGCACGAGAAATTATCCCAAGCAGTAATTGCTTAGAACCCAATTTAGATACAAGACTTGAATCATGGTTTCTTGAGATCTCCTTTGAACCATGAGAGGTGAGAACAAAACCAGTAATTGCATGAGAATTTAGCCCAAGCGAATGGAAATGGCCATAATCTTCAATAACCTTCTGAAAGCATGAATTTATGATCATATAGTAGTATAAAAGAGAAGATAGTTGGAGAGGAGCGAATGCATTACCTTCAATAGCTGTTTTGACCTCTGAAATAATCATGTGATCATGATGCAAACCAACAAATTCCGGTGCAAGAGAGGATTTAGGACCTTCTGCAATATCTAGAGTGTGAGCTGGCACAGAAAGAGAAGAAAGTTTGAGCATGAGTGTAGAATCTGCAAGTTCTTTGTGAACAGCTTCAATGTGAGATGATACTGGTTCATGATCTGAGAGACCATCAAGAGGAGCGAATGCATCACTTTGTTTGCTTTCGAATGGGTTGGGACCAAGTCCTTCATTCTCTCTGCCAAATATTTCATCCAAGTGAGCCCATAGCTCTTTTGGTGATGAAAAATCAGGGAGGTCATATAACATCCAATCAGACATAGCATCCAACATTGATCCAAAGGCTTCATCAACTTTATTTAACCAATCAATCTTCTCTTCAGAAGATTCGAACTCTCTTTCAAAACAACAGTCAAAGAGATCATGGCTCTTCAAGTATGCTATCATTTTTAGTTTCCAATCATCATAGCTGAGAGGAGAGAAAGGAGAAAGAGGAGTGGTTTCTTTTGAATTCATTGAAGCTGTAGAAGACCTGCAAAAACAATATAGAATAACTGTAACTGCTGCACTCAAAATCTTGGTAATTACCTGCAAAAAACTCTCAAGAATGGAGATAAACAATACTCTCAACATGCTCTGATACCATGTGAAAATCCTCACAGCAGATCTAAGAGATGATGTGTACCTCACAAGAGTAATTATGATTAAGCAAGAAAATAGAAGAAGAGTGAACAATACAGTATAATGAGCAACAAAATAATATGGTACAATAGAGCTCAGATAGAAGCAATAATACTTCACACACACTAGTTAATTAATCACAATATGGACAAATAAATAGTACAATGGTAGAGAGGATTCGAATGCCCAAGGTGGAAATTCGAATTAGCCTCTCAGAGTGATCATAAGATCAATAGAGTGTCATCGGAGCACAACTAGGTGTCCTCATGATCATCAGAGCACAACTGGAAGTCTTCATCATCATCAATGGAGTCATCAATGCTCAAGTAACTGTCAACCATCAGTCAAACTAACTCTGGTAGGTGTAACTGAGTGTAATTGACTGTAGCTGAGTGTAAACTGAAGACAACTGGACTGGTAGGTGAAGAAGGGCGAGTTGGTCCCTAAAATCAAGGAAGAAGGGCGCATTAAGCAACTGGAGGGCTAAAAATGAATAGTGAGAAGCTCTTGAGGGCTGGATAACTGAGGGCTAGGTGCTGGACTGATGACTGGGATGCATGCAAAATGCATGCAAACCCTAGAATGCATGCAAACCCTAAAAGTGCATGCATGACTGAAAATGTAAATGATCAAAATACTGGTGGGACTAGGATGGAGTGTAGGAATATCCTAACAATTATTTCTAACATGCCATACTTACATATCTTTGAAAAATGATTCTATGTATTATAAAAAATTAGCTTAATATTTACCTTTGAGATTTTATTAACAACTTGAATGCTTACTAAGTGATTAGAAAAATCATTAAATGAAATTAGTGTGTAATATTGGCTTTTAGTTAAAGAGAATATGGTAATGTTCAAGTATTCATGGTCTTTCTAAACATAATTATTTAAACAACCTAGTGAATTATCTTTAAGAGATTGGTAGCTTTGCTTTAATAAATTTTGTGAATTAGCCTGCGACCATGCCCTGTAGTGGATATAAGAGCAGGTGCTAATGGGTAAGGCTAAAGGAGGCCCTGAGAAACTCATGAAGTTACAAGCTACAATATTTGAAAAGTAAACTATATAAAATCTGAATTTGGGTTCCAGGTTTTCCTTTAGAGGAGATATCAATACAATGATGTTAGACTTCAATACCGTGTGTGCTTTTAAGTGGATATGTAATCATTGGTATGAAAGGAGCTTGTTTGAAAATGATGGATTTTTTTATTATATACTTGTAGAAATGTTGACAATAATACATGTTGAATATATTTATAAGAAATTTTATTAAGAGCATTTCTCTAAGCCTGTAAATTTGTTATAAAAGCATCATTGAAACATAGTTGTTGAAGATATGAAATAGGAAATTCAAGCAAATATTGATAGAAGTTATTTAAAAAACGAATTATGTTGTGAATAAATGTTATATGTGTTTGGCATAATGTTTGAAGTAGAAAGAAGAGAAAATAATGAAAGGATTATATCAATAATGATATAGGAGTTTATGTGTTTATTTTTTTTATGTTTATGAGTAAGTTCTAGTACTAAATCTATAATTGTGTTAAGTATAATAACACATACAATACAAAACCATGAATGGTTTCTTTTGAAATTATATTGTGTGTATATTTTTCTTATTCATAATTATTAATACATCAATATGGATTTATCTTAATTTTGGATTTATAAAGCATCCAGAGGGATCAAATATTTTGATAAAATGTTTCCTTAAATGTTGCACTTATGTTTGTTTCTCAAAAGAGTTTATCCCTCTTTGGGCTTGGTAGATCCAGAGTTAAGATGGATTTAATGTTTTTATCCTTACTATGTGATCAAAGCCCTCATATGTAAATCATGCTTTAATGATGACTCAACTCCCATATAGCATAGGAAGAGTTATCCAAGTTTCATTAATTTTTTTAGTCTTAATTTTATTGAAATTTTAAGTTGGCATCAACATTCTAAAATTTTGATTTACTTAATATTTTATTATTGTATTAAAATGCCATGTGAACTTTACTTTTAGCTTTATGTTAAGGTCAACATTGTACAATTTTAATTTGTTTAATATTTTATTATTAGGCCTAAAGGCGCTCTATAGCCCATAATACAAAGTAAACAAGTAATAAATATTATGTCGGCCATAAACAAAAAAGAATAATACAAAGTAAAAAGTAAATATGAGACTTAAACTAGAGACTTTAGAGCTTAGGATTAAATGATAAATATTATGTCAGTTATAAACAAAAAAGAATAATACAAAGTAAAAAGTAAATATGAGACTTAAACTAGAGACTTTACTTTTTACTTTTAATACAAAGTAAAAAGTAAATATGAGACTTTACAGTGTTTGTCGACTTTATCGAGTAAAGAGCTTAGGATTAGGTGGCTGAGGTATTGCACTCAAGGAGAGGTTTGCACCTCGGGTGATTTGATCCCTCTCGACCCTTGATAGAGCCTAGGATTTGGATCTAGGCTGGTTTTATTAAAGTGCCATATGTCATTACCACATTGAACACATAATTACACTTCTTCCTTATACTAGATTGTAGAAAGCCTCTCTTGATGCAATTATTTTTCTTGATTGTAATTTCTAATGAAATTTGTTGAATAAAAATATTATCCTATGTAAATAATAAAAAACACTATATTTAATTAATATTAAATGTCAAATTATAACCATACTTGTTAAATCAAATTTTAAACTTAAAAAGGACTTAACTCTAAGAGAAAATGGTTTAATGGTAATTCTCATCAGGTTTTCCATATAGGTTAGTCCCTCTGTCTCAAATTAGATACTTAGATTAAATCCTTACGTATGCTTGGGTAATTTTGAGAAGGAAGATACTTGTTAATTTAATGACTTTGCAAAATATCAACCTATAAGGTTTATAGAGAGTTGTTGTAAGTATTTGTACACTAAATATAATTAGATTGCATAACATTGTACCAAGTATGGGTTTTTGAAGTAAGCTCTTAAATGTTATTTAAAATATATAGCATTGTACCAAGCATGAGCATAACTTGGGTTTTGAAAGTAAGCTTTTAAATGTTAAATATATATTCAATTTTTTGTTTTGTTATTGGTTTTATTGACTTTAGTGTTAGAAAGGCATGGATGATAATTACATATAATAGTAAATTGGATTCAATATTAGCTAACCAATATCTTTATTATAATAATAATGAAAAAATTAAAATCATTATTACATTTTTTTGCCTTATTATGAAAATATTAAAATCATTATTACATTTTTTTCTAAATAAAAAAAATACTGTACTTTTCTTTTGAAAATGGGAAACAATGATACATTATCTAAAAAAGCGACAAGATGAGGCTCTTATGAAATATCTCTTCCCAATGCGAGCCGATTCTCTCACCTTTCTTTGAACAATAACGAAGTAGGCCCTAGAGGAGCAGGACTATATTCGATTGTGGATTCACCTTTGCTATGATACTTTGGGGAAGTTGGGGTTATGTCCAACCCCATTTAATTTGAACTCACATATTTCATGTTTGTGTTATTTATTCATCTTTGTGATTATGATTGACATTTTTTGGGGAAAGATCAAAATGTAAGTATTATACATATTTGTAATTTCAATGAATGAAGAGGAAATTAGAAAAGTTTAAGATTGAATCATGAAGAAGGCATAAATTGGTATAGGTTAGGGATTTTACTTAATAAAAAAATTAGATTTTTTTTTTCACTTCCCTATTTAATTATAGTTGTTGTTAAATTATTTTATTATAGTTGTTGTTAAATGTTTATTCTGTATTGTTCAATATATAATTTGTCATCTATTCTGGTATTAATAAATAATTTGTTCAACATATAATTTGTCATTTATTTTGGTATTAGTAAAGGTATTAATAAATCATTTGTTCAACATATAATTTGTTATTTATTTTGGTATTAGTAAATAATTTGTAATGTTCACTATATAATTTGCCATCTATTTTGGTACTTCTAAGGTAGAAAAGAAGTTTGAGGGATTGGCTTGCAAGTTTTGCGGTGAAATTTTTTGAAGTATTGGCTTGCAACGACCCATTTCATGAGTAGGACCTACTTTGGTGATTTGAGTTCTAAAACCTTTCAAAGTCCATCTAAGACTTTAAGACCTTAAATAATCATCAATCTTACTTCCCAACCTCTAAGGATTGTTGCAAGAGTTGTTCCATAGCTTTTCAATATAATAATAAACTCCTCCATAAAATTTTGTAGTTTGTATAAGCAATTTATGCCTCCCTTAAGTTTATCTATCTTATTAAACACCATAATATCATTTTCATTACTCACACATGTGGAGGAGTTAATCATATATGAACTTTTAAAAATATTTCCATACAAATGTGGAACTAGTCATATGGAACTATTCATATTTAGACTTTTAAAAAAATTATAAAAAATCCAAAACCTAACACTAAAAGATCTAAAACCTAACACTAATTGGGAAGTTAAGGCATAAAAAACCCTAACCTAGCATAAGCAAGAAATTGCTATTAATACAATAACAGTTAACCGTAGTTAATATTGGTAAGAAGGAAAAGCTTAGAAAATTGGTATTTACTAACAAGAGGAGGAAAAAGGAGAAAATTACGTATGTCAAAGTTGTCGTTAGCGTATGAACTAGTTGTGATAAATTAATTCCCACAAATCTATAGGTAGCCCACATTTCAGATCAATGACGATCCTCGATATTACTGTACTTTGTTTTGCTATTCTAAAAAATTTTCATGCAGTCACGTCAATACCTGTTAACCCACGTCACGTCAATAATTGAAATAATATTTCTCCATGATCGATACAAAATTTCTGTAGAATTCATACAAAATTTTCGATTTCTCAGCCAAACCTGGAATCCAAATGTCGTAGATGCTGCATATATACAAATAATTCAAACGATCGAGGATCAAAATATATCAATCTTTGGATCAAACAACAAAACGTCCACGAGAGGAAGGATATTTCATGTGCACAGCACTATCAAGAACTTTCGGCTCTTTCAAGATGCTTGCAAGTGTCCAGAACATGATTTTGTCTAATAGATCTTCTGTTTGGGCAAAAGTGATATCATTTTATAATAGTGATTTTATTAGATTTATGGATGATTTTGTCTAATAGATCTTCTGTTTGGGTAAAGGTGATATCATTTTATAATAGTGATTTTATTAGATTTATGGTCGGCCACCGGCCTCCATTCATTATGCTCCCTTCGAGGAGATGATAAAGCTCATCGAGCCGCAAGGGGAGGAGTTGGGTGAGCAAATATAATAACAATTGTAAAGGAAAACAGGGGGTGAGCAAATATAACAACTGTAAAGTGAGAGACTCTTTGTTTATGTAAATTATATTAAGTTGGTATTTATGGATTTATTTAACTGGCGTACTTGAGTTATGTTATACAAGGATGTTATTCATTGGAATGTGCAGCAAGTTTTCTGTATGCCATCAATAAACAAGTGGAAGCAAATTGAAATGATATCAAATAATATAATATATTAAAACAAAATATAAAACTCAACAAGTCTGAAATCCAAAATACTTTCTAATCTTAACAAAGACAAGCTATGCAAAATGAAGTATTAAATACTCCTCCTTTTTGAAAAAAACCTTAATAAACAAGTGGAAACAAAATGAAATGATATCAAATAATATAATATCTTAAAACTTGTAAAGGAAAACAGGGGGTGAACAAATATAACAACAACTGTAAAGTGAGAGACTCAATGTTTATGTAAATTATATTAAGTTGGCATTTATGGATTTATTTAAGTGATGTACTTGAGTTATGTTATACAAGGATGTTATTCATTAGAATATGTAGCAAGCTTCGTGTATGCCCTCAATAAACAAGTGGAAGCAAATTGAAATGATATCAAATAATATAATATCTGATATAATATCTTAAAACAAAATATAAAACTCAAAAGTTTGAAATCCAAAATACTATCTAATCTTAACAAAGACAAGCTATGCAAAATAAAGTATTACATACTCTTTTTTGAAAAAAATCTCAATAAACAAGTGGAAACAAATTGAAATTATATCAAATAATATAATATCTTAAAACAAAATATAAAACTCAACAAATCTGAAATCCAAAATACTCTCTGATCTTAACAAAGACAAAGTATGCAAAATGGATTGCTAAATCAATATTTTGATCTTAACAAAGACAAAGTATGCAAAATGGATTGCTAAATCAATATTTTATTTTAATTCCCATCATTCAAATTATACACATTACAATGGTTTTACACCATGTCTCAAGACACTAAAAATGTATTCTCTTAGATATATATTCTTATTATTTAGACAAGTTTGTTAAAGCATTTGTGAATGATATTCTAACTTAAAATTTTATCTTATAAATTTAAAATTAAAATATAAACTTATGTTATTAAATTAAAATAATTCTATTAAAAAAAGCTTTATTTACATGTGGGTTTATGATTTCTTGTATCATATATCATCTCAACTGTTTAGATAGTTATATATAGATGTGAACAAGTTGGTTTTATTGCACATATAACATAGATGTGATTAAGTTGTTTTTATTTTTTTTTGTACTTAAAGAAAAAAAATCTTTTTAAAAATGAATGATATTGAATATTTTAATAAACATTTAACACCTGAAAAATGCGAAATTAGTAAACAGTGTCAATTTATATGTCTAAGAAGCAAATTGAAATGATACCAAATAATATAATATCTTAAAACAAAATATAAAACTCAACAAGTTTGAAATCCAAAATACTCTCTAATCTTAACAAAAACAAGCTATGCAAAATGGAGTATTACATACTCCTCCTTTTTGGAAAAACCCTTAATAAACAAGTGGAAACAAATTGAAATGATATCAAATAATATAATATCTTAAAACAAAATATAAAACTCAACAAATTCAAAATACTCTCTAATCTTAACAAAGACAAAGTATGCAAAATGGATTGCTAAATCAATATTTTATTTTAATTCTCATCATTCAAATTATACACATTACAAAAATATTGGTTTTACATAATGTATCACAACACTAAAAATGTATTCTCTTATATATATACTATTATTATTTAGACAAGTTTGTTAAAGCATTGTGAATGATATTCTAACTTAAAATTTTACCTTATAAATTTGAAATTAAAATATAAGTATGTTATTAAATTAAAACAATTTTATTAAAAGAAGGTTTATTTGCATGTGGGTTTATGATTTCTTGCATCATATATCATCTAGATATACAATTGTTTATATAGTTATATATAGATGTGAATAAGTTGTTTTTATTGCACATATATCATCTGTTTATACAACTGTTTGTATAGTTATATATAGATATGATTAAGTTGTTTTTATTGTTTTTTATTTAAAAATGAATGATATTGAATATTTTAATAAACATTTTACTCCTGAAAAATGTGAAATTAGTAAACAGTGCCAATTTATATGTCTAAATTTTCAATCAAACACTGTCTGTAGCCGATAAGGATGATATTTAATATTTTAATAAACACTTTACACCTGAAAAATGTGAAATTAGTAAACAGTGACCATTTGTATGTCCAAATTTTCAATCAAACACTGCCTATAGCCGATTTATCCAGCAAAAGAATAGCAAACACTTGAAATTAAAACAATTCTATTTAAAAAAACTTTATTTGCATGTGGGTTCGAGATTTCTTGCACATATATCATTATACAACTCTTTATATAGTTATATATAGATGTACTTAAGTTGTTTTTATTGTTTTTGTATTTAAGAAACAAATCTTTTTAAAAATTAATGATATTGAATATTTTAATAAACACTTTACTCCTGAAAAATGTGAAATTAGTAAACAATGCCGATTTGTATGTCCAAATTTTCAATCAAAAACTGTCTATAGCGGATTTATTCAGCAAAAGAATAACAAACACTTGATCTAAGAATGCCGAATTGAGCCGCTTCATTTTTTATAGAAATCATGCTTGACATATAGGCAAAAGTCCTATGGAATTTACAACAGAAATTGTAAAAAATGTTAAATATTATAATTAACATTATGATCAGAAAGAGATTAATTGAATATTGTTTTTAAATAAAAAGTTGTAGTATAACTAAAAATTATAGTAGACTTATAATAGCTGAGTGTCTCTCTGTCTTGCATATTTTGAAAGCATGACGCCAAGTTGATAAAGAAGTCCCATGAATATCAAATCGATGCCTGTAGAAGTACCTACCGTAAATTGACAAGAAGTAAATATGCCAACAAGTTAATGTCTAGAATCTCTGAAAGCCTGAAATCTGTTAAATCATAAATGGTTAAAACTCGAAGGATGACCATGAGTTATTTCACTGAAGTTTATATCGAGGGATGACCATGAGTTATTTCCTTAAAGTTTATATAAAGATTTTACAGAAAATTAAAATCAATGGCATATGAAAAACGTGTTGGAAATATTGTATTTATGAGTTGATAGCGATGCGCCGGCTCTGTGAGACTCCCAATCAGTCATTTTCTCAGTTTGAAATGTCAGACAGTCAGTGAGTTTGCAGCCAATCCAGCTCACGGCAACTTATTATTTAAGTAGCCGCGTATTTGACAGGCCTAGAACTTCTTAGGTAGAAATTTATTAGAGACTTTAATTAAAACCTATAGCTTCAAGTCGAAGCATCGGTGGTTATGAAACTCTATAAGTAGAAGCTCATAGTTGAAATTGAGAGAGAGATGTATGTGAGGGAAGAAGAGTGAAAGGAGGAGAAACTCATCCCGTGAAATGTATGTGAGGGAAGAAGAGTGAAAGGAGGAGAAATTCATCCCGTGAAATGTATGAAGAGCCCAAGCTCTATAAAATTGTGAAATATTGAAGCAAAGTTACTCTGTTTTAAGTGGTAATATATATAAGTCTTTAGTTTTATGTATTCATACTCAAGAATGTTGGTTTATGCATCCCGCACATCTACTTCATATTGACCTAGGTAAATGTTGTTTACATTTACCGTCCGTAAATCAAATCAAGATTCCAAGTATTTCACGGTGGTAAATGTCCCAGTTTAACTCGCAGTAACTTCTACATATGTTTCGATTCTTATGTTTTAGCATGAAATATCTTTATGCAAAGTTTGTTTAAAGATTGGGTTATGCGCAGTTAAATAAGTATGTGAAGTTAACTTGTGTGAAGTTAATCTTCCTAAAGTTAAAGAAGTTTGCAAATATAAATTTCTGCGAAGTGCAAAGTTCATGCAAAGTCAAGTTCCGCCAAGTTAAAGAACTGCGCATTTATGTGAAGTTCAACTACGACAATTCAATCTTTTGACTATGTGGTGTGTTTTTCCTTTTATCTAGTATCAGAGCTTGGTTTACGGAAAGTAAAAATTGTATTTACAAAAGGGGAAAAGCAATTAAAGGTAAGAATGGCTTCCACTTCTGGTAATTTATAAACTCCGATATTTTCTGGTAAAAATTATGAATATTGGTCTATAACTATGAAAGCTTTGTTTAGAGGTCAAGATGTATGGGAAATAGTCCAGCACGGCTATGTAGAACCAGCAGATCTGACAACATACAACAATCTCACACAAGCTGAGAAGGATGTCTTAAGGGAACAAAGGAAGAAAGATGGAAAGACGTTGCTCCACATACATCAAGCAACACATGAATCCATACTCCCAAGAGTAGCAGCAGCGCAGTTAGCTAAGGAAGCGTGGGACACACTGGAAAATTCCTATCAAGGTTTGAACAAGGTAAAGACTGCCAAACTTCAAATTCCTGAAAGAGATTTTGAATCTCTGTCGATGAAAGATACAGAGTCTGTAGACTCATTCTATACTCATGTTATTGGTCTATTTAATCAAATAAAGTCCCATGGAGAAAATCTAGGTGACCAAAGAGTTGTTGAAAAATTTCTTAGAGTTATTCCAAAGAAATTTGAATCTTTAGTTGTAACCTTGGAAGAAAACAAAGATATGTCCCAATTTACTATTGATGAATTGCAAGCCTCACTTCTCAATCATGAATATAGAATCAGCAGTTCAAAAACATCACTAGAACGTGCATTCGCAGCACAGTCATCCATAAGTCGTGGAAGAGGCATAGGAAGATCAAACTCTAGAGGTAGAGGAAGAAGTTATTTCAAAGGAGGACGCAGCAGCAGCCATGCACATGGCACTGTTAGAGGTCAGAATCAAACTTCCACTCAGTCAAATGGACAAAGTTATGACAAATAAAAAATTCAATGTCATTACTATAAGAATTATGGACACTTCGCATATGAATGAAGGAAGAAGCAGTATGACCAAGGAAAGCAAGGCCAACCACAGTCAAGCAACAACAACACTCCGAATAGCTCACTGTTCTTAGCATGTGCATCTCCACTTGAATGCAATCCTGTCCAACAAAGTCCAAATGACATATGGTATTTAGACTCAGGTTGTAGCAATCATATGACTAGTAATTTAAATCTATTTTCTAGTTTAGATAAATCAGTTTAAACTGATGTCACACTTGGAAACAATATTCAAGTTATTGTTTTGGGTAAGGGTACTGTTGATATTCTAACCAAACAGGGGGAGCAGAAATTTATTCATGATGTTTATTATGTTCAAGGTTTGAAGCATAATTTGATGAGCATAGGACAGCTGATGGAAAAATTTTACAGAGTTCACATGATAGGAAAGCATTGTGTGATCAAAGACATATATTCAAGCAATCGGTTAATTTCTGAAGTGCAGATGACAAGCAATCGCTTGTTTCCTTTTAGGATAAGGCCAATCATAAAAGGAAAAACAACTCAAGTCGTCCATACAAGTCAGAATGAAAATTATGGATCTGCATTCAGCGCAGAGAGAAAAGGAGCAGACGTTCATTGCGCAAAGGAAGAAAAAGACAGCAAAATGCAAAGCAGCGTTCCAGACAGAAATAAAGGATGAATCCTGGTTATGGCACTTCAAATTTGGACATCTGAATTTTGGTGGGTTGAAGCTACTACACATGAAGGATATGGTGAAAGGATTTCCATTGATTGAAAATCCAAAAAGAATTTGTGAAGGCTGTATTTTTGGAAAACAGCACAGAGAAACTTTTCTAGTAGGAAAGTCATACAGAGCACGCACACCACTTGAAATTGTGCACTCTAATATTTTTGGACCGATGCAAACACCGTACATGAGAGGATGCACTTATCTTCTCACATTTATTGATGATTTCACAAGAAAAACATGGTTTTATTTTCTAAAACATAAATCTAAAGTGTTTAGTTGTTTTCAGTAGTTCAAGGCACTTGTAGAGAAGCAGAGTGGTTACAGCATCAAGATCTTAAGAATAGATAGAGGTGGTGAGTATGTTTCAAATGACTTCCTAAATTTTTGCAAAAATCATGGCATATAGAAGTAATTCACTGCACGGTATACACCACAACAGAATGGTATCGCAGAGGAAAAACAGAACCATTATGGAGATGGCGCGCAGTATGTTGGCAGCCATGCATCTGTCAAATGAATACTGGGCTGAAGCAGTGGCAACTAATGTATACATCATGAATCGATGTCCAACTAAGAGCGTGAAGAACAAAGTTCCACAGGAAGCATGGACAGGTATGAAACATAGTGTTTCACATTTAAAAATTTTTGGTTGTGTAGCATACGCACATGTTCCAAATGAGCTAAGAAAGAAATTAGACAATAAAGGACAGAAATGGATTTTTATTGGTTATTCTGAAGACACAAAAACATACAAGTTATATAACCCTGTCACAAGAAAATTTATTATCAGTCGAGATGTTCAATTTGTAGAGAATGAAGCATGGGATGGAACTGTAGAGAGGAATGTGAAAATCATGTCACATGTTGAACATGATGACATTGCAGAAGATGTGGTTGAGACTCCGCATGTATATCAGAACTGCGCAGCTCCGTCTACTCCCAGGACTGCGTAGCATGTTTCATCACAAGCAACTCCGACACAAGTCCCAGTTCAAGCAACTTCGACAAGCACACCAAGTGCACAGCAAACTCCATCAAGCAGTTCACGCAGTTTGACACCAGCAACTCCAACAAAAACAAGAACTCTGCGTGAGATATATGAGACTGGTACACTTAATTCATTCTCAATTTTTTGCATTATTTTCTCAAGTTAATGATCCTCTAACATTTGAAGAAGTTGTTGAAGATAAAGTTTGGGCACAAGCCATGGATGAAGAAATAAAATGCATTGAGAAGAGTCAAACATGGGAATTAGTTGATGTTCCTAAGGACAAGGATGTGATAAGCGTGAAATGGATTTATAAGACCAAGCAAGATGCTGATGGAAATGTGTAGAAGCACAAGGAAAAATTGGTAGCAAGGGGATTAACACAGTAGGCTGGCATAGACTTCAATGAAACCTTTGCACCTGTAGCACGAATGGACACTATCAGAACAGTTTTGGCCATCGCATCACATAAGACATGGCATGTTTACCAAATGGATGTTAAGTCTGCATTTTTAAATGGTTATTTGGAGGAAGAAGTATAAGTGGAGTAGCCACAAGGCTATGAAGCTCTAGGACAAGGACACAGAGTATATAGATTGAAAAAGGCACTCTATGGTTTGAAGCAAGCTCCTAGAGCTTGGTATAGTCGCATTGACTCATACCTCATTCAAAATGGATTTCACAGAAGTGAATGTGAGCCAACGTTGTACACAAAAATCAACAAGCAAGGTAATAAGCTAATTGTCTACCCGTATGTAGATGATTTAATATTTACTGGTGATTTTGGCATAGAGGAATTTAGATCAGTCATGGAAAGTGAATTCGAAATGACTGATTTGGGGCTTATGAAGTATTTTCTGGGCATTAAAGTCCAATGGACTGAAAAAGGCATATTTATATCTCAGTCAAAGTATGCAAGTGTTTTTTTGAACAAATTTAAGATGTTAAACTGTAAGACAGCTCCAACACCAGTGATAACAGGTTTGAAATTGAGCAAGGATGATGATGGATCCAATGTAGATCCTACGCTATTTAAAAGGCTTGTTGGCAGCCTTATGTATCTTACAGCAACAAGGCCATATATCATGTATGGATTCAGCTTAATCTCAAGATTCATGGAGTCACCAAAAGAATCTCATTGGCAAGCAGGTAAAAGAATTCTGAGGTACGTAAGTGGAACAAAAGACTTTGGTATTTTGTATTCAATCTCAGAAAATTTCAAACTCATTGGATACACTGATAGCGATAATGGAGGAAACATGGATGACAAAAAAAACACATCTGGGAATACATTTCATGTAGGAACAGGTGTTGTATCATGGGCTTCAAAGAAACAACCCATAGTAACTCTTTCTTCAGCAGAATCAAAGTATGTTGCAGCTACAAACGTTGCATGTCAAGCTATTTGGATGAAGTGACCTATCGCATAACCAACAAAAACCCACAGTCATTTACTGCAACAACAATTCATCCATCGCACTATCAAAAAATCATGTATTCCAAAGAGAACCAAGCACATTGACACAAGGTATCATTTTATCAGAGAATTGATAAACAACAAGGAAATCTGTATAGAATTTTGCAGGTCTGAAGATCAGGTACTAGATATATTTACAAAACCATTGGCAAGGGACACATTCCAATATTTGCAAAGTTGTTTGGGAGTGACAAGTTCTACACAGTGAACTATGTCATGAACAGAGCATGTTTCAGCTCTGAAACATTTTGTAAAAAATATTTTTGTTTAATAATCCCCATCCGCTCATAATTAAGGGGGAGTGTTGGAAATATTGTATTTATGAGCTGATAGCGTATCTGATATGCGTCGGCTCTGTCAGACTTCCAGTCAGTAATTTTGTCAGTCTGCAATGTCAGACAGTCAGTCAGTTTACAACCAATCCAGCTCACGGCAAGTTAGTATTTAAGTAGCCGCGTTTGTATTTCGCAGGCCTAGAACTTCTTAGGTAGAAATTTATTACAGTTTTTAATGAAACCCTGTAGCTTCAAGTTGAAGCGATCTTAAGTCAGTGGTTATGAAACTCTATAAGTAGAAGCTTATAGTTGAAACTAAGAGAGAGATGTATGTGAGGGAAGAAGAGTGAAAGGAGGAGAAACATATCCCGTGAAATGTATGAAGATCCCAAGCTCTATAAAATTGTGAAAGATTGAAGTAAAACTCATCTATCTGTAAGTGCGGCAAAGTTACTCTATTTTATGGTGGTAATATATATAAGTCTTTAGTTTTATGTATTCATTCTCAAGAATCTTGGTTTATGCATCTCGCATATCTACTTCATATTGACCTGCGTAAATGTTGTTTACATTTACTGTCTGTAAATCAAATCAAGATTCCAAGTATTTCACGGTGGTAAATGTCCTAGCTTAACGAGCAATAACTTCTACATATTTTTCGATTCTTATGTTTTAGCATGAAATATATTTATGCAAAGTTTGTTTAAAGATTGGGTTATGCGCAGTTAAATAGGTATGCAAAGTTAACTTGTGTGAAGTTAATCTTGCTAAAGTTAAAGAAGTTTACAAATATAAATTTGTGTGAAGTGCGAAGTTCATGCAAAGTCAATTTCCGCGAAGTTAAAGAACTACGCATTTATGTGAAGTTCAATTGTGCAGCTAATCTTCACGCAGTAAAAAGTTAAATCGCTTCGTTAAAAAAACTATGGATATTAGAATGAAAACAATATAGGAAAATAATATATATATATATATAGATACAAAATTACCACAGTTGGCCAAATTTGTCCAATATTGTTGAGCAATATTCCGTTAAACTAATAGTAGTGTCAATGATCATTTCCCTAGAATCAAGAAAGTTCACTAATACGGGATAGACTTCTGTGACAATTTGTCTTTCCACAATGAAGACAAGGACAAGGATGGGGATCAAAACATTTCCTGCACAACGGACATAATTATGGGTTGTTGATCGTGTTTATTCTCGTATGAGAATATCCTTGTTTGGAGTAGCTTATCTTCACTCCTTCGACCAAACAAGTGAGCTTCTCCTCTCTGCCAGGCGTGCACTTGGTTATAATTGTGCATCAATAGTGGGTGTGCTTGTTCAGATCGCAGAGTGTAAGTGGTCTTGGCTCAAATATGTCTACAGAAATGGCTTAGTAGAACTCCAATGTTAGTTGTTCATCAATATAACCATTGCACAATTTCCACTGAATCAATTTTAAAACCGGAGGAAGTTCAGGATTTGCCATTTGAAGGGTGAATCCCATTGGTCTTCATCGAATATGGGGTGATCTCGTCATTCACTGTGGTACGATTTTCCATTAATCGCCTTAATTAATGCGATATACCATCACTCAAACACCTGTGATATGGGAAATAGCTGAAGCAATCTGAGTTAATGGGTTTTTATGTATGGCAAGTCTTCATAAACGTGGTGTATGGAAAAAAAAACTACTAGAGATTTAGTGCGCAAATCCAATAGAGGCTGCATGGATGTCAAGTTAATTTTTGTCGATCTATGTGGCCACATGCAAAGTCACGGATCTGAGTCCGAAGGACGAGCCTCCAACAAAGGACTTGGGCAACCATGACGCGGGATACCATGGTCGTTGAGGGAATTTTTCTCTGGTGGTGTTGGCAAATTTGGGAAGCCTACAAAGTGATTCCAGCACCAGCCTTAACTAACTTCACATATCTGGATTATTAACTATGTTCCGGCTTTTTCCTGTAGCTATTGTGACTTTCTGTTTGGTTGCATGAGCACCGGCAAAGAGATTCCAGCACCAGCCTTCACTAACTTCACATATGTGGATTATTAACTGTGTTCTTGTAGCTATTTTGGCTTTCTGTTTGGTTGCATGAGCACCAATATACCATGTTAAGAAATATAACAAGCAAGCATAAGACAAAATCTTTCTAAAAATTTTTAACAAAATTTCGCTAAAAAGCTTCGGCTATTTTCTTTTAAGTATGATATTATATAGTGCAAGGATCATAGCCAAATCTCTTAAACTAATTTATACATATATACCTCTATATACTATGGAATTTAGAATAGAAGTTGTAAAAAACCTTAAGATTACAACGTATTTATCATTATATTCGAAAAGAGATTAATTGATTGGTATTTTTAAATAAAAAGTTGAAGAATAACTAAAAATACCTAACATTACACTTGTTTAGAAAAGAATAATTGATTAATTAATCCAAAACTAAGGATTCAAATCATCCTATAACCCTTTGAAATATTGGTATTTCGCTTTCATTCTCATTACACGAGCCAGCTTGAAGAATTTGAAATAACAAATGTCAATGTTTCAAGGCATTTTCATGATTCTAATTTGCATGCTTATTGCAAAGTGGCAGTGGACGATCCAAGTATCTTGCCAAGATTACTACTTGGAGGACCGGTTTGAATCCTAAACATTTAGCTTGATTGCAATCATCACTCTGTTTGTTAATCATGCTAGATAGTAAGTTAGAGTCCTTTCTAGTCAACATTCAGCTTGATTGCAATCATTCCTGGGTTGTTATGGAGACAGTAGGTTCTAGTCTTGCTCAGCAGACATCTAACTACTTATTCTCTGCAAAGAAGTATTAGGAAGAAGCTACGCAATGACGCAGGCAACTGGAGACAATAATGTTGGAGAAGTCAAATTACCAGAATTTGAGAATGACCTAGAAGTTGCAAGCATTTTCATGGGAAATTTTGACTATCAACCATTGGAAATTGATAAAAAGAAACCATTATGTTTTGTTGCAAATGCTAAATTGATGGTCAATATCCTATCTACTCATAGTTGAGTGCAGCAAATCCAGGTTTTTTTTTTCTAATGTCTAAACTTTATGTTATTTTGCTAGTAAAAGAAGGGTATAATTGTTATTTTTTGAATACCACGCCATATGCATCTAGACTGATTATGGTTTAGAGAAGACCCAATCTAGCACCAGTAAGTATATGTCGGGAACTGGCATATGCTATGTAACAAAACAACTAAAAAATTAGTTAAACATTAAACAAGAAACCAAGAAAGCCAAAAATCAATAAGCCAAGCAAGATCCACAATTATAGCATACCTCATTTGAGATTCCTTGAAATCCTTTCTAGTAGGTTAGGCTAGCCTTATTTTGTTACTGTATGTTACAAAAACAACAGTTCTATTTATGTAGGCCCCTAGAATGGTGAAACCCCAAGCAATCGCTCACAGATGGCTCTAGGTATTTTGTAGCCCTTCTTTTTGTGCTATTGAAGTAGCAAGATATGGGCAGATGAATACCAGGCCATATGCATCTAGACTGATTATGGTTTAGAGAAGACTCAATCTAGCACCAGTAAGTATATGTTGGACACTAGCATATGCTATGTAATGGAACAACTAAGAAATTGGTTAAATATTAAACAAGAAACCAAGAAAGCCAAAAATCAGTAAGCCAAGCAAGATCCACAATTATAGCATACCTCATTTGAGATTCCTTGAAATTCTTGCCAGTAGGTTAGACTGTCTACAAAGGAAATGTGTTATAGTGAAACAAAATACATTTCCATCAAAATTACCATGAAATAAGCCTCTTAATGAAGAAATCGGCCCCAATGTTAATATGTTGTATTAGTAATCAAACACTACTAAGACGTATAGAAATCCAACTCTAAATTGTGCACATTTGAACTTGTAATATGTCTCTGAGGTAGGCGAGGTATCCAAAAACATACCAAACCAGGTAGGGAATAAAAAAAATACATGCACACAGAAAGTGGATCCCAAAATCATAAAAGAAAATGAAAAAAAGCTTGCAAAACCATACAACATGCACCACCCAAAACAAACAACTGAAAAAAAATGAAAAAAATGAATGGAAGCGGGCGAACATACCAACAAAGCCTCTGATAAAGAAGAAAAACAAATAAATGGAAGCCACGACAGAAAATACCCAAAGCACCTAGAGACAAATACAAACAGACATGAAGAAGAAGAAACATGAATGAATGTACATCCAACAAGAAATATGAATATATAGCCAACAATGACATGATATATTCTCATTTCAATGCAAAATCATGGAGGGCATCACCATCCATCCACTGCCTGTGACCGTTAAGGCATCTCCACTCCCTCATGTACCGAGTTTCCCATCGCACTGCCATGCTATGATAACAAAGGCATGAGGGTTATTGAAGCAAGCCCATCGCACACTTATTAAGTCATAAGTTGATAGCTTGCGAATGCCATCATGCAGATTATATCAGTCACAAGACTCGACACAGTTTTGCTAATTTTGCTAATGTTTACTGCCAGAGATCCTCGCGGGTCTGAATTAACAAAAGAATCATGGAAACGATTTCCTATTCTCTTACTAAGAGCAAAAAGAATCGATGCATCTCGCAGAACAACTCCAAAATGCAGAACTTACGCATTTGCGTGCAAAATCCAGAACTTACCCTTTAAAGGTCATATGGAGCATAACCTACATCCAAGAAATTATAGGACAAATATTTATAAACTTGGGATGGAGGTGGTAAGTGCACGTAGTGTGTGGTAAGTGCAAGTCATGCTTTCACCCACTGACATTGCATGCGCTCCATCTGTCACAACAATCCCAAGTGGAAAATGTAGGTAGTATTCATGGCAAGCATAGGTCATTCTTTCACCCACTGGCATTGCATACTCTACATCTGTCAAACAATCATGTGAAGTCGTTAGCTCTCCCAAATACTGCCTCCCCTTCCCCGATATGAGATGAGCATTTGACTTAAGCTAAGGTCTTGAGCAGCCTCAAAAAAAGGCCAAATAAGGCTTCCAAACCGCTCATTGGCCAGAAGCCAAAAAACTTGGAAAAACGTTGGTTAAAGTGTATTAAAAATAGTGCCAAAACTAATATATCATCACTGAACGATTTCTATAGTCCTTGTTGCTCGTCGGCAGAGACTAATAAACATCATATGAAGACAACTTTCAATTCAACGTCATATAAATAAATTTCCATGTAATTGTTATAACTAAATTAAATGAACATATCAAAACAACTTTCAAGTTAACATTATATAAAATTCCATGACATTGTTATAACTAAATTAAATGAACATATCAAAACAATTTTCAAGTCAACATTATATAAAAAAAAACTTTGATGTAATTGTTATAACTAGTAATTATGTTTCAATGTTCAAAAATATAAATTAAAATAATATTATAGACCATTTGAAAATGGAAAATTTAAACTTATTTAATTTGATATAATTGTTATAATTAGTGATTATGTTTTAATGTTTAGAAAATATAAATTAAAATAATATTATAAGCAATTTGTAGATAGTAAGTTTAAATTTATTTATTTTTAACAATTTATTATTGCAATCTTGGTGTACATGGGATTAAGGTTAAAGTCATTAGAAAGTACATGATTTCATTGAAGGTATTTTTTATGATTCCAAGAGATTTAATATATTTATTAAGAACTCATTTTCCAAGTTCAAAATAAGTTAATGGGCTTAAAATCCACTCAAGAGAGGAAACCTACTTCCTTGAGCAAACCATTTTAGATTTTAGATGAAGTGATTTTCCTTAATTATGGATAGTATTATTGATGAATGTCCTTTTGATAATTTTGCCACCTTTATATTAAAAAAAAAACAAATCGAAATTCCTTTAAGAATAAAAACTAAACATGATGTTTGGTCTATTGATACATGATGTTTGGTCTATTGATAACTATAGTCTGTCCACATGACTTGTGAAGAACATGGTTAAAATTTTAAATTATCCTCTAAATTGTGGGTGAATCCATGAAGATGGGTGTCTATTTTGGGGGGTTCCGTGAGAAAATAATTCTGAATTTTTCATGTTTTCCATCTTTGGGCGAATAAAAGTGATATTTTTGTTTGGAATTTCACTTTTCACTAAAAAACAAACTTTTAGAGAACTATGTTAGCTTGTTATCCATATTTTTTTCAATTTTTTATACTGAGATTTGATATGTCGATTCAACAAATGTTTGACAATGTGTTCTTATAAAACGAAAGGACTACAAAATAGCCATGTTTTGTCGCACACGTAAAATCATTGTTAAACTTGTTTTTTGCAAAAAACAAATATGCTACAACAATCTACACACAATATACTACGGCATGACTATAATTTTGTAGCAAATGGATCTATATACTAATTATTATATTTATTTGAATTCAATCAATGCGGAAACCTTTTCGATTTTCAACATATTGTTTGTCGCAAAACTTTTCTCTCAACTGAATATAAAACTAAAAATTCTATGAATACCCTTTTGAAGTAGACACGACAATTAACTGCACCATAGTTTTCTCAAATTTTTTCGTGGTGTATTTTTAAAGTTATGGATTTTTCATTTCACCACATTTTGAAAGAGATGAAACTAAACTCGACACCTGTTAAGAAAACAAACAATTACAAATATCAGATCTTACCTATACATAAAGAAATCTATATATTTGGAAAGTAGATTCAATAACGAAACTAATGGTATCAAGTCCGACAGTCACCTTATAGTGTAAGAGACCATTTTTACCTACCGAAAATGGAGAAACCTGAAAACTGTGAGTGGCAATCAGATTTTCAGGTTTCAGAGGTTATTCGGCCGAATAACTGTTTTCCGTAACAGCGACGTCAATTTAATCAAAGGTTATTCGGCTGAATAACCAAAGGTAAAAAAAAACTCGTCGACCGGAAAAAAAATAAAATAAAATAAAATAAAATAATTTTCTACACTTCTATAAATAAAACTAAATACTTTGATTAATTTCGCACATTTCAATTTCGCATACTTTTTGGTCAGAATTTTTTTCAAGGGATTTTCTAAGGAGCTTTTTTTGCAAAGAGAGTTTTAGTTATGAGGTATTTTTTGTCTTACTTCTTTCTAAAGAATACATTGAAAGAATTTTTTTGCAAAAGGAGTTTTTATTCCAAGCTTTTTGCACTCCTTATTTCTTTGCAATGAGTTTTTTTCCAAGGAGTTTTTAAGGAATCTTTTTTGGCAAAGAATGTTTTTTTTATGAAATATTTTTTTCAAGCTTTTTGCACTTTTCATTTCTTTGCAATGAGTTTTTTTTCCAAGGATTTTCTAATAAGTTTTTTTGTAAAGAGAGTTTTTTTTATGAAGTATTTTTTTTATTACTTCTTTCTAAGGAATACATTGAAAGATTGCTTTTCTAAGGCATTTTTGCAAAATAAGTTTTTATTCCAAGCTTTTATACTTCTTAGTTCTTTGTAATAGGTTTTTATTCCAAGTTATTTTTTCAAAGGAATTGTCTTTTTCTTTCTTATTTATTTGAAAATGATTTTTCAAATAAATTTTTTCAAAGTTTTTTTTTTCTAAATATTTTTGCAAAAAACGTTTCTTTCCTTCTTATTTCTTTGAAAAGGGGTTTTTTCAAAGTCTCCCAAGTTATTTTTGCAAAAAAGTTATTTCGTTGCAAAGGTTTTTACAAAGAAATCTTTTTCCCGGGTATTTTTTCAAATAAGTTTTTTTTTTCCAGTGGATTTACAAAGAAGATGTATTTAGAAAGTGTTCTTATTCTTTTCCAATGGGTTTTTCAGCAAATGTTTCTTTCCAAAGTGTGCATTTACAGAGTTTTTATTCCAAGGCATTTTTGCAAATAAGATTTTATTTCAAGTTATTTTTACAAAGGAGATATATTTTTTCTTCTTATTTATTTGAAAAGGGATTTTTTCAAAGTCTTCCAAGTTATTTCGTTGCAAATGTTTTTACAAAAAAATCTTTTTCCCAGGTATTTTTTTTTTTTCCAGTGGGTTTACAAAGAAGATTTATTTTGAAAGTGTTATTATTCTTTTCCAATGGGATTTTTTCATAGGTGATTTATTGTCAAAGAGTTCTTATTTCATTCAAAGAAGTTTCTTTTTAAAGGAAACTTGTTTCCAAAGACTTTTTCTTCAAAAGACTCAAATACAAGATTTTGATAAGGTGAAGTAAATTTCAGTTCATCTGTTCATAAATTTCGTAATTGTTTTTAAATCTTCATTTTGTTTTATTTACAATAAAATGATGATTCTTTAATTTATCATTTATAGATTAAACAATCATGGGCAGTAAGAGAAACCGTCAAAGAAAATATGATCATAAACATGCTGATGATGATGATAATAGAGAAAAGAAAAAACTTAAATATCATGCCAACAAAGCAATCCTTGCAGAAATGCAAGCAATGATTATTGAAGATACAAATACAGTTTTACATGATAATGTCGATTAAATGGAAATTGAAAATAGAATACAAAAGGAACAAATTGAAGTTGAAGAAACCATTGTTGAGGATGTCAATAGTGATTTACATACTAATGTCGATGAAGTCAATATTGAAGATCAAGTTCAAGAACCAAAAATTGGATTAGGTATGTATATATTGAATGTATTTTCCAAATTCATTTTTTTATAATGAATTGTATTTTTGGATACATGTTTTAAATTAAATTTACCTTGATGTATAGGTACTTTCACCATTGATGATAAAACGTTAGAAAACGTTGATTGCAATAAATGTGGAAAAAAATACCCATACACTCTGCACGATATCGGGCTCAAAACATTTATGATGATGTTCTGAAGAATTATTCAGCAACAGGACAAACACAAATTTTGAGATATTTATTAGTGACCAAGAAGTTAGAAGATGCTACATCATTATTGGCTATTCACAAGGCGACCAAAGAGTCGAAATTAAAACATAATGTGATAGAAAATATAGGTGATGCAATAAAAAAGTTTGGAAAATATAAGAAGAAAGACATTAGTACTGCACGAAGAGCAATTCATACAGCAATTATTTCGACTAGTACTAAACAAAAACGTTTGACAACACAGCTAGCAAAAGCAGTTGGAACCTCAAGAAAGACATTATACAGACATAGCAAATTCAGAATGCAAATAGATGAAAATGATGAACTTGCTTGCTGGGCAATTATTTGTAGACAGCCTTACAAAGATAGATGGGAGCAAGGGTTAAAGATATTGTACGGAAATATTGGTTGACACATGCTCGAGTTTCACCAAATTCAAGAGATGTAATACGACAAAGAGTATTACGAGGAGTATATGTAATCAGTCCAAAACATATAACGGATATGACACAAGTACAATTGTTCAATAAATTCAAGGAAGATCATCGTGAAATTAATGTGTCAATCACTACATTTGTGCAACTAAAACCATGGTATGTTAGACCTATTACTATCCGTGACACATGTTGTTGTCGTTATCATGTGCAATTCCAATTATATTACGACACATTTCTTGAATTTGGTAAAATGTTTTGAACAAATTCACCACCTCCGCCCACAATACGTGAATTCATATCTCAAACCCTATGTGAGAGAAATGAAGATGAATTATTTTATAATAAGAAATGTGTTAATGTAAAACATTGTAATCGTTGTGAAAATTTGGTTTTATACCACAATAAATATCCTATCGATACTGATCACTCATTGTCAAATGTCACTGTTGATTGGAGAAGATATGAATACATTACAAGTACTAGTGATGTACATTCCAAAAGGATTGATTTGCGAGAAGATAAAATAGGTGTGGCAGATTTTATCAAGAAATTCGAAAGTGAAATTTATAAATACACCAAGCATTCACATAGAGCAAGATGGCAAGACCTTCAATTCAAACAGTCTCGTGAAATTTTTCCACCAGGAACAATTTTGTCAGTGGTTGACTTTGCAGAAAATTAAACATTTGCTACACAAAAAGAGATACAGAGTGAATACTATCATTCTGACCAAGTTTCAATATTCGTCCATGTTTTATATAGACATTCTCAACAGGATGTTGATGACATTGAAAGCACGTGTGACAATCGAGATGTGATTAAAGAATATCACTTTTATATCAGCGACGATCGTACACATGATACACATTTTGTTCAACATTGTATTGAAAGTATTTTCTACAATTCACTAAAGGAACGTAACATTAAATTCAATGAGCATTGCATATGGTCAGATGGATGTGCCGGACAATTTAAATCTTCGCGATCATTTTATTGGTTATGTCAACTTCATAAAGCATTGAACATTAAACATCATTGAAATTTCTTTGAAACTGGTCATGGAAAAGGTGAACATGATGGTGCAGGAGCATGTGTAAAAAGAGCACTTCGAAGATGGCAAATGAACCATAGTTCTGCACGATTCCATTCAGCTACATAGGTTGTCCAATGGTGTAAATCACATCTAAACCATGATTATAATCAACAATCAAAAAATATGCGAAGGTATGTACACACAAATGTTTTAATTTATATTTTATTGTCAATTTAAAAGAAAGTATGTGTACCTAACATCAAAATTTGTCATTTGTGTACTAGATTTTTTTGGCATGTTGGGATCCAAGATATAAATAGATCAATACCATACGACGCTAGCACCATACACGGGACTAGAGATTTTCACTCTATTCAAACAAAATCCTTCCAAAACATTTATGCATTTGACAGTAGAAAGCAATCATGCTTTTGCCATATTTGCACTGAAAATATTGAATCTACAGAAGTTTGTGAAAACATAACGAACAACTACGTGAAACATTGGAAACACACAGAAATTAATCCTAAAGGGAAAATGCCACTAGAAAGCATTGAAGAATTAGAATCAGAAGATATAGCAATATCATCTGATGGCGACAGAATTTCAGATCTCGTTAGAGAAGGTAATGATCAAATACCACTGTTTTGTCAATTGTTCATTCTTGTCATTCACCTTATACACATGTATATTAGTCAATTTAATTGAATTAAAAATACTGACATCAATTGTAATTTGCACAGGAGATGTTTTTGCCGTGATTGCACCTGTCAACAACAGCGAAAATGTGAAGTATTATTTGATGCGATGCACTGAAGGAAAAATGAAGTTATTGGAAGATTACAATGACAACGAATATACATACGAGAGAGGATCCATTATTTTAAAGGGCTATTTTTTTCAACAAACCCATATGACTCAAAATTATGTCTACTTTCAGGATTATGAACCTGATGTCATATGTTGTCAATATAGCCATTTAGTATGTGCATCTCGAATAAAATTGGTTCAAGTTCCATCGAAAAAACAATAAAAAAATAAAAAAATGGAATCTATCCAAATATGACCATGAATGGATAATTGAAGACGACATTCCATTGCGATGTTTTTAAAACTATATATTTAAAATTAATAGATCAATGGTTTTGTCGATGTCATTGTCAAATCTGTACAATATATTTTTTTATTTTTATGTTTATGATCTTGAAAAGAACTAGAATATAAAAGTTTAAATAATCGTATTCTAGTATGCTGAAATTTGAATTCAAAAATTATTTGATATTGAAAACTTCAATGTGTAAAATTTTTTACTTAATTCTATTTGAAATACTTTATTCGGGTCTCCATATGTCTATTAGACCACTTAAGGGATGAGATAACGAATCTGTGGTTGTCGTCACTCTCCGCCCCGAATCTTTAATTTAAAATATCGCTTGTGTAAAATTATTTGGTAACGAAAACTTGAATGTGTAAAATTTTTGTCTTAATTCTGTCTGAAATACTTTATTCACGTAGACCCATATGTCTATTAGACCAATTAAATGATGAGATAACGGATCTGTAATTGTCGCCACTCTCTGCCCCAAATCTTTAATTTAAAATATCGCTTGTGTAAGTTCACATAACTGAAATCATGGCAAATGGAGACAACGATTATTTGATTTTTAATCACAAGAAAAAATTCCAGGATTCTGAAGCTTATGATAAATTAGAGAAATGATTATTTACAACAAATCGATGAAAATTCATCAAATTGTTGTTTAAAATCATTGCTCTAATTTAGCACAAACTTCACAATCATGTAATCTTCGCTTATGATTAAAAAACAAAAAACCGTTATCCCCATTTGCCATGATTTCAGCCGCATCAAATGTACCTAAACATTGAAAGTAAGAATTATTAATTAAAAATCCATATATCAAAATTTGAACAAATAATATTCATTTTTCAAACTTCCTAAAATTTGAACTTAACATGTGTTCCCTTTTAAACTTCCTAGTTCATCCATATTTCTATCAAAACTTCTAACATTCATAAACTTCTTAACATTTAAAGATAACATTCATGTGTTCTTAACATTCATTTTAAACTTCCTAGTTCTTCCATATTTATATGAAAACTTATATAACATTCATAATCTTCCTAACATTCCTAAGTTTCATAACATTCATAAACTTTCTATTTCATCCATATTTCTATCAAAACTTCTAACATTCCTAAAACTTCATAACATTCAAAGTTAACATTCATGTTCTTAAATATCATTTTTAAACTTCCTAATTCATCCATATTTCCATCAAAACTTCAAACATTCCTAAACTTCCTAGCATTCTTAAAATTTGAACTCAACATATGTTCACTTTTAAACTTTCTAATTCATCCATGTATCTCTTTCAAAGCTATAACATTCAAAAATTTAGCATTCATGTTCTTAACATTCATTTTAAACTTCCTAGTTCATCCATATTTCCATCAAAACTTATATAACATTCATAATTTTCCTAACATTCCTAAGTTTCATAACATTCCTAATCTTCCTATTTCATCCATATTTCTATCAAAACTTCTAACATTCCTAAAACTTCATAACATTCAAAGATAACATTCATGATCTTAAATTTTATTTTTAAACTTTATAGTTCATCCATATTTCCATCAAAACTTCAAACATTCCTAAACTTCCTAACATTTCTAAAATTTGAACTCAATATGTTTTCACTTTTAAATATCCTGGTTCATCCATGTATTTCTATCAAAACTTCTAACATTCCTAAACGTCCTAACATTCAAAGATAACATTCATGTTCTTAACATTCATTTTTAAACTTCCTGGTTCATCCATATTTTCATCAAAACTTCTAACAAATTCTTAAACTTCATAACATTCAAAGATAACATTCTTGTTCTTAATATATTCAATCTTAACATTCATTCATGTTTCAATCAAAACTTTCTCATTATGAACTTTAAACCTATGTTCATCCATTTTTATACTTCCTAAATAACATTTCCTAAACTTCATAATATTCAAGAATATCATGTTGTTAACATTCATTCTTACATATTCATTCATTCATTTAAACATGCAAATATATATTCTAAACCTTTAAATCACACCAAATATGCCAAATAAGCAAAAATAAACTAGATCATTTAAACCAAGATTCACAAAATATGTAAGTTCAAAGAACATGTATATAATCTTCAAAAAAATACTCATGAACATGCAAGTTCAATGTACCCATATATGTATATATCTAGTCCAAAAATAAATCTCCTCAACATGTCCAAAACAAATCTTTGCAATCTAGATGCATATCAACAAAAAAAAATTGTCCACCATGCTATAAAAATAAAATGTCCACCATGCTATCCTCCACTCGGGCCTCCCCCTGGACTCAACCCACCCTGCAACATGTATAAAAAAATATTATGAATATCATTTAAATTATTTAAACTTTATTCAGAAAATTAAAATATTAAACTTATATATCAAAAAACAATTCAAATATTAACAATATTACATCAAATTCTCCAAATGCTTGTCCACCACCATCCTCAAAAAGAGTTTTTCCTTTGCCTCCAAAAGATTTGAGAGACCCAAGCTGCAACATATATAAAATCAATTTATGAATCTCATAAATTACTTAAATCCATAAAAATTAAAATATTAAAACAGTGAACAAAATTAAAGCACTAAACGAAATTACCTCTCTACCAATATCTGCTGCACTAAGCAAAGAACCTATATCTCCCCCCTAAAATTTAAATTGTATTAATAAATAAAACATAATGTAAACCAAAAAAATTACTATGCCAATTAACTTAAAACTAAAACAAAAAGATTAAAAAACATTAGCTCACAATAGATGATAAATCATTTATAAAGTTCGTATCTAAAGAAACCTGCATGGATAAGTCAAATTAACAATAAGATGCATAGTTAAATTAACATTAAAAAAATAATAATAATAATAATATATATATATATATATATATATCAAATTCAAACATAATTACAAATATGTTAATAATAAATATGTATCTCTCTCTCTAGATTTTCGCTAGTTGAAATGTGGAAAGAATGTTCATTCATCATTCTTGAAAACTGCAACCAATTTAAACATTTACATAATGTACCTATTACTTTACATCAAAAAACATAATTTATCATTCATATAATGTAACAACAAAAATCAATTCAAAATAAATAAAATATTTAATTAAGATCAAGTCATATCATAGTCAACAAACCTCTCCCAAACTCGATGTGCATTGGATATAATATTTGCTGCTAGGTCATGACAAACCTTCGCATATGCCCTGATATCTTCAATGCTCATTCCATCTATCTCATCATCAGTTTTGTAAACAAACTTTTGACGAATAGCAGAATGAGCCCTTTCTCGAACCAATCCCACATCTACTCCAACTAATGTTGATGATAAACCATTGCCAACAAAATTCCTTGCAGTTGTCCCAAGTTGAGATGTGGGCTCTATCTCTGATCTTAATTCCACCAACCTAGGTGGACGAGATATCTGGGGTGGAGGTCAAAGAGTTGTAGGATCTCTAAGAGCACCTTCTCGATTATATATTTGACCCTTTCCAACTCCATAAAATTTTGAATGAACATCAGTATAGTCTGGCTTCATATTTAAAAAAAACTCAGCATAAAAAAATCTAGCAAAATATTGAGAAACCTCATCGTTCCATGGAAATCGACCATAGGCTGCAAAAAACCGATCATAGAGTAGATGTGCAAGATCAGGATGCTTGAAATATTGCACTTTCAACATTTCTCGCTTCAGACCTTCTTTGAAATTAAACATTGATTTGGCCTGTTCTTTCATCACTCTCTCCTTCACAACATCCCATTTGTCTGGACCCATCACTTGTTCCCTTCGTCTTCGCATCAAATCTGCAAAACCATCTGTAGTTGGTCCGAGATTCTCATATGCCTGAATGAAGTTTTGCAATGATCCCAAAACAATCTCCAAACTTTGTTTACTCTCTGGAGGGATATCCATAGTAGACAAATCATTTTCCAACTTGTCGTAGTGGGATCTACATCTTTCAAGAGTCATTTGATGATCACCACCTTCCCATGGAAGCTCCCAAAGTAGATCAGATGGATATGTTGTAATGGGTGTACAACCCTCAGTTAATTCAACATATTGCGTCCTAGCTCGACCATCATCACCTCGTGTAGAATGGTGAGCCTCTTGAGAACCTTGCTCTGCACCCTCATTCGTCTTCCTTGCTTTCTCTGTCTCCCTTCCTATAGAATTACAAGAATCTTCCGAACCATGCTCTGCTTCAAATGAAAATAAATTTTTATTTAAACACAAATACAAATTTTGTGCACACAAAAAAACAATTTGCATATAAATGTTAAAAGGTCGATATTCATATACCAATAGAGGGTCGAGATCGACGTTCTCCCACAGAAGATATAGGGGAATCATTTGTACCCCTTTCACCTCGTCGATGTGAACTATACAATAAATTAGAATCCCGAGGGGAGGTTGACAACCTCCGATTATCACTTGTAAGACCAACCCCAGAAGTTTGTGAAGACCTCCTACGCTTTCGCTTCAAAGAATCATCTCTTTCCATTTGATATATAATGCCTACACTTATACAAATATCAACTAATTACATATTCAAATCCTACATGTTAATTCTACGAATTCTAAAACCTAACTACTAAAGAGACTAAGTTATTTAACAAGGACCTAGATTTACCTAATATCATCTAAGAGTTCTCAAAAAGAGTATAGCTAATATTGTTAGATGTGTGAAGAATTAATGTACCAATTTTCTAAGTGTTTTTGATGTCTAAAATGAATGGAACCAATATAGTTAAGTACTAAGTGAAGGGTTCATTTCTTTATGTCAAAGAATGAGTTCATGAACCTGTTTTAAATTCTAACCTCAATCTTAAATTAATAACTTAATTGATATTTTAATACTTCAAACATAAATTACATCTTCAAATATTTTCATTATTGCACAAAATAAAATAAAAATTGACAATTCATGGTATTATGTTTTGAGTTGAAATGTTTTCCAAATTTGTCATTTTCGATAATGGTTTTCAGTTTCTAAATTAATAATTTAATCAAGATATTTTAATACTCTAAACATAAATTATATCTACAAATATTGTCATTATTCCATAGAATAAAAAAAAATTGACCGTTCATAGTATTATGTTTGGAGTTAAATGACATGTTTCCTAAATTGGCCATGTTCGGCAATGGTCTTCAATTTCAATCTGATAACGGTAACGATTCTTGGTATTATGTTCTCCAAGTTTGCCATGTTGTAAACAAAGGAAAACACAATACCAAGAATCGCCACCTTTACAAAAATAAAACTCAAGACCATTGTGGCATAATATCACCTAATAGTTTATAAAATGACTATGACTATTATTGTTCAATTGTATAAAACTTACTATAGTACATCTAAATTAAAGCCTATTCATGTCTATAGTTTCGTTGTACCTAAAGTCCATTTAAAGTTTTGCTGTATCAAAAATAGAGTTTAATTGTCTAAAGTTTGGTTGTATCTATAGCTATCTATCCACATAGTTTGTAATAGAACTAATATATTGATCTCTGCACTCTGTAAACATAGACAGAGTTCATGAACTCAGTCCATGTCCATGTTGACAGAGTTCATGAACTCTGTCCTCGTCCATTTCAACAGAGTTCATGAACTCTGTCCATGTCCATGTTGACAAAGTTCTCAAATAAAACAAGCCTATATATAAAATGGGATATATCATTTACAAATAAAATTACTGTCCTACTTTTATTTTCATTTCTAAACACAGGCAAATCCAACAATTTAAAAAAAGCAACTAACTGAACACTAAACATATTCCTCTTTTATATTTAAATTTAAATCATTTTCGACATACAATTTGACCAGAGTCCAAGAACTCTGCGAAAGTGGACAGAGTCCTTGAACTCTTCCCATTTGGGCAGAGTTCATGGACTCTGTCTAATTGGATGCAACCGAAACGAAAGCAGCCCAATTGGACAGAGTCCATGAACTCTGCCCAATTATTGTGCAGACTTCATGGACTCTGCCCATTTGGGCAGATTTCATTGACTCTGCCCATTTGGACACAGCCGACACGAAAGCAAACGAAACGATTGCAAGCAAGAAGAAAGCAGGCAAATTAGAAAAATAAATTCTACTTACCTCTTCAGACGCAGCCGAAACAAAAGCAGGCGAATTGATATCTGGCCGAAGAGAGCCCAAAGACGAATTTGAAACAACTAAAACAAAACGAACAAAGTAGACGGAAAGGAAAACCTGCAATAACAGCAGCAACTTAAATAAGAAAACCTGCAATAACAATAGCAACTTAAATAAGAAACTTAAAGACAAAAAAACACAATTTCAAAAGGAAAATAGAAAAACTTTTACCTCTGCACACCACCGTGTCGATATGTCGCCAGCTACAGCAACTCACTGATTTTAGAACGTCCACGGGATAACACTCCGACAAGAAAGCTCCACCAGAAGTTGTGCAATTACACAATAAACATTAACTGTCTAGGCGCAGACTCCACCATATAGCGTTCAACGGCCGAAACAAAAATACGACCGCGCAGGAAAGGCAGAACCTCACGTACGTGCAGATGGCGAGAACAGAGGGTGGCGAACAAACGAATGGTAGAGGCGGGGTATGGCAGCAACACTCCAGCTACGACGAACCGCCGAGCATACGCGCAGGGTGGCGGATCAGCGACACACAACAACGACGAATCGGGTGGTGGACAGGCGACAGAGCGGACCGTTGACGCAGAGGCGGGGCCACCATCAGTGCCAAAGGGGTCGACAAGATCAAGCGAAAGTGACAGGGAATGGCCGCGACTGAGCTTTTATGCAGAATAATTATTCGGTCGAATAATTGAACACAGCGCCATGAGTTTTCTCCGTCCAGCTAAAACTTCGCACACACATCGAGGCCACCGTTAGGTCTAACGGTGGCCCGTTAACTGTTATTCGTCCGAATAAATACTAAGTTATTCGGCCGAATAAGTTTAATTATTCGGCCAAATAAATAAATTATTCGGCTGAATAACTAAAACTTATTCGGCCGAATAACCTCCGCTATAGTTCTTCCCCCACCGATTCTCACCAAAGTGTTACCCACCTTCATGTTTCCACCCTTGTATTTTTTTGAATATTGAGAACTTAATATGCATATCAAGGAATTAATATTCACTTGTTGTTTAAAAGTAAGAATCATTTTGCAGTAAGCCATTGTGAATCCTAGTACCTACATCTAGTCATGCCAAAACTTTGTGGGAAAATTTGTTTTGGACCATGATTCATGGGTTGGAAAAGTCACCAAAACCACCATACAAATTGCAGCAAGACACATATTTCCAACGACTCGACTAGTTCTCCACTATCTTACTCTCAAGGTGATGTGGTTGTGGGCTCTTCACTCAGTAATTTACAAAAAATAACTAGTTAAAGATGGAAATGGTAGTTGACAATTGGCATTCCATAATTGACTTCCTATATGAATTGTCAGCAGACTTTCTCATAAAAATATTCCTTAGGGTGTAAAAAATGGTGTTAGGATATTTGATTTATTGGATTGTTAGAAAAGTGTTTATCATAAATAAAAAATAAACAAGAGTTGCGTATAGCTTAGTCCCTGCCTTAGTTATACAAACACCAAAATAATTTTAATGCAAATTTAAAAAAAAAAATACATATAGTAGACTAAAATCAAAAGGCTAGAATTGAACAATGACTCAAAATGTCTCATTAGTGAAAAGCAACAACAAAGGTAGAAAAATAGTGCACAATATGTGTATTTTGATATGCACTTTGAAGATCATCATTGGAACATAGCACAATGCCCCAAGGCCATCTTATGTTCAAGCATATCCACTAAGAGTTCTCAAATTTTCATAGTGGATCATTACAACAACAATCAACACAATAAATAATATCACACTTTGGTACAATACAAAAATGAAGATTAGTTCCAACTAGCTAATAAATCAATAATATGGCAACTTCTAGACAAAAAATCAATACTAAGAAATACAATCAACACAATAAATAATGGCACGCTCTAGTACAATACAAAAATGAAGAGTAGTTCCAATTAACTAATAAAGAAATTGTATGGAAAATGCTAGAAAGAAATCAATACTAAGAAATACATCAACACAATAAACAATATAACACCCTAGTACAATACAAAAATGAAGAGTAGTTCCAACTAGCTAATAAAGTAATTATATGGAAACTGCTAGAAAGAAAATCAATACTAAGAAATACAATCCGTCAGCTATAAAAACATCATTGGAACACTAGCTACATAGCATAATGACCTAAAGCCGATTTTATTTTCATGACTATCATCTACAAGGGAACATGGTTTAAAGGGAAATTTTCTGAGTTCATGATCCAAGCTAAACTACATAAACAATCTCATAAAAAGTTTCATCCATATACTTCTTGATCTTTGATAATTCACATCAATTATCAACAATGCATTAATGCATTGAATGGTTGAAGTAATTTAAGTTTAAATTTTGGCAAATTTACACTTGACTATTACATATGGAAATACTATTGAATCAAAATTATTGAGACATATTCAAAGCCCATTTAGATATGTCAAAATATGAATTATATATATTAGAAGCATTGATGACCAACCTTCTTCAAAAAAATCTAAAAACTTATCTAATAAATATAACGGTATTGCTTAACATGTTATGTCTGTACAATTGTTAATGATAGGTCATACTCTTATATAAATACAGGCCATACTAGCAGGTTGCCATGCATTGATTACAATTACCCATCCTGCAATTATTTTTGGGTAGACCCAGAAGATTGTGTGCACAAAGTATTGTTAAAAAAAAATCATTGTAAGGCAACTAAGGACACCATAACAAACTTACATCTTGCAGTAAAAAATCGTGGACTCTCCAAAAGTAGAAGGAAGGAGTTCAAAAGTAGAAGAAGGAAGGAGTTCAGATCATCAATAATTGATAGAATGTACAATATGTAATAGTTGGGCCAAGAATGCTTTTACTGTCCTGATCCATTTAGAAGGCGAATCCACTAGAAGAAAATTGAAAAGAACAAAACTTTTTCACCTGGGGCACATGGTATCTTGGCGAGATGTCATTACATACATAAGACATGTGGGGCATCCAACCAGCATCATGACGGCCAATTTTGTATCGTCTTTTTTGGTCTTCAAGTTTTTTCCTGACCTTTTGTTGCTTTTGCCCGTCGCCGCTAAAGAAGCGCAAGATGATATTGCTGAAGAACACGAATATGAAGACCCTGAATTCACCCAGAAATTGGAGGATTCTGAAAATGAATGTGCCAATATCCAAAATATAATAAAAAATTACTCAAAATTACTTGAATATAAAACAACTGTTCCCATGAAACTATCATAAGTGAACATGTAAGAACCCGATTTCGCATACAAACACAATGTTGTCGAGAAAATAAAGACAATAATTTGACTTGTTAATTTTTAATATATAAAATAATAAAATATACAGTTTCCTCCTCTACCAATTTCAAAAAAATTGACTCATTATTGCTTTGAGCTTCCTACAAATAGCTTATTTTCAAAGACAAATCTCCTTATAATAGGTGTCGAGCTACTTTCCATTGAACCCTTTGGGCAATGGACCCATCAATGCTTCTGGTTGATAGTAATCTACCAACAAACAAGCCATTAACTACGCCTTTATAAAAAAGTTGGGCCAAAGGACCAGCTAGGCTAGTTAATTGTAATCTACCACCGAACCATTAATTGCACCTTTAATAAAAAATTGAGAAGCAGTTGCCTTTGCTATGGAAAATAATGATCCAGGAGATAATGAGATAATGTCAATGCCACCTCTCTGCCATGAATAGTACTAGCTAGGTTTGTGGTGACCATGAGCTTGGAAGTTGGACCTACTTTGGTGACCATACATGCACGTGGAAAAGGCCTTTAGGATCCCTCTATGAAACTCAAACTCCATGCAAGTGCCCTCGGAATTTACAGGTCTTTGGTACCTTCAAATCTCTGTGAGGGAAAAGAATTCAGTGGCCAATTTGGCCTTGAAATGACCGTAGTGATGTGATGGAAGACCATGATCTACACAAGTGGCCAACGTTCAATGCATTGCAGATGCATATACATATAATAACGAAGTCTACCAAACTTGCAACAATACACAGTTTAGTTTAGTTGATAATCCATTTGGTTATCCAAATTTTATTGTAAAATTGCAGTTTGTAAGTATTAAGATTGCAGATTTACATCGATCAAAGTTTTCCAATCAGACGTTCCTGTGAAAAATACCAAAAAATCAAGAAGAATAACATGAATTAATCCATCTAAAACCAAAATCAAGAAGAATAAATTGAATTAATCCATCTAAATGAAATATTATTTGATCATTGATGGTTAAATTCTTTTTTGAAAAATAATGATACAAAGCCTAACAGATGGATTATAATGATATGAACTAACCATTGATGGTTAATTTTTTTTTGAAAAATAATGATATGAACCCTAACAAATGATTATAATGATATGACCCAAGAGGCAGATATGGGGTTAAAAACACCTCTCTAGTTCACTAGACTATATATACATCATCTTCACCTACAAATAGAAAAACATTTAGTGATGAACACTGGGATAGGTATTACTGGTGGAATCACCATCAGTCCCTCCATTGAATGAAAACCTTGCTCCAACACAGTAATTTTGAATTTTTCTTTGCAATATCATACAGTTCTCATCAAGATGGCCTATCAACATCATTTACTATAGGTGCATGTGATCACAGGTTTCCTAGACATCCAATCCAGAACAGGCCAAGTAATTTTTGCATGATTAAGATTGGATTTTGGCATGATTATCAGTTTTCCTATTTTTTAATAGATGGGAGTTAGTAGCTCATAGAAATATTTTTATCAATTGAGTTCAGATCTGATCTAGTTTCACTTTCAGAAGGCTGTTAAGGCCAGAGGGTGTGTTAATGGTACAAACATGTTTATTTCCATCATAGAGTTATAGTGGCAACCTACTATATCATTATTTTTAGAAACAGTGTCATTTGCACCATCCTTTTTGCATATTGTCCCAGAAGAGCTCATCCATTATGGAGAAGCCCTCAGCCCTAGCTCAGAACATATGTTTTAACAAACCTTTTCTCTTATGGAGATGGTTGACACAACAATTGAAAAAAGGTGGGGGGGTAAAATCTGGATCTATAGATTTTCATATAGCCTATGTGAAGAGGCATACTATCTTTGTTTTGCTATTCTAGGCATGCCCTGGAAGTTCTATAAGCATTCTTCCTACTGGAGAGTTTGATGAGGCAGAAGAGTATGTTGATACAAATGCAATTTTATGGGAAACGACCAACTTGTCTCAGCAAACATTAGTGCAGACCCCTGATTTGTTTTGGTTAAGGTAGGACGTATGCAAATTTGAACACTTGTCCTAGTGTGGCATATTGAGTTTTGTGTTGGATTTTTTAGGACCAAAGGCTAAAGTAGTGGATCGGGCATTAGAGTCGGGTTTTATATTTTATGTTCAATCTTTTTTTATGCAGATTTCCATTATAGTCAACATTGATTATTTCATTTAAGCTCATACAGATCCCGAGGGATTTACTAATCTGCAAAGCCTCAACCTGACTTAAATTCTTCTTCTTTTCTCCTTGAACACTACGTTTTCTGAGCAGAAACAATGATCTCCATGCATTTCCTCATAGAAGGACAAATTATAATTAATGTTTGTGTTTTTGGGTCATAGATTTTGCTTTGGATACTAATGTTACAATGTTTCATATGCAGTTTTAGAGTACAATGGATTCAAATAACACTGAATTTTTGGGAAAAAAAAAGCATGAGCAACAACCTAGTCAAGAACATCAATAGAAAAGTTCTTGTCATGGTTTAAAAGGTACCATTTCTGGTGCACACAAACACACCTAAAGCTTACAAACGCAACAACAGTATGGCATGAAAATCAACAACCCTGCAATCCTAGACACAAACCTTGAAATCTCTCCTATATTTAACCAAGTCCATCTATGCATTGGGATGTTTTTATTCGGTCAAGAGTATCAAGCATTATTCCACCTTTCATCAAATATCATTAGTTTGGATAAGGAGACTTTTCTTTTTCTTAGAATCTGGCTAATGCATTTGGATCTGCAGAAAATTTTTGTTGTTATTTCGCCCCCTTTTCAGGTTTTAGGTTGCTTTTTACGTACAGAATTGAAGATGCTTTTTACTTACAGAACCAAAGATGGGCCAGAGCATGGCATCGAAAGGAGAGAGTTTCTGGTCCAGTGAGAAAACCCCTTGCAGGTAATGTGGAATCTCTTCGATAAACCATTTTTATTCATAGTGAAGTTGTGGGAAATCGCAAGTGCTTTAAGTCTTTTATTTTTTTTACAGTTCTTACATATTGGTTTGATCTGGTTAATTTCGGAACAGGTGAAGAGGAGCTTTCGCCATGGAGCTTACGAGGGGACGCGAAGCTTCAGTCTCTGTATATTTCTGACGTTTACCGACTTGATTCTATATCTATCCATCTCAAATTTCAATTCACCACAGATACAATTCTCTATCAAATCTTTTTAATGTGGTGTTTAAATGTCTCAAATTTCAATTCGCCACAAATGCGGTTCTCTGTCAAATATTTTTAATGTGGTGTTTAAATAATTTGCAGGAAATTTGTCGAGATTAAGTGGCACGAGGGATGATATAGGACGAAGAGTACTAACATGCAATGTCCTGATTGGTGGTTCGTACGTTCTTTCGCCTTATTCATTCTGTTAGATAAGCTAGTCACTGATTTTTCTTCATATTCGTACATATGTTCGCCTCAAAAGGAATAAAACAGTCATTAATCCGATTTCTCATACTATGTACAGGTACATATTCTTTAGGCACGCAATCAGCCATCCTCGGTATGGATAAACAGCTAACCGTAGAGGAGTAGGGTTAACAATATTTTCTTGGATATTTCCCTCTGCCCTTGCAATCTTTTGCCCAGATAATTTTATTTGGCCGCAGTATGTATATGGAAGATAGATCCATTATATGGTTTTTCTTGATAAATAATGGCCTGCATTAGTATGCATAGAGCCCTAAGCGAAATGCTATTGACCTACTGTTGGTTATTTCTTGGATGTTAATAAAATTATCTTAGCTATTACCTTGAAACCCTTCCACTTTCAAACGTTAACACGCCTCAATAATGAAATTTGTCCTTTAAAAAGTGAATTGAACCCACTAACTTTCAATGATGCTTCGATGAATGATTTTGAAGAATAATGTAGTAATGTACAACATGTGAAACTTGAATGTCAAAAACATTATCGAATTGAGAACAACGATCAAATAAACTTACAGCAGTCCATGATTCGAACAACAATAACATGGGAAGTTGGATCCATTCCAAACTAAGGGGCCTTGAACCTCATTTAATGTGACAATTATAGTAAGGTAGAGCTTTAATAATTATAAATTTAATGATTTTTTCATGAACAGAAACCCGACCTGCTAGAAACTCTAAAATCATGAACGAAAAATCAATAAAACAGAAACTCTACCTGCTAGAAATCATCGTAACATAATTATTTGAGGAAATTCAATGATCATGTAACAGCTAGTAGCATACTAAAAAACAACACATGAATGGTAAACAAACATCTCAATGAAATCCTTAGCATTAGCATTCCAGGCAAGAAAAACCTCTACAAAGTCAATTTGAATAAAAACTACAAGGCGAATTTACTTACTCTTACAATGCTCCTACTATGCTACATCCCTTCCATCGACCATCTTAACAACAGAAAATGACTCTCTAGCTCCAAAGTCCATAGTCTCCGACATCCTATAGATGGAGGAATAAAATTACTTAATATTTATATATATTTGGACGCCAAAGATAAATCTGGAGGAGAATGTACTGAGAAACAAATGTTAACATGGAATTTTTTTTACAAAGGATTCAATATTTTTCAGCAAAATTTGATATGTCCACTAATAGCAATGCTGATATCATCAATAGAGATCGTTTGCAATTATTTTTTCTTCCACCCTACCTTGCAACCAAACAAACTTGGACTACCTTGTAACAAAACAACCCAACATTAACCTATCGATACAACAGGACATTCTATATTCATAATTGATCCCCGCAACAATTCCAACATCTTATTAAACTATATTATATCTGTTGAAAAATGAACCGATAATCCATGGACTGAGTCATTTGGAAGATGGAAAATAAAATAATTTATTTCCTACAAATTATATTAATACCAATTCCATTGCATGCCTTAAAAACTAAAAGTCTCAGACTGCAATTGATCATCTAGAAACACTAAAGGCAATCAACATAAACTCGAAAGGAAAATTTAACAAGCTAATATAGAAAACAAAATGAACGCAGAAGAAACCAAAAAGAAAGAAGGGATTGCAGTACACCAACAAAACATTATGTATCAAAGGACATTAAACAGGCAAAGGCAGTGGAAGGACTAGCATTTGAATAGTACAGTAGCATTTAAAATACTTGAGGATTCTCTGTACTATTTAAATAATGTTTAAAATACTTGGACAATTTATGTACTATTTTAATTTAAATAGTACAATAGCAATAGCTGAGGATCCCCTCGTATAAATTTAAATAGTACATTAGCATTTACCCTCATATTTTAGACATTATTTAAGAAGCAACCCTGCCACTGAAAGAGCCCTAGCAATATAATTCAGGTGACATTATTATTGTGCGACCCTATCATGCATAGAGTGAAGAAAAGCCCTAGCAACATGATATAGGTGATGATGTTTATTATGCAATCCTATAATGCATACACTGAAAAAAATCCATAGCAACACAATATAGGTGATTATTTATTCAATATTTAGTTTGCATCCTTGTTATGCACAGATTGAAAAATGGCAAGTGACAATATTTATTATGCAACCATGGCGTGCATAGATTGAAAACAAGTCCTAGATGACATTATTTATTATGCTACCCTGTCATACGTAGATTGAAAAAAAATCCCTATCAATATAGGTGAGATGAACACACCTAAAAATTTAAATTCGGACTAAGACAAAAGACCTATAAACACCACAGAATTAAGCAAAAAAATGTTTCCTTGGACATAAAATCTGAAAAAGAGTCACAAAATACCTATAAAAAGGCTGTGAAAGAAGCATAAAAGTTATTTCCACCAAGCGATCTGGCTGTGCCTCCATGGTAAGGATATGCAACATTAAAGAAGTAAGTTCTCCAACTGACCAGCTCGACCATTCTCTTCTCTTCCTCCTGATAGGCGCTTACCAGAAAACAGAACAGACAAACAGATACGCATACAAATAACAAAGAACACACAATACATATAACAGAGACCCACAGAGCACATATAACAGAGACCACAGCAATCAAATACACAGAGACCTCAGAAGAGAAAAGAATTATCTCAAGGCACAAGCAAAGGGTAATGCAGAGCAAGCAAACATTATATATAGAGGTGCAGGATACTTTTCACCAATGGCTAATTTTCTCCCAACATAAATTAGGTACACTACTAAAATTCTTTCTACCTTATAGTTGGTTCTGATTGCATAGAATGCCCGCTTCCGCTCCAACCTCCGCCGCCAAATATTTTTCCATTGCCGCCCCGCTTCAATCTCTGCCTGCTAAATATTCTTCCACCACCACCCCATTCCCACTCTTTCCTCCGCTGTCACCTCCTCCACCACCGCGATTCCACACTTAGTATTCCTCGTCTCTGCCACACTTGGCATCTATCTCTGCCACACTTGGCATTCCAGGAGGCACACAGTTGTAAAAAGGTTTAAATGCAGAGTTGCAAACCTGTCAACCTATAAACCTTGATGCCTTCAACCAGATAGGTATGTCATTATGCTCAATTGTCAAGCTATCCATTATAAACAAAATATCTAGATGTTAACACTTGCAAGTTCAAAGTCGTTCTATTTTCATTTTATTTTCATCTTTACTTAATCCTTGCCAATGTTGAAACTTGTCTTTTCAAGCACTTTTCATCAATCAGACTTACACACTTATTAAAATATTTTATTAAATAAATACAAATAAATATTCAAATTATTTCAACATTGAATAAACTATAGGAAAGTTTTAGAAATAGTTTTTTACAGAGTAAATTAATACTAAAAAGCGGAACATATAGTCCCTCCGTACGGTAGGGACTAAAAACTATAGGGTACAATAAATATTATATTAGTTTAGTTTAGATTTATTTTAAGTATAGATTTATCATAAATTGAGGGGATCACATTTATTGATATGTAAATCTTTTTAGAGTACAAAATTTTACGGAAGGTTTAGTAACACTTGAAGGGATTTGATTCCATTGGCAGTTAAAAGCACTGCATCCACAGCTCCATGAGCAACATCCAAACTCCACAGGTGAACCAACGAGAGAATTCATGAGCAGAGCCGTAGAGCACGACACGACCAGGTATTAAACTAATATTCCCACAGTTAAAAAAATTTAAACATATAAATATTAAATATTAAATTCAAATTATTAATACACTGCATCGATTCAATTTATTAGCAGTTTCAACATTCTTCTTTTAACTTAATAATGAAGTTAAATGGACAGAATCTCTAGTAGAAAAATGGAGTTCAATCAATTTTAAAAATTAAAAGTTTAAACCCATATTATAGAGCAATTGTAAAGTTGTAATACAACCTTGGTTCTTTGCTCATTTGACATATACAACATTTGTCATTTGACTCATTTCATTTTAAAAAAATGCATTTAAAATTTAAAAATCTTTTTCAAAAATTGAAAAAAATCTTCAATACAGATTTAGGATGAAATTGTTTTTTTGGTTTAGTATTGCAATTATGAAATTGTTTTTTTTTATTCAGTAGTGAAAAGAAATAGGTTGGGATCAAAGAAGGCAGAGAATTTAGTTTACATTCATAGCACACTTTGTCTCATATCTCGAAAGGACCCAAGGTACAAGGAGGGTCCTTTCAAGAAATGGGACCAATACACAGATGATGTTATACGTGTGGACGAGGAGGTACAACTAGATGGCCTTGTTGAGCTTCCTCCAGTTACTATGGATGAGCAGGAGCCTGGACTTGAGAGTGATACCTACCTAGAGAGCCTATTGAAAGAGGACCTTAGTGATGTTGATGATGATCCTATGGATGTTGACGACATGGCTTGAGAAAGCCAACGCATTTATATTGTCCATTGTTCTGTGTTTTGACTTTTCTAAATTTTGTATTTGACTATTTAGTATTTAGTATTTTCTATTTCATGGTTGGAAATGCCATTGGACCTTGGCCCATTAGGAAAATTTTGAATGCAATATGACAATGGTTGAATGGAATCATAATATAACCTCCTCTTGATATCAAATTTTAATTTTATGTTCCAATATGAATGTTGAATGAATGATGAATTAGTTAATTTTAAAGAAATATGCATGTGACATGTTATGATTCATGAATCATGATGTTTTTAAAGTTTAAAATTTTTAATTTTTTTTTTACAGCTATATATATATATATATATATATATATATATACAGTACCCTGACGAACCCAAGTACCATGTTTCAAAAAGTGGCGTCCCCGTCCCCGCACCCGCGTTTCCTAGCAACTTATATATATATATATATTGTTTTGAAGTTTAGGTTAAGGAAACATTGTGAAATTTTATTTTATTATTATTTTATTGTTTTATTAAAGTGCCACATGTTATCTCCAAGTTAACACAAAATTACACTTCTCTTTCTACATACTTGGCTATAAAAAAAACTACCCAATTAATTCCTTAGGGTACAATAAACATTTTATTAAATACTTTGTTGTAACACATCATTTGATCAATATTTTTCTATAGTGTTAACATATTCTTATAGAATAAATAATATAAATATATAAATACATTATGGGTATCCATCATTTCAATGCTATTGTGTTACTTCAATATGATTGTTTTAGGTGTGCAAGTTGGTGATGGTTCTCATGTATTTGGAGTTTTGACTAAATAGGTATGATATAGGTTGATTTAAAATTGAACAAAATCTTTAAAGATGTTGTTTCATTATACATGAACTTAAAATCATGGTAAAACTCTATTATGTATCAAATTTCTACTAATTTTTATCAAATTACATCCATACAAATCAACATTATATTTAATTTTACATTATAAAGCATTAGCATATTGAGATAAAAACACAACCCATTTTAAGTTCAATATGCAAACACAACCCATTTTAAGTATTAATGAGAAAGTTCAATTATAGTGCATTATGACTATAGAATAAATTTAAAGGAGTGTTCTTTGAAAATATATGTATTATAAAATGATATGGGATAAGGGGCACTCATATTGCCCCTTCTTATCGATCAAAAATTGTCCCAAAATCTGGAAGTGAGTTGGTGATGGTTCTCATGTATTTGGAATTTTGACTAAATAAGTATGATATAGGTTGATTCAAAATTGAACACAATCTTTAAAAATAATGTTTCAGTATATATGAACTTAAAATCATGAAAAAACTTTATTATGTTTATTAAATTTTTATCATTTTTATCAAATTACATCCATACAAATCAAGATTGTATTTAATTTTATAATGCTATTAAAATTAGCATATTGATGTATACAAACACAACCCATTGAAAGTATTAATGATAAAGTTTATAGTACATTATGACTATAGAATAAATTTAATAGGTGTGTTTTTTGAAAATATATGCATTATAAAATGATATGGTATGGGATAAGGGGCATTCATATTGTCTTTCTTTATGGAACAATTCAAAGTTCCACCCTATTGTCTAGAACAATGTCTATAAAACCTTTCCCTTGAGTGTTTCCCAAAACATGAACATAAAAAATGGAACTTTGCCTAAAAAGAGTCTATTGTCATTAAAAAAATTGGCCAATTTGAGTATGGACAAATATATTTTTGTTAAACACGTAGATGTATGGATAAATGCAATAAATAGAACTAAAATTCAAAGTCCTTCATAGAATTAAATAAAATGAATTAAAAGAACTAGATTTCAAGAGGCTACTCAAAACCTAGGTTAGCATGGAGCATAGTATATTTGCCTAATAGTTCAATCAATTTCACTCGGTGTAGTACATTTGCATGATTCTTAAATCAATTTCACTTGTTTCACCATTCTTAAGTAAAAGAGAGTTTTCTTTTTTGCATGATTCTTTAATCAATTTTACTTATTTCACCATCAATTTCACTTATTTCACCATTCTTGAGTAAAAGAAAGTTTTCTTTCTTTGCATGATTCTTCTATCAATTTTACTTGTTTCACCATGAGTAGAAGGGAGATCTTTCTTTGTGCATCACTTACCACTTATCACGACTTTGCAAATTTTTTTGTCAATAATAAGAACTTTGCACAAACCATTAAAATCAATATCTTCTTAATGTTGTTGTAGACTTCAACATATATCTATCTTAACCCATTGCTAATAAACATGGAGAAGAATCAAAAGAAATAAAAAAGCATTTTTCCATATACTTAAAAGATAATAGGAAAAAAAAGTGAATTTACTAGTCTATTTTATTATAAAAAAATTTAATTATTATGATTTTTTTTATTTTATTTTTAAGAACTTCATAATTTTCAATTTAATTTATTAAATTATCTCACATATATAAAAATTGTAAATACAATTTATTATTTTAAATTATATACATTTACGTTAATGCAATGATTAAGAGATTGCAATTGAAAGCTACTTTATTTATTCTTTTAAAGCGGTTTATTTAAATTCACTTTAATTTTAATTTATTTACAAATATTTAAGATTTAAATAAACATAATTTATTTGAAGGGTTGGATTTCTTTGGATGGGGAGGGATGGCGAGATTTCTAGGGTTTTTCTGTATTTTTGCAGAAATTTTCGATTTTGATGGTTGATTGGGCGAATGGTGTGGCCTATGACGACTTGGAGTCAAGCCGTATTGGCCTAGTACCATCCAAGGTTAAAAAAAGTGGGAATTTTTCGATGGTTGTAGGCTACACTTTCTCTCATTAACCTGATCTTTCGGTTTTTCTGCAAAATAAGTGTGTTTCTATACTCGGTTGTGGTTTTTGGTTTCTGGGTTTACTCTTGATTTGAGGGTCCCTACCTCTTAAGCCCTATTTTAGAGCTGAAGTTGGCACAGTTTGGTTTATCCAAATTTGGAGCTTTGTACTTTTTCTGATCTCGTGGGGAACTTTATTTGGCACTAAAGGATTCGGTATTTTTTCAGTGCTTACTGACAGGTGTCCATATCCTGACGACCTGCCGGGTCTTGTCATCGTGATATTTTATTCCTTCCCTATGGCAGATTCGGGATTTTTACAAAACCTGTCGCCACTTCCCTCTCAGTCGGTATTGGGGGTTTCACATGAGCCTGTGGAGGGTTTGGTTGCTCCTCGACGAAAGCTGTGGGGACAGAAGGCCAAAACCAGAAGACTTCTGAAGACTTTTAAGGCTAGGTCAGAAATAGTGCGGTTTGATATTGATGAAGATCATAATCTGGAAAAAATAGGTGTTTTTGCTGAGCACGCACTGGTGGGAAGATTGGAGTTTACGAAAGGTAGTAAGTTGGAATTGTCGGAGTGGGTATCTAAGTTTTGGGTGCCACTAACTGGCATGGCCCCCCGCATCAACCTGCTCATGAATAGATGGATTCTATTGGCCTTTGCTGAAGCGGCACATCTCGAGAAGATACTATCTCGTTTCTGGGAATTCAAGCAGGGGTCCCTATATTTAAAGCGTTGGCATATCCACTTCAATCCCTTACATGAATAACAATTGCTTCGACACCTTTGGATGATGGTTCCTGGTCTCCCCATAGAACTCTGGTCCGAGGAGGTTTTTATGGGCCTTGCAAATGCGGTTGGTAAATTTGTTAGATTTGACAAGCAGAACCTTCATGGGATGGATCGTAGGTTTGCCAAAATCATGGTCGAAATCGATACGAGGATTGGCCTTCCAGCTGAAATAGAAATTGCCTGGGGTTTGAGAATATGGAAGCAGGTACTCGATTTTTACAAAATTCCTTTTAGGTGCTTCTTCTGCAAGGAGGTTGGACATGTGCGAGCCGCTTGTCCTCATAATTTCAAGCCCTCTGCAGTAGCTGATGATCCTCATTCTCTTTCAAATCACTCGGGTAAGTTCATCTGCAAAACCCTTATAAACTACCCTGATTTGACTCCGGAAGATTTACTTTTTTATTGAAAATTCGGAAAAATTACTTTCTCATCGTATTTCAAAGGGTGAAATACAGATGAGACATGATCTTGTATCAGGGCTCCCTGTTCGTAATAAAGAACATATTTCCTCTCAGTCTAAAGTTGGTCGCAGGCTATTTGATAACTTGATACCTGAGTCTTCTGATGTTCTGACTGTTACAGCCGAGGAAAACCCTCCTAACCCTGCCCCCGATTTGTCACCTTTCCATTGCCCTGTGGACCCTATGCCGGAACATACTGATACTTTGGGGCTAGGATTAATTTCTGATTTGGGTATCCCTTCACCGTCTTCTCATAATATGGGAAAGGATGTTGGTCAGTCTTCGAGTCCCCTTAAGAATAATGATGGCACTGTAGTTGAACACTCTGAGGCAGACAAGGACATTTTAATTGAAAGTGGATACTGTCTTTCAACAAAAGGTGATGAATTTCCTCCACTTTCCACATACTCAAAACTTCCGGGAAGTGGGTCTACGGCTCAGCCAGTACAAAATTTAAAATTCCAGAACGTCACCATTAGAAGAGGGAATAAAAAAAAGTCTTGGGCTAAAATAGATCAGATATCTAAAGACTCCTATACTCCGATCTCTCAGAGGTTAGAGGAGGTAGGTAGGTCTAAACCGATTGATTCTTTGGGGCTTAGAGCACAATCCCCCACCCCATCTGGTCATTAATGTCTTGTCTGTCACTAAATGTCCGCGGATTGGTTAAAGCGTCCAGGGCACAGGCTTTAACCAATCTCTTCAAGGCTACTGTCCCTGCCAAAATCTTAATTCAAGAGACCATGTGTAATGTTGAACTTGCTATACAAAATCTTTGCAAACTCCTGCCTTTGTGGGAAGTAACTGCTGTTAATTCTTGTGGATTATCTGGGGTCTTGCTGTGGCTTGGGACCCTAATATTTTTGCATTCAAAACTTTTTCCACTCCCTGGGGAATTCTACTTAAGGGTTCCTTTTGTAGCAACAATCAGTCACTTACTATCCTAAACTGTTATGCTCCATACAAGATGAGACTGTCTTTTTGGACATCCTTAAAAGATTCTGGGCTTCTGAATTGCAATGACTTGATCATAGCAGGGGATCTGAATTTCACTTGTCATGTCTCTGAAATATGGGGACCCAATGCCAGAATTGATGATTTAGCATGTTTTTTTATTCAATTTATGGTAGATTCTGACCTTGTTGATGTCCAGCCTCATACTCTGGCCCCTACTTGGACTAATGGGAGATTTGGCTCAAATGGTGTGCACAAAAGATTAGATAGATTTCTGGTCAAATCGTCTCTGTTGGGCATCTTCAGAAGCATAGGTCTTGGGTATGTGAACACAAATTTTCGGTTCATTGGCCTGTTATCCTCCAACTTGAAGATCTAAAACTTAATCAGGGTTTCCCTTTCAAATTTAATACATCTTGGCTCGATGATGAAGACTTTTGCAACATGGTCAGGAAGTTTTGGTTCAGTGTTTCTGTCTCAGAAAGCAATCCAATTCAGACTTTCTGTTTTAAATTAAAGAAATTAAAAGATGAGGTCACCAGATGGATAAGAGATAGAAAAGAAGCAGATAGAAAGGAATTACAGCAACTTGAAAATAAACTACAGATGTCCATTTCTGCAAATGTTCGGGGTTCTCTTATGATTGAAGACTTTGAGGTGATGAAAATGATTGAGAAGAAAAAAGAAGAGCTTCTTTTCCAAGCTGAGAAAGAATGGAGGCTCAAAAGCCGAGCCATTTGGATTTCTTTTGGTGATAAAAATACTAAATTTTTTCATTCATATGCCTCGGCGAGAAGGAATTCCAAGATCATTTGGGATATTGTGGATGGCAGGGGCCAACTGTGCTCGGGTTTTGAGAATATCAAATCTGAAGCTACAGTTTTTTTTTGGACATAATTTTTGCAGATTCTGGTGAATGTGACTTAGCTGAGCAGATCAAAGTAGCTACTCTTTATCCACGTTTCTTTACTGATCAAGAAGCTGACAGCTTATTAGATGAAGTGTCTTTGGAGGAAATTAAACAAACTCTGAAATACGCTAAAGAAAAAAGCCCTGGGCCTGATGGGTGGCCTGTAGAGCTTTACTTGCATTTCTTTGATATGATGGGTAATGAGCTTAAAGATTTGGTGAATTATTCTAAAATCAATGGATTTATTTTCGGAGGGCTTAATTCCACCTTTATCACGCTCATTTCTAAAAAGGACAAGCCTAGATCTTCTAGTGATTACAGACCGATTGCTCTTTGCAATTTACTGTATAAACTCATTCCAAAAATCATTGCAGACAGGCTCAAAGTTGTCTTTCCAGACACATTTCCAATGAACAATTTGGCTTTTTAGCTGGAAGACAGATCCATGATGCCATAGGCATTTCACAAGAGTTGCTACACAGTATAAAGATCTACAAGAAGAATGCTTTGCTACTTAAAATGGACTTAGAAAAACGCATATGACAGGGTTAGTTGGTCTTTTCTCAGATTGATTCTTATTAGAATTGGGGGTACCTCCAGCTATCATTAAATGGATCATGGCATGTATCTCATCTGTGTGTATATCTGTGCTGGTCAATGGTAGTCCTTCTGCTTTCTTTAGATGTTCCAAGGGGATCAGACAAGGGTGTCCATTGTCTCCAATCTTATTTGCCTTGGTTATGGATGGTTTCAGTAGATTGATCAATCAGGCTCTTTTGAGAAGACAGATAAAAGGCATTAAAATATCAAAAGGATTTTGTGATTTCACACATACTATTTGCTGATGATGTGTTGGTAGCAGGAGAAGACTCTATTGAAGAATGGATTACTTTTAATGGTATCTTTCAGTCTTTCTGTTGTGCATCAGGGATGAAAGTCAGTTTAACAAAATCCAATTTCTATCATCTTTCTCCAGATGAAGGGCATCTAAATGACATCCTTTCGATCCTGCCTTTTAAGTGTCATAACTTGGAACTTGGGCTTAAATATCTGGGCTTTTATCTTAAGCCAAATAATTATTTATGCAAAGACTGGTATTGGCTGTTGAGAAAGATTGAAAAAAGAATTAATCACTGGTCTTACAGGTTTTTGTCCATTGGTGGGAAGCTCATCCTTTTAAAATCGGTGCTCTCTAGTATACCGGTTTACTGGTTTACTCTTCTTGAAGTACCAGTCTCCATTCTCAGGCATATAAAAAGTCCGTTCTTCAACTTTTTATGGTTTGGGTCTGCTCACTGTGATAAAGATCCCTATGGTTGCAACAGATAGTATTTCTAGACCTCACAAATTTGGAGGATGGGGTATATTAGAGTTGGGCTCCTTCAATATCGCGCTCAGACTCAAAAGTCTCTGGCGCTGTCTCACTGGAAATAATCTTTGGTCTTCTCTTATATCTTGCAAGTATTTAAAACAGGATTTTTTCTGCTGGATAAGGAATCCAAAAATTGTTAGCTGGAATTTTTCACCTATTTGGCGAGGGTTCATGAAGATCTTACACTGGATTAAAGATGATCTTATCTGGCAGGTTGGGAATGGAGAAAGGATACGAGTTGGGGTCGATCCTATCATAGGTATGGAAGAAAATTATGCTCTGCCACAATCTATTATCCAATACCTTCAGATTTTGGGTATGAATACGCTGGACAAAATACACCTACAGTAGCATGGTTCTGCAGGTATATCTAGTTGGTTGTCTGCAAGGGATATTGGCCTTTCGGGATATCTTGCTCGTACATGGGATGATTATTTAATGAATTTAAATGCTTCAGGTATCAGACTAAACCAAGATTCGGACCAGCTATTTTGGAAAGGCAACCCTACAAATGGCTTGGTTACGGCTCATACTGCCTATTATAGAATTGTACAGGATAGGCTCATATATCCACAAGATTGGTGGTACAAACGACTTTGGCACTGGTCCATCCCCTCAAACTCAAATGCTTCTGCTGGCTTTTATTGCAAAATAAACTAAAGACTTGGGACAATCTACGTGCTCGTGGTTGGAATGGACCTAGCATCTGCATACTTTGTAAGGAGGACGAAGAAAACAAGCAGCATCTTTTTGTTAAATGCAGATTCACTTTGAAGATCTGGGATGTGATTATGACTCAATTAACAGTTTATCAAAGCTGGGATGTTGGTGATTTTAACCAGTGTCTTCTCAATTGCTACAGGAACTGTAAGCAACATTTCTACATTGCTATTTGCATTTCCTGGGCTATATGGTATTCTCGAAATTGTGAGATTTTTCAAAATGTCACTATCAATCCCACACAGTGTAGCATGATTGCATTGAATATGTTTGCCTCTTGTAAAGATGATGTTTCTAAGTTAAAGACTGACAGGATTAGCACTTTCAGTTTCAAGGTTGAACAACCCATTATCTTCTTTGATGGTGCATCACAATCGGGGCTTTGTGCTGTTGGGGGTGTGATATATTTGAATGAGTCACATCATTTTACTTTTAAACTCAATTGTGGCACGGGCACAAACATGAAAGCAGAACTTATTGCCCTTTGGTGCATGCTTAAAGTGGCTAATATATTCGGATTGGTAAATATCAAGGTATTTGGGGATTCTAAAGTCACAATTAAATGGGTTGCTGGTGATTTCCAACTCAATGTACTTAATTTAAGGCACTGGGCACTTCGGGCACAATCTGAATTGGCTAAACTTCAGGGGGTACAACTTGAACACATCTATCGTGAGCAGAATTCCCTTGCGGATAAACTCTCCAAACAAGCTTTATCAGGATTTGAAGGTCAGCTGATTTGGGAGGAATGGGTAGAGAACAATCTCCAGGATGAAGGCTCTATCTACCTTTTTTGACTGATTTTTGATGACTGATGGCACTGAACATCTTTTGATAGGCTGTGTCTACATATATTTTGAACTTTTGAATTTGTGTAAGAAATGTATGTATTGATACATGATGATATAGATGGCATGTGAAACATTTCAGGGTTTTGATCTATCTGCTGAACTAATTGGCATATCCGATTCATTTGACGAATCTGGATCCATATTGTACTATTTGATTCAACCTTTGAATATCAATAGTAGATTTTTTTCGCTGGAAAAAATAAACATAATTTATTTACAAATATTTAGAATTTAAATAAACCAAATTAATTTTGAATTTATCAAATTTCTTTAAAAGTAATTTGAGGTTTACAATTTCAAATAAAAAGAAATACTTCACTTATTTTATTCGTTTAAAGTTGTTTATTTAAATTACTTTAATTTTAATTTATTTACAAATATTTAGAATTTAAATAAGCCAAATTAATTTTGAATTTATCAAATTTCTTTAGGAACTAATTTGAAGTTTACACTTTCAAAAATTTGATGTTTTATTAAATTAAAATAAATTTAATTTTTTAATTTGACTGTAGAGTTGCTCCTCAACAATTACAAAATTTACGAAAAACTAGTGTAAACCCTATCTTGAAGTCGAAGATCGTTCCAGAAGTGAGGTTGGAAGATAAGGAAGAGAAGAGCCAACAACAATCCAGGATAGGTATGACCAGAGCCCAATTTCATAATATGATTGGTCATCAAAATCTATAATAGATTTTGAAAAGCAAGTGAAGCCCTTCTTTGATTGATTCCAAAGGTTCTGTGATTGATTCCAATGGTTTGTGCATGAAAGATCTTTTCTGACAGATTCATTCTCCAATTTAAGGCGCTCTCTGCTGATAAGAATTTGCCTTCATCAAATAACCTAATAAAAAATATATCATTCTCCAATTTTAAGGCGCTCTCTGCTGCTAAGAATTTGCCTTCGTCAAATAACCTAATAAAAAATATAACTTCAGTATTGAATGCAATGAAATAAGCCATAAATAGCAAATTTGAACCTAATAAAAAATATAACTTCAGTATTGAATGCAATGAAATAAGCCATAAATAGCAAATTTGAAGTTCTTGAAAAAATTCATTAACAGAGATTTTCAAAAGGAAATGGATCACAGCCAATCCAAAAGGGTTAAATAGATAATTCTCCACACCATGAATAAAGGGATTTGAGGTCATCGAATCAATCCGTGACCTCGACAAAATTTGAAATCGATCAAAGTATTTGAAATCGTGAAAACCTACTTAGATCTGTGACCTCATAAAATCTTGAAACCCATCAGATGATCGGCACCATGAAGATCTATTTACCCACCCAAATTAATTAATATCGTGAAAATCGATTTAGACCCGTGACCTCGTATAACGTTGAAACCCTCCACGCTGGTCGCGAAAGTGCATTCAATCTGCTGGATAGACAACGCCTACTCCTCGCACCTGAACCTGCACAAAGGATTTACTTCATTCTTTAAAAGGAAGCAAGCGAACCTGAAGCTGAATCAACTCACGCTAAGCTCTTCGTAAATTATGGCACTAGATGGTAGAGAAGGACTGTTACCTTTTGTAACAAAGTAAATATATTAATCAAAATTTGAAAATACAATGCCGCAACAGTCCCATTCATGGAATTCCCAAAATACATGCTTGGGTTAAATCATATTGTCATTTTTTCCCAGAAGTCTTAGCAGCGAAAAATGCATGGATACAAATACAAAGAAATGAATGCGGTATAAGTGGTGATGAGAAGTACATTGATCTTGATTTTGATCTTGATTCCGTGGAAAATTAGCTAAGAAACTTTATGAAGAATGTACATAATGTCTAGGATAGTAGGATAGTAGTTGTACTAGCTTTTCCTTGGTATGGAAAGTTTGTTTTTGGAACAACGTCAAAGTGGGGAAGAAGACTTTATCCTAGGAAAAGTAGTTGTACTAGTTTTTATGTGGTATTGAAAGTTTTTATGGGGTATTGAAAGTTGGTTTTTGGACAAAGGTTAAAGTGGGGAAGGCTTTTGGTAGAATGTGGACCATGAGGTGTAGGGCAATTGGCTTGTGTGGGGTTTAGTCTACATGAGGTGTAGGGAAGTTGGCTTGTGTGGGGTTTAGTCTTCATTAGGTCATATATTCAAACCTCATAGTGAGGGGGCCAGTAGTATTCTCTTGCGGGAGGTGTTGTTGTCCTTTAATGCCTTGTGTGACCACGGTGACATTTCTACATATCGTTGGACAGATTGTTCTCACATTCAACATATTATCTTGCAAGGTGACATTTCTACATACCATTGGACAGATCGTTCTCACATTCAACATATTATCTTGCGGGAGGTGTTGTAGTCCTTTAATACATCACGCGACCACGGTGATAGGTCTACTTGCCGTACCCAAGTTTACTACTACCAACTAGACTCAATGATCTACTCCAACTCTAGCTACAGTCGTGTACAGATGCAAGTTTCACCTCTGGTCTTCAAAAAAATGGATGTGAAAAGAATTTCAAGTTTTCACACCATATTTTATGGAGGATGAGGGCTTGGGGAGATGAAGAAATTGGGTTTTATAGAGGAAGATGGGATCATATGTGAAAATTTTACTGCCAAATATAAGTTTAGTTTTATTATGAAGAAGAAGAGACTCTAATTTCGTGTTCGAATCCTTAGTGTTTTTATGCTTAAAAAAATATAAGGTAAGGTAAACGCCAGACATAAATGTGATAGTGGAAAAAAAATGAGTTTCTATGGCATATATTCATGGGTTAATACTCAACAAACAAACCTTTAATTTAATATAATTTCAAAAGAAAAAATACATAGGGTTCAAGGTGATGTATATTCCCTTAATTTAATATAATCTCAAAAAAAATACATAAGGTCCAAGGTGATGTATATTGTTCAAATTAAGTTGTGAAACAAACAGCATGTTATTCATATAAAAAAAATACAAATACCGAAAAGAGTTAAAAATTTCACTGACTTAAAAACTAGCAAGCCATATTAATAATTAATATGGCTTATATACGCTGATAGGCGTATATCAACAGTATTTAAATGTGTGGCCATGGTTGATATACGTCGATCGGCGTATATAAGCCATATTAATTATTAATATGGCTTGCTAGTTTACTGCCAACCCGCTGAATATATTCGTGACTTTTAATATTAACATTATGATTGTGAAAATATTAATTCGTGACTTTTAATATTAATATTATGGTTGTGAAAATATTAATAATAATAAGTATTACTATTTTAAAATTAAAATTATTTTTATTTATAAAAATAGTTTTTATAATTGTAATTAATAAATAATAAATAATTTATAAAAGTAAATTAATTATTCACTAAGAAATATAATTTTAATTATTTTATATAAATAATTAATTTATAATTAGGTTTAATAAATTATAAATAATTTAGAATAATAATTGAATATTTTGTAATAATAAATATTTAATTATAATAATAATAACATCTATTATTATAATTATTATTATTATTATAAAATAATAAATACTGAAATATATTATAATAATAATAATAAAATAATTATTATTGTGTACATACATACTGTTAATGTAAACAATATATCGTAATGTGGCATAAGTTTTTGTAATAATAATAATAATAATAATAATAATAATAATAAAATATATTTATATTATTATTATTTTATTATTATTATTATTGTTATTAAAAAAGTACTATTATTACAGTTATCAATTTTTATTATAAATTATTTTCATTTTTTGTTGTTATATTTATATTTTCTTATTTTTATTTACAATTATTTTAATGAATAATGAATAATTAATTATTTTTATTTTTATTTTTCTTTCAATTAATTATTTTTATTTCTATTATTTTTAATAAATAATTATTATTATTTTTACTATTACTTATTAATTATTATTGTTTTTATTATTATTATTATATATTATTTTCATTTATAATTATTATAGTTTTATAAAAAAATAAGAAAATAATAAAAAAAGAAAAATAAGAATATTATTATTATTATAAAATACTTAAAAATATAGATATGAATTTAATATAAAAATTTAAATTCATTAATTTGTTTAAATTACAAAAAGAATTTTAAGATGGTTTATTAAAGTTAAGTTTTAATTATATATTCAATCTAATAGTTTCAATAATAATTATATTTAGTTTATTCTTAGTAAAAGTAATTTAATAATTTTGGATGTTTAATTTTATAATTAATAATTAATAGTTTTATAATTAATATTTATAATTAATATTTATAATTAATAATTTAATTTAAATTCCAATCAAATTGTTAATAAACTAATTTTAATAGTGAAGATTGATCAATTCATAAATTGATAAATTAGTTAATTGATTGATATTGTTAATAAACTAAATTAAAAGTGAATGTTGATAAATTCAATGAATTAATTTAATTATTTGATAATTATTTAATTAAGAAATTTAAAAAAAAATTAATTTATCTAAGGTTAGGGTCTCAAATTTAAATTTGTTCTATTAAGAGTTGGGGTTAGGGTTATAATTAATCGATAATTAATTAATTAATTAAAAATTTTAATTTAATTAGGGTTTTGGGTTTTAATTTTAAAATGTTATTGGGTTGTTTAATTTAATTTTTAGGGATTTTGTTTATTTTAAAAGTTATTAATTGATAATTAAATAATTATAAATTTTAATTTAATTAGGGTTAGGGTTTTAATTAGTCTATTTAGGGATAGTGTTAGGGTTATAATTAATTGATAATTAATTAACTAAATAATTACAAAATTTTGATTTAATTAGGGTTACGTTTTTAATTCTAAGGGATTTTGTTTTTATTTCTAAAAAGTTATTAAGTTGTTTGATTTAATTTCATTAAGTTAAATAGATTAATGTAGTTTGAGTTTTTACAGGGTTTTATGGTTAATTAGATTTGAATTTTGGAGTTTAAATTTGTTTTTATTTTTTATTTTTTTTGAGGTTTAAGTTTTTTAGGGTTTAAATTTTAAAATTTATAAAATTATAGTTCAAAGTTAAAATCCATGTTTTATTTTGTTTTACCATGGTTGACATTAGTTGATCATGTTTAAATTTGTCTGACCATGGATAGCTTTGGTTGAGATTGGCTTACCATGGTTGAGGTTAGTTGACTTTGTTTATCTTTTAGTTTACCATGGTTGATGTTTGTTGACTTTACTTGACATTTTATTGACTTTGGTTGGCCATGGTTGACCATGGAAAACTATGGTTTACTTTGGTAGACCATGGTTGACTTTGGTTGACTTTGGTAGACCATGGTTGAATTTTGGTTGACCATGGTTGACATTGCTTGACTCTTGGTTGATCATCGTTGACTTTCATTTACCATGGTAAACTATCATTGACCATGGTTGACTTTGGTTATCCATGGTTGAATTTGGTTGTCTCCTGGTTTACCATCGTTGATAATGGTTGATACTGGTTGACTTGAGTTGACCATGGGACCATAGTTGACAATGGTTGATACTGGTTGACTTTGGTTAACTATGGTTTACTTTGTTTTACCATGGTTGACATTAGTTGATCATGGTTAAATTTGTCTAACCATGGATAGCTTTGGTTGAGTTTGGCTTACCATGGTTGACGTTAGTTGCCTTTGTTTATATTTTAGTTTACCATGGTTGATGTTAGTTAACTTTACTTGACATTTTATTGACTTTGGTTGGCCATGGTTGACCATGAAAAACTATGGTTTACTTTGGTAGACCATGGTTGACCATCGTTGAATTTTGGTTGACCATGGTTGGCATTGGTTGACTCTTGGTTGATCATCGTTGACTTTTATTTACCATGGTAAACTATCATTGACTTTTATTTACCATGGTAAACTATCGTTGACCATGGTCGACATTGGTTGTCTCCTGGTTTACCATCGTTAACTTTGGTTTACCATGATTAACTTTAGTCGACTATTATTGACTTTGGTTGACCATGGTTGAATTTTGGTTGACCATAACTTTTGTTGATGATGGTTGACTTTTGGTTGACCATCGTTAAGTTAGTTAACTATGGTTGATGAGAACTGGCAATTGTTGACCGTGCTTGACTTTGAATATCCATGGTTGACTTTTAAATGACTTAGGTTGACTATGGTTGACCATGGTTTACAATATTTGACCATTGCTAGCTTTGGTTGACAATGGTTCACTATGGTTGACTCTTGGTTTCTCATGGTTGACTTTGGTTCTCCATGGTTGACTTGAGGTGACCATGGTTAGCATTGGTTGACCATTGTTTACTTCGGTTGAATTTTGTTAACCATGGTTGACTTTGGTTGACTTTGGTTTAACATGGTTGATTTTCATTTACCATGGTTGATTGTAGTTAACTTGGTCAATCATCGTTAAGCTGGTTAACTATGGTTGATTAGAACTGGCAATTGTGATCGTGCTTAACTTTGAATATCCATGGTTGACTTTTAATTGACTTAGGTTGATGATGGTTGACCATTCTTGGCTTTGGTTAACCATGGTTCACTTTGGTTGACTCTTGGTTTCTCATCGTTGACTTTGGTTGACAACGGTTGACCATGGTTGACATTTGGTTCTCCATGGTTGACTTTAGGTGACCATGGTTAGCATTGGTTGACCATTGTTTACTTTGGTTGAATTTTGTTAACCATAGTTGACTATGGTTGACTTTGGTTTACTGTGGTTGACTTTGGTTAACTATGGTTGACTTTGGTTTACCGTGGTTGACTTTCATTTACCATGGTTGATTATAGTTAACTTTGGTCGAGCATGGTTTACTTTGGTTGGTGATGGTTGAATTTTGTTGACCATGCCTCACTTTGGCTAACCATGGTTGAATTTGGTTGATCGTGGTTAACTTTGGTTTATAATCGTTGAATATGGTCGACTATGGTTCAACATGGTTAACTTTGGTTTATCATGGTCAAGTGTTGTTGAACATGGTTGACTATGGTTGACCATGGTTAACATTAGTTGTTATTGGTTGACTATGGTTGACTTCGATTTTAAAACTATAGTTGACTTTGATTAACTATGGTTGGCTTTTGGTTGACCATGGTTAACTTGGTTAACTATGGTTGACCATGGTTAAATTTGACTATCCATGGTTGAATTTTTATTGACTATAGTTGGCTTTGGTTGACTTTTAATTTGAGTAACCATGGTTGAATTTTGTTGACCTTACTTGACTTTTGCTTGGCTATGGTTGACCATGGTATCCCATGGTTGACTTTTGGTTGACCTTTGTTGAGTTTAGTTGACTTTGGTTGACCATTGTTGTTCATGGTTGACGATGGTTCACTATGCTTAACCATGGTTATTCACGGTTAACCATTGTTGACCATGGGTGTTCATTATTGACTATGGGTGACCATGGCCATTGATGGTTGAGAAAGGTCAACTATGATTGACCATGGTTGTTCATTGTTGACCATCGTTTTCCATGGTTGATTATGGTTGTTCCAACATCCCTTCACAGCAGACTACATTTTTTCGACTGAAACAACAGCTTGCACGGAATTCACTTCAAGAGTAGGTCCTAAAGTGCCTAACCTTGTTTCGCTTCAAGAGCCTGCAAATATAACAGAAAATCACTCAGACAATCAGTCTGAAATATATGTATACATTTACTCGATTCTTAACCTGAACATGCTTGACCTTTCAACCATGGTTAACCTTTGTTTATGCATGCTTGACCCTTCAACAATAATGATTAATATTATTAATAATATCATTTTAATATTAACATTATAAATGAGCGATATTGTAGCTAAAATTAAAATTGTAATTAATTTTTTAAAATACTAATAATTTACTTCAATTTTTTAATGTTAAATAAGACAGTTGAAAAAATTATATTGTGACATGAACCCATAGTTGATTTTTAGTTTTTATATAAATGTTGCTATTAATATTATTACTAATTGTATTAATACTAATAATGTTATTAAGAATAATATTAATATTATGATATTATTATTTTTTAATATCAATATTATTAATATTATTATTATTAACATTAATATTAATTATAAAAATGTTATATATGTAAAAATTAAATAACAAACTAATAACTTTTACTTAAATTTTATAATATATATAATAATTTTGAACTTAAACATTTAATATTTATTTTGTCAATAATCATGGCTCATTAATAAAGGCTCATTATATTGTCTCAAGTTCCAATAACTTTTTCAATGACAAGTATCATGTAAATGTTATATACATATTTAAAATATGTGAAAAATGAATTAAAGTAATATTTTTAAGAGAACTATTTTATATATTAAAATTAAATAAAAAATAATTTTAAGAAAAAAGTGTTTAAATTTTATTATTTGTGTAATGATTTGAATGGAAACAATTCAATTTTTTTTTATTAATAATTTTATTATATTAATTCAAATTATAATTTTTTTGGGGATTATATATATATATATATATTAAGAAAACATTTTAAAAGAAAACTATTCAAACTTAATAATTTATGTAATGATTTTAAACTGAAATAATTAAATAATTATTTTGTTCATAATTATAAAAATGTTGTATATGTTAAAATTGAATAACAAAATAATTTTAAGTAATAGTTACTTAAATTTTATAGTATATATAATAATTTTGAACTTAAACATTTAATATTTACTTTTTGAATTATTTATTTATATAATGATTTTAAATTAAAACATTTGAATATTTATTTTGTTAATAATGATTGAAGGCATGATTTTAAATTTAAACATTTGAATATTGATTTTAGTAATAATCATATGATTAAGTGCATTATTTCATAAAAATTATCATAAAAATATTCCATACAAAAAATGAAATAAAAGTAATATATTTTAATAAGTTTTTTTTTGAAAACAAGAATTTTCATAACAACAATATATATAAATTATTTAAATAATTTAAGTTTCATTGTAATAATAATTTATCTTTCTTGAGGTTGTCTTCCTACAAATTTTATAGCATAATTCAATTTATATTTTTTTTATCTTTTGAATAATAAAAATTATCCTCTTTGCAGATAAGAAAATTGAATTAACAAAATAAAAATAAAAATTCACTAAACTTGAGTTAAACTTTTAATGTTTTTAACTACATAAAAAGAAATAGTAAAGAATAAAATTACATAGCTATGTAAAAGGAGAATGTCCTTCATATTTGACATACTACTGAGTCCATACATTTTTTGAAAATATTTTAACTTAAATTAACCCTCAATCACATCCCAGAGCTAACATAAACAATAAAAACAATAAATTTTGCAGATTTTATTTCATAATAGGACAAACTTTATCGCGAATATTTAGTAAAATCTGGCATGCAACAGTACCAATTATAACATTCTTCCAATAAATAACATTCTTCCATAAATCTTGAACTCCCACGGTGCCTGCAATTTGAAAAAGGAAAATATGTGTATTTAAAAAATAGCGGAAAGCATAAATTGATTTTCACTTTGATTATGTTGTGAAGCATTGGCATACATATCAACTGTAGTTATCTATGTCTTGATAATCTTAGAACTTGAAATTTCTGGAATTTGAATAATCTGTGTTGGATAATCATTTGTGCAATGATTTGACTAATCTGTGTTTAATATTCTTAATTTTTAATATACTATATTTCACTCTTAAAAAGTTGTTCTTTACTTCCTTGATATACATTGAAGTTGGTCTTTCGCCTAGGATTTAGATAATCGTTTTGGCCCAGGATTTTGTCGGCCTTTGTTCTTTATTTTTTTTGTTGAATCAAATAACAATTGCAATTAAACCAATTATTTGATTTGCTAATGATAATTATGGTAATTTGTTAATATAAAGATTGGAGTCTTTTAGTTACAAGACTTTAAAAGAATTTCTTGGCAAAGCTTTACAATGAGTTTGTATATAAATGTCAATATGTTTGAATAAAAAACTATGATCCTCGAAAGAAGCAGTTCAGATTGCTTTTCCAATTAATGAAATGCATAATCAATAGAGTAATAAGTGTTATGTTGTTCGTTTATTGATCTTAAGTTCTTTCTTATCTAATAATCTGTAGCATTTTGTGTCTTTTCCAAACGGATTGTACTGTATAGCTTGTAAGCTAAAATGTAATAAAACCCACTGGCGGTAGCATAAAACCTGCCTTTTACCAAAACGTCCTTTCTGTGGTATTGTTTACATGTGCAAAACCACACTTTCAACCCACCAGAAATCGCCCACAACCACATGAAATACCAGCAAACTACATGCCACGATATTGGATTGTATTTCTATGGACACCCACCGATAGAATGAATTGTAATTTTTTTATTGGATTCAAGTGGTTTTGGTTTAATACCGTGTTTGCTTTTTGGGTTGCTGGTTTGGCTTGTGGATAACCTACACACATATAAATCCACCCAAATCAAGTCCAATCTCAGTCTGCAATTTCACAATTGCTATTTCTTTTTATTTGCCATCCAAATCTAAAGCTAAAGAAAGAAAGATGAGTTCGATTTCAAAGAGGGTTTCTTGTATGGCAGCTGTGGCAGCTATCGAGGGTTTCAGAATCTTCACAGATCAGCGGGCCTTCAGTTTCAAGAATCTACAAAGAACGCCCAAGTTATTACCTTTTTCTCTTAATTCATTTGGGATTGCTTATGCCGCTGGCGCTGGCGCTGCTGCCGCTGCTCTGAAATCTGCTAATGTTGCATTTGCTTCTCAAACGAACCAGAATCCTCATCTTCAAGAAACAACGGCAAAATCAAAGAAAGCAGAATCGAAGGATGAGTCATTAAGATGCGTGATGTATCTCAGTTGTTGCGCTCCAAACTGAAATTGAATTGCAATTTAATTCAGTTTTGACAGAGACGGATAGGAAGAGGAATCGATCACCTGCACTACCCGCTACATGATGCCCACCCATCCGCACGCACATAAATCGTATATTACGAATGTATTTTGTAAAGAATGAATGGATGAATGTTATTTTATGGGCTTAATGTTTATGTGATAATTGCATTTGATTTTTGGATACAAAAGGTGGTAGTTTCAGCAGGGTTCGTCTTGAAGATTGATTCGATGCTGAATATGCAAATACGTATAAAAAGAATCCAATATAATTGTTATTCAAAACCTTGTTAATAATTCTCAAGCATTGCTCATCTTCAATGTTAAAAATAGGATCGAACTTTTCTGCAATCAACAAACCCAAAATTGTATTCTGAGTTAACTCATATTTCTGAAACAAAAAAATCAATCAAAGCAATGTTCATGATTTGCCTTTAGTTACCTGATAGATGAATTTTCCATTGCCGGCAACGAAATCGACGGCACCTTCAATGTAACAATTTATAAAGTAATGCCTCCCGCGGTCATCAAACACGGTATCTTGATACCCAGAAATATGCAATCGTAAAACTCACAATGATTTCCCAAAATCATCAGCGCCACAGCTTGATCGCCCGCCTTAAAATTACCCAGGCCATATGTATTCTGCATAGCCAAATCAAATACCGTACCTGGATTGTGATTTGCCTAGCTATGAAATCTGTAGCAAGTACGGTCACCGTTGCTGTGAAATCTGTCCCGCCTTTCAATTTCGCGCTATCATTCCATGTAATGATCGTGTTCTTGGCGCCCCAAGCAATCAGAGTTATGAATGGCTTCTGATCTATAGGAATAGTCACCTTCTCCCTGAAAGATACATAAAATGAGGAAACACTATTAGGTTATAAAATTAAAATGACCTAAAGAAAACATCCCATCACGAAAAGTTGTCAAGACTGAACCCTAAGTTCATCCCTAAACTACAATCTACTCTTATCCCAATCAGATTCTGGATCAGAGGGAACCGTCTAAATTCACCGCAGAGACGTGCAGGGCTGAATTTGATGAAAGCAATGTGCAGGCGCTAAGAGATTTGCTGATGCTGGAGATCAAGGAATGGAAGATTTCTTAGTTTGGATCCAGTCGCTGGGCTTGTCGCTGTTGGAATCTGAGGAGGAATGGGAGGGATGAAATACACGCAGGTTTGGTTTCGAATACTATACATAAGTATCATACCAGCCGCGATCATGGAAGACGGTCTGGTTTAGAAGACGATTCATTTAACTCATTGAAGCTCCCTGTGGCAAAGGCTCCGATCAAATAAAAAACGGACTACCGCGTGGCAAAGGAGTGGATTAATGAAAAAAACGGTGGGTTAACATATGACGATGACGGTTCAGCCAGCGTGAGCCAAGCGACACTTGGAATAACCTTGTTTTTTTTTTTAATAACAAAAGAAGCATGAGGACACTTGGAATAACTTTGTTTTTTTTTAATAACAATATACGTCGTTTGAATTTAAAGCTGCGCGTGAGTTAACACAGCAAATATGAGTGCTTCATCAATGCACCAGACGAAGCATATTCTTTCATCATTAAAATCTAACCATTGAATATTAAAAATGCAATAAATCACCCACCCGAGAGCCACCCCCAAAAGTTGAAAGAATACGCCTATCGGCGTAAAAATGTTTGGCGAATCAACGAGTAAGTGTAAGAAACTAGTGTGAATAATAACGATAACTTAAGTTAAAAATTTCACTGACTTTAAAAAAAAGGTTTGACGAATCAACTAGTAAGAAACTAGTGTGAATAATAACAATTACTTTAGAACATTACTTTTTTAATTCAAAATCATAAAAAATAATAAAATGAATTAAAAAAACTAAGAGAGCTTTCTTATTCCACTGCTGCCAACAACCACTTACCACGATTTTGGAGGCATTTTTTTTGTCAACAAAAATATCTTCTTTGCACAAACCATTGGAATAAAAAAAAATTGGGTGAGGAAAGATATATCTATCTTAACCCAACCTATCTCCAAACCCAACCTATCTCTATCTAATGAATATGGAAAGAATCGAAAGAAATAAGAATAGGTACTTAAAAATGAGGAGAGAGAAGTGAATCTACTTGTCTATTTTATTATACAAATTTTAACTATAAATTTAAGTGAGAAGGAAAATTCATTCTTCCTACGAAAAAATTAAATTATTTTTATTATTATTTAAGTTCTTTTTTTTAAATTTCAAAAATTTGATATTTTTCAATTTAATACAAATTATTATTTTAAATACAATAATATACATTTACTTTAAATGCAATGATAATGAAATGAAATTGAAACTATTTTAAAAACAAATACTTCACTTTATTTTATTTTTTTAATTATTTATTTAAATGCATTATAGTTTTAATTTATTTACACATATTTAGAATTTAAATAAATTTATCAACTTTCTTAAAGAACTAATTATCATTTTTATTTTGTGAAACTTAAATCTAGCATGTGAGTTTCGAATGCCTTCTAGTTAGACTGTAGAATTGCTCCTCTACACAATTATAAAATTTAGGAGAAACTAGTGTAAACCCTATCTTGAAGCCGAAGGCCTGGTCGTTCGTATAAACCCTATCTTGAAGCCGAAGGCCTGGTCGTTCGTATAGGTATGACCAGAGCAATTTCATAATAATGATTCATACTCAAAGTCCAATAACAGAGTTTGAAAAGCAAGTGAAGCCCTTTTTTTTATTGATTCCAATGGTTTGTGCATGGAAGATCTTTTCTCTGACAGATTCATACTCCAATTTGAAGATCTCTCTGCTGCTGTTGAGAATTTGCCTTCATCAAACAATGTAATAAAAGTATAACTTCAGTATGAAATGCAATGAAATAAGCAATAAATAGCAAATTTGAAGTTCTTGAAAAATTCATTGAACAGAGATTTTCAAAAGAAAATGGATCACAGCCAAATTCAAAAGGGCTAAATAGATAATTCACTACACCATGAATGCAGGGATTTGAGGTCATCGAATCAATCGGAGACCTCGAGAAAATTTGAAATAGACCAAATTAACTGAAATATTGAAAACCTATTTAGATTCGTGACCTCATAAAATATTAAAAACCACTAGATGATCCGAGCCATGAACATCTATTTACCAAACCAAATTAATTGAAATCGTGAAAATCTATTTAGATCCGTGACCTCGTAAAAAGTTGAAACCCTTCAGGCTGGTCGCGAAAGTGCATTCAATCTGCTGGATAGACAAGGCCTACTCCTCGCACCTGAACCTGCACAAAGGATCTATTCAATTCTTTCAAAGAAAGCAAGCGCACCTGGAGCTGTATCAACTTACGCTAAGCTCTTCGTTAAAAGGGGCAAGCATCCTGGGAATTTGGGAATAAGTAGATTGAACCAGAAAAGCAAGCAAGCATACCTGGGGAATTTGGACTTGGATTCCGTGGCATCGAAGAAAACTGGCTTGAACGAAAGAAGGTCTAGCCTCCATCAGATTAAATACTCACGAGTCACGACCCGGCACCGTCAATGGTCCGACCCTGGTCAAGTTTGTGGGACTGGAAATTACTTTACAGTTAAGATGTAGGGTTTCTGGAAGTTTCTTTACGCTGTAGCCTGCGTCTAAGCACGGCTGCAGAGTATTTGATGTGGGGTTTCTGGAAGTTTCTAAGGCGGTGTCTTAGCTGTCTTTTTGAGATGTCTTTTTTTTATATTATTTTCTGGAAGTTGCTTAAGTGCAAAGTATTTAATGTTCTATAGAGATATTATCTATTTAAATAATTTTTAAAAGAGTTTTTTTTTTTTTTTTTCCAAGGAAAAAAGCGTAATTTTATTTCAACAGGTGAAGAAAATTACATTCTGAATATGCATAATAAGCATACGATTGTCCACTTAAGGAGCAGTAAGTTCACTGTGATGTAATAGAAACATCAAAATGTCCTCTAAAGGAAACATAAAAAAAAACTAGTCATAATATCATAGCTGTTCATTTACTACCAAACTATCAGTTCATAAAAACTACCTCCATGAGGTTGAGATCAAGTTTATATAAAGCATAGACAAAATAAAAAACCAAGAGGACTCCCCGAGTCTCTTGCAAGTATCCACTGATATGACTGTAGTATTTTTGTATTAACAAAAATCTCCCTGCCATCTATTCCTTGACTGTTCATAATCCAAAAAGAAACCAGTCCTAAGTATGTGCCAGAACCGTTCCAAAACCCAAACTGTCATCCATAAAAGGTCTATGATAGTACTCATAGAGTGTTCCATTGTTGTCTTCCTTCACTTTCCACAACCCCACTGCCAAGTCCCTGCCAACCTTAGAAGCCTCGTCCGCCTCCTTGTTGTTCTCCCTATATACATGTCCGCAGATGAAGACCCAGGTTCCGTAAAAGCAGTCTGACGAGGGGGCTCCAAAGTAGTAGTAACCGTAACAGCATCCCCAGTGTGTGGCGCATCCACTCCCATCACCCGTGGTAGAATCTCAGCCCCATCCTCCAAAGTACCTGAAACTGGTAAAGAAGTGCAAGCAGGACGTGCATCTGCCGAAACCCGAGGAGAACCATGACCCTTGTCCCCGGCCAAAACCACAGTAGGTTGGGTAACAGCCACAGGGTCCTCCACGGGAGGAGAAACAAATGCAGCAGTAGGGGCTTTTTGCGGCCCAAAATTTTTCCAACGAAAGGGTAGTTTGCATTCAGCTACCGGATGACCATATGCATGGCATCGGCGGAACCTGAAAGGCACATTTTCATAATCCAATTTCTGCGAATACACATAGGGTCCCCAGCTGAGAGTAACATCCGGTACGAGTCCATCTCTGATATTCAGATTAACCAGAATCCGGGCAACCTTCCTCTGGCGAGTTTGAAGAAAACTATAGTCCCCATCTAAATAAGTACCAATCATGTCTCCAATCCCCCTGAAATGGCGCTCCGACCAATAATGAAGGGGTAGACCCGGTAGCCGAACCCATATCGGGACAATATCCAGTCGTTCCCTACTAGCATCAAACATCGGATGCCAGGGTTTGATCATCACGGGGCAATGATCCCAACTCCAGTTTGAATTCAGAACCCATCTGGTATGTGCTTCTTCATTGAAATTAAAGGAAAACCAGTTTCGGGTTAACTCCACCACCTCCGGAGTATAACCCAGGAATCCAGCCCAATGTTCCCGCACCCATGCTTCGATAGTGCTGAGAGCAAAGGATCTACCTAATGCTTTGCCAACCAGGGTGATGCCCGTCATCTTAACCAGTCGATTCCGCTCGATATCTTCCCCCAGGGCGTAGTTGTACCGTGTCCTACTAAGCTTCAACCAACGCTTTTTACCCCGTTTCCCCGGCTGTGCTGTCACATACCCCAATTTTATTAAAATAATGTAATTATTTTTAAATATTCCTGAGAACATTATGTTAAATTTAATGCTAAGTAGAAATGGATGACTCAGCAGAGTCTCCAAAAAAGGAATGTAAATTCTGAATAATTATTATTAATAAATAAATTATGGAGACAACAGCATGGGAGAGCTGTTAAAAGAGGTTACTGGTCTAACTGGTGGATGGAATTAGGTGGAAGGACAAAAGACAAGTGGCAGCATCCTCAAACACTTCCTGAGTTGCAGGTGGCAACTTCCCTATATTTTGGGGTCATGATTCCCCAAGAAAGTGGAATCTGAGCAGGTGGCTCATTAATGACAGTTAGCCCAACTAAGACCTAGGCAATCTTTTAAATACTACTCAATGAACTGAGCTGGGGGTTCAGCAATTGTTCTAGAGGGAGAATACATTCAGGAGAATGCTATTCAGGAGTCCCATTGAGGAAGTGGGAAAATAGTAAGGAAGTGTTTTGAGCAGGAAGTTGCAGTAACTTGGTTCCAGTATAGCTGTTTTGGCTGAGGGAATTATTGACCGTACTTAGATTCCAGCCAGTTAGACCAGAGCAAGCTCGGGGGTCCTGAGAAGTGCTGTCTGGGCACTCTCCAGGAATTGGTAGGGAGGAACAGCCTCCCATTGCTGTTATTGTCTACCAGAGATACAGGTTCTGCCACTCTTCCTGTTGTTTATCTAATAAATTTAAATGGAGAATGGACTATCTCAACTGTGTTTTGAACTGTATTTATTTTCAGTAAAGTAGTATTTCTGTAATGTCTTTTGGTAGAATTTGCAGAACTCATATGTCTTAGAATTTTTCCTACTATCACTTAAATAGAGTAATTATTTTATACAGAATATGTTGTTACTATTACAGTAATCGGATATCATGGTAATTATTTCTAGAACTTCTATTAATAGTTAAATAATAGACAGAATATTAAACAATAGTCATTCCAGAAATATACTCCTTAAAACAGTCATAAGAACAGACACATAGACAAATCTTAGAATTACTGTGAAATATTTCCCAATAGAGAATGTACAGGAATAGTTTCTTTTAGAGCAATATACTGGTATATATATATCTGTTTCATAATTCTGCCAACTATAGATACAGGTTAGTCTCTGCATCGAGCTAAAGAAGAACAAAACTCATATCATTTTATTTATTTATACTCAGAATATCATTGACAGTTATCGATTATCCAAAGGATGTGATTGCAACAATGTTTCATTGTTTAAAAGCTTCCCATACAATCTTATTCAAATCATAGTCAAAAGCAAACACTTAAACTGTAAATTGTGTTGTCTTTTAAACCTAATAATATAGTATTTATAGCCACGTTGTCACAACACAGATTAACAGAGTTATTTAATACTAGACAAACATCTTGACTGGCTCGAAGCCAAGTCCTAATACATAGAGACTTTATTGTTTCGTTATCCAAATCATAAGCATAGAATCACTGTTCACTATCGAGCTTGTATTACATGAAATACACAGCTCTGTCGTAGGTTGTCCTATCTATATTCAAACATTGTAAACGCAGAGAAACCATCAACGAGCTTAGCCATTAATGGCTGTTACAAACCCTCACATTTATTTTATTGTAATAAGACTTATTTCTTATCAGTATTTCTTCTGGGGAGTGGTTAGTAACCTAACACGGCCGTAGCCATACAACATTAAGTCGACAGGTTGAAAACAAGAGAATAGAAATGCCTCCTATAACAGATCAAACCTACAGGATATCGCATTCATAGTCCAGGCATCCACAGTTACAGTTATTTGTTTTAAAACAAAAACATCAAAATTTCACAACTCGTTTCCAGTCACCACTTAACTCAAACATTTTCATTTATATGTTTAAAACCAGGAACAGAACCCCAACTCGCCGGGTTAACCCTATATTAATTAACTATTACAGTTATGGCTGAAAACATCAACATTCTTTTATTAAATATTCAAAATCCAAGAAAACGCAGAGAGACAGATACATGGACTCACCTACAGCAGAGTTATCATACTGCAAGTATCTGAGAACGCAAAACAATCCTTATATTTTAAACACTCTAGTCATTCAAATAAAACGCAGAATGATACACGGCCACATGACAGGCCCAAAATACAGTAACTATTAATTTATACAGCGTGGGTAAAACCCTACGTATAGCAATTACAATGACAATACAAACCCCTGGCCTCATACAGTCTGAGCCGTATATGGTTCTTCATAAACATGACGGGGTATCAAACCCTTTCTATTACAAACAAAACAATTTTTACAGGTGACTGTACCCATGTCACAAGAATATCAACGACCCCATCATACAGGAGTTTCTCTCCAGACTTAACCCTAGCACAACAAAACCAACAAAGGGAGAGACAGCCATGGATAACCAGGCTTACCCGGAGGAGCCAGCACTGGAGATGAAGCCCTGTGCACCTTCAGAATAGCATGACCTGCACATCATTGAATGCTGAGAGTTGTAAATCATATTATCAAATGCCGAGAGTTGTAATACTATTGTGAATAAAAACAATCTGTTGCAAAAACCCAAAAACTGTGAAACCATTATCTTACCTGAGCCGTGGACAACCTGGTAGCCACCAGAGGGAACAAGTAGCGAAACCCCATCACATTCTTCAGTTGGATGAGAAAAGAAACTTCATGTACCTCTCTATTGAAAGCCACGACAGGCATCAATTTTTAAAACAAAACCCTTAAGCTGTGAGCGAACCAGTCGAGAAGCACACTCCCAAAACCCAGTAGACAAACACCTCAGGGATAAAAACGACAGCGAAACCCTGCCTCAAACTCACCCAGCGACAGTGGAAAGCTGTAAGTAGCAGGTGATTCAAAATTTGCGCTGACAACGAGACTAGGATACAAATGAAACTGTTTCAGACTCCAATAGCAGAGCCAAGACTTTAAACTCCAGTGAAATAAACAACGTGACCAGAACCTAAGCAATAGCATTTTTACAGTGCCAGACTGACGACTTCAGACATGGAGGGTTTCTCCCTTACGACCCGAGCCCGAAGGAAAAGACAATGACCAGGTAGGGTTTCAATGTTAGCTTATATATCCACCAACGCAAGGAGGAGAATCAAACACGTAGCCAGTTAATTTATCAAGTTCATATGGGTCGAGTCTCTATAGTTCTGTTGCAGCTCGATTAATTAATCACCGATTCCAAATTATTGCATGGATGTAAACCTTGTTCAACGTAAGGAGAAGCCCTTATGATTAACAATCATTGTATTATATATATATTGAAACCAAGCCATGGAATAATGTCAAGAGCACATTATATCTCTACCTACAATCATTTAAACAATGATGTAGTCAACTTTCAAATGAAAACTCCATATCACTTAATACATTGAAATGTTACCATAACTATATGATGGGATATACATTGGTTATTATGTCCTATCATCATATTCTCTCGATACTATTGTTAAATAATCAACAATGAAAATAACAATATTTATTATCATGATGTCTAAATATAAACTCATCTACGGGTCCATACCATGAACATAGATTAAAACCAAGACAGAGTTAGATGATACAAGTTAAACAATAATACTAGGTGGACGTTGGGACCTTGAAGCATAGATGAATATAATGGAACATCGCTAGAGGTGTCACAACTCCAACTCATGCTAATAACACGTGAACACAGCAATAATCACCGGTAATAGTTGACAATATATCACATAACGCAAACGTCACTATATGCAGAAAATAAACATGATACAAACAATTTGTTACAGTGATAGTTACATCATTAACATAGGGTCATGTCATATCGCAATGGATACGACGGGAAACTTTGTAATTCATCGCAAAACCTGATGATACTGTCCCGGATAAGAGATATCATGTCGAGGCAGACTATCAATCTTAATTCAAGTATAAATTTTCATGAAAAGAACTTTACTGTCTTACACGACAACCAGTAATAGTAAATAGATCTTCTTTAAGTTTATACAGTGCAGGGAAAGGAAGTTTGATACTTACAAAAGAAAATTAAATTACGATGATCCATACTACACCGGGTACCTGCGAACAAAAGACAATTTATGCATTAGCTCATAAGCTAAGTAAGCCAGTCAGCTATGGCTAACTCTCCCTTTGCAGTTTGAAACAAAAACAGTCAACATTTAAAATCACAAAAATCACAATTGTAGTAAGACAGAATCTTTTAAACAGGATTATGTTTAGTTACTGAAATTAAACAGGACTAGGAATGCTATTAACTAACATTTATTGTTATAATAAAAATTTTAAATTTTTCAGAAATTTCGGGTTATGACATGTGGTATCAGAGCTCAGTTTCAGACACTAGGCCTGTATGTGACTCCACTAAACTTCCGCAAACAATGATCATAAAAGAAGATTTTGTTTTATTTATAAAATACTAATATATATTTCGGTTTCATCTACAGAACAGAAATTTTTCTTTTCTGAATTTTACAGACAGGTATGGAAAAACTGGGAGAATATGCTGAGGAGGAATCTCCCAATGTTGAGACAAGACAGATGTCAAAAGAACTTGAGACGGGAGAAGAAGCTGCTCACACCACTGAGCTGATGCAGACCATAAGAGGATTAAAGACAGAAATGGAAACAGTTAAGAGGGATAATGAAAGAATTCTAAAGACTCAGGAACAGCTAAATCAGTTATTGATAGAAAGATTTCAGACTGAAGGAAGGAGCAAACCAGCTGACTCAGAAGAAGTTAGTCATCCAAGAGGGTCAAAAAGGACAAAACCAACTAAATCTGACAGCAGTTCCTCATTTGAAGAAAGAAAGGGACAACCCAGTTATCACACTAGCAGTGACAGCAGTGAAGCTGAGCTGCACAACCAAAGGAAAAAGTACCGGCCCTATGAGGAGATTTCCGGGGAGTTTAAGAAGATAAAACCCCCAACTTTCAATGGAGAAGCTGAAACTGGAGAAGAGGCCGAATCCTGGTTGTCCGGGATGAGAAAGTATTTTCAGATCTATAACTACTCAAATCAGCTAAAGGCAAGAATGGCCATCTACAACCTCTCGGGAAAGGCGGACATATGGTGGCAAGACCTGAAAAGGGTCAAAGGGATCAAAGAAAGAGAAGTTAATTGGAGTACCTTTAAAAGGTATTTCAAGAAGAAATTCCTGTCCGAGCAGTATTATGAAGAAAGGGCTAAAGAATTTTATGAACTAAAACTCGGATCTATGACGATGAAGGACTTAAACAGTAAATTTTTAAGTCTGTTGCGTTATGTACCGTATTTTGTCGAAGAGAAACCAAAAATACAGCGGTTTCTTAGTTGCCTGCCCTATCATATCAAGGACAGAATTGAATATGACAACCCCAAAACACTGGAAGAAGCTATGCGCAAGGCAAATTTCTGTTACGAACAGAATAAAAAGAAAGAGGGAATAGCCAGCTGGAAAGCCAAAAAGAACAGCAATCTGATCGAGTACAAGAAAAAGCAATTTGTTCCCCATAAAAGTTTCAAGAATGGCAAAAACGGGAACCACTTTAACAGTAAAAGTTTCCAAGGAAACAAAAATGGAGCTGTCAGCCATTCAAACAATTACAAAAACAGCAAAGAGACTCCTAATAACCATGGAAACTACATCAAAAATTTTGAGCGAAAAGAACCTGTCAAGTGCTGGGAATGTAATGGGCCACATTATGCTTCAGTCTGCCCAAACAGAAAGAAACAAGTCAGCAATATTCATACTGTTCAAGACGAAATGACAGTTGGAGATTTTGCAGGAACTATGCCCCGAATCAATGCAGCGTTGGAAAACCGCCAGGCTGACTACCAAACTTCCATGGTGGAAGTAGGAGGTATGATTAACAAAACCCCAGTTACTATATTAATAGATCCCGGTGCTAGTCTTAGTTATATTTCACCTCAGCTGGTAGAAAAATGTAATTTGACTGTTGAAAGGTTTGATAATTCTTGGTCTGTACAATTAGCTACTGGGGCTAAGAAGAAAGTAAACTGCTATGTAAAAGAATGCATCTTAAACATGACTGATTTTAGAACTACAGTTAAACTGAACGTTTTACCACTTGGCTCATATGACATACTTATCGGAATGGACTGGTTGGAACAACATAGGGTCGTTTTAAACTGTTTTGACAAAACTTTTAGGTGTATAAACAGTAGTGGACAGCCTGTAACTGTTAGGGGTATTCCTAGGAAGACAGTAGTTAGGCAAATTTCTGCATTACAACTTAAAAGAGCAGTCAGGAAAGGATGCAAGACCTATGCTGTAACTATTACAGACGAGACAGATAAATTTGAAAACAACCAGAAAACAGTAGAGAACATTCCTGTCGTCAATGAATTTATTGACGTTTTTCCTGAGGAAATTCCAGAATTGCCTCCCAAGAGAGAGCTTGACTTTACCATTGAGCTGGTACCAGGTGCTGTTCCCAGTTCAAAAGCCCCGTATCGTATGAATATCTTGGAGCTTAACGAGTTGAAAACTCAGTTGAAGGAGTTAATAGATAAGAACTATATCCGACCCAGTGTATCCCCTTGGGGAGCACCAGTGATTTTCGTTAAGAAGAAGGACGGAACTATGCGACTTTGCATAGATTATCGTCAACTAAACAAGATGACGATCAAAAACAGGTATCCGTTACCTCGTATTGATGATCTGTTTGATCAACTACGTGGCGCTACGATATTCTCTAAGATCGATCTGAGATCGGGTTATCATCAGGTAAGAATTAAAGAAGAAGACATTTTCAAAACAGCCTTTAGAACAAGATACGGACATTACGAATTTGTCGTAATGCCCTTTGGACTTACGAATGCCCCAGCTGTTTTCATGTGCTTAATGAACAACATAATGCACAAGTACTTAGATAAATTTGTTGTTGTATTTATCGACGACATTTTAGTCTATTCTAAGAGCGAGGAGGAGCATAAGGAACACTTACGTATCGTTTTACAAGAACTGAGAGAACAACAACTTTTTGCGAAATTTAGTAAATGTGACTTCTTCAAGGATGAAATCCAGTACTTAGGACATGTAGTCACTAAGGAAGGGATTTCAGTAGATCCCGAAAAGATTCGGGCGATTGAAGAATGGCCAGTACCTAAAGATGTGACGGACGTTAGATCTTTCATGGGAATTACCGGTTACTACCGGAGGTTTATTGAAGGCTTTTCAAAAATAGCCAATCCAATCACTTCTTTGCAGAAGAAAGGAAAGAAGTTTGATTGGAGTGCGAAATGTGAAGAAAGTTTCAAGAAACTTAAGACCTTATTGACAACTGCACCTATTCTTAGAATAGCGGACCCAAATAAAGATTTCATAGTTTGTACCGACGCTTGTAATGATGGCTTAGGCGGAGTGCTGACTCAAGAAGGACATGTCATTGCTTACGAATCTAGGAAGCTGAAAATCCATGAAAAGAATTATGCCACTTATGACCTAGAATTAGCTGCTGTAATTCATGCTTTAAAGATGTGGCGACACCACCTAATAGGCAGAAAATTTACCTTACTAACAGATAATAAAGGTCTGAAATACCTTTTAGACCAGCCAAATCTAAATGCAAGACAAGCCAGATGGCTGGCATTCCTAAGTGAGTACGATTTTGAAATCCAACACATAAAAGGGAAGGAAAATAAGGTGGCTGATGCCTTGAGCAGGAATGCAAAACTGAATTTTATATCAGCTAGCAGCACTTATACCTCTGATTTAAATAAACAGCTGGCTGAAGGGATAAAATTAGATGAAAATTATCAACACTTACAAATTTCAGCCAAGGAACAGCCCACCGAAAGCTTGATAAAAGGGTATAGTATAAACGAAAACGGATTTCTGCTGTTTAAGGACAGGCTGTATATCCCTAATGCACCTACAGTTAAGCTGTTAATTTTAGACGAAATACATAAAACCCCTTACTCCGGGCATCCTGGCTATCAAAAGACTATCACTATGCTGAGAAAAGAATATTTTTGGCCTAACATGAAATCTGAAACTGCTGAATATTTAGCGAAGTGTTTGGACTGCCAACAAGTAAAAACGGAACATCAACATCCAGCTGGATTGCTGCAACCTTTACCTATTCCTAGCTGGAAATGGGAAATAATCAGCCTGGATTTCATTACGGGTTTACCCAAAAACCAACATCAGAATGATTCAATTATGGTAGTGGTAGACAAATTAAGTAAATCAGCACATTTTATTCCTGTTAAAACCACTTACAAGGCTGCAAACATAGCAGATATCTTTCTAAAACAGATTTTTCGGTTACACGGTATTCCAAAAGTCATTATATCAGACAGGGATCCTAAATTCACAGGAAATTTTTGGAGATCCTTGTTCAAAGGATTAAACACCACTTTAAATTTCAGCACCTCTTTCCATCCTCAGACGGACGGACAAACAGAACGAGTTAATCAAATATTAGAAGATCTGTTAAGGATGTATGTTAAAGATCAACCAGGTAAGTGGGAGGATTATTTACACTTAGCTGAATTTGCATACAATAACAGCTATCAATCATCAGCTAAGTTTAGTCCTTTTGAGGTTTTATATGGACGAAAATGCAACACTCCTATCTCCTGGAGTAATCCAGTAGATAGATTAGTGTTAGGACCTGATTTATTGAAAGAAATGGAACAGATTGTGAAACAAGTGCAGGGCAACTTGAAGATTGCCCAGGATCGGCAAAAGAGTCAAGCAGACTTGAAAAGAACTCCTAAAGAGTTCCAGGTAGGTGAACATGTGTTCATCAAGGTAAGACCAAAGAAAAGCTCCCTAAGATTAGGAAGTTGTGCAAAATTAGCACCACGTTACTGTGGTCCATTTGAAATTTTAGCTAGAATTGGTCAAGTTGCTTATCAGTTAGCATTACCGCCAAATTTAAAAGTACATAATGTTTTTCATATCTCTGTTTTGAAAAAGTATGTTCATGATGCTACTCATGTTATTGATTGGAACATTGTACAGGTAGAACCAGAAGGGGAAGTTCTGGTAGAACCGGATTGTATCCTCGGGAGGAGGGAAATTACTCTACGGAACCGGATAATTGGACAAGTGAAGGTGCAATGGAAGCACCTTAGTCCTGAAGAATCTACCTGGGAGCTGGAAAGTAAGATGCGGGAAGCATATCCCCATCTATTCCAGCAGGTAGCTGAAGAAGAAGAATAAGTAACATCGAGGACGATGTTACATTTTAAGGGGGTGTGTATGTCACATACCCCAATTTTATTAAAATAATGTAATTATTTTTAAATATTCCTGAGAACATTATGTTAAATTTAATGTTAAGTAGAAATGGATGACTCAGCAGAGTCTCCAAAAAAGGAATGTAAATTCTGAATAATTATTATTAATAAATAAATTATGGAGACAACAGCATGGGAGAGCTGTTAAAAGAGGTTACTGGTCTAACTGGTGGATGGAATTAGGTGGAAGGACAAAAGACAAGTGGCAGCATCCTCAAACACTTCCTGAGTTGCAGGTGGCAACTTCCCTATATTTTGGGGTCATGATTCCCCAAGAAAGTGGAATCTGAGCAGGTGGCTCATTAATGACAGTTAGCCCAACTAAGACCTAGGCAATCTTTTAAATACTACTCAATGAACTGAGCTGGGGGTTCAACAATTGTTCTAGAGGGAGAATACATTCAGGAGAATGCTATTCAGGAGTCCCATTGAGGAAGTGGGAAAATAGTAAGGAAGTGTTTTGAGCAGGAAGTTGCAGTAACTTGGTTCCAGTATAGCTGTTTTGGCTGAGGGAATTATTGACCGTACTTAGATTCCAGCCAGTTAGACCAGAGCAAGCTCGGGGGTCCTGAGAAGTGCTGTCTGGGCACTCTCCAGGAATTGGTAGGGAGGAACAGCCTCCCATTGCTGTTATTGTCTACCAGAGATACAGGTTCTGCCACTCTTCCTGTTGTTTATCTAATAAATTTAAATGGAGAATGGACTATCTCAACTGTGTTTTGAACTGTATTTATTTTCAGTAAAGTAGTATTTCTGTAATGTCTTTTGGTAGAATTTGCAGAACTCATATGTCTTAGAATTTTTCCTACTATCACTTAAATAGAGTAATTATTTTATACAGAATATGTTGTTACTATTACAGTAATCGGATATCATGGTAATTATTTCTAGAACTTCTATTAATAGTTAAATAATAGACAGAATATTAAACAATAGTCATTCCAGAAATATACTCCTTAAAACAGTCATAAGAACAGACACATAGACAAATCTTAGAATTACTGTGAAATATTTCCCAATAGAGAATGTACAGGAATAGTTTCTTTTAGAGCAATATACTGGTATATATATATCTGTTTCATAATTCTGCCAACTATAGATACAGGTTAGTCTCTGCATCGAGCTAAAGAAGAACAAAACTCATATCATTTTATTTATTTATACTCAGAATATCATTGACAGTTATCGATTATCCAAAGGATGTGATTGCAACAATGTTTCATTGTTTAAAAGCTTCCCATACAATCTTATTCAAATCATAGTCAAAAGCAAACACTTAAACTGTAAATTGTGTTGTCTTTTAAACCTAATAATATAGTATTTATAGCCACGTTGTCACAACACAGATTGACAGAGTTATTTAATACTAGACAAACATCTTGACTGGCTCGAAGCCAAGTCCTAATACATAGAGACTTTATTGTTTCGTTATCCAAATCATAAGCATAGAATCACTGTTCACTATCGAGCTTGTATTACATGAAATACACAGCTCTGTCGTAGGTTGTCCTATCTATATTCAAACATTGTAAACGCAGAGAAACCATCAACGAGCTTAGCCATTAATGGCTGTTACAAACCCTCACATTTATTTTATTGTAATAAGACTTATTTCTTATCAGTATTTCTTCTGGGGAGTGGTTAGTAACCTAACACGGCCGTAGCCATACAACATTAAGTCGACAGGTTGAAAACAAGAGAATAGAAATGCCTCCTATAACAGATCAAACCTACAGGATATCGCATTCATAGTCCAGGCATCCACAGTTACAGTTATTTGTTTTAAAACAAAAACATCAAAATTTCACAACTCGTTTCCAGTCACCACTTAACTCAAACATTTTCATTTATATGTTTAAAACCAGGAACAGAACCCCAACTCGCCGGGTTAACCCTATATTAATTAACTATTACAGTTATGGCTGAAAACATCAACATTCTTTTATTAAATATTCAAAATCCAAGAAAACGCAGAGAGACAGATACATGGACTCACCTACAGCAGAGTTATCATACTGCAAGTATCTGAGAACGCAAAACAATCCTTATATTTTAAACACTCTAGTCATTCAAATAAAACGCAGAATGATACACGGCCACATGACAGGCCCAAAATACAGTAACTATTAATTTATACAGCGTGGGTAAAACCCTACGTATAGCAATTACAATGACAATACAAACCCCTGGCCTCATACAGTCTGAGCCGTATATGGTTCTTCATAAACATGACGGGGTATCAAACCCTTTCTATTACAAACAAAACAATTTTTACAGGTGACTGTACCCATGTCACAAGAATATCAACGACCCCATCATACAGGAGTTTCTCTCCAGACTTAACCCTAGCACAACAAAACCAACAAAGGGAGAGACAGCCATGGATAACCAGGCTTACCCGGAGGAGCCAGCACTGGAGATGAAGCCCTGTGCACCTTCAGAATAGCATGACCTGCACATCATTGAATGCTGAGAGTTGTAAATCATATTATCAAATGCCGAGAGTTGTAATACTATTGTGAATAAAAACAATCTGTTGCAAAAACCCAAAAACTGTGAAACCATTATCTTACCTGAGCCGTGGACAACCTGGTAGCCACCAGAGGGAACAAGTAGCGAAACCCCATCACATTCTTCAGTTGGATGAGAAAAGAAACTTCATGTACCTCTCTATTGAAAGCCACGACAGGCATCAATTTTTAAAACAAAACCCTTAAGCTGTGAGCGAACCAGTCGAGAAGCACACTCCCAAAACCCAGTAGACAAACACCTCAGGGATAAAAACGACAGCGAAACCCTGCCTCAAACTCACCCAGCGACAGTGGAAAGCTGTAAGTAGCAGGTGATTCAAAATTTGCGCTGACAACGAGACTAGGATACAAATGAAACTGTTTCAGACTCCAATAGCAGAGCCAAGACTTTAAACTCCAGTGAAATAAACAACGTGACCAGAACCTAAGCAATAGCATTTTTACAGTGCCAGACTGACGACTTCAGACATGGAGGGTTTCTCCCTTACGACCCGAGCCCGAAGGCAAAGACAATGACCAGGTAGGGTTTCAATGTTAGCTTATATATCCACCAACGCAAGGAGGAGAATCAAACACGTAGCCAGTTAATTTATCAAGTTCATATGGGTCGAGTCTCTATAGTTCTGTTGCAGCTCGATTAATTAATCACCGATTCCAAATTATTGCATGGATGTAAACCTTGTTCAACGTAAGGAGAAGCCCTTATGATTAACAATCATTGTATTATATATATATTGAAACCAAGCCATCGAATAATGTCAAGAGCACATTATATCTCTACCTACAATCATTTAAACAATGATGTAGTCAACTTTCAAATGAAAACTCCATATCACTTAATACATTGAAATGTTACCATAACTATATGATGGGATATACATTGGTTATTATGTCCTATCATCATATTCTCTCGATACTATTGTTAAATAATCAACAATGAAAATAACAATATTTATTATCATGATGTCTAAATATAAACTCATCTACGGGTCCATACCATGAACATAGATTAAAACCAAGACAGAGTTAGATGATACAAGTTAAACAATAATACTAGGTGGACGTTGGGACCTTGAAGCATAGATGAATATAATGGAACATCGCTAGAGGTGTCACAACTCCAACTCATGCTAATAACACGTGAACACAGCAATAATCACCGGTAATAGTTGACAATATATCACATAACGCAAACGTCACTATATGCAGAAAATAAACATGATACAAACAATTTGTTACAGTGATAGTTACATCATTAACATAGGGTCATGTCATATCGCAATGGATACGACGGGAAACTTTGTAATTCATCGCAAAACCTGATGATACTGTCCCGGATAAGAGATATCATGTCGAGGCAGACTATCAATCTTAATTCAAGTATAAATTTTCATGAAAAGAACTTTACTGTCTTACACGACAACCAGTAATAGTAAATAGATCTTCTTTAAGTTTATACAGTGCAGGGAAAGGAAGTTTGATACTTACAAAAGAAAATTAAATTACGATGATCCATACTACACCGGGTACCTGCGAACAAAAGACAATTTATGCATTAGCTCATAAGCTAAGTAAGCCAGTCAGCTATGGCTAACTCTCCCTTTGCAGTTTGAAACAAAAACAGTCAACATTTAAAATCACAAAAATCACAATTGTAGTAAGACAGAATCTTTTAAACAGGATTATGTTTAGTTACTGAAATTAAACAGGACCAGGAATGCTATTAACTAACATTTATTGTTATAATAAAAATTTTAAATTTTTCAGAAATTTCGGGTTATGACATGTGCAGTATGCTGTGTATTATCTCCGGAGGATGTTCCGCCCCAATCATCCGAGCTAGTACCAGAGCCCAAGCAGGGGCTGGCAAAACCCCTGTGTTCATAAGGTTCTAATTGGCCCGACCACGAGCAATCCCCACCGTCCGCAGCTAAGACAAGGAGTGGAGCCGCCGGAGGAAACCTTTCCACAGTTCCAAGATGACCCGCCGCTGCAGAAACCAGGCCCTTCTGCCTGTCCACCGAGCCCTCCAGGGCAGTGATGACCTGTTCCGAAGACCAAAGAACCCCCGTATCCTTCAAAGGCGAAATGGGAAGGTTGTCGTGTGAGGGCGTAACTTTCGTTCCCAAGTCCGGAGAGAGATTTAAGAACCCAGATGGTGAGAAACCAAGTGCCGCACAGTCCGCTGCAGGAGTTACCACCGCCCCTCCTTCCCCAGGAGAAAACCCCACCTGCCACCCGGCGCCTGCGGGTTGTTTCCAAATGGCTGCATCGTCGGTAGGGTCAAAAGAATAATCAAGGTTTTCTTCATAGGTAGCCATGGTTATCAGCTACCACCCGCCTACCGTAACCTAGGTAAGATACACAGACCAGGGTAAGGTAACCTGTGATGTGAAAAAACCGGGTAGATTCCAAAAAAACAGCCAATAAAACGTGCTATCAACCCGCGTTACTGTCGGCCGCGGTCCGTTCTGTGCACAACCCCAGTGTCTAGGGTTCCGCCAAGTCCAGAGTAACCCTCCGTCGCCCAAGATAAAACCGCCAGTTCCGTCTTACACCTCCTTAACGTAATTCTTCATCCATATCTTCTTGGAGCTCACAACAAATTTCACTGTCAAGTCACAAAAGAGTTATTTAGAGATTAGATAATTTTAATTGTATGGTTAATATCGATTATTATTGACTTAATCGGTCAAATCATAATCTTCAAATATTTGGAAACATCATCATTTAGTATAAAAAAATCACTTCAAAATTATCAAAAGTTGTATTTATGAAGTTTAATTGAGGCTTCCACTAGAAGATTTTTTTTTTTCACAAAGAAAATACTATATTTTATTAAATAATTATAAAAAGTATATGGAGCAAGAAATCTATCCATAAACATCCAAACCGAGCACTCAAGAAGAACCAAGACCACCCCAGGTCTCCAAAGACAATGCCACAACCAAGGTAGAAAATACACGGGATATAACTTCATATTATGTGCCAATGCCAATGTAATAAGAAATGTGACTTTGGAGATGCTGGATAGACACAGCCTACTCCTCGCACCTGAACCTGCGACTATTTGGATTTGGAAGCATTCAAAAAGGGTCGCTCACAGGACCCTTCTATTAAAAGGAGATGAGGTGATAGTTGCTGCGCGTGGAGCCTTCATAGCTCTGTTGAATCTGTGGTAATGGGCCATGCAAGGTGCGGTCCATGAGCAGCTGGAAAAGCGACTGGTAAGTAAAAAGAGGATCCCAAAGTAGATATATTAAAAGTTCCAATTTAGAGTCCAAAAGGTCCCGTTTACATATCATATCTTCAAACTGGTTTCTACAAACTTCAATGACGAATTTGTACAAAAGTTTAGCTTTCAAAAAGTCACATCTACCTATCTCCTAACGACAAGTTTTCAGAATCATCTGTAAAAAAATAATGTTTTTCCAAAGCTTATGACGACAACTTTTCAGAATCATTTGTAAAAATAACATCCACCTAACTCGTGACAAGTTTTCAGAATCATCTGTAAAAATAATGTTTTTTCAAAGCTGTAAGTCTTATTTTCAAAAAGTCACCGCTGCATGTTTGAAAAATCATTTGCAGAGATGTGACAAAAAGTTGTAGATGCCATACAAAAGTTGTAAGTTGTTGACATCGAGAGTGAAACTTTTATGATTAAAAGACCAATTGAACAGCACTCCCCTTAGATATGTAGCCTTTACATAGATGCAATTTATGTGAATGTTATAAAGCAAATTTAAAAATACTTCTATCTTTTAATTTTTTTAATTATTTTTTTATAAAGTCAAATTTCCTTAGCACGGTTGGTTGGTTTTGATAAGCTTCATTTTGCATGGGAAAGTAGCTGGGAAGAGATATCTATAAAAGAAATTGTGTACCAAATAAACTTTTGCATATTTCTTGGTCCCCAAGTCACGAACAAATAAAAAAAAGTCAAAAAAAAATTGTAATATTAAACAAGTCAATTTATTTTATTCTATATTAAACAAAGTTTATGGGTTAATACGATGAATATTGGTGATCAAATAAGTTACTTGTCAGTTGTATTATGATAAGCTAAGTTAATTACGTTGCAACCAAAATCTTGCTTCTTTGTATGGGGGCATTTTGGCAAACTCAAGACACTAACGTCTTCAATGTCACTTCTTCTTTCCCTTTATGCACTTCCAAGTGGAATCTTTCATATACTAATGCTCTCTTTGCAACGACAGCAAGCCTGCCACCATAAGCTTTTGGTTTTTACTAGCCATTGCTCCTCCCCTCTTGGCCTTGAGAATCCATATCCTTGAATGTTTTGGTGGTTTACCTATGGCATTCAAAAACATGATAGCATATTTGTGGTTGTCCATCGATTCTAAAAAATGGCCATCTTTATTCCATATACCAAAACCACTTCTACACAACAAGCAAAGAAACTATTATATTCTCATGTTTGGTCCCATTTTGGGTTGCCTCTTCACATGATCGGTTATCTCCAATCATGACTCCCATTTTTATCATAACCATTTGGAAAAAACTTTGCCAATTATTGGGATATCAAACATGTTTCATTACTGTCTTTCATCCTCGAACAAATTGGTAGACTAAAGTTGTAAATTGCGACATAGAACATGCACTTATGTATTTATTACACCCGTAATAAACAATGGGATACATATTGTATACGTACTGCAACATAGGTCTAATAGGGTAGTGAATAAATAAAAAAGGTACTCTTCCTTTGAAGCATGTTATAGTTATCATCTTCTGGCCCCTTATGAGCTACAAATCATGCTTCAAGCCACACTATTAATGTGAACAACACCACACCTCATCCTTTGTTTATAAATTGCAACACAGTCATTCGTGGGTAACAACAACAATAGCATCTTTCTATGCTCAATAAAAGACCTTCGAGGACCATCATAGAGTGCCAACACAATTTCAAGTTGGGGATAACGTTTGGGTATAGCTCTACAAGCAGCGTTCCCAAGCGAAGAAACATCACAAACTCACTCTATGGGCTATACACCATTGTGCAAAAGATCAATAATAATTTGCGTATCATCTTCAATTGCCTTCCCAACTGGCCATTAACAATATAGTGAGCATAAATAACATCTAAGTTGTATGAACATTCTCTTTTGGGATGAAGTGTAGATGGGTCACTGCAAGCTAATGAGGGTCACTTTTGGCACGTTAGATGCAATAGAAAACTGAAAAAGCAGGCATCCCTCAACTTACTTGGATTTTTTGATTTACTTACGGAAAATATCTTGCATTGAGTAAAAAAGATGAAATGTAGGAAATTGAATCACGTTTCTGAATATATAACTTTTATGTATTGAAAATTTGCATAGCTATGTCAAGTTTCATTTTTCCTAACAGACACTTTTTATTTTTCAGGCAAATGATAAGGTATATGTTTTTGTGGGTAGAGCCTTTGAGGGCTTAAATGATGGAATCAAGCTACAAAAATCGGCATGCATGTAGAGAACACATAGCACTTGTGCGTCATTATTTTTCGAAAATTAAATTAGTAATTTTATAATTTTTTTATAATTGTCTAAGTGATCAAACCTCAAAAATAGTACCTCTTTTGTGGGTAGAGCCTTTGAAGGTCTTAATGCAAAAATCTTGAAATGGGTTTTTCATAGAACGTGGAGGTTAGTGTCCTCTTGTGCACCATACAATTTTTTTTTGAAATGATTGAGAATTGAAAAAGTTATGGAAGAAACACTAACAATGTGTTTCACGAGCTAAGGAGGTAGGACAGAAAAGAAATTGAAAGAAAATAGGAAAATCTAATATTTCAAAATAAAAGTTACATATTTGGAATCTGCAGAAAAAATGCTATTTGTGTCTAAGATTTCGTCAAAAATGACTGTGTGTAGCATATTGTAACGAGTGGCTAAGCACAGGCTTCTCCAGAAACTGGAAGAAATACCCAATTAGCTTTGGTTTTTCATTAACATAGCACAGGTTTGGAATTACCGAAGCAAACACCAAAGCATACACATAGGATTATTGTTGACATGTGAGCATGTGACTCGGCCTGTTTAAATTCAAAAATATTGCCGCGCTTTTAGATTTAAATAATGCGTACGCGTTATATAACTAAATAACGCGTGCGCGTTATATCAATACTTAACGCGTACGCGTTATGTAACTACATAACACGTACGCGTTATATAGTTACAAAACGCGCTCGCGTTATTCAAATCATAAAATACATGTTTAATACTTGAGAAAGAGGGGGTGTGGAAGTCAAGGTAATTTTTGTTTAATATTTGAGAAGGGGTGGGGAAGGGTCAAGGAAATCTATGGTTAATATTTAATAGGGGTGGGAAAGGGTCAAGGGCTTAGAAGGATGTTGGAAGCTTGAGTGGGGAGAGATGAAGGGAATGAGAACATGATGGGCTACAGGGGGTGAAGGGAAGTGGAGCTTGAGAGCACTATTAGGAGTAGAATAGGTTCTGAAGAGGTATAGGGTTAGAAGTTGAAAGTGAGACTTGAGTGACAAGGGGGAATAGATGGAGGCAAGGGGGATGTGAGAGAGAAATAAAGAATACAAGGGGGGGAGAGACATAGAGCGAGGGAGGGAGAGGGACAATGGGGAGGAATGGATTTGGAGGGAGTGAGAGATAGATGGGGATAGAACGAAATAAGAGATAGGAAGGGAGGGACAGAAAGTGTTGGTGGGAGACATGCAGAGAGTGGTGGCGATGGAGAGAGAGGGAGTGATGGAGAGATTGGGATAAGTTGAGGGAAAGATGAGGGAGGGATAGAAGGTGAGAGAAAGGCGATGAGAGAGGGAGGGAGAGAAGGTAGGGTGAGGGATGGAGGGAGAAAGTTGGAGATAGATATGGATGGAGGGGGGATGGGTTTGAGAATGGAAAGTGACATAATGTGTGTGTATGTGTGTGTGTTTGAGAGAGAGAGAGAGAGAGATTGATGTTTGGGGAGAGAGAGACTAGAGGGAGTTGTGAGCATCATATTCTCCATCAGCATCATATTCTTCATCATCATCATCTTCATGACCATCATCGTCATCATCAACATCTTCATCATCATCACCATCATCATCATCATCATCATATTCCTCATCAAATCAACATCTCCATCATCATTATCATCATCATGATCATCATCTAAACATCACCATCACCATCATCATCAACATCTTCATCATCATCACCATCACCATCATCATCAAAATCTTCATCATCATCACCATCACCATCACCATCACCATATTCATCATCATTGTCATCGCTAGGTTCCCCATCAACATCAACATCTCCATCATCATCATCTTCTTCATCATCATCATCTTCATCACCATCATCATCATCATTAACATCTTCATCATCATCACCATCATCATCATCATCATCATCTTCCTTGAATCAGATCAACATATCCATCATGTCACCATCATCTTCTTCATCATCATCTAAACATCACCATCACCATCACCATCATCATCATCATCTTCATCATCATTACCATCACCATCATCATCAACATCTTCATTGTCATCACCATCATCTTCATCATCATTGGCATTTGTAGGTTCCTCATCAACATATCCATCATTATCATCTTCTCCATCATCATCATCTTCATCACCATCATCATCAGCATCAACATCTTCATCATCATCACCATAATCATCATCTTCATCGTCATCAGGTCAACATCTCCATCATCATTATCTTCTTCATCATCTTCACCATCATCATCATCATCATCATCTTAATCGCCATCTCCATCATCTCCATCATCTCCATCATCACCATCATCATCACCATCACCATCATCGTCATCTTCATGACCATAAGCATCTTCATCATCATTGTCATCTCCCCCTTCCTCATCAACATCTCCATCATCATCATCATCATCATCATCATCATCACCATCTGAACATCACCATCACCATCATCGTCAACATCTTCATCATCATCATCATCATCATCATCATCATCATCATCATCATCATCAGCATCATCATCATCATCAAAATCTTCATCGTCATCACCATCACCATCTTCATCATCATTGTCATCTCTAGGTTCCCCATCAACACATCTCCATCATCGTCATCTTCTTCATCATCATCATCTTCATCACCATCATCATCGTCATCTTCTTCATCATCATCATCTTCATCACCATCATCATCGTCATCAACATCTTCATCATCATCACCATCATCATCATCATCATCTTCCTCATCAGATCAACATCTCCATCATGTCACCATCATCTTCATCTTCATCATCATCATCATCATCATTACCAACACCATCATCATCAACATCTTCATCGTCATCACCATCATCATTGGCATCTGTAGGTTCCTCATCAACATCTCCATCATCGTCATCATTGGCATCTGCAGGTTCCTCATCAACATATCCATCATCGTCATTTTCTCCATCATCATCACCATCATCACCATCATGATCTTCTGAACATCATCATGATCATTATCTAAACATCACCATCACCATCATCGTCAACATCTTCATCATCATCGCCATCAGCATCATCATCAAAATCTTCATCGTCATCACCGTCACCATCTTCATCATCATTGTCATCTCTAGGTTCCCCATCAACACATCTCCATCATCATCATCTTCATCATCATCATCATCTTCATCACCGTCATCATCGTAATCAACATCTTCATCATCATCACCATCATCATCATCATCATCTTCCTCATCAGATCAACATCTCCATCATGTCACCATCATCTTCATCATCATCATTACCAGCACCATCATCATCAACATCTTCATCGTCATCACCATCATCATTGGCATCTGTAGGTTTCTCATCAACATCTCCATCATCATCATCATTGGCATCTGCAGGTTCCTCATCAACATATCCATCATTGTCATTTTCTCCATCATCATCACCATCATCACCATCATGATCTTCTGAACATCATCATGATCATCATCTAAACATCACCATCACCATCATCGTCAACATCTTCATCATCATCACCATCAGCATCATCATCAAAATCTTCATCGTCATCACCGTCACCATCTTCATCATCATTGTCATCTCTAGGTTCCCCATCAACACATCTCCATCATCATCATCTTCTTCATCATCATCATCTTCATCACCGTCATCATCGTCATCAACATCTTCATCATCATCACCATCATCATCATCATCATCTTCCTCATCAGATCAACATCTCCATCATGTCACCATCATCTTCATCATCATCATCATCATCATCATTACCAGCACCATCATCATCAACATCTTCATCGTCATCACCATCATCATTGGCATCTGTAGGTTTCTCATCAACATCTCCATCATCATCATCATTGGCATCTGCAGGTTCCGCATCAACATATCCATCATTGTCATTTTCTCCATCATCATCACCATCATCACCATGATGATCTTCTGAACATCATCATGATCATCATCTAAACATCACCATCACCATCATCGTCAACATCTTCATCATCATCGCCATCAGCATCATCATCAAAATCTTCATCGTCATCACCATCACCATCACCATCTTCATCATCATTGTCATCTCTACGTTCCCCATCAACACAACATCTCCATCATCATCATCTTCTTCATCATCATCATCTTCATCTCCATCATCGTCCTCATCAACATCTTCATCATCATCACCATCATCACCATCATCATCATCATCTTCCTCATCAGATCAACATCTCCATCATGTCACCATCATCTTCATCATCATCATCACCATCATCATAAACATCTTCATCACCATCATCATCAACATCTTCATCATCATTACCATCATCTTCATCAACATTATCATCATTATCATCTTCATCTGCATCATGATCATCTTCATTGTCATCACCCTCCTCCTCCTCATCATCTTTATCATCTTCATCTACATCATGATCATCTTCATTGTCATCACCCTCCTCCTCCTCATCATCTTGTGCACTTATGCACTTAGGGATTAATGTTTAGAAGAGGGTCTAAAGGCCTTTATGGGGGAGGGGCTCTAGGAACAAGGTAAGACAGAGAGGGCAGGGGGGAGGGATAAAGGCGTAGAGGGTTAGTGATTAAGGGAGAAGAAGGGAGAGAGTGCTATAGGGAGGGATAATGACGAAGATAAAGAGAAGGTGGAGAGATGGAGAGTGGGGTGGTAGAGACATGGCTGAAGGGAGAGAAAGAACATGTAGGGAGAATGAGGGACAGATATTTAGAAAGAGATAGGGGGTATCTAGGGATTATTGGGAGAGAGCTAGGAGGTATTAAACCATACAAAACATTTGTTTTGTATGCAATCATATAAATTATTAATTTTCTTTGATTTTGTTCGTTGCCCTAGCCGTGCACCTAACCTATTAATTGTGCTTGACTATATCGCGTTCGCGTTTTTTCACTACATATCGCGCACGCGTTTTGTATTTATATAACGCGTACGCGTTTTTTAACTCCAGAAATAATGGCCTGTTGCTGTCCGAGAGCAACTTCACTCTGTCCGAACGAAAGCAATAATCCCGCGATTTTTCGAATAACACGAGCCCGCGTCTGAAAATTTTCACATTCTACACCAACTCCATCATTTTTTTTATGCAGGTGCAGCATTGAGGACATCTTTCATGGTTGCTCATTGTGGTGTTGGATTATATGGCCATATTTGAAGAAAATAATTAGCAAGCTTGAAGAATCTCCAATTGAAGAACACCAAAGATAAGGCCTTTGAAAGATTCATTTTGCTTATATTTGAGGAGCACACAAGATAAGATATCAAGCTTCAAGACCAACAAGGAAGAACTTCCATTTGCTTATTATTGAAGAGCTTGTAATTGAGGAGCAACAAAAACAAATTATATTGAATTGATCATTGTGGTGATGGGGAATGCACGTAACCGAGTAAACAAATCAACAAGGAAGAAGAGATCTCAAGAAGTCATTGAAGAAGAGAAAGAAAAGAAAAGAATATACATGATGAATCGGAGGCTTTCTTTGGAAACTAATCCAAATCCAATTGTAGAGGATACCATGGTTCATCCTATTAATCCACGACAAGAGGGACCTTCAATTTCCACAATAGTTGTTGAACAAGCACCCCATGGAAGTAATCAAGAAGCAAAACGTAGGTGCTCATTAGGGGATGTTTCAATTCCCACTTCAAGTCAAAGTGATAAGTTACCATCGCAAGATGAAGCTCACGAAGAAACACCCAATTTGCTATCCGGATGTGGTTATACAAGCGATGAAGTCAGAGAGGCGTTGGACATTTTGCCTACTGTTGAAGAAGAGAATGTTATCCACACCATCGATGAGGATGTTGGACTTCCACAAGGGGATGTTGGACTTCCACAGACCATGGATGAGGATGTTGGACTTCGACCATCCAACTACCAGGAAGAGAATGAAGGACACCAAGCTACTACTGAAACGCCAGAGCGTCTTGGTGATGCGCTACATGGTACAATTCCAACCCCCTTACCTCCATTAGCAAGCACACGTCGAAGAACTCCGAAGCGTATACAAGTTGATGAAAGACTTATGAATTCCATTGAAGGTACGCTATCTAAACGTAGTATTGCTTATCAAACTCAACAGATACTTGATAAATATTTTGTTTCTAAATGTGATGGAGATAAATGTAGATTATTTTTATCATTGTTAAAATCTAGGAGCATGAATGTTGTTAGGAAAAAGTTAGGGATAAAGATGATAAAGAATTCTGAACCAAGTTCTCATATAGTTAAAAGCCTAGTAGATGCATTTGGTAAAATTGGTAAGAACACACGTTCAAAGGACCGCAATGCTGCTCGTCGTGTGTTGTCACAATCAATTGCAGATAAGAACACCAGGGCCCTTCGTATTCTCAGGCCTACATCCGAACTAGTTAATTTGAATGTAAAAACCCTCCGTAGGTATTCTATTAGAAGAGAACATCTTGACACAACCGATCAGACAGATTTTTGGGCCTTTGTTGGTCGGTTGCCACGTCGTGACATGAAGCTAGTTGATGCAGTAAAGGGACTAGTGCACAGTTTTTGGCATGATCACACAAGGCCTTCTTCAAACCGAAAGGATGTACTAAAACTAAGAAGGGGTTCAAAGGATCGTGAACCACATACTAAGCATCTTCTTGATATAACACAGACAGAGCTTTACGAGAAATTTAAGATTGAGCATAGACAATTGAACTTGGGGCAAAGATCTTTTGAGAAATGTAAGCCATGGTATGTTAGAATAAATACTCTTCGTAACACTTGTTGTTGTAGATACCATGTAGAATATGAATATTACTATGAAACATTTTTGTACATTCGTCGTGTGTTGCATACTAACATTGTGCAGGATTGCTCCATGACAATACCACAGACTTCATCAAGAGAATTCATTCATAGCATCATGTGCAATAGGCCCGAGGGGCAAACATACTATGCAAAATCTTGTTTGGATGGAACATGCTCCAACTGTGCTGGAATGGCATTATTGAGCCAATGTATGCACGAGAATGGAGACAGTGAATTTGGGAAAATGGTTACAGACATGAAAAGTTTCAAATATATCAACTATGAAATCGTCCCAGGGAAAGAAAGCAAAAAAATACAATTGGTGACATCTCAAGTATGCATTTATATCTATAAAATTGTGTTGTAACTTTTACATTTCAATCCTTACTTACAACAAAAAACTGACATTGAGATCATTTTGTGTCACCAGGTACAAGTTAGTGACTTCATCAAGGAATTTATTGAAAAGACACATCAATATGTTCAGCATGTCCACGTGGCACGATGGCAGGATGAGAAGTTTAGAATATGCAGAGATACATTTCCCCTTGGTACTATACTTTCAGTTGTTGATTTTGCCGAGAACTACACTCTGCAACCTCAAAATGAGATCCAAAGTCAGTATTATCACTCTGAGCAGGTTTCCTTGATGGTCCATATCACATATAGGCATGGCCCAAATAGCACTGAAGAGCAAAGAGAAATTCTGAAGGAATATCACTTCTACATAAGTGATGATAGGTGCCACGACTTCCACTATGTACGTCATTGCTTCATCATGTTCTATGATCACTTGAAGGGAAGGAACATACAGATGGACCGACACTGGATTTGGTCTGATGGGTGTGCTAGTCAGTTCAAAAATGCACGCATATTTCAGTAGTTGTGTTCATTGCATAAAAACTACAAAGTGCCACATATGTGGAACTATTTTGAGACTGGGCATGGTAAAGGAGAGCATGATGGAGCCGGAGCATGTGTCAAAACAGCCCTACGAAGAGAGGAATTGAAAGTATCTACAGAATCTACTATTCTAAATGCTCAATCTATAGTCAGGTGGTGCACGTCAGTAATGGGAGAGGAATCAACTATGCGAGTAGAATCCACAAGAAAGAGACATGTGGAGAGATTTTTTTGGGAGGTGGTAGACATAGATCGTTCACATGCATGGGAATGCAAGACTATGCCTGGGACTCGTGGCTTTCATTCGGTTCGAAGCTCTGATAACCCAGTATTTGAAATTTGGACCAGAAAACTTGCTTGTTTTTGCCCGCCTTGTTGTGATGGTGACTGGGATGGGTGTGAATCATTGGATTGGGTTGATGGATGGGATCGAATATCACTTCCACTTGATCAGCGTGCAATTGTTGAGTTAACTCCGTTGGAAGAAGACCATTCATCTATTTCTGCAGATTTTGATCATGTCTCAGACCTTGTACAACCCGGTATGATGCATTTCCTTAACATTTTTTGTTTGTTTACGTAGTCTTCAAATGCACATTAATGGCCTTGTATCGCACGAAAAATATTTTGATCATATACCTACAATCATATAATGCAGGGCACATATACGCAGTGGTTGCCTCAAAAGATACTGAATGGGGTGATGAATACTGGTTGGCACGCTGTATAGATGGAAAGCAAACCCTCATTGTGTCCATGACTGACGATGAAAACAACCACTTTCCAACTGGGTCTATGGTTGTTAAAGGTGAATACTTGACACGGGACAGCAATGGAAGAAAGAAGGGTGGATATGTTTACAGGGATTACAAACCAGGTGCAAGTGTGTATCACTTTACCAACTTAATCATTGGCACAAACCTTCAGGTACGAACAATGCCTAGTTGAAATACATCGAAGGTACGCTACTTCGTACCGGATACAGAGCACGAGAGACTAATGGAGACCATCAGTATAAGAGATGATCCGGAGGGCTTGGTTGTATGATAATAGGTGGGATCTAGCATGATGAGGTACGTTACATACTTTTAATACTATACTATTTATACTATTTGTAATTGAATATTGATATATGCTCAATTTTCACATGTATGTTTCATATGAATATGTCAATTTTGCGTTCTTGATATGCCAAATTTACGTTTACGTTGTTTATAAATATGCCAAAAGTTCTCTTGTATGTCAAGTTTATGAATATGCCATTTTTTACATATGATCAGTAAACCCTAAAATTATATTATGTTCATCATGTTGGTTATTGGCTTCACCCAACAAAATTAATTCAATCCATGCTCACTATATTAAACAATACACTTATATTAAATTTAATTCATGTCTTGTTAAATATTTCATAATGAATTAGCTAGTTGAGAACACCACCTTAGACCAAGCCATCATCATCAACATCTTCATCATCATCACCATCATCATCATCATGGACCTGCAAAACCCTAGTTTCCAAAGTGTCTAGGCAGGTTCGGGTTAGGAACACTAGCCATACCCGCCCGGTGGATGATTTTCCAAAGTTGACCCCCGTGTGCAAAAATTGCACACTCCCACACTGAGCAAAACCCTAGTTTCCAAGATGGACCTGCAAGGTGACACATGGGCCACCGGCTAGGAGGGGAGGGGCACCCCTGGCACTATCCCGGTGTGCTGAATCCAACGGAGTCGACGGTTCGTCGATCCGAGCCACGGTCTTCATTCTATGGCTCGTCCCGTCTCACTACCAGAAGGCCTTCAGGGACACCTGCTGGATACCTACCGGGGGCATAGAACTCCAACCATGCAACAAAACCGGGTTCCGGGGAGACCTGCAGGTGTGTCTAGACATGTTCGGGCTAGGAACACTAGCCATACTTGCCCGGTGGATGATTTTCCAAAGTTGACTCCCGTGTGCAAAAATTGCACACTCCCACACTAAGCAAAACCCTAGTTTCCAAGATGGACCTGCAAGGTGACACATGGGCCACCGGGTAGGAGGGGAGGGGCACCCCTGGCACTATCCCGGTGTGCTGAGTCCAACGGAGTCGACGGTTTGTCGATCCGAGCCACGGTATTCATTCTATGGCTCGTCCCATCTCACTACCAGAAGGCCTTCAGGGACACCTGCTGGATACCTACCGGGGGCATAGAACTCCAACCATGCAACAAAACCGGGTTCCGGGGAGTCCTGCAGGTGTGTCTAGACAGGTTCGGGCTAGGAACACTAGCCATACTTGCCCGGTGGATGATTTTCCAAAGTTGACCCCTGTGTGCAAAAATTGCACACTCCCACACTGAGCAAAACCCTAGTTTACGAAATGAATGCACAATGAAGCCACTGGGCCATGGGGAGACGAGGGAGAGGGCCCCCTAGAGGTAATCGCACGCTAGGAGACCAACGGAGTCGACGGTTCGTCGGTCCGACGTCCGGTTTCCGAGTTATGTCGAGTTGCAAGTCGCATGAAAATGCCGTTCAGGGACACTTGGTGAATTTCCGTCCGGGAGCCAAAAAGCAAACGAAGCAGGAAGATTGCGTGCCGTTGGCTCCTGCAAGTGTGTGTGGGCAATTCCGACGTGGGAACACTGCCGGGAGCCATAAATCCATGATAGTAAATTAATTCATGACAAAAAAAACTGAATTATTCCTTTCAATGGATGTGGTTTTCAATTTCCTATGTTGTTAGGTCAATTTGGCACATTCATTGAAAGAAATAGTAGACTTTAATGATGATCACAACAAGTGTGTTTGTTAAAACCTTGTGAAATAGAGCATCAAAAGACCTACATTGTAGGCCATATAATTGTGTTTGTTTACCTTTTGTTTGATGGACCATGCACAATAAGTAATAAAATAATTTTTGAAGTAGGTCATTTCATTTTTCTGATTTTTTCTTTGGTGGTGTTGAAAAAGACCATTGTTCTTATTGATGGGATTTCATGTGCTTATGATTCTTTGGATAATCTATACACATACAAGGACACCATTATTAGACTAATTCATTATGAACAATTTAATATGAGTAATCTACATAAATGAATTGAAAAATTAACAAAAATAACAAACAACCCATATACCTTGGAATATAACACAAGAGTGACCATGTTAGGCAATCTTACTTATCTACTTACCTATGGTCATTTAAGTAGACCATTTGGATCATGTCTATTACTAATGATCTCCATTAACTTTTCATGTTCACAATGAGGCTTGAAGTATCATACCTTTGATGGGTGCTTCCTTGGCATTGTTTGTAGTTTGAGGTTTGTATCGAAAACTAAGTTTGTAAAGTGGTATATAGATTCACCTAGTCTAATCTTGAAATACATAACCAACCTTCTTCCATGTTTGGTCATCCAGTGTTAGATATTATCCTTTAATAACCATCAAACTGATTACAAGTTGATCACCATTGTCATCTATTAGTGAGACATGAGGGTTTGGTTCGCCTTTAAGGAACATGCCAACAAATAGTGAGTGCCCCATTCATTATCTTTCAGGGAAACCATTGCATATATGTTCATTTTAAAAAACATTAGTTCCAACGTGTGAGTCCACTAAATAGACAAAATGTAATGTATTCATGCTAGTTGATAAGATTTAATCTCATATTCCCTAAACTTGGTTGTACAAGATTTGAGACATGATCATAATGTGGTGAAATGGTTGATTAGTCCTCATACAACTAGGATAATTCAATATTTATACCTAGAATAATGGGGAGTGATAGAATTTTCTTGTCCATATTTCTACTATAACATTGTTTGAGTTTCAAACTAAATGAAATCCACAAATTCCATGCATTATTCTATGTGATTGATCTACATCAACCACCTCCCAAAAATATCTTTGCACATGTCCTTTCCTTATTGAGTCCTCTTCTCGTCTTCTTGTTCCATCTACAATTATTGAAGAACACCATTCAACAATAGATTTTGTGTAACTAATGAGAGAATTTCTCGTAAACTTCCATTTTTACCTGCAGAATGTAATTTTTATGCACACAACATCTCGATCATGATCCCCTTTCCCACACTCAGTTTCAAAAGTCCTGTAAAGGCAACCTTTACATTTACATTTGCATTAACATGACAACCAAGTATAAAAAATGAGATTGATGGTGTTTATTCTCATGCAATGTATACAGTTAGGATTAAGACAACTGTATAAATCTATGGAATTATAAATGGAGATATTTATCCAAAAGGAAGCCAATGTTGGCCTTGCCAATCTTTTCTTCCCAATGCAAACGAAATATTAGATTCCATTTTGCTATGTTTCCATGTAAAATATATTTGAAAAAAAACATATATTTGGATTATATGGAAATCCTTCTTACCTTTGACATTGTTTGGGATCTGCAGGATGGGAATGAAGTATTTTTTAGGGATTAAGAGGAGTATGCAATTACGCAAACTTATGAATGCCTATTGTGACAAGCAATCCATTGATTTCAACTCCATCACATTTCTGTTTGATGGATGATGTTTGCAAGGTGAGCAAGTTTAACCCACCAATGCGAGATTGCATGCAATTACATTGAGCAAAACCCTAGTTTACAAAATGAATGCACAATGAAGCCACTGGGCCATGGGGAGACGAGGGAGAGGGCCCCCTAGAGGTAATCGCATGCCAGGAGACCAACGGAGTCGACGGTTCGTCGGTCCGACGTCCGGTTTCCGAGTTATGTCGAGTTGCAAGTCGCATGAAAATGTCGTTCAGGGACACTTGGTGAATTTCCGTCCGGGAGCCAAAAATCAAACGGAGCAGGAAGATTGCGTGCCGTTGACTCCCGCAAGTGTGTGTGGGCAATGCCGACGTGGGAACACTGCCAACACTGGCTCGGGGGAGTTTTTTGCAGAGCTGACCCACCAATGCGAGATTGCATGCAATTACACTGAGCAAAACCCTAGTTTACGAAATGAATGCACAATGAAGCCACTGGGCCATGGGGAGACGAGGGAGAGGGCCCCCTAGAGGTAATCGCACGCCAGGAGACCAACGGAGTTGACGGTTCGTCAGTCCGACGTCCGGTTTCCGAGTTATGTCGAGTTGCAAGTCGCATGAAAATGCCGTTCAGGGACACTTGGTGAATTTCCGTCCGGGAGCCAAAAAGCAAACGGAGCAGGAAGATTGCGTGCCGTTGACTCCCGCAAGTGTGTGTGGGAAATGCCGACGTGGGAACACTACCAACACTGGCTCGGGGGAGGTTTTTGCAGAGTTGACCCACCAATGCGAGATTGCATGCAATTACACTGAGCAAAACCCTAGTTTACAAAATGAATGCACAATGAAGCCACTGGGAAATGGGGAGACAAGGGAGAGGGCCCCCTAGAGGTAATCGCACGCCAGGAGACCAACGGAGTCGAAGGTTCGTCGGTCCGACGTCCGGTTTCCGAGTTATGTCGAGTTGCAAGTCGCATGAAAATGTCGTTCAGGGACACTTGGTGAATTTCCGTCCGGGAGCCAAAAATCAAACGGAGCAGGAAGATTGCGTGCCGTTGACTCCCGCAAGTGTGTGTGGGCAATGCCGACGTGGGAACACTGCCAACACTGGCTCGGGGGAGGTTTTTGCAGAGTTGACCCACCAATGCGAGATTGCATGCAATTACACTGAGCAAAACCCTAGTTTACGAAATGAATGCACAATGAAGCCGCTGGGCCATGGGGAGACGAGGGAGAGGGCCCCTAGAGGTAATCGCACGCCAGGAGACCAACGAAGTCGACGGTTCGTCGGTCCGACGTCCGGTTTCCGAGTTATGTCGAGTTGCAAGTCGCATGAAAATGCCGTTCAGGGACACTTGGTGAATTTCCGCCCATTTTATAATTTAAGCCACTTTTAAATATTTGAACTTCCATATTATTTTGGAAAGAGTATAATATTTCAAAACTCCTAAAGAGACAAAAACACATGATCAAAACTCCTAAGGCTGTAATTTAGAGTAGTAATAATGGGGGTGATGGAGTTGAATTTGATCCTATGGAAGATAATGATACTAATATTATTGAGAATAAAGGGATAATAGGTTGATCCATGACACCTTTGTTTGCATGGATGAGGATGCACCTATGTATGAGACCTATGATAATATTCATGATGTACATCTTATTGATAAGGCACACAAAGGCCTATACAAGAGATCAAAGATGGGTCACTTTGTCTACTAATTTGATGTTGATAAAATTGAAGGTATTGAATGACATTTCAAACAATGGTATGACAAAGATCCTAATGTATACACAAGGTTAATATATAAGGTGCCCCATAAGGTTCTTTGTCATATCCCTATAATTCTAGGTTTTTGATGATTGTTTAGGTTAAAAAACATAGCACATTATATGGATTATCATGTACAAAGATAAGTGAAGATGGTATTATATGAGTGGCTACAAATGGTTCTCAATTTACGATCATCAAGGAAATATTACCCATTTTTTAAGAAGAACCTCATAATGTTAGACTTTCATTGGTAGTTGATGGCAATGGGTGTGCATGAGTGAGTTCGTTGAAACCTTGAAAACATTGTATTGCATTTAGTTTGATTAAATTACACGAGCAAGAACTTTGACATAACTTGTAATGATCATCCAAAATCACAAATTTTAATTAGATACCAATTAGTGCATGCATGTAGTGAATTCGTTGAAACCTTTGAATATAATAGTTTGTTCTTTTGACATAGTGCATTCATGAGTAATAGATAATCCACACAAATCAACACATTAGAATGACACAAGTACATGTATCCAAAAGTACATATATATCCAAAAGTGCATGTCTCCAAAAGTACATGTATATCCAAAAGTCTCCAAAAGTGCATGTCTCCAAAAGTACATGTATATCCAAAAGTATCGAAAAGTACATGTATCCAATGAAGTCAATGTACATGTCTCCAAAAGTACATGCACAATAAAGTCAATGTACATGTCTCCAAAACTGAATGTATCGAAAAGTACATATATATACAAAAGTATCCAAAAGCACATGTGTCCAAAACTATCCAAAACTATCAAAACTCAAGCTTTCTCTTGTTCTTTCCCGACGTTGATCCTCTAGGCACATCCCTAGGATCAATGTGCATCCCTGGATCCTGCAAATTAAATATCAATTGTTAAATTCAACTAACTATGTACACTAATACATTATCTCAACAATTATCAACTGGTGCATGGAAAGTGCATGAAGGACATCTCACCTCAACTGACAAAGGAGATTGTGTTGCTTGTGTAGCAGATGGAGCCGTCGGTTGAACATCCAGGATGGTTGAACCAGGGGGGCCAGGCACTGCTCCTCCTGGTGGTGGCTACAATGAAAAAATGTTGAAATAGTTAGAAATGCATGAATAAACAATAGGTCCAACAATAATAAACTATGTAAAGATAATGTTGAAATAGTTACATACCTGTGTGTGATCAGTCGCCACTGCAGATGCGGAACTAACTGCTGCATTAACCATCGATGCAAGGTTCTCAGCAGACAACTCGGGTTCCTGTTGCAGTAAACATGCAATTCAAACATTAACAAAAACGATTTATGCACTGGATTTCAAGTTAAACAACAAATATCATCGAAGGATATACATTACCGTGGTGTGAGTAAGCCCATGGTCGTGTGCAGCTGGAGTCTTTCTCGGAGTAGAACGCCTCACATACACACGACCCTTGTTCACGAATGGCCTGGAGGGAGATGCAAATCCAGGCAATGGGCCAGATGTGTCGGATGGTGCCTACAGTCAGCAAGTGTTCATTTAGTTAGACATGCATGATTCAACAAACAAACATGTATTTAAAAAAGTCATTTTTAATTGTTTACCTGGAGCCCAGACGTTTCAGGGGACGGTATGACCATGGGTACTACCTCCACATTACCCTGCCCATGTGAAGGATCTTCCATCTGCAAGTTTAATAATTGTAAATATTAGACCGTATATAGCATTAATGAACTAAAATGTAAAGTATGTGGAAATTAACAAATTAACAAGTATTAAAAAACTGAAATTTTAAAATGTTTACCTCGGTGTGAGATACGGCAATAGGTGGTATATAAGATGGGCCTACCGAATGGGTAGCATCATGCCCCCCTGTAGCTTTTGGAACATCCGGCTCTGGGGTGTCACTGCCGGCATAAAGCATCGACTGCAAGTTCACAAACATAATATATTAGCTCAAACTATATATATGTGTACAAAAACGAAAATAAATGAAGAATTTATTACAATTAACCATCAACATACCTCTCTCAAAAACCCACTGAAGGCAACATCTGAGGCAATACCATAGCAGGGACGACCACATGATGTGCACTCGTGAGGATCAGCACTAGGATGGGGAATAGTCGATGGTCCTGCACTAGTGGATGGTCCTGATGGTCCTGCACTAGTGGATGGTCCTAATGGTCCTGCACTAGTTGATGGTCCTGCATGGTGACGAGCTGGTGTATGTACCACACCAGGGACAGATGTCCCTTCCTCACCCATATGTTGAACCATCCTGCCATGGCGAACAACCGCCCGTGCCAAACTCAAAAATGCATCCCGTGTCTGCCGAATAATGCGATGTGCTGGTGGGACATCTGGCCCAGGCAACTTCCTGCGAGGTGCAGGGATAGGGCGATCCTGGTCTCGAAGCCTGGCATTGGGTCGGTTTTGGGGCATCCCCCCACCGATCCCCTGAAACTGTAACATGTCAAAATAGTTAACGTGTTTATGCAACACGAACTCTGCGTACATCTTTCGAAGGAAATATAAGGGAATTTCCCTGTTGTTGTGTGGTGGCATATCAAAAACCATGTACCATATGTCCATCCAGTTATCAACAAATGGTTGAAACGTGCACCACTCAATGGAGATATGCGGCCTGCTTGCATTTGGGATTTCCCCCGTCCGAGGGTCCCTAAACAATGCAAATATAAGCTCTTTGGATATTTTCAACTTTTTTACTGCATTGTAATCTAGTCCATCAGCATATTGTTGTCTTTTTCTTTCTCTGTAAGATGCAATATCATATAGGACATTTGTATATTGTGAAATGGTGTCCACAATTGCATCCAAGGTTGATTCAAGTGAACGGCGAATCCTGTCGCCACCACTAAAAGCTGCACTTATGCCCCTGAATTGGGCAAGCTCAATCAATATTTCGGCATTGGTATCCATAGCCGCAACTGCAATAAAGACATTAATACGAAAATCATTAGAAACATATACATGGTATATAATGACGTCTCTTCAAAATTGAACATGTATTAAATCAAACTCACATAAGCAATTTAATGGCATTCACTTACATACATTTAAAACTTAAAATTAAACATTTGACAATTAAAAAGTAAGTTAGTCAGATTGGCAGAGAGGAGGAGGAGGAGGATCAAGGCAGTGATGAGTTTGTTGATTCAGGCATGGAGGAGGAGGATCAGGGCAGTGATGAGTTTGCATCTATGTGTCTCAATGTCTCATTGTGTTTTGTGATTGTGAATGACAAATGTGTTGTGATTTGTGAATGATCTAATTTCTATTGAATATTTCATATTTGTAATTGTAAATGTAATTTCTATTGAATATTTGTAATTGTAAATGTTAAATTTTATTGGATGATCTATATGTCTATATTTTTAAATTTTAATATATTTTAAAAATATATTAATTCCGGGGGTCACCGTGTCCTACGTGTCATAATTCCGGGGGTCACCGTGTCTAGTGGGGACCAGGGATCAAATTTGAAGGGTGGGGTCCCATTTCACTATGAAGGGCTATGAGATATTGAACACTATTGAAGGGCTATGATAAATTTATTAATATTTATTCTATGTGTATATATGGATGTGTTCATGTTGCATGGATTGGATTCTAGGTTAACCGAGGCCTTTTTAGAGCAAAGAATGGGGTAATTACTATTTGGAAACAAGTTTTTTATCAAATGTAAATTGCGGTGATGGAAGATATTGAGGGTGCCACATGTTGTGGAGAAAGTAGTATTGATTCCTATGACGTAATAGGGAGTTCAAAAAGTCTGGTTTCAAGTATTGTCATGCGTAGCTCGATTGATTTTTCTCGCGCTAGGGTTGTAGCAACTGTTATGGCCATTACTGTTAAAAGGATTGATGGGGTGGAATCCCGTGAAACGATGAGTTCTTTTGTTAAGATGTAGATTCAGTGAAATTTGGTGGGAGTCTCATGTTCATTTTATGCACAAAATTCGATTACTTGATTTTGTTGCATTGTTAACTCTCCTCCTAGTCATAGCTACAATCTCTTATATAATTGTGAAGGTTATCAATCCACTCAATATATTAAAGTTGTAGTAGGCCAAAATCATCCACATATTTATTGTACTCACAAATGTTGACATTCCAATTTCTACGTAGAGCACCCATTAACATTAGATTGTATGGGACATGTTTTTGAGGCATGATGTCATTATCTCATAACAACAAGCTTTTTATCCATAAATATGTCATCTACAAGCCAACGGAATTGTTCCTAATCCTTTATAAAACTTTGTCATAATTATATCAATACCAACATCCCTACCTATTGACTTAGCTTAGAAGATATTACACCTTCGAATAACCAAACCTGATTCCAAGGTTGGTAATCATAAACGTAAAAGCATCATCATAAGGAAATAGCATGTTGTGTTGAGGAAATTCCTTTTTTTCCATTTCCTTCTCAGGATAATATTTGGTTGTGGATCATTTAAAATGTATAATTTATTTTAATATTGGGAAGCTAAATTCAAATTCATTAATATATTAATGTGATTTGATTTTTTTATTAATAATAAGTTATTCTTTTCATTTGAAAATGTAATAGTACATCAAAATTTCAATGTTTACTGACGTAGTAAAGTTGAGAGGCTTTATTTTTCATTGGATATATAGCAGACCTGTAAATTCATAGGATGTCAAAAATCTAGTCAGCCTTGAAGTTGAGCTCCTCAAAGAAAACGAATTTCTTTAAATATGTTTATGGTAGGCTGGCATTGCTAGCTTCGCTTCGCAAACTATCCTGGAGGACTGGAGGAGATAGGGTAGGTGGAACTTAGAAGTAGCTCAACCACAGTGGAATAGGGGTATAAGAAAAAGCTTGTTTCTATTCATGCAATATTATATATTGATGGTCGGAGCCATGGAAGCATGGAATTCGAGCATTGACTTGATACAACAAAGAAAACAAAAGGTGGAACTCGGGAGCTGCAGGATTGACTTGATACAACAAAGAAAACACAGGGTGTGAGGTTGGGAGCCGTAGACGGTAGGATTAACTTGATACAACAAAGAAAACACAGGGCTATAGGTAGGGGCCACGGGCAGGAGCAACAACCTGCAACATTACAAGAAGTTTATGGATTGTGGATTTTGTCTGAAATGCCAAATTCGCGGGGGCACATTAACATAATATATTATACATTGAATACTCAATTAACTCACGGAGTCAGCATTCACGAATTGGTATGTGATAACTTGTAACTTGGTAAGCCCGCTAGCAACAACACGTATGAGCCACCTACCAGGTTTAATAATTTTGTTGATGCCATGAAATGTGTTAAAAACGTAAGCGCTCGCTACAAACACGAGAACTTCGAAGCGTTCAAGCCATGGGTTGCTCAGTGTAAGCGTTCAATCGTTTCAGCATTATATGATAATTGTATGTATTTGGATTTGATGTAAACAGGCATGGTGCAGATGTACCTATCTCTTGAGAATGACTGCAAGTGGGGGCCAAACTGCCAGCAGTCGCCACACCTGATTCCATAGTAATAGTTGCAGTCTCTCCAATTGGTGCCTCATAAGTTCAGAGTATCATTATCTTTTCACATGATACAAAACATTTTCACATGATACGAAACCTTGCCAGCTAATGAAAAGACATGAGTGCACTCATTTTCATTATATTTAGTGAGTTGTGGCTGGCGGCAGGGACACTCGTGTCCCGTGTTCTCGTGTTGGGTGACTTAGATGGATACATTGTAGAAAGGGGGTCCGAGTTCTATTTTTTTCAATTTTAGGTTGGATTACGAATTTTTGAGTTTTTTAAAAACGATTCATTTTAATTATTCATTCATCTTGGTTGAGGGAGATTGAGGGAGATGTGAATTTAATGAAAGATTGGGTTATTCCCAATTTTATCAATATTAAAAAACTAGGTTTTTTTAAACAAAAAAAAAAAAAAATTAGGTTAAAAATGATAAAGAAAGAGTATGGGTGAAAGAATTACCTGATTTGATGACAATCTACCGGTGAATTTGTCCCCTCCAGCTAAATCGAGCAACACCAATACTTGAGTGGGCCACAAACCGTCCTCGTCTGGGTTCAATTTCGCGTTTCTGATGCGTAGGTGCCGCGGGTGGTCGGCATTCGTCGGGACTGTGTATTTAAATTGTTTTTTAGATTTACATAACGCGTACGCGTTTTGTAACTACATAACGCGTACGCGTTTTGTAGTTATATAACGCGTACGCGTTTTATAGTTATATAACGTGTACGTGTTATTGTTACCTAGCCTACATGTCCAATGACATGTTAGGCTCGGGTCTTACCATGGCAGGTGCTAAACATCATAAACGCGTTATGTTTTACGTATCAGGAACGAGTTTTGAAAAAGTAGCATTGCATCTAAAGTGACCCTCATCTTCTTGCACACACCCAGATATCTCACCTAGCAAATAAGATCCTAGATTATCAACCCACTTCTACAAAATATACATTGCTAGATGATCCACTTATCAATATCAACATTGCTCTTATTTGGTGGGACATAAATAAAAACTCCCAACACAAGCTAAATGGTTCCCCCAATCTATGTTTAAAACCATAGGACAATTTTAGTAGAGGAACTAATGTGGAACATCAGTGTGCACTCCACAAGCTAAATGGTTCCCCAATCTATGTTTAAAACCACAATCCCTGACTCTTTGAGAAAATGGGGACAATTTTAGCGGAGGAACTAATGTGGAACATCAATGTGCACTCCACACAAAGGATGCCTTACTAAGGAGGCACCTTCCTTGAGGTCTCATTTTAGTTTTCCAACAATCATGGATAGTTAGTTGCACCTTTCATTCTTTGAGCTATCCATATATCCATTATGTATCTTTTCTTTTAACAATATGAATGCATTTAGTTTATTGTTGCTTTCAATTAGACAATTAGTTTGAGTGGACCCATTGTAAAATTATTGATGTTTGTAGCTCAAACAGGAACTTTCGCACAGGTTTAGTGTCAAAAGTGCAGGAAATCATTTGAGTCAAATCTATTTTGTAATTCACTTTATTAATAAAGAGAGTTTTTATTTAGCTATTGATGAATCAAGTGTATTTTTAATAAACTAGTGATTTAGACTAATCTCAACTGTACATCTCACTGTGAGATTAGGTTTTTGGTAGATTAGGTCTCTAGCTCAAGTATAAAGGAAAGTCAAGGTAGAGGCTAAAGACACATTCATTCTTCACAAAAAGAGAGTTTGGTCCAAAGGTGAAGAACCTCATATGAGCAACAAAGTTAGAGCACTGGAGAGGAGCCTGATTCAACAACTAGGAAGAATTCAGTGAGTAGGTGGCAGAAGCAAAGGTTTGAACAATCATATGGATCTATACGGAAAAATCCATACAGTAGTATGGAAATCCTATACCACAATTAGTGACCAACAAGGTCTTTCTTGGTTTCTGGTAGGCAAATTTCCTTAATAAAATGTTTAGATTTTTCCCTGTCTAAGTGTAGCTGTCTAAGTGTAGCATATAGTTGTTAGTTTCAATAGCTCTAGAGGTTTCTATGTAATATTTGATCTATTAATGGAAAGCTAATTTGAATGAGTAATTTTTGTGTGTACTATGTTTATGTTGTTTATGCTTTCAATTTTTTTTTCAATTATATGTGTGATTATTGTTATGTAAAGAATTTAATTTCTAAAAAATAAATAATAGTTTATTTATTTAATAACATAAGGGAAACATTCAACTGGGATTTGGAAATTTTCACATGGTATCATATTTAGAGGATCATAATAGTAAGGGTTTGTGTGAAAATTAGAGATGGCATCAACTAGCCTTAGGTTCGAGGACAAATTGGATGGCCTTAGGTTCGAGGACAAATTGGATGGCCTTAGGTTCGAGGACAAATTGGATGGATGATGCCTTAAATTTCCTATCATGGAAAGTTAGGGAAACTCTTCCATTAGAAGAGAATGATCTCTAAGATATTGTCAAGGATGTAATAACTTTGTCGAGAGATCTGTAGCTTTTAGCATCTTAGAAGAAGAAAGAAGTTAAGGCCAAGCAGACGATCATGTATGCTATAAAGAGGCATCTGATACCTTATATACCTAGGAAAAAGATGGCGACGCAGATGTTTGATGCCCTAGTTATCCTTTACCAAAAGGATAACATTAACATAATTATGATATTGCATAACAAACTCATATCTATTGAGATGGCCATATCATAGAGTCTATACCATCACCAGTTACCTGATGCAGGTCATGAAGATCCATTGCCAACTTGCAATTGGGAGAAGGTTGAAGAAAAAGAGCTAGTAAACATGGCACTAAATGGGTTCCCACCTCAATGGGAAACATTTGTGCATGGTGTTTGTGCTCAGGAAAATATTATCTTTAAGAAAAATATGGCATGACTGTATCAAGGAGGAAACTCAGATGGTGCCCAGGGCCATTGGGAAGGGATAAGGAAGTGGCCTTGCCCTAATTGGCCAAACAGAGAAGGGAAGAGGTAAAGGATGTAGAAAGGGTAAGGTGAATAATGAGAAGCCATCCCCATATCCACAATAGGAGGGAAGGAGGATTTGATCAAATCAAGTGCTTCATATGTCATAAGAAAGGCCATTATGCATCACATTGTCTGAATAAGAAGAAGGGGAAAGGGGAGCAGTAGCATAATCAGGTAGCAGCCTCAGCTGAAACTTAGATGAACAAGTTCGCCTCCAATTTCGAGAATATTTCTTAATGGCATCTTTCCTTTCTTCCAACACGGTTATGAATAATGCGTGGTATGTGGATAGTGGAGCATCAAGCTATATGACATCATCACGGTTCAAGCCTAACAGAGCACATCTCAAGAGTTCAAGTCAAGCTTGATTATAATGCCAAGTATGTAGTAGTAGGAGCTGGCACCATTCCTTTCTAACTCTAGTCAAGTAACTCTTTAGACTTTAATGATGTGTTCAGGAAGAATTTTCTTTTAGTTCATGTCATGGAAGATAAGGGCTATGCAATAGATTTCAAGAACGAGTCAGTCCTCATAATACCGAAGGATTCTAACCCAATATTAGCTCAAGTGATTGAGGTTAGAGAAGGTATGGAGGTGAAGATAGATTTTTTACATAGAGTTCAAGAACGAGCCAGTCCTCATAATACAAAAGGATTCTAACCCGGGATTTAGTTTAGGTGTGTGGACCAATGTCAATAGAATCAATCATAAGAAGCATGTATTATGTTTGATGCATTAATGACTTATCTCACAAAACTTGGATCTACTTCTTAAAGACCAAGGATGAGGTCTTTAGCAGGTTTCAGGAATTCACATCTCTTCTGAAGAACCAGACAGGGAAGAAGATTAAAGATTTCAGATCATACAATAAGGGTGAGTATACCTCCAATGATTTTGAGGATTTCTGCAAGGATGGAAGAATCAAGAGGGAGATCATTGTTTCATCAACCCACAACAAAACGGGGTTGCAAAGTGAAAGAACCAATCCATCATAGGAGTTGATAATGCCATAAAACATGACCAATATTTTCTAATGTTTATATGGCCAACATCATGCAATACAACAGTCTACATCCAAAACATGTGTCCTCATATATTTTGGAGGACAAGACACCAGGGGAGGCATTCACTGGTGTGAATCCAGAGGTGACTCATTTCCACATTTTTGGTTGTCCAATTTATATCCATATTCCAACCAAAAAGAGGATGAAGTTAGAGCTCTCAATTAAGACGGGCTTCTTTGTCAGTTACTATGAGACTTCAAGGGCCTACAAAATCCATATTCTAGTGGAGAGAAAGACAATTGTGACTAGGGATGTAAATTTTGAGGAAAACTTTGCATCCAAGAAGTCTCATGAGCCTATTCCAGTGAAAAAGCATGAGGAACAGAAAGCTCTAAAGGTTTATCCAAGGTCACCAATGACTTCTAATTCAAGGAAGAAGCCTTCAAGTGCAAAGCAAGAGCCACCAACTCCTACCAATTCTATCAGGAGACCTCGATGCTTCACTCACACATTGAGGGACACTCATGATCATGTTGAGGCTCATAGGATCTCATTCAGGGAGAGAAGACCTCTAAAGAAGTTTCCAAGCTGCATGGCATTGATGAGCAATACCATTAATTTCAAGCTTTCCAATTTTCAAGAGGAATCCACCCAACAAGTTTGGAGGGATTCCATGGTGGAGTACACCTGCATCATGAAGAATGATGTTTGGGACATTGTGCCTGGGCTGGAGGGAAAATCAGTAGTGACTTCCAGATGGCTCTAAAAGATCAGACATGCGACATATGGCAACATAGATAAGTATAAAGCGAGGTTTTTGGTGAGAGGGTTCTCCCAAAATGAGGAAGTGGATTACGAGGAGAACTTTAGTCCAGTTACCAAGTACACTTCCGTTAGAGTAGTGATGTCTTTAGTCTTCATTATGGGATTTGAGCATACATCATATTAATGTAAAGATAGATTTTTTCAATGGGATAATTGAGGAAGAAGTGCACATCAAGCAATAAGAAATCCCATGCCTTTGAGATCAGTGGAAAGTATCCAATGTGTGCAGGTTGAAAAAGGAACCAAGAGCATGGAGAGCATGGTACTCCAAGATCAATGAATACTTGCAATTAGGATTCACCAAAAGTGAAGCCAATCCCAACTTATATTTCATTTTTTTTAGGATGATCTGTTCATTTTGGTACTATATGTAGATGACATGTTTCTTGCGTGTCCAGAGAAGCTCATTGCAGGGTGCAAGGACTATATGGTAGCTAAGTTTGAGATGAAGGACATTGGAATTATGCATTACTTATTGGGGTTGGAGGTTTTGTATAGATCATGAGATACTTTCCTTAGGCAAGGTAAGTATGCAATCAAGATCTTGAAGAGATTTTGGATGGAGGACTGCAAACCCATGGCCACACCTATGATGACTAATTTGAAGAAGGTAACTACTTCATCCTCAAATATGGTGGATCCCTTGTTGTATAGGTAATTGATATGTTCCTTGATGTATCTGGTCAACACTAAGCCAAATATATGTTTTGCGACGAACACCTTGAGCCAATGCATGGTGGAGTCGAGGGAGCATTCGTAGAAAAAAAACATGTGCTCGAATACTTGAGGGGCACAGTGGGGGCTGAGATATATTCGAGATGGTGAGGTGAAGTTGTAGGGGTATATACAGACTCATATTGGGTGGGTGGTGCACAAGGAAAAGCACCTCTAGGTGTTGCTTCAACTTCGGATCAGTGAAGATATCCTAGTTTAGTTGGAAGAAAACTTCCATGGCAATCATCTCAACAGAGGTAGAGTATATGGTAGAAAAAATAGTTAATTTTGAGTTCATCTAGCTTCGCAAGTTGATTGTAGGTTTATTTGATTAGGAGTTAAATCCCACGGTGATTTACTATGATAGACAAAATTGTATCAAACTCTTTGAGAATCAATTTTTTCATGATAGATACAAACACATTGAGATCGTCTATCACTTCATTCATGACAGGATTTAGAAGGGACTAGTGAAGCTCTATTATGTACCCATAGATCAACAAGTTGTTGATATTCCGACCAATGCCTTAGCAAAAGGGAAGTTTGAAGCATTCAAAGACAAAATTGGATTAGTGTAGAATTCCTTCCTTACTAAGAGGGAGTGTTGATGTTTAGCAAAAGGGAAGGCTTCATTCAAAGACAAAATTGGATTAGTGTAGAAGTCCTTCCTTACTAAGAGGGAGTGTTGATGTTTGTAGCTCGAACAGGAACTTCCGCAAATTTTAGTGTTTGACATAAAGGAAGTCATTCAAGTGAAAACCAAATTGTAATTCACTTTATTAATAAATTGAGTCTTTTATTTAGATATTGAGTCTTATAAAATGTAATTCTAATACACTAGTGATTTAGACTGATCTCAACCATACATCTCACCATGAAATTAGTTTTTTTGGTAGATAAAGTCTCCAGCTCAAATATAAAGGCAGGTCAAGGCAGAGGGTAAATACACATTCATTATTCACTAAAAGACAATTCGGTGAGAAGGTGGATAAATTCATCTGAAGAGCCAAGTTATATCACCGAAGAGGAGCCCAATTAAGCAACCATGTAGAATTCAACGAGCAAGTAACAATAATAGTGGTCTGTACAATCATACTAGTTTGTGCGAATGGATATGTATAGTTATATGGATTTCATATTGTCCTACAAATGACCTATACCACAAGTAGGACCAACAAGGTATTTCTTGGTTTCTGGAAGGTAGTTTTCCTCATTAAAGTGTGTAAATATTTCCCTATTTGAGTGTATCGTATGTATCTCTTAATTTCAACAACTTGTGGGAGTTTTCTTGTAAGCTTTGGTCTATAAATGAAAATATCATTTGAAGGAGTAAATGGTTTGTGTATTATGTTTGTTTGTTTGTGCTGTCCTTGTTCGTTTTCTAACTATATGTGTGATTACACCTATGTGAAGAATTTAATTTCTGCAATAGTTTATTTATTTGAGAACATAAGAAAATAAGATCTTTTACCAAATGAATAAAGTTAAATATTTTCTCTTATCTAAATTCTCTAAATTCTTGGCTCTTGGCTTTATGAGGAATATGTGACTAAAAGCTTCATCAAAAAATTATGTTTATATAATGAAGGCTTGATTTTGTTAAATTTTGCACTCAAATCCTATAGGGTGCACATTATTGCACCGAGTGAAATGAGGTGCTCTACAACCCAATATGGGGGAGATATAAATAACATTTGTAACAAAATAATTAAAAAAATTCTCGTCGGCTCATAAAATAAATAATTATAGAAAATATTTTTAAAAAAAATCCATCTTGGTTCATAAAATAAAATATTATGAAAGTTATTATTTCCACCTACCACAATATGTTGTCACCAATAATCTAACTTGTTTCTACTTTCATTGTAAATCAAGTTTGTTTCTAAGTTTCCTACATGCATTCAAGTTTTATCTTACAACTATTATGGGGGAGATGTTGTAACGTTTATTCCTAACAAAATAATTAAAAAAATTCATGTCAAAAGTAATTAAAAAATAGATGTTCGTCTATAAAATAAAAAACTTAAAACTTAAACCTGGATCTATCAATCAAGATAGATCAAATTTCTTGAGTTTAAATTATAAAAAAAAATACATCTCAAGACATTGGATCCCTTTGATCCAAATTTAAGACGGATCTTTAATAATCCACATTGTCAGTTTGCTATCAAAATTCAATTCACTCTATTGTGCTCTTGTTCTAATGAGGAATTGGAAAAGAAAAAAAGTAGTTATGAGGTGCACATCCTCTATGGTACCTTTGCCTGGCCATTATGCAATTCTCTAAACAAACAAACAAAATGCAACGCTGACCTTAATATGCTGAAGCTGGCAGGCTAGTCGGACGCAATCACCAAAATTGTTGAGAAGCACACCTAGTCGCTACAGAAGTCTTCAAAAATGGCTGAAACAAGCACTGATCAACCCATGTCACTACCTGGCATACGCACTAATCAGCTAGAGTTCTTCTCTTCATAGAAATTATAGTTACTTGGTCAAACTCCATAAATACGAAAAGATTTCCATGGTAGAACAGGAAGATTGGGGAAATAAATCCCTCAGTCCCCCAACTACTCACCTTTGCCAAGGAACTAGCAAAGTAATATTTTTTTCCCATTTCTACACATAATGAAAATAAGCCCAGCAAGATTGAAGACAAACCAAACTGCCAAGAAGATATGCCCAATAGTGAAGGGAATGAGGTCAAGCAGAGGGGATTTTTTATAACGATTGAATTTCTTCAAACACTTTGAATGCAAGAATAAACAAAAATTATCATTGACTTATTTTAACAAACATTTTGCGGACGCCGAAAGAAAGCTAAGCATTGAGCTGCTCGCGGCAGGGTTTTCTCATCAACTACGAAAGTGTCATAGATTTGGTTAAGCTTGGCCTCCTTGGGAAGTTTTTCCTTCTCTGCTATTTTTTTTGGCCTAAGCTTGCAGTCACATCAATACCCGTTAACGCAAACATTTCAAACATTGGTTCTGGTAATCTACGAAATTAATCGAATCTCTAAAGTTACTTCATAGATCCTGCTTTTCAAATTAAAAAAACCCACGTCAATTAAGTTGATAAATCCATGACACTTAATAAATCCATATGACTGTAAATCCAGAGTTTAGATAAATCTCTACTACTAGATACTTACTCACGTTTCCACATTTCCACTGAACTTCATAAATAAGAGATAACGTTCAATTTCTACATTGAATACAAAATATTTACCTGTTTTGCACTAGACCAATCACAAAGTATTTACCTGTTTTGAATGAAAAATGCACTAGACCAATCACAAAGTATTTACCTGTTTTGCATAACGCATATCATACTGAGTCAACTTCTGGCACAAAATTTTCGATTTCTAACCCAAACCTGTAATCCAGATGCTGCATATATACAAATAATTCAATCGATGGAGGATCAAAATATATCAATCTTTGGATCAAATAACAAAACGTCGAGGAGGGGAAGGATATTTCATGTGGATTGTAGTCGTTCCAAATCGGAAAAACCGCATACGCTCGCTCCACCAACATATCAAATAGTTTGGTATGGATACAGCGATATTATTTTGCTTTATAGTTTAACGTGTCAGCAACTACAGGTCAGAGACAGTCGTGTCACGAGTGCATCTTTCAGATCTTTCAAGAAACTTACGAGTGTCCAGAACATGCACAGCACTATCAAGAACTTTCGGATCTTTCAAGAAGCTTGCGAGTGTCCACAACATTAATTTTTTTTTATTATTCCCTGCACGTAATAGTCTGAGTTTTATTCCCTGCACGTAATAGATCTTTCTGTTTGGATATGGGGATCCCGTGTGATTTATGGTCGGCCACCGGCCTCCATTAATTATGCTTAGGGGGATGATAAAGCTCGGCGAGACATAAGGGGAGGAGTTGGGTTGTATTCCACTCACATCTGAAAGTTCTAGTGGTTGTTCCACTTTTGCAGTGCCATTGGATAATGTTCCACAAGGATAGGATCAATTGCAATATGCTTTGGTAGGGATAAGCTTTGGGGTCTACGAATGTATCGTTATCTTCAGGCGAACTTCTATCTATTACTTGATGGCTATCTAATTAGAAATGAGCTAGGGTACATTATCGAGGGTAGAGGTAAATTTGAAGGCATCTTGCATGATGGATGGCATGGTGAGAAATCACACTCCATTATATCTCTAAAAGAAAGATTAAAAAATTTAACCATGAAATACAATTCACTAAAGAATGTTGTCCCTCATTAGTAATTCACTCTATATGGTAAGGCTTCGGATTATGCACAATTATTAATAAAGCTGATATCAATTTTTTTATTACCATTATTTAAGATGAGGCAAAGGAGGCAATCTTTAATAGGTTGGTAAGATTAGCAACATAAATAAATTTAAGGAGATGGGTAGGGTCACGCTGGGAGGTCGAAGATGCAACATGTTCTAAGAAGAGTGTTTTCTGAATGATTTAGTGTTGCAAAACTATACATTCTTCTGAGGAATGTGTGTTGAGTTTCTGATAGGAGCAGTTCTAATGGAGACAAGGGGGGAAAGGAGGGAAAGACCTCGAACCAGGACTGTGGAATATGCAACTTGTTCTAAGAAAAGGGTATTCTGAATGATTTAGTGTTGCAAAACCATACATTCTTCTGAGGCATGTGTGTTAGGTTAATGATAGGAGTAGTTCTAGTGGAGACAAGGGGAAAGGAGGGGAAGACCTCAAACCAAGAGTTGAAGATCTAATGGTAGTGAGTGTTCAGGGTGATATGTTGAAAAATAGAGGATGGTTACCCAAGTTTCATTTTACTGCAAGAACTCTAGAGAATGTTTGGTTCATAGTGGTACAATCAAACATTGTTACCTATGTTCTAAGATATGGCAATAGGTTAAATTTTGTAGTAAGAATGGTTTAGGATCAATGATAAATAATTGTACTTGCAACTTGGTGAACAACATGATATATACTTCAATAAAATATCCTAAAAGATCGTGAAAGTGCAACCAATGAGACCACAGATTTTGGTGATACCTTAGTGGATAAAATTTGTTTATTAGCACCTCACAAAAGTCTATCCAACATGTGGAAGGGTTTGGGAGCAAAGCATCGTCTCTGAGTTCAATGAAGAGAATGAAGTGCCCAAAAGTATGTTGCCGCCATTTTAGAACTAGACCCTCCAAATGCATCAATACCAAGTTCATTTTTTTTTATTTATACATAGTTGGCTAGGTACTAAAATATATCTAGAGATGCTACATAACCAAAAATGCACATAATTTCCATCCATGTCTCCAAATTTTGGCATTTCCACCCTTAGATCCATGGGAAATGTAGGTGGATCTACATATGAGTGCTCATCATCTTAGAGAGAGTCTACATTACTACACCATTATTATATGCAAAGTGTCATGATTCAATTGGAACAACTTTTGTGGAGCAACCTCAATGGTTGAGTTTCGCGTGGGTTTTTCCTTACTAGGTGTAATGTATGGAGAAACAAATTGATCTATTGAGGAGAAGGCCTTAGAAGTGAGTGCAGGTTATGTGATAAAAACCACTAAAGACAAGTAATGATCTATCAAGGAGAAAACCTGAGAAAGTAGCGTGTAGATGGAATAAGAATGACCAATAAGAGATTGCACCCATATGATCTACCAAAGAGACAACCTCAAAGAAGATGGAAATCTAAAGAAAAGGACCTACAATATATGAGGAATTCATAGAAACATGCAAGAACGTAATGATTTGATACCACTTGATGTGATTGAGTATGCCCAAAATGTCTACTACTTAATTAAAGAAATCACCAAGGGTAAGTATTATTGTGAAAATCCTCACAGCAGATCTAAGAGATGATGTGTACCTCACAAGAGTAATTATGATTAAGCAGGAAAATAGAAGAAGAGTGAACAATACAGTATAATGAGCAACAGAATAATATGGTATTGTAGAACTCAGATAGAAGCAATAATACTTCACACACACTAGTTAATTAATCACAATATGGACAAATAAATAGTACAATGGTAGAGAGGATTTGAATGCCTAAGGTGGCAATTCGAATTAGCCTCTCAGAGTGATCATAAGATCAATAGAGTGTCATCGGAGCACAACTAGGTGTCCTCGTGATCATCGGAGCACAACTGGAAGTCTTCATCATCATCAGTGGAGTCATAAATGCTCAAGTAACTGTCAACCATCAGTCAAACTAACTCTGGTAGGTGTAACTGAGTGTAACTCAGTGTAACTGAGTGTAACTGAGTGTAAATGTGTGTAACTAAGTGTAAACTGAAGACAACTGGACTGGTAGGTGAAGAAGGGCGAGTTGCTCCCTAAAATCAAGGAAGAAGGGTGCATTAAGCAACTGGAGGGCTAAAACTGAATAGTGAGAAGCTCCTGGGGGTTGGCTAACTGAAGGCTAGGTGCTGAACTGATGACTGGGATGCATGCAAACCCTAGAATGCATGAAAACCCTAAAAGTGCATGCATGATTGAAAATGTAAATGATCAAAATACTAGTGGGACTAGGATGGAGTATAGGAATATCCTAACACCCCCCCTTAATCCATCATGGGCCCTGGTAACTAAGACCAAAGGTCACCCAATACAATGAATAGTAACAATCAATAAACCAAGGAAGTGGAAAAATTTCATGGGAAACATACCCCCTCCTCAAAAAAATAGACTGTAAGGCACACACAAAAATAAATGCTCCAAACTCAAGCAGGTGTGATGCTTGGTCATATGTCTAGAGGTATCTTCTTCTTGGGAAGAAGTGGATCATGCTCAAAAAGCATGTGCTTGTACTTGCTCTTCAGATCGAATGTGATGAGAACAAATCCAACAGTATGAGAATGATCCTAAACCTGTGATTCGAATCAGCTGAGGTAGGATCAAATCTGTGAAAGTGTATATAGTCTTTTGTCTTCTCCTTCGAACCACCATGGGTGAGATTATGCCAAAAATAACTATTACATGTTTGCTTGAAATCAAAATTAGATTTAAGACTTAAAAAATAGTTTATGGAGATCTCCTTTGAACCAACAGGGGTGAGATCAAAACTATCATATGCACGAGAAATTATCCCAAGCAATAATTGCTTAGAACCCAATTTAGATACAAGGCTTGAATCATGGTTTCTTGAGATCTCCTTTGAACCATGAGAGGTGAGATCAAAACCAGTAATTGCATGAGAATTTATCCCAAGCGAATGGAAATGGCCATAATCTTCAATAACCTTCTGAAAGCATGAATTTATGATCATATAGTAGTATAAAAGAGAAGATAGCTGGAGAGGAGCGAATGCATTACCTTCAATAGCTGTTTTGACCTCCGAAATAATCATGTGATCATGATGCAAACCAACAAACTCCGGTGCAAGAGAGGATTTAGGACCTTCTGCAATATCTAGAGTGTGAGCTGGCACAGAAAGAGAAGAAAGTTTGAGCATGAGTGTAGAATCTGCAAGTTCTTTGTGAACAGCTTCAATGTGAGATGATACTGGTTCATGATCTGAGAGACCATCAAGAGGAGCGAATGCATCACTTTGTTTGCTTTCAAATGGGTTGGGACCAAGTCCTTCATTCTCTCTGCCAAATATTTCATCCAGGTGAGCCCATAGCTCTTTTGGTGATGAAAAATCAGGGAGGTCATATAACATCCAATCAGACATAGCATCCAACATTGATCCAAAGGCTTCATCAACTTTATTTATCCAATCAATCTTCTCTTCAGAAGATTCGAACTCTCTTTCAAAACAACAGTCAAAGAGATCATGGCTCTTCAAGTATGCTATCATTTTTGGTTTCCAATCATCATAGCTGAGAGGAGAGAAAGGAGAAAGAGGAGTGATTTCTTTTGAATTCATTGAAGCTGTAGAAGACCTGCAAAAACAATATAGAATAACTGCAACTGCTGCACTCAAAATCTTGGTAATTACCTGCAAAAAACTCTCAAGAATGGAGATAAACAATACTCTCAACATGCTCTGATACCATGTGAAAATCTTCATAGCAGATCTAAGAGATGATGTGTACCTCACAAGAGTAATTATGATTAAGCAGGAAAATAGAAGAAGAGTGAACAATACAGTATAATGAGCAATAGAATAATATGGTACAGTAGAACTTAGATAGAAGCAATAATACTTCACACACACTAGTTAATTAATCACAATATGGACAAATAAATAGTACAATGGTAGAGAGGATTCGAATGCCTAAGGTGGCAATTCGAATTAGCCTCTCAGAGTGATCATAAGATCAATAGAGTGTCATCGGAGCACAACTAGGTGTCCTCATGATCATCGGAGCACAACTGGAAGTCTTCATCATCATTAGTGGAGTCATCAATGCTCAAGTAACTGTCAACCATCAGTCAAACTAACTCTGGTAGGTGTAACTGACTGTAACTGACTGTAACTGAGTGTAACTAAGTGTAACTGAGTGTAAACTGAAGACAACTGGACTGGTAGGTGAAAAAGGGCGAGTTGGTCCCTAAAATCAAGGAAGAAGGGCGCATTAAGCAACTGGAGGGCTAAAAATGAATAGTGAGAAGCTCTTGGGGGCTAGCTAACTGAGGGCTAGGTGCTGGACTAATGACTGGGATGCATGCAAAATGCATGCAAACCCTAAAAGTGCATGAATGACTGAAAATGTAAATGATCAAAATACTGGTGGGACTAGGATGGAGTGTAGGAATATCCTAACAATTATTTCTAACATGCCATACTTACATATCTTTGAAAAATGATTCTATGTATTATAAAAAATTAGTTTGGTATTTACCTTTGAGATTTTATTAGCAACTTGAATGCTTACTAAGTAATTAGAAAAATCATTAAATGAAATTAGTGTATAATATTGGCTTTTAGTTAAAGAGAATATGGTAATGTTCAAGTATTCATGGTCTTTCTAAACATCATTATTTAAACAACCTAGTGAATTATCTTTAGGAGATTGGTAGCTTTGCTTTAATAAATTTGTGAATTAGCCTGCGACCATGCCCTGTAGTGGATATAAGAGTAGGTGCTAATGGGTAAGGCTAAAGGAGGCCCTGAGAAACTCATGAAGTTACAAGATACAATATTTGAAAAGTAAACTATATAAAATATGAATTTGGGTTCCAGGTTTTCCTTTAGAGGAGATATCAATACAATGATGTTAGACTTCAATACCGTGTGTGCTTTTAAGTGGATATGTAATCATTGGTATGAAAGGAGCTTGTTTGAAAATGATAGATTTTTTTATTATATACTTGTAGAAATGTTGACAATAATACATGTTGAATATATTTATAAGAAATTTTATTAAGAGCATTTCTCTAAGCCTCTAAATTTGTTATAAAAGCATCATTGAAACATAGTTGTTGAAGATATGAAATAGGAAATTCAAGCAAATATTGATAGAAGTTATTTAAAAAACGAATTATGTTGTGAATAAATGTTATATGTGTTTGGCATAATGTTTGAAGTAGAAAGAAGAGAAAATAATGAAAGGATTATATCAATAATGATATAGGAGTTTATGTGTTTATTTTTTTATGTTTATGAGTAAGTTCTAGTACTAAATCTATAATTGTGTTAAGTATAATAATACATACAATACAAAATCATGAATGGTTTCTATTGAAACTATATTGTGTGTATATTTTTCTTATTTATAATTATTAATACATCAATATGGATTTATTTTAATTTTGGATCTATAAAGCATCCAGAGAGATCAAATATTTTGATAAAATGTTTCTTCAAATGTTGCACTTATGTTTGTTTTTCAAAAGAGTTTATCTCTCTTTGAGCTTGGTAGATCCAGAGTTAAGATGGATTTAATGTTTTTATCCTTACTATGTGATCAAAGCCCTCATATGTAAATCATGTTTTAATGATGACTCAACTCCCATATAGCATAGGAAGAGTTATCCAAGTTTCATTAATTTTTTTAGTCTTAATTTAATTCAAATTTTAAGTTAGCACCAACATTGTAAAATTTTGATTTACTTAATATTTTATTATTGTATTAAAATGCCATGTCTGAACTTCACTTTTAGCTTTATGTTAAGGTCAACATTGTACAATTTTAATTTGTTTAATATTTTATTATTACAGCGAAAGGCGCTCTATAGCCCAGTATGAGGGAGATCTTGTAACATGTGTCGAGTGTTTCTCGAGTAACAAAATAATACAAAGTAAACAAAAAAGAATAATACAAAGTAAAAAGTAATAAATATTATGTCGGCCATAAACAAAAAAGAATAATACAAAGTAAAAAGTAAATATGAGACTTAAACTAGAGACTTTAGAGCTTAGGATTAAATGATAAATATTATGTCAGTTATAAACAAAAAAGAATAATACAAAGTAAAAAGTAAATATGAGACTTTAGAGTGTTTGTCGACTTTGTCAAGTAAAGATCTCCCTCTTGACCCTTGATAGAGCCTAGGATTTGGATCTAGGCTGGTTTTATTAAAGTGCCATGTGTCATTACCACATTGAACACATAATTACACTTCTTCCTTATACTAGATTGTAGAAAGCCTCTCTTAATGCAATTATTTTTCTTGATTGTAGTTTCTAATGAAATTTGTTGAATAAAAATATTATCCTATGTAGATAATAAAAAACACTATATTTAATTAATATTAAATGTCAAATTATAACCATACGTGTTAAATCAAATTTCAAACTTAAAAAGGACTTAACTCTAAGAGAAAATGGTTTAATGGTAATTCTCATAAGGTTTTCCATATAGGTTAGTCCCTCTGTCTCAAATTAGATACTTAGATTAAATCCTTACATATGCTTGGGTAATTTTGAGAAGGAAGATACTTGTTAATTTAATGACTTTGCAAAATATCAACCTATAAGGTTTATAGAGAGTTGTTGTAAGTATTTGTACATGAAATATAATTAGATTTAGTAATTTAAATGTAATTAATTATTGAATGCATGTGCATAACATTGTACCAAGTATACTTAAAATATATAACATTGTACCGAGCATGAGCATAACTTGGGTTTTGAAAGTAAGCTTTTAAATGCTAAATATATATTCAATTTTTTGTTTTGTTATTGGTTTTATTGACTTTAGTGTTAGAGAGGCATGGATGATAATTACATATAATAGTAAATTGGATTCAATATTAACGAACCAATATCTTTATTATAATAATAATGAAAAAATTAAAATCATTATTACATTTTTTTTTCTTTATTATGAAAATATTAAAATCATTATTACATTTTTTTCTAAATAAAGAAAATACTGTACTTTTCTTTCGAAAATGGGAAACAATGATACATTATCTAAAAAAAGCGATGAGGCTCTCATGAAGCCGATTCTCTCACCTTTCCTTGAACAATAACGAAGTAGGCCCTAGAGGAGCAGGACTATATTCGATTGTGGATTCACCTTTGCTATGATACTTTGGGGAAGTTGGGGTTATGTCCAACCCCATTTAATTTGAACCCACATATTTCATGTTTGTGTTATTTACTCATCTTTGCGATTATGATTGACATTTCTTTTTGGGAAGATCAAAATGTAAGTATTATACATATTTGTAATTTCAATGAAGAGGAAATTACAAAAGGTTAAGATTGAATCATGAAGAAGGCATAAATAGGTATAGGTTAGGGATTTTACTTAACAAAAAAACTAGATTTTTTTTTTCACTTCCCTATTTTATTATAGTTGTTGTTAAATGTTTATTCTATATTGTTCAATATATAATTTGTCATCTATTTTGGTATTAATAAATAATTTGTTCAACATATAATTTGTCATTTATTTTGGTATTAGTAAAGGTAGTAATAAATCATTTGTTCAACATATAATTTGTTATTTATTTTGGTATTAGTAAATAATTTGTAATGTTCACTATATAATTTGCCATCTATTTTGGTACTTCTCAGGTAGAAAAGTTTGAGGTATTGACTTGCAAGTTTTGAGTTGAAATTTTTTGAAGTATTGGCTTGCAAAGACCCATTTCATGAGTAGGAACTACTTTGGTGATTTGAATTCTAAAACCTTTCAAAGTCCATCTAAGACTTTAAGACCTTAAATAGTCATCAATCTTACTTCCCAACCTCTAAAGATTGTTGCAAGAGTTGTTCCATAGTTTTTCAATATAATAATAAACATCTCCATGAAATTTTGTAATTTGTATACGCAATTTATGCCTCCCTTAAGTTTATCTATCTTATTAAACACCATAGTATCATTTTCATTACTCACACATGTGGAGGAGTTAGTCATATGTGAACTTTTAAAAATATTTATATACAAATGTGAAACTATTCATATTTAGACTTTTAAAAAAATTATAAAAAATCCAAAACCTAACACTAATTGGGAAGTTGAGGCATAAAAAAACCTAACCTAGCATAAGCAAGAAATTGCTATTAATACAATAACAGTTAACCATAGTTAGTATTGGTAAGAAGGAAAATCTTAGAAAATTGGTATTTACTAACAAGAGGAGGAAAAAGGAGAAAATTACGTATGTTAGCGTATGAACTAGTTGTGATAAATTAATTCCCACAAATCTATAGGTAGCCCACATTTCAGATCAATGACGATCCTCGATATTACCGTACTTTGTTTTGCTGTCCTAAAAAATTTTCATGCAGTCACGTCAATACCTGTTAACCCACGTCACGTCAATAATTGAAACAATATTTCTCCATGATCGATACAAAATTTCTGTAGAATTCATACAAAATTTTCGATTTCTCACCCAAACCTGGAATCCAAATGTCGTAGATGCTGCATATATACAAATACTTCAAACGATCGAGGATCAAAATATATCAATCTTTGGATCAAACAACAAAACGTCCACGAGAGGAAGGATATTTCATGTGCACAGCACTATCAAGAACTTTCGGCTCTTTCAAGATGCTTGCAAGTGTCCAGAACATGATTTTGTCTAATAGAGCTTCTGTTTGGGCAAAAGTGATATCATTTTATGATAGTGATTTTATTAGATTTATGGTCGGCCACCGGCCTCCATTCATTATGCTCCCTTCGGGGAGATGATAAAGCTCATCGAGCCGCAAGGGGAGGAGTTGGGTGAGCAAATATAATAACAATTGTAAAGGAAAACAGGGGGTGAGCAAATATAACAACAACTGTAAAGTGAGAGACTCTATGTTTATGTAAATTATATTAAGTTGGTATTTATGGATTTATTTAAGTGACGTACTTGAGTTATGTTATACAAGGATGTTATTCATTGGAATGTGTAGCAAGCTTGTATGCCCTCAATAAACAAGTGGAAGCAAATTGAAATGATATCAAATAATATAATATCTTAAAACAAAATATAAAACTCAATGAGTCTGAAATCCAAAATACTCTCTAATCTTAACAAAGACAAGCTATGCAAAATGGAGTATTAAATACTCCTCCTTTTTGAAAAAAACCTTAATAAACAAGTGGAAACAAAATGAAATGATATCAAATAATATAGTATCTTAAAACTTGTAAAGGAAAACAGGGGGTGAACAAATATAACAACAACTGTAAAGTGAGAGACTCAATGTTTATGTAAATTATATTAAGTTGGCATTTATGGATTTATTTAAGTGATGTACTTGAGTTATGTTATACAAGGATGTTATTCATTGGAATGTGTAGCAAGCTTGTATGCCCTCAATAAACAAGTGGAAGTAAATTGAAATGATATCAAATAATATAATATCTTAGAACAAAATATAAAACTCAAAAGTTTGAAATCCAAAATACCATCTAATCTTAACAAAGACAAGCTATGCAAAATGGAGTATTACATACTCCTTTTTGAAAAAAATCTCAATAAACAAGTGGAAACAAATTGAAATGATATCAAATAATATAATATCTTAAAACAAAATATAAAACTCAACAAATCTGAAATCCAAAATACTCTCTGATCTTAACAAAGATAAAGTATGCAAAATGGATTGCTAAATCAATATTTTGATCTTAACAAAGACAAGGTATGCAAAATGGATTGCTAAATCAATATTTTATTTTAATTCCCATCACTCAAATTATACACATTACAAAAATATTGGTTTTACACCATGTCTCAAGACACTAAAAATGTATTCTCTTAGATATATATTCTTATTATTTAGACGAGTTTGTTAAAGCATTTGTGGATGATATTCTAACTTAAAATTTTATCTTATAAATTTAAAATTAAAATATAAACTTATGTTATTAAATTAAAATAATTCTATTAAAAAAAGCTTTATTTACATGTGGGTTTATGATTTCTTGTATCATATATCATCTCAACTGTTTATATAGTTATATATAGATGTGAACAAGTTGGTTTTATTGCACATATATCATAGATGTGATTAAGTTGTTTTTATTTTTTTGTACTTAAAGAAAAAAAATCTTTTTAAAAATGAATGATATTGAATATTTTAATAAACATTTAACACCTGAAAAATGCGAAATTAGTAAACAGTGTCAATTTATATGTCTAAGAAGCAAATTGAAATGATACCAAATAATATAATATATAATATAATTTCTTAAAACAAAATATAAAACTCAACAAGTTTGAAATCCAAAATACTCTCTAATCTTAACAAAAACAAGCTATGCAAAATGGAGTATTACATACTCCTTTTTGAAAAAACCCTTAATAAACAAGTGGAAACAAATTGAAATGATATCAAATAATATAATATCTTAAAACAAAATATAAAACTCAACAAATTCAAAATACTCTCTAATCTTAACAAAGACAGGGTATGCAAAATGGATTGCTAAATCAATATTTTATTTTAATTCTCATCATTCAAATTATACACATTACAAAAATATTGGTTTTACACAATGTATCACAACACTAAAAATGTATTCTCTTATATATATACTATTATTATTTAGACAAGTTTGTTAAAGCATTGTGAATGATATTCTAACTTAAAATTTTACCTTATAAATTTGAAATTAAAATATAAGTATGTTATTAAATTAAAACAATTTTATTAAAAGAAGGTTTATTTGCATGTGGGTTTATGATTTCTTGCATCATATATCATCTAGATATACAATTGTTTATATAGTTATATATAGATGTGAATAAGTTGTTTTTATTGCACATATATCATCTGTTTATACAACTGTTTGTATAGTTATATATAGATATGATTAAGTTGTTTTTATTGTTTTTGTATTTAAAAATGAATGATATTGAATATTTTAATAAACATTTTACTCCTGAAAAATGTGAAATTAGTAAACAGTGCCAATTTATATGTCTAAATTTTCAATCAAACACTGTCTGTAGCCGATAAGGATGATATTTAATATTTTAATAAACACTTTACACCTGAAAAATGTGAACTTAGTAAACAGTGACCATTTGTATGTCCAAATTTTCAATCAAACACTGCCTATAGCCGATTTATCCAGCAAAAGAATAGCAAACACTTGAAATTAAAACAATTCTATTTAAAAAAACTTTATTTGCATGTGGGTTCGAGATTTCTTGCACATATATCATTATACAACTCTTTATATAGTTATATATAGATGTACTTAAGTTGTTTTTATTGTTTTTGTATTTAAGAAACAAATCTTTTTAAAAATTAATGATATTGAATATTTTAATAAACACTTTACTCGTGAAAAATGTGAAATTAGTAAACAATGCCGATTTGTATGTCCAAATTTTCAATCAAAAACTGTCTATAGCGGATTTATTCAGCAAAAGAATAACAAACACTTGATCTAAGAATGCCGAATTGAGCCGCTTCATTTTTTATAGAAATCATGCTTGACATATAGGCAAAAGCCCTATGGAATTTACAACAGAAATTGTAAAAAATGTTAAATATTATAATTAACATTATGATCAGAAAGAGATTAATTGAATATTGTTTTTAAATAAAAAGTTGTAGTATAACTAAAAATTATAGTGGACTTATAATAGCTGAGTGTCTCTCTGTCTTACATATTTTGAAAGCATGACGCCAAGTTGATAAAGAAGTCCCATGAATATCAAATCGATGCCTGTAGAAGTACCTACCGTAAATTGACAAGAAGTAAATATGCCAACAAGTTAATGTCTAGAATCTCTGAAAGCCTGAAATCTGTTAAATCATAAATGGTTAAAACTCGAAGGATGACCATGAGTTATTTCACTGAAGTTTATATCGAGGGATGACCATGAGTTATTTCCTTAAAGTTTATATAAAGATTTTACAGAAAATTAAAATCAATGGCATATGAAAAACGTGTTGGAAATATTGTATTTATGAGTTGATAGCGTATCTAATATGCGATGCGCCGACTCTGTGAGACTCCCAATCAGTCATTTTGTCAGTCTGAAATGTCAGATAGTCAGTCAGTTTGCAGCCAATCCAGCTCACGGCAACTTATTATTTAAGTAGCCGCGCTTGTATTTGGCAGGCCTAGAACTTCTTAGGTAGAAATTTATTAGAGACTTTAATTAAAACCTGTAGCTTGTAGCTTCAAGTCGAAGCATCGGTGGTTATGAAACTCTATAAGTAGAAGCTCATAGTTGAAATTGAGAGAGAGATGTATGTGAGGGAAGAAGAGTGAAAGGAGGAGAAACTCATCCAATGAAATGTATATGAGGGAAGAAGAGTGAAAGGAGGAGAAATTCATCCCGTAAAAGGTATGAAGAGCCCAAGCTCTATAAAATTGTGAAATATTGAAGTAAAACTCATCTTTCTGTAAGTTCAGCAAAGTTACTCTGTTTTAAGTGGTAATATATATAAGTCTTTAGTTTTATGTATTCATTCTCAAGAATGTTGGTTTATGCATCCCGCACATCTACTTCATATTGAACTAGGTAAATGTTGTTTACATTTACCATCCGTAAATCAAATCAAGATTCCAAGTATTTCACGGTGGTAAATGTCCCAGTTTAACTCGCAGTAACTTCTACATATGTTTCGATTCTTATGTTTTAGCATGAAATATCTTTATGCAAAGTTTGTTTAAAGATTGGGTTATGCGCAGTTAAATAGGTATGTGAAGTTAACTTGTGTGAAGTTAATCTTCCTAAAGTTAAAGAAGTTTGCAAATATAAATTTGTGCGAAGTGCAAAGTTCATGCAAAGTCAAGTTCCGCCAAGTTAAAGAACTGTGCATTTATGTGAAGTTCAACTGCGCAGTTAATCTCTGCGCAGTAAGAAGTTAGCAAAGTATTTTCTAGGAGAAGCGCAGTTCTAAAGCAAAGAAAAAGAAAATATTAATTTGTAAACTCCGATATTTTTTGGTAAAAATTATGAATATTGGTCTCTAACTATGAAAGCTTTGTTTAGAGGTCAAGATGTATGGGAAATAGTCCAGCACGGCTATGTAGAACCAGCAGATCTGACAACATACAACAATCTCACACAAGCTGAGAAGGATGTCTTAAGGGAACAAAGGAAGAAAGATGGAAAGGCGTTGCTCCACATACATCAAGCAACACATGAATCCATACTCCCAAGAGTAGCAGCAGCGCAGTCAGCTAAGGAAGCGTGGGACACACTGGAAAATTCCTATCAAGGTTTGAACAAGGTAAAGACTGCCAAACTTCAAATTCCTGAAAGAGATTTTGAATCTCTGTCGATGAAAGATACAGAGTCTGTAGACTCATTCTATACTCATGTTATTGGTCTATTTAATCAAATAAAGTCCCATGGAGAAAATCTAGGTGACCAAAGAGTTGTTGAAAAATTTCTTAGAGTTATTCCAAAGAAATTTGAATCTTTAGTTGTAACCCTGGAAGAAAACAAAGATATGTCCCAATTTACTATTGATGAGTTGCAAGCCTCACTTCTCAATCATGGATATAGAATCAGCAGTTCAGAAACATCACTAGAACGTGCATTCGCAGCACAGTCATCCATAAGTCGTGGAAGAGGGATAGGAAGATCAAACTCTAGAGGTAGAGGAAGAAGTTATTTCAAAGGAGGACGCAACAGCAGCCATGCACATGGCACTGGTAGAGGTCAGAATCAAACTTCCACTCAGTCAAATGGACAAAGTTACGACAAATAAAAAATTCAATGTCATTAATATAAGAATTATGGACACTTCACATATGAATGCAGGAAGAAGCAGTATGACCAAGGAAAGCAAGGCCAAACACAGTCAAGCAACAACAACACTCCGAATAGCTCACTGTTCTTAGCATGTGCATCTCCACTTGAATGCAATCCTGTCCAAGAAAGTCCAAATGACATATGGTATTTAGACTCAGGTTGTAGCAATCATATGACTAGTAATTTAAATCTATTTTCTAGTTTAGATAAATCAGTTTAAACTGATGTCACACTTGGAAACAATATTCAAGTTATTGTTTTGGGTAAGGGTACTGTTGATATTCTAACCAAACAGGGGGAGCAGAAATTTATTCATGATGTTTATTATGTTCAAGGTTTGAAGCATAATTTGATGAGCATAGGACAGCTGATGGAAAAATGTTACAGAGTTCACATGATAGGAAAGCATTGTGTAATCAAAGACATATATTCAAGCAATCAGTTAATTTCTGAAGTGCAGATGACAAGCAATCGCTTGTTTCCTTTTAGGATAAGGCCAATCATAAAAGGAAAAACAACTCAAGTCGTCCATACAAGTCAGAATGAAAATTATGGATCTGCATTCAATGCAGAGAGCAAAGGAGCAGGCATTCATTGCGCAAAGGAAGAAAAAGACAACAAAATGCAAAGCAGCATTCCAGACAGAAATAAAGGATGAATCCTGGTTATGGCACTTCAGATTTGGACATCTGAATTTTGGTGGGTTGAAGCTACTACACATGAAGGATATGGTGAAAGGATTTCCATTGATTGAAAATCCAAAAAGAATTTGTGAAGGTTGTATTTTTGGAAAACAGCACAGAGAAACTTTTCTAGTAGGAAAGTCATACAGAGCACACACACCACTTGAAATTGTGCACTCTGATATTTTTGGACCGATGCAAACACCGTACATGAGAGGATGCACTTATCTTCTCACATTTATTGATGATTTCACAAGAAAAACATGGTTTTATTTTCTAAAACATAAATCTGATGTGTTTAGTTGTTTTCAATAGTTCAAGGCACTTGTAGAGAAGCAGAGTGGTTGCAGCATCAAGATATTAAGAATAGATAGAGGTGGTGAGTATGTTTCAAATGACTTCCTAAATTTTTGCAAAAATCATGGCATATAGAAGTAATTCACTGCGCGGTATACACCACAACAGAATGGTATCGCAGAGGAAAAACAGAACCATTATGGAGATGGCGCGCAGTATGTTGGCAGCCATGCATCTGTCAAATGAATACTGGGCTGAAGCAGTGGCAACTAATGTATACATCATGAATCGATGTCCAACTAAGAGCGTGAAGAACAAAGTTCCACAGGAAGCATGGATAGGTATGAAACATAGTGTTTCACATTTAAAATTTTTTGGTTGTGTAGCATACGCACATGTTCCAAATGAGCTAAGAAAGAAATTAGACAATAAAGGACAGAAATGGATTTTTATTGGTTATTCTGAAGACACAAAAACATACAAGTTATATAACGCTGTCACAAGAAAATTTATTATCAGTCGAGATGTTCAATTTGTAGAGAATGAAGCATGGGATGGAACTGTAGAGAAGAATGTGAAAATCATGTCACATGTTGAACATGATGACATTGCAGAAGATGTGGTTGAGACTCCGCATGTAAATCAGAACTGCGCAGCTCCGTCTACTCCCAGGACTGCGTAGCATGTTTCATCACAAGCAACTCCGACACAAGTCCCAGTTCAAGCAACTTCGACAAGCACACCAAGTGCACAGCAAACTCCATCAAGCAGTTCACGCAGTTTGACACCAGCAACTCCGACAAAAACAAGAACTCTGCGTGAGATATATGAGACTGGTACACCTAATTCATTTTCAGTTTTTTGCATTATTTTCTCAAGTTAATGATCCTCTAACATTTGAAGAAGTTGTTGAAGATAAAGTTTGGGCACAAGCCATGGATGAAGAAATAAAATGCATTGAGAAGAATCAAACATGGGAATTAGTTGATGTTCCTAAGGACAAGGATGTGATAAGCGTGAAATGGATTTATAAGACCAAGCAAGATGCTGATGGAAATGTGCAGAAGCACAAGGCAAGATTGGTAGCAAGGGGATTCACACGGTAGGCTGGCATGGACTTCAATGAAACATTTGCACCTGTAGCACGAATGGACACTATCAGAACAGTTTTGGCCATCGCAGCACATAAGACATGGCATGTTTACCAAATGGATGTTAAGTCTGCATTTTTAAATGGTTATTTGGAGGAAGAAGTATAAGTGGAGCAGCCACAAGGCTATGAAGCTCTAGGACAAGGACACAGAGTATACAGATTGAAAAAGGCACTCGATGGTTTGAATCAAGCTCCTAGAGCTTGGTATAGTCGCATTGACTCATACCTCATTCAAAATGGATTTCACAGAATTGAATGTGAGCCAACGTTGTACACAAAAATCAACAAGCAAGGTAATAACCTAATTGTCTACCCATATGTAGATGATTTAATATTTACTGGTGATTTTGGCATAGAGGAATTTAGATCAGTCATGGAAAGTGAATTCGAAATGAATGATTTGGGGCTTATGAAGTATTTCCTGGGCATTAAAGTCCAATAGACTGAAAAAGGCATATTTATATCTCAGTCAAAGTATGCAAGTGTTTTTTTGAAAAAATTTAAGATGTTAAACTGTAAGACAGCTCCAACACCAGCGATAACAGGTTTGAAATTGAGCAAGGATGATGATGGATCCAATGTAGATCCTATGCTGTTTAAAAGGCTTGTTGGAAGCCTTATGTATCTTACAGCAACAAGGCCAGATATAATGTATGGATTCAGCTTAATCTCAAGATTCATGGAGTCACCAAAAGAATCTCATTGGCAAGCAGGTAAAAGAATTCTGAGGTACATAAGTGGAACAAAAGACTTTGGTATTTTGTATTCAATCTCAGAAAATTTCAAACTCATTGGATGCACTGATAGCGATAATGGAGGCAACATGGATGACAGAAAAAACACATCTGGGAATACATTTCATGTAGGAACAGGTGTTGTATCATGGGCTTCAAAGAAACAACCCATAGTAACTCTTTCTTCAACATAATCAGAGTATGTTGCAGCTACAAACGTTGCATGTCAAGTCGTTTGGATGCGGAGGATGTTAAGTGACCTATCGCATAACCAACAAAAACCCACAGTCATTTACTGCAACAACAATTCATCTATCGCACTGTCAAAAAATCATGTATTCCACAAGAGAACCAAGCACATTGACACAAGGTTTCATTTTATCAGAGAATTGAAAAACAACAAGGAAATCTGTTTAGAATTTTGCAAGTCTGAAGATCAGGTACTAGATATATTTACAAAACCATTAGAAAGGGACACATTCCAATATTTGTGAAGTTGTTTGGGAGTGACAAGTTATACACAGTGAACTATGTCATGAACAGAGCATGTTTCAGCTCTGAAACATTTTGTAAAAAATATTTTTGTTTAATAATCCCCATCCGCTCATAATTAAGGGGGAGTGTTGGAAATATTGTATTTATGAGCTGATAGCGTATCTGATATGCGTCGGCTCTGTCAGACTTCCAGTCAGTAATTTTGTCAGTCTGCAATGTCAGACAGTCAGTCAGTTTACAACCAATCCAGCTCACGGCAAGTTAGTATTTAAGTAGCCGCGTTTGTATTTTGCAGGCCTAGAACTTCTTAGGTAGAAATTTATTACAGTTTTTAATGAAACCCTGTAGCTTCAAGTTGAAGCGATCTTAAGTCAATGGTTATGAAACTCTATAAGTAGAAGCTTATAGTTGAAACTAAGAGAGATATGTATGTGAGGGAAGAAGAGTGAAATGAGGAGAAACATATCCCGTGAAATGTATGAAGATCCCAAGCTCTATAAAATTGTGAAAGATTGAAGTAAAACTCATCTCTCTGTAAGTGCGGCAAAGTTACTCTATTTTATAGTGGTAATATATATAAATCTTTAGTTTTATGTATTCATTCTCAAGAATCTTGGTTTATGCATCCCGCACATCTACTTCATATTGACCTGCGTAAATGTTGTTTACATTTACTATCTGTAAATCAAATCAAGATTCCAAGTATTTCACGGTGGTAAATGTCCTAGCTTAACGCGCAATAACTTCTACATATTTTTCGATTCTTATGTTTTAGCATGAAATATATTTATGCAAAGTTTGTTTAAAGATTGGGTTATGCGCAGTTAAATAGGTATGCAAAGTTAAATTGTGTGAAGTTAATCTTGCTAAAGTTAAAGAAGTTTACAAATATAAATTTGTGTGAAGTGCGAAGTTCATGCAAAGTCAATTTCCGCGAAGTTAAAGAACTGCGCATTTATGTGAAGTTCAATTGTGCAATTAATCTTCATGCAGTAAAAAGTTAAATTGCTTCGTTAAAAAAAACTATGGATGTTAGAATGAAAACAATATAGGAAAATAATATATATATATATATATATACAAAATTACCATAGTTGGCCAAATTTGTCCAATATTGTTGAGCAATATTCCGTTAAACTAATAGTAGTGTCAATGATCATTTCCCTAGAATCAAGAAAGTTCACTAATATGGGATAGACTTCTGTGACAATTTGTCTTTCCACAATGAAGACAAGGACAAGGATCGGGATCAAAACATTTCCTGCACAATGGACATAATTATGGATTGTTGATCGTGGTTATTCTCGTATGAGAATATCCTTGTTTGGAGTAGCTTATCTTCACTCCTTCGACCAAACAAGTGAGCTTCTCCTCTCTACCAGGCATGCACTTGGTTATAATTGTGCATAAATAATGGGTGTGCTTGTTCAGATCGCAGAGTGTAAGTGGTCTTGGCTCAAATATGTCTACAGAAATGGCTTAGTAGAACTCCAATGTTAGTTGTTCATCAATATAACCATTGCACAATTTCCACTGAATCAATTTTAAAACCGGAGGAAGTTCAGGATTTGCCATTTGAAGGGTGAGTCCCATTGGTCTTCATCAAATATGGGGTGATCTCGTCATTCACTGTGGCGCGATTTTCCATTAATCGCCTTAATTAATGCGATATCCCATCACTCAAACACCTGTGATATGGGAAATAGCTGAAGCAATCTGAGTTAATGGGTTTTTATGTATGGCAAGTCTTCATAAACGTGGTGTATGGAAAAAAAAACTACTAGAGATTTAGTGCGCAAATCCAATAGAGGCTGCATGGATGTCAAGTTAATTTTTGTCGATCTGTGTGGCCACATGCAGAGTCACGGATCTGAGTCTGAAGGACGAGCCTCCAACTAAGGACTTGGGCAACCATGACGCGGGATACCATGGTCATTGAGGGAATTTTTCTCTGGCGGTGTTGGCAAATTTGGGAAGCCTACAAAGTGATTCCAGCACCAACCTTAACTAACTTCACATATCTGGATTATTAACTATGTTCCTGCTTTTGCCTGTAGCTATTGTGACTTTTTGTTTGGTTGCATGAGCACCGACAAAGAGATTCCAGCACCAGCCTTCACTAACTTCACATATCTGGATTATTAACTGTGTTCTTGTAGCTATTGTGGCTTTCTGTTTGGTTGCATGAGCACCAATATACCATGTTAAGAAATATAACAAGCAAGCATAAGACAAAATCTTTCTGAAAAATTTTAACAAAATTTCGCTAAAAAGCTTCAGCTATTTTCTTTTAAGTATGATATTATATAGTGCAAGGATCATAGCGAAATCTCTTAAACTAATTTATACATATATACCTCTATATACTATGGAATTTAGAACAGAAGTTGTAAAAAACCTTAAGATTACAACGTATTTATCATTATATTCGAAAAGAGATTAATTGATGGATATTTTTTAAATAAAAAGTTGAAGAATAACTAAAAATACCTAACATTACACTTGTTTAGAAAAGAATAATTGATTAATTAATCCAAAACTAAGGATTCAAATCATCCTATCACCCTTTGAAATATTGGTATTTCGCTTTCATTCTCATTACACGAGCCAGCTTGAAGAATTTGAAATAACAAATGTCAATGTTTCAATGCATTTTCGTGATTCTAATTTGCATGCTTATTGCAAAGTCGCAGTGGACGATCCAAGTATCTTGCCAAGATTACGACTTGGAGGACCGGTTTGAATCCTAAACATTTAGCTTGATTGCAATCATCACTCTGTTTGTTAATCATGCTAGATAGTAAGTTAGAGTCCTGTCTAGTCAACATTCAGCTTGATTGCAATCATTCCTGGGTTGTTATGGAGACAGTAGGTTCTAGTCTTGCTCAGCAGACATCTAACTACTTATTCTCTGCAAAGAAGTATTAGGAAGAAGCTACACAATGACGCAGGCAACTGGAGACAATAATGGTGGAGAAGACAAATTACCAGAATTTGAGAGTGACCTAGAAGTTGCAAGCATTTTCATGGAAAATTTTGACTATCAACCATTGGAAATTGATAAAAAGAAACCATTATGTTTTGTTGCAAATGCTAAATTGATGGTCAATATCCTATCTACTCATAGTTGAGTGCAGCAAATCCAGGTTTTTTTTTTCTAATGTCTGAACTTTATGTTATTTTGCTAGTAAAAGAAGGGTATAATTATTATTTTGTGAATACCACGCCATATGCATCTAGACTGATTATGGTTTAGAGAAGACCCAATCTAGCACCAGTAAGTATATGTCGGGAACTGGCATATGCTATGTAACAAAACAACTACAAAATTAGTTAAACATTAAACAAGAAACCAAGAAAGTCAAAAATCAATAAGCCAAGCAAGATCCACAATTATAGCATACCTCATTTGAGATTCCTTGAAATCCTTGCCAATAGGTTAGGCTAGCCTTATTTTGTTACTGTATGTTACGAAAACAACAGTTCTATTTATGTAGGCCCCTAGAATGGTGAAACCCCAAGCAATCGCTCACGGATGGCTCTAGGTATTTTGTAGCCCTTCTTTTTGTGCTATTGAAGTAGCAAGATATGGGCAGATGAATACCAGGCCATATGCATCTAGACTGATTATGGTTTAGAGAAGACTCAATCTAGCACCAGTAAGTATATGTTGGACACTAGCATATGCTATGTAATGGAACAACTAAGAAATTGGTTAAATATTAAACAAGAAACCAAGAAAGCCAAAAATCAATAAGCCAAGCAAGATCCACAATTATAGCATACCTCATTTGAGATTCCTTGAAATTCTTGCCAGTAGGTTAGACTGTCTACAAAGGAAATGTGTTATAGTGAAACACAATACATTTCCATCAAAATTACCATGAAATAAGCCTCTTAATGAAGAAATCGGCCCCAATGTTAATATGTTGTATCAGTAATCAAACACTACTAAGACGTATAGAAATCCAACTCTAAATTGTGCACATTTGAACTTGTAATATGTCTCTGAGGTAGGCCAGGTATCCAAAAACATACCAAACTAGGCAGGGAATAAAAAAAATACATGCACGCAGAAAGTGGATCCCAAAATCATAAAAGAAAATGAAAAAAAGCTTGCAAAACCATACAACATGCACCACCCAAAACAAACAACTGAAAAAAAATGAAAAAAATGAATGGAAGCGGGCAAACATACCAACAAAGCCTCTGATAAAGAAGAAAAACAAATAAATGGAAGCCACGGCAGAAAATACCCAAAGCACCTAGAGACAAATACAAACAGACGTGAAGAAGAAGAAACATGAATGAATGTACATCCAACAAGAAATATGAATATATAGCCAACAATGACATGATATATTCCCATTTCAATGCAAAATCATGGAGGGCATCACCTTCCATCCACTGCCTGTGACCGTTAAGGCATCTCCACTCCCTCATGTACCGAGTTTCCCATCGCACTGCCATGCTGTGATAACAACGGCATGAGGGTTATTGAAGCAAGCCCATCGCACACTTATTAAGTCATAAGTTGATAGCTTGCGAATGCCATCATGCAGATTATATTAGTCACAAGACTCGACACGGTTTTGCTAATTTTGCTAATTTTTACTGCCAGAGATCCTTGCGGGTCTGAATTAACAAAAGAATCATGGCAACGATTTCCTATTCTCTTACTAAGAGCAAAAAGAATCGATGCATATCGCAGAACAACTCCAAAATGCAGAACTTACGCATTTGCGTGCAAAATCCAGAACTTACCCTTTAAAGGTCATATGGAGCATAACCTACATCCAAGAAATTATAGGACAAATATTTATAAACTTGGGATGGAGGTGGTAAGTGCACGTAGTGTGTGGTAAGTGCAAGTCATGCTTTCACACACTGACATTGCATGCGCTCCATCTGTCACAACAATCCCAAGTGGAAAATGTAGGTAGTATTCATGGCAAGCACAGGTCATTCTTTCACCCACTGGCATTGCATACTCTACATCTGTCAAACAATCATGTGAAGTCGCTAGCTCTCCCAGATATTGCCTCCCCTTCCCCGATATGAGATGAGCGTTTGACTTAAGCTAAGGTCTTGAGCAGCCTCAAAAAAAGGCCAAATAAGGCTTCCAAACCGCTCATTGGCCAGAAGCCAAAAAACTTGGAAAAATGTTGGTTAAAGTGTATTAAAAATAGTGCCAAAATTAATATATCATCACTGAACGATTTCTATAGTCCTTGTTGCTCGTCGGCAGAGACTAATAAACATCATATGAAGACAACTTTCAATTCAACATCATATAAATAAATTTCCATGTAATTGTTATAACTAAATTAAATGAACATATCAAAACAACTTTCAAGTTAACATTATATAAAATTCCATGACATTGTTATAACTAAATTAAATGAACATATCAAAACAATTTTCACGTCAACATTATATAAAAAAAACTTTGATGTAATTGTTATAACTAGTAATTATGTTTCAATGTTAAAAAATATAAATTAAAATAATATTATAGACCATTTGAAAATGGAAAATTTAAACTTATTTAATTTGATATAATTGTTATAATTAGTGATTATGTTTTAATGTTTAGAAAATATAAATTAAAATAATATTATAAGCAATTTGTAGATAGTAAATTTAAATTTATTTATTTTTAACAATTTATTATTGCAATCTTGGTGTACATGGGATTAAGGTTAAAGTCATTAGAAAGTACATGATTTCATTGAAGGTATTTTTTATGATTCCAAGAGATTTAAGATATTTGTTAAGAACTCATTTTCCAAGTTCAAAATAAGTTAATGGGCTTAAAATCCACTCAAGAGAGGAAACCTACTTCCTTGAGCAAACCATTTTAGATTTTAGATGAAGTGATTTTCCTTAATTATGGATAGTATTATTGATGATTTACAAATAAGTTTTTTTTTTCAAACCTACTTCCTTGAGCAAACCTACTTCCGGGTATTTTTTCAAATAAGTTTTTTTTTTTTTCAAGTGGATTTACAAAGAAGATGTATTTAGAAAGTGTTCTTATTCTTTTCCAATGGGTTTTTCAGCAAATGTTTCTTTCCAAAGTGTGCATTTACAGAGTTTTTATTCCAAGGCATTTTTGCAAATAAGATTTTATTTCAAGTTATTTTTACAAAGGAGATATATTTTTTCTTCTTATTTATTTGAAAAGGGATTTTTTCAAAGTCTTCCAAGTTATTTCGTTGCAAAGGTTTTTACAAAAAAATCTTTTTCCCAGCTATTTATTTATTTATTTATTTTTCAGTGGGTTTACAAAGAAGATTTATTTTGAAAGTGTTCTTATTCTTTTCCAATGGGATTTTTTCATAGGTGATTTATTGTCAAAGAGTTCTTATTTCATTCAAATAAGGTTCTTTTTAAAGGAAACTTGTTTCCAAAGACTTTTTCTTCAAAAGACTCAAATACAAGATTTTGATAAGGTGAAGTAAATTTCAGTTCATCTGTTCATAAATTTCGTAACTGTTTTTAAATCTTCATTTTGTTTATTTACAATAAAATGATAATTCTTTAATTTATCATTTATAGATTAAACAATCATGGGAAGTAAGAGAAACCATCAAAGAAAATATGATCGTAAACATGCTGATGATGATGATAATAGAGAAAAGAAAAAACCTAAATATCATGCCAACAAAGCAAGCCTTGCAGAAACGCAAGCAACGATTATTGAAGATACAAATACAGTTTTACATGATAATGTCGATGAAATGGAAATTGAAAATAGAATACAAAAGGAACAAATTGAAGTTGAAGAAACCATTGTTGAGGATGTCAATAGTGATTTACATATTAATGTCGATAAAGTCAATATTGAAGATCAAGTTCAAGAACAAAAAATTGGACCAGGTATGTATACATTGAATGTATTTTCCAAATTCATTTTTTATAATGAATTGTATTTTTGGATACATGTTTTAAATTAAATTTACCTTGATGTATAGGTACTTTCACCATTGATGATGAAACGTTAGAAAACTTTGATTGTAATAAATATGGAAAAAAATACCCATACATGCTGCACGATATCGGGCTCAAAAAATTTATGATGATGTTCTGAAGAATTATTCAGCAACAGGACAAGCACAAATTTTGAGATATTTATTAGTGACCAAGAAGTTAGAAGATGCTACATCATTATTGGGTATTCACAACGCGATAGAAAATATAGGTGATGCAATAAAAAAGTTTGGAAAATCTAGGAAGAAAGACATTAGTACTGCACGAAGAGCAATTCATACAGCAATTATTTCGACTAGTACTAAACAAAAACGTTTGACAACACAGCTAGCAAAAGCAGTTGGAACCTCAAGAAAGACATTATACAGACATAGCAAATTCAGAATGCAAATAGATGAAAATGATGAACTTGCTTGCTGGGCAATTATTTGTAGATAGCCTTACAAAGATAGAATGGGAGCAGGGGTTAAAGATATTGTACAGAAATATTGGTTGACACATGCTCGAGTTTCACCAAATTCAAGAGATGTAATACGACAAAGAGTATCACGAGGAGTATATGTAAGCAGTCCAAAACATATAACGAATATGACACAAGTACAATTGTTCAATAAATTCAAGGAAGATCATCGTGAAATTAATGTGTCAATCACTACATTTGTGCAACTAAAACCATGGTATGTTAGACCTATTACTATCCGTGACACATGTTGTTGTCATTATCATGTGCAATTCCAATTATATTACGACACATTTCTTGAATTTGGTAAAATGTTTTGGACAAATTCACCACCTCCGCCCACAATACGTGAATTCATATCTCAAACCCTATGTGAGAGAAATCAAGATGAATTATTTTATAATAAGAAATGTGTTAATGGAAAACATTGTAATCGTTGTGAAAATTTGGTTTTATACCACAATAAATATCCTATCGATACTGATCACTCATTGTCAAATGTCACTGTTGATTGGAGAAGATATGAATACATTACAAGTACTAGTGATGTACATTCCAAAAGGATTGATTTGCGAGAAGATAAAATAGGTGTGGAAGATTTTCTCAAGAAATTCGAAAGTGAAATTTATAAATACACCAAGCATTCACATAGAGCACGATGACAAGACCTTCAATTCAAACAGTCTCGTGAAATTTTTCCACCGGGAACAATTTTGTCAGTGGTTGACTTTGCAGAAAATTATACATTTGCTACACAAAAAGAGATACAAAGTGAATACTATCATTCTGACGAAGTTTCAATATCCATCCATGTTTTATATAGACATTCTCAACAGGGTGTTGATGGCATTGAAAGCACGTGTGACAATCGAGATGTGATTAAAGAATATCACTTTTATATCAGCGACGATCGTACACATGATACACATTTTGTTCAACATTGTATTGAAAGTATTTTCTACAATTCACTAAAGGAACGTAACATTAAATTCAATGAGCATTGGATATGGTCAGATGGATGTGCCGGACAATTTAAATCTTCACGATCATTTTATTGGTTATGTCAACTTCATAAAGCATTGAACATTAAACATCAATGAAATTTCTTTGAAACTGGTCATCGAAAAGGTGAACATGATGGTGCAGGAGCATGTGTAAAAAGAGCACTTCGAAGATGGCAAATGAACCATAGTTCTGCACGATTCCATTCAGCTGCAGAGGTTGTCCAATGGTGTAAATCACATATAAACCATGATTATAATCAACAATCAAAAAATATGCGCAGGTATGTACACACAAATGTTTTAATTTATATTTTATTGTCAATTTAAAAGAAAGTAAGTGTACCTAACATCAAAATTTGTCATTTGTGTACTAGATTTTTTTGGCATGTTGGGATCCAAGATATAAATAGATCAATACCATATGACGCTAGCACCATACACGGGACTAGAGATTTTCACTATATTCAAACAAAAGCCTTCCAAAACATTTATGCATTTGACAGTAGAAAACAATCATGCTTTTGCCATATTTGCACTGAAAATATTGAATCTACAGAAGTTTGTGAAAACATAACGAACAACTACGTGAAACATTGGAAACACACAGAAATTAATCCTAAAGGAAAAATGCCACTAGCAAGCATTGAAGAATTAGAATCAGAAGATATAGCAATATCATCTGATGGCGACAGAATTTCAGATCTCGTTAGAGAAGGTAATGATCAAATACCACTGTTTTGTCAATTGTTCATTCTTGTCATTCACCTTATACACATGTATATTAGTCAATTTAATTGAATTAAAAATACTGACATCAATTGTAATTTGCACAGGAGATGTTTTTGCTGTGATTGCACCTATCGACAACAGCGAAAATGTGAAGTATTATTTGATGCGATGCACTGAAGAAAAAATGAAGTTATTGGAAGATTACAATGACAACGAATATACATACGAGAGAGGATCCATCATTTTAAAGGGCTATTTTTTTCAACAAACCCATATGACTCAAAATTATGTCTACTTTCAGGATTATGAACCTGATGTCATATGTTGTCAATATAGCCATTTAGTATGTGCATCTCGAATAAAATTGGTTCAAGTTCCATCGAAAAAACAATTAAAAAATAAAAAATGGAAACTGTCCAAATATGACCATGAAAGGATAGTTGAAGACGACATTCCATTGCGATGTTTTTAAAACTATATATTTAAAATTAATAGATCAATGGTTTTGTCGATGTCATTGTCAAATGTGTACAATATATTTTTTTATTTTTATGTTTATGATCTTGAAAAGAACTAGAATATAAAAGTTTAAATAATCGTATTCTAGTATGTTTAAATTTGAATTCAAAAATTATTTGATATTGAAAACTTCAATGTGTAAAATTTTTTACTTAATTCTGTTTGAAATACTTTATTCGGGTCCCCATATGTCTATTAGACCACTTAAGGGATGAGATAACGGATCTGTGGTTGTCGCCACTCTCCGCCCCGAATCTTTAATTTAAAATATCGCTTGTGTAAAATTATTTGGTAACGAAAACCTGAATGTGTAAAATTTTTGTCTTAATTCTGTCTGAAATACTTTATTCACGTGGACCCATATGTCTATTAGACCAATTAAATGATGAGATAACGGATCTGTAATTGTCGCCACTCTCTGCCCCAAATTTTTAATTTAAAATATCGCTTGTGTAAGTTCACATAACTGAAATCATGGCAAATGGAGACAACGATTATTTGATTTTTAATCACAAGAAAAAATTCCAGGATTCTGAAGCTTATGCTAAATTAGAGAAATGATTATTTACAACAAATCGATGAAAATTCATCAAATTGTTGTTTAAAATCATTGCTCTAATTTAACACAAACTTCACAATCATGTAATATTCGCTTATGATTAAAAAACAAAAAACCGTTATCCCCATTTGCCATGATTCCAGCCGCATCAAATGTACCTGAACATTGAAAGTAAGAATTATTAATTAAAAATCCATATATCAAAATTTGAACAAATAATATTCATTTTTCAAACTTCCTAAAATTTGAACTTAACATGTGTTCCCTTTTAAACTTCCTAGTTCATCCATATTTCTATCAAAACTTCTAACATTCATAAACTTCTTAACATTTAAAGATAACATTCATGTGTTCTTAACATTCATTTTAAACTTCCTAGTTCATCCATATTTCTATCAAAACTTATATAATATTCATAATCTTCCTAACATTCCTAAGTTTCATAACATTCATAAACTTTCTATTTCATCCATATTTCTATCAAAACTCTTAACATTCCTAAAACTTCATAACATTCAAAGTTAACATTCATGTTCTTAAATTTCATTTTTAAACTTCCTAATTCATCCATATTTCCATCAAAACTTCAAACATTCCTAAAATTCCTAGCATTCTTAAAATTTAAACTCAACATATGTTCACTTTTAAACTTCCTAATTCATCCATGTATCTCTTTCAAAGCTATAACATTCAAAAATTTAGCATTCATGTTCTTAACATTCATTTTAAACTTCCTAGTTCATCCATATTTCCATCAAAATTTATATAACATTCATAATTTTTCTAACATTCCTAAGTTTCATAACATTCCTAAGTTTCATAACATTCCTAAACTTCCTATTTCATCCATATTTCTATCAAAACTTCTAACATTCCTAAAACTTCATAACATTCAAAGATAACATTCATGTTCTTAAATTTTATTTTTAAACTTTATAGTTCATCCATATTTCCATCAAAACTTCAAACATTCCTAAACTTCCTAACATTTCTAAAATTTGAACTCAACATGTTTTCACTTTTAAACTTCCTAGTTCATCCATGTATTTCTATCAAAACTTCTAACATTCCTAAACGTCCTAACATTCATGTTCTTAACATTCATTTTTAAACTTCCTAGTTCATCCATATTTTCATCAAAACTTCTAACAAATTCTTAAACTTCCTAACATTCAAAGATAACATTATTGTTCTTAATATATTCAATCTTAACATTCATTCATGTTTCAATCAAAACTTCCTCATTATGAACTTTAAACCTATGTTCATCCATGTTTAAACTTCTTAAATAACATTTCCTAGACTTCATAATATTCAAGAATATCATGTTCTTAACATTTATTTTTACATATTCATTCATTCATTTAAACATGCAAATACATATTCTAAACCTTTAAATCACACCAAATATGCCAAATAAGTAAAAATAAACTAGATCATTTAAACCAAGATTCACAAAATATGTAAGTTCAAAGAACATGTATATAATCTTCAAAAAAATACTCATGAACATGCAAGTTCAATGTACCCATATATGTATATATCTAGTCCAAAAATAAATCTCCTCAACATGTCCAAAACAAATCTTTGCAATCTAGATGCATATCAACAACAAAAAATTGTCCACCATGCTATCATCCACTCGGGCCTCCCCCTAGACTCAACCCACCCTGCAACATGTATAAAAAAAGATTATGAATATCATTTAAATTATTTAAACTTTATTCAGAAAATTAAAATATTAAACTTATATATCAAAAAACAATTCAAATATTAACAATATTACATCAAATTCTCCAAATGCTTGTCCACCACCATCCTCAAAAGGAGTTTTTCCTTTGTCTCCAAAAGATTTGAGAGACCCAAGCTGCAACATATATAAAATCAATTTATGAATCTCATAAATTACTTAAATCCATAAAAATTAAAATATTAAAACAGTGAACGAAATTAAAGCACTAAACGAAATTACCTCTCTACCAATATCTGCTGCATTAAGCAAAGAACCTATATCTCCCCCCTAAAATTTAAATTGTATTAATAAATAAAACATAATGCAAACCAAAAAAATTACTATGCCAATTAACTTAAAACTAAAACAAAAAGATTAAAAAACATTAGCTCACAATAGATGGTAAATCATTTATAAAGTTCGTATCTAAAGAAACCTGCATGGATAAGTCAAATTAACAATAAGATGCATAGTTAAATTAACATTAAAAAAATAATATATATATATATATATATATATATATCAAATTCAAACATAATTACAAATATGTATCTCTCTCTCTAGATTTTCGCTAGTTGAAATGTGGAAAGAATGTTCATTCATCATTCTTGAAAACTGCAACCAATTTAAACATTTACATAATGTACCTATTACTTTACATCAAAAAACATAATTTATCATTCATATAATGTAACAAAAAAAATCAATTCAAAATAAATAAAATATTTAATTAAGATCAAGTCATAACATATTCAACAAACCTCTCCCAAACTCGATGTGCATTGGATATAATATTTGCTGCTAGGTCATGACAAACCTTCGCATATGCCCTGAGATCTTCAATGCTCATTCCATCTATCTCATCATCAGTTTTGTAAACAAACTTTTGACGAATAGCAGAATGAGCCCTTTCTCGAACCAATCCCACATCTACTCCAACTAATGCTGATGATAAACCATCGCCAACAAAATTCCTTGCAGTTGTCCCAAGTTGAGATGTGGGCTCTATCTCTGATCTTAATGCCACCAACCTAGGTGGACGAGATATCTGGGGTGGAGGTCGAAGAGTTGTAGGATCTCTAAGAGCACCTTCTCGATTATATATTTGACCCTTTCCAACTCCATAAAATTTTGAATGAACATCGGTATAGTCTGGCTTCATATTTAAAAAAATCTCAGCATAAAACAATCTAGCAAAATATTGAGAAACCTCATCGTTCCATGAAAATCGACCATAGGCTGCAAGAAACCGATCATAGAGTAGATGTGCAAGATCAGGATGCTTGAAATATTGCACTTTCAACATTTCTCGCTTCAGACCTTATTTGAAATTAAACATTGATTTGGCTTGTTCTTTCGTCACTCTCTCCTTCACAACATCCCATTTGTCTGGACCCATCACTTGATCCCTTCGTCTTCGCATCAAATCTGCAAAACCATCTGTAGTTGGTCCGAGATTCACATATGCGTGAATGAAGTTTTGCAATGATCCCAAAACAATCTCCAAACTTTGTTTACTCTCTGGAGGGAGATCCATAGTAGACAAATCATTTTCCAACTTGTCGTACTGGGATCTACATCTTTCAAGAGTCATTTGATGATCACCACCTTCCCATGGAAGCTCCCGAAGTAGATCAGATGGATATGTTGTAATGGGTGTACAACCCTCAGTTAATTCAACATATTGCGTCCTAGCTCGACCATCATCACCTCGTGTAGAATGGTGAGCCTCTTGAGAACCTTGCTCTGCACCCTCATCCGTCTTCCTTGCTTTCTTTGTCTCCCTCCCTATAGAATTACAAGAATCTTCCGAACCATGCTCTGCTTCAAATGAAAATAAAGTTTTATTTAAACACAAATACAAATTTTGTTTACACAAAAAAACAATTTGCATATAAATGTTAAAAGATCGATATTCATATACCAATAGAGGGTCGATATCGACGTTCTCCCACAGAAGATATAGGGGAATCATTTGTACCCCTTTCACCTCGTCGATGTGAACTATACAATAAATTAGAATCCTGAGGGGAGGTTGAAAACCTCCGATTATCACTTGTAAGACCAACCCCAGAAGTTTGTGAAGACCTCCTACGCTTTCGCTTCAAAGAATCATCTCTTTCCATTTGATATATAATGCCTACACTTACACAAATATCAACTAATTACATATTCAAATCCTACATGTTAATTCTATGAATTCTAAAACCTAACTACTAAAGAGACTAAGTTATTTAACAAGGACTTAGATTTACCTAATATCATCTAAGAGTTCTCAAAAAGAGTATAGCTAATATTGTTAGATGTGTGAAGAATTAATGTACCAATTTTCTAAGTGTTTTTGATGTCTAAAATGAATGGAACCAATATAGTTAAGTACTAAGTGAAGGGTTCATTTCTTTATGTCAAAGAATGAGTTCATGAACCTGTTTTAACTTCTAACCTCAATCTTAAATTAATAACTTAATTGATATTTTAATACTTCAAACATAAATTACATCTTCAAATATTTTCATTATTGCACAAAATAAAATAAAAATTGACAATTCATGGTATTATGTTTTGAGTTGAAATGTTTTCCAAATTTTCCATTTTCGATAATGGTTTTCAGTTTCTAAATTAATAATTTAATCAAGATTTTAATACTCTAAACATAAATTATATCTACAAATATTCTCATTATTCCATAGAATAAAAAAAAATTGACCGTTCATAGTATTATGTTTGGAGTTAAATGACATGTTTCCCAAATTGGCCATGTTCGACAATGGTCTTCAATTTCAATCTAATAACGGTAACGATTCTTGGTATTATGTTCTCCAAGTTTGCCATGTTGCAAACAAAGGAAAACACAATACCAAGAATCGCCACCTTTACAAAAATAAAACTCAAGACCATTGTGGCATAATATCACCTAATAGTTTATAAAATGACTATGACTATTATTGTTCAATTGTATAAAACTTACTATAGTACATCTAAATTAAATCCTATTCATGTCTATAGTTTCGTTGTACCTAAAGTCCATTTAAAGTTTTGCTGTATCAAAAATAGAGTTTAATTGTCTAAAGTTTAGTTGTATCTATAGCTATCTATCCACACAGTTTGTAATAGAACTAATATATTGATCTCTGCACTCTATAAACATAGACAGAGTTCATGAACTCAGTCCATGTCCATGTTAACAGAGTTCATGAACTCTGTCATTGTCCATTTCAACAGAGTTCATGAACTCTGTCCATGTCCATGTTGACAAAGTTCTCAAATAAAACAAGCCTATATATAAAATGGGATATATCATTTACAAATAAAATTACTGTCCTACTTTTATTTTCATTTCTAAACACAGGAAAATCCAACAATTTAAAAAAAGCAACTAATTGAACACTAAACATATTCTTCTTTTATATTTAAATTTAAATCATTTTCGACATACAATTTGACCACAGTCCAAGAACTCTGCGAAAGTGGACAGAGTCCTTGAACTCTTCCCATTTGGGCAGAGATCATGGACTCTGTCTAATTGGACGCAACCGAAACGAAAGCAGCCCAATTGGACAGAGTCCATGAACTCTGCCCAATTTTTGGGCAGACTTCATGGACTCTGCCCATTTGGGCAGATTTCATTGACTCTGCCCATTTGGACACAGCCGACACAAAAGCAAACGAAACGATTGCAAGCAAGAAGAAAGCAGGCGAATTAGAAAAATAAATTCTACTTACCTCTTCAGACGCAGCTGAAACAAAAGCAGGCGAATTGAGATCTGACCGAAGAGAGCCCAGAGATGAATTTGAAACAACTGAAACAAAACGAACGAAGCAGATGGAAAGGAAAACCTGCAATAACAGCAGCAACTTAAATAAGAAAACCTGCAACAACAATAGCAACCTAAATAAGAAACTTAATGACAGAAAAACACAATTTCAAAAGGAAAATAGGAAAACTTTTACCTCTGCACACCACCATGTCGATATGTCGCCAGCTACAACACCTCACTGATTTTAGAACGTCCACGGGATAACACTCCAACAAGAAAGCTCCACCAGAAGTTGTGCAATTGCACAATAAACATTAACTGTCTAGGCGCAGACTCCACCATATAGCGTTCAACGGCCGAAACAAAAATACGACCGCGCAGGAAAGGAAGAACCTCACGTACGTGCAAATTGCGAGAACAGAGGGTGGTGAACAAACGAATGGAAGAGGCGGGGTATGGCAGCAACACTCCAGCTACGACGAACCACCGAGCATACGCGCAGGGTGGCGGATCAGCGACACACAACAACGACGAATCAGGTGGCGGACAGGCGACAGAGCGGACCGTTGATGCAGAGGCGGGGCCACCATCAGTGCCAAAGGGGTCGACAAGATCAAGCGAAAGTGACAGGGAATGGCCGCGACTGAGCTTTTATGCAGAATAATTATTCGATCGAATAATTGAACACAGCACCGTGAGTTTTCTCCGTCCAGCTAAAACTTCGCACACACATCGAGGCCACCGTTAGGTCTAACGGTGGCCCGTTAACTGTTATTCGTCCGAATAAATACTAAGTTATTCGGCCGAATAAGTTTAATTATTCGGCCAAATAAATAAATTATTTGGCCGAATAATTAAAACTTATTCGGCTGAATAACCTCCGCTATAGTTCTTCGCCCACCGATTCTCACCAAAGTGTTACCCACCTTCACGTTTCCACCCTTGTATTTTTTTGAATATTGAGAACTTAATATGCATATCAAGGAATTAATATTCACTTGTTGTTTAAAAGTAAGAATCATTTTGCAGTAAGCCATTGTGAATCCTAGTACATACATCTAGTCATGCCAAAACTTTGTGGGCAAATTTGTTTTGGACCATGATTCATGGGTTGGAAAAGTCACCAAAACCACCATACAAATTGCAGCAAGACACATATTTCCAACGACTCGACTAGTTCTCCACTATCTTACTCTCGAGGTGATGTGGTTGTGGGCTCTTCACTCAGTAATTTACAAACAATAACTGGTTAAAGATGGAAATGGTAGTTGACAATTGGCATTCCATAATTGACTTCCTATATGAATTGTCAGCAGACTTTCTCATAAAAATATTCCTTAGGGTGTAAAAAATGGTGTTAGGATATTTGATTAATTGGATTGTTAGAAAAGTGTTTATCATAAATAAAAAATAAACAAGAGTTGCATGTAGCTTAGTCCCTGCCTTAGTTATACAAACACCAAAATAATTTTAATGCAAATTTAAAAAAAAAAATACATATAGTAGACTAAAATCAAAAGGCTAGAATTGAACAATGACTCAAAATGTCTCATTAGTGAAAAGCAACAACAAAGGTAGAAAAATAGTGCACAATATGTGTATTTTTATATGCACTTTGAAGATCATCATTGGAACATAGCACAATGCCCCAAGGCCATCTTATGTTCAAGCATATCCACTAAAAGTTCTCAAATTTTCATAGTGGATCATTACAACAACAATCAACACAATAAATAATATCACACTTTGGTACAATACAAAAATGAAGATTAGTTCCAACTAGCTAATAAATCAATTATATGGCAACTTCTAGATAGAAAATCAATACTAAGAAATACAATCAACACAATAAATAATGGCACGCTCTAGTACAATACAAAAATGAAGAGTAGTTCCAATTAACTAATAAAGAAATTGTATGGCAAATGCTAGAAAGAAATCAATACTAAGAAATACATCAACACAATAAACAATATAACACCCTAGTACAATACAAAAATGAAGAGTAGTTCCAACTAGCTAATAAAGTAATTATATGGAAACTACTAGAAAGAAAATCAATACTAAGAAATACAATCCGTCAGCTATAAAAACATCATTGGAACACTAGCTACATAGCATAATGACCTAAAGCCGATTTTATTTTCATGACTATCATCTACAAGGGAACATGGTTTAAAGGGAAATTTTCTAAGTTCATGATCCAAGCTAAACTACATAAACAATCTCATAAAAAGTTTCATCCATATACTTCTTGATCTTTGATAATTCACATCAATTATCAACAATGCATTAATGCATTGAATGGTTGAAGTAATTTAAGTTTAAATTTTGGCAAATTTACACTTGACTATTACATATGGAAATATTATTGAATCAAAATTATTGAGACATATTCAAAGCCCATTTAGATATGTCAAAATATGAATTATATATATTAGAAGCATTGATGACCAACCTTCTTCAAAAAAATCTAAAAACTTATCTAATAAATATAACGGTATTGCTTAACAGGTTATGTCTGTACAATTGTTAATGATAGGTCATACTCTTATATAAATACAAGCCATACTAGCAGGTTGCCATGCATTGATTACAATTACCCAGCCTGCAATTATTTTTGGGTAGACCCAGAAGATTGTGTGCACAAAGTATTGTTAAAAAAAAATCATTGTAAGGCAACTAAGGACACCATAACAAACTTACATCTTGTAGTAAAAAATCGTGGACTCTCCAAAAGTAGAAGGAAGGAGTTCAAAAGTAGAAGAAGGAAGGAGTTCAGATCATCAATAATTGATAGAATGTACAATATGTAATAGCTAGGCCAAGAATGCTTTTACTGTCCTGATCCATTTAGAAGGCGAATCCACTGGAAGAAAATTGAAAAGAACAGAACTTTTGCACTTGGGGCACATGGTATCTTGGCGAGACGTCATTACATACATAAGACATGTGGGGCATCCAACCAGCATCATGACGGCCAATTTTGTATCGTCTTTTTTGGTCTTCAAGCTTTTGCCTGACCTTTTGTTGCTTTTGCCCGTCGCCGCTAAAGAAGCGCAAGATGATATTGCTGAAGAACACGAATATGAAGACCCTGAATTCACCCAGAAATTGGAGGATTCTGAAAATGAATGTGCCAATATCCAAAATATAATAAAAAATTTACTCAAAATTACTTGAATATAAAACAACTGTTCCCATGAAACTATCATAAGTGAACATGTAAGAACCCGGTTTCGCATACAAACACAATGTTGTCGAGAAAATAAAGACAATAATTTGACTTGTTAATTTTTAATATATAAAATAATAAAATATACAGTTTCCTCCTCTACCAATTTCAAAAAAATTGACTCATTATTGCTTTGAGCTTCCTACAAATAGCTTATTTTCAAAGACAAATCTCCTTATAATAGGTGTCGAGCTACTTTCCATTGAACCCTTTGGGCAATGGACCCATCAATGCTTCTGGTTGATAGTAATCTACCAACAAACAAGCCATTAACTACGCCTTTATAAAAAAATTGGGCCAAAGGACCTAGCTAGGCTAGTTAATTGTAATCTACCACCGAACCATTAATTGCACCTTTAATAAAAAATTGAGAAGCAGTTTCCTTTGTTGTGGAAAATCATGATCCAGGAATGTAGATTATGAACTTAATCACAACCAACCATTCACTTGATCTAGGAAATTCTTGTCTAACACCCGAGTGCTCACACAACAATCTTTTCGAAATTCTTGCCTAACACCTCAGTGCTCACACAACAATTATTTTACAGATTTCTTGCCTAACACCGTAGTGCTCACGCAGCAATACTTTCGAAATTCTTGCCTAACACCTCAGTGCTCGCACAGCAATTATTTTACAGATTTCTTGCCTAACACTGCAGTGCTCACGCAGCAATACTTTCTCTCATGCATACTAAGCAGCGTCCTGCCTCCCGCATATGCATTCTCTTATAGTTTGCCTAGGTCTTTACCTCTTGTTGATTCCTTCAAGAATCCTAGCAGCTGTCAACTTCCTGATTTCTCGGGAGTGTTTCAGTGCCCTTAACGCACTCTCGCATAATTCCCCTCAAGCCTTCTTGCTTGAGTCCAGGAATCTGTTCCCCTCAAGCCTCCTCGCTTGAGTCTAGGAAAATCTCATTCAAATTCATCAATTATTTCGTCATATTACATTTTATAACCATACAATTTCTCTGACCAATTTGGTCTAGTTCTTTATTCAACAATAATTAACAATAATAAAAGCTGCAATGTGGATCTTTCATCCTCACCCCTTTATTGTACCATGCATAATATATTAAGCTTTTGTCTTTCAACAAGTTCCACCGAGTTTTGGCCATCTGCCAAATTCAATTGTTAGTAACACTTTATATAACAAAATCAAAATATTTGTACATAAGAAAATCATTCATTCTTCATACTACGATATCCATACTTGATCATCTGAAGTAAACGTTTTCTCCTTCCAAGCATATCTAACTTACTTAATAGGATTACATAATTCCTTGAACATGAAATAATATTCTTCCTATGATGACCCGTGGACATGATGATTTCTTAACCTCGAATGTTATCCTTCACCATTTCAAACACACTTCCTATTTTAGTTATACAACTTCTTCTGTATATACCAACATCACATAGAAATCACCAATTTTTTAAAACATACTTGCCTACCTTCTAATGATAAAACACATATTTCATTAAATTTGGAATTAAACAGTGGATCTAGAATTCCAAAATAACCAAAAAACTCAATTCTGGCATTGTTCTTGTAATAAAATCTTTCCAATTTTAATGAAATATGTGTTATAACCATATACCTTTGTAAGGGTGGCCGCATATCTTCTTATTATAAGATCCTCATATGTCGAGGTACCCGTTTACCTGTATCATCACATATTAGTATTACACTAAATATCACATGAATTTGTATATCCCATTTTTACCTCTTGACTGTTGTAGTGATGTGTGGGAATATAACATTCCGCTCGACCACAACATTAAATGTGTTAGTCGTAAAAAGAAAAAATGTAATTAAATCATAAGAGCAATCAGGCATAAAACATATGTCATCATCACCTTGACTTGTTTCATAAAAGCTTATACATCAATTACTGTTAAATATTACTTCTGATCTATCATGGAACTTCCATGATATTAAAGGTTTTCCTTAACTCCTAATGCGGATATAAAATAGTCATTATAAAGACATCAGAAAATTAAAGTGTCATGTATTACCATTCCGTGGCAGTTCTAGTTTTCCAATACTTTTATTCATACAACAACACATGCTCACCATTAATTACATCTATGCATTCATTATGTGAGCAACATGATTAACTATAGTTTTATCTCTTAACCAAAATAATCATTTTGACACCACATATAATTGTATGTGACAACAAGTCATCATAAATCATGATCTCATAAAAGTATATATATATATATATATATATATTTACTACTCATAGTATCCCAACATCCATGAAGATGATATCATGCATTTCCATCGTATATTCTATTATTTACCCAACTTTTCCCTCGCAGTCATAGGGAAAATCTTCAAACTCTCTTAGTTTGCAGTTAACAGAATTTAGACTAGAAAGTCTACATCTCTTGTGGAAGATTAGTTCGGCTGTATGTATGTTACCAGAATTTCCTAGTTATGTCAACATCATAAATTTATTATTCAAGTGGATTTATATGTGAAAGGAACTTGACAGTTCCTAACATAATCAAAACATTAGACCATCTTCTTTAGTCAAATGTTAGCATATATAATTACTTTATAAACGACTTAACAGATATAAGTTGCTTATTTTCTCTATCTGAATCTCATATTTGGAAATCCTGACGAATGGATCAATAGAATTCGATTAGTCAGAAGCAATTAACAACATGTATCAACCCTATTCTCCCGTATGACGCATTTACTGAAACTGAAAGATATCCACTCCTAAGAATAACAATAAAGGTAGAGAAGGTAATAAGTATTTAAGACGAATTATCAAATCAACAGATTTAGGAGAGTTTCTCAATTTAGCATATTCACAACTAAGATGACTTTCAATATACGAAGACTCATTCCACAAAACCATAACCGTTATCATTCTAAAGACTATTTTCTCGTCGTCCAATGAACTCAAATTTGTAAAATAGGAGGATATATTCATCCGCTAATATTTACCAATAACAGATTGTTCATCTCCATAATGAAATATATACTATCCTCACCTACAAACAATGTTGCGCCATTATAATGCTTTCACCAAATGAAACATACTTACTTGCAATTCAATGACGACTTGTAAGCTACCTGTTGTCGATCCGTTGAAATGAAATTTTCTATTGCGTCTTGTGTTGCCAGTTCGACTAACTCATATATGTCTTCCCCGACTGAGCCCAAATAAGCCCGAGCGTTTGCAACCTGTGCTCTGATACCATATGTAACATCTCCATAAAACTAAGTTAGTAATCTTGGGGATCTTCTTTATCAAAAAATTTCATTTGAGCGAAAAGAGAGAAACAAAATACATATACAGCATGCATATACATTCGTTTCGATTTTACCTTAATTTCTTACAAATATCCTTTGATTATTTCCTAACTTCTCATACAGTAACGATTAGTTCTTTTAAAGTTTAAGTAATAACCAACTTAAAACATAAGACTTTATGAGATACACTATTAACATCTTCACTTAACGAACTCATGGGATTCAACCATTTTATAGTTTTCATCCTACCCTTCACAGAAGGAAACACTAGCATGAAGATGGTGCATTCCCTATAAACAAGAATCTCTTTAAATAATAAACCTAACCGATTCAAGTTAATGCCCTTATAACTAGCTTACCTACACAACCGTTCAATATATAAGTTGAATACTGCATATAAAATAAAAGCTCATTGCCACAAAATCCTGAGTTTACTTGCGAACATAAAAGCTTGTCTTCAACATCAAAAATCATAATTTTACTTGCTAACATAACAATTTATAATTTAATGCCACCATTCATGAAATTCATTACCATTGTAGACCACGATTCTCATGAAATTCATTACCATTGTAGACCATGATTCTCAAGAAGAAGAAAACACACAACTACACAAAAGAGAGAGACAAGATATACACGTGGTTCACCCAAAACTTTTGGGCTACGTCCACAAGGAAGGTCGCGTCATGTATTATTTTTCAAACATAGGGAGAAATTACATCCTGCCACCAATGGCTACATTACAATTATCAATTTCTCTAAACTTCTCTCATAAAGAGTCCTTTCACAACATTCAACGCTACCCCAAAGCTGTTTGAGGGGAACTCTTTCTGGTGAAACATAAAAGAACTTATCACAGTTCTGCTACTTTATTCTTAACAATCATACATATACAGATGTAATTCATAACCTTTCGTCAAAGGAAAGAAACGAGGACATCTCGTACTGAGCTATGAAGGTAAGGGTCGACTTCCAACACTGGTCTATACAACTAGAACTTTCTAATGGTCATTCTATTAATGACAGAGTTATGCAGTACCCAACTTTATCCAGCAGAATAAAACTAATTTCCAAACTATTTATACAGAAAGCGATCAAGTGTGGTTTGAACCTATCACAAGTAATTTACTGATTCACGCTGACATCAACGCACAAATAGAACACGATGTGGATCCATGCTAAGATGAATCTAACTCAGAGTAAAATACTGGATCCCGCATCTTCAGATATTTGACTATAATTATAACAACTAGATTATGCCTTCATCACACAAGACGTACTACAGGGGAACTCAAAGCATAGGGATGATTCCTAATACTTATTACCGATGAGCATGCATTCCCCGTTCACCGAAAATATATATAATAAAACCATACATCTGTCGAGATCGCAGAGATCTCAGTTATCAGCATATAAATATAAGGACCTTATTTGGAATCTGGTTTATATAGTACAACATAGATCGCCTATCTCTTATAACACACACGCATAACCATAAAATACTACATCAATACACATACAAAAATACCATTGCATCCTGGATCTGCGATCCATGTCGATCACAATTATCTCACCGAGTATAAAAAATAAAACGGGCAAAATCAACACAATATACGACCTACAGGTGATCGCAATCATCCCACCGAATATGAGCAATAAAATACACATCAACACAATGTACAAACTACCCCGCGACCCGGATCTGCGATTCTGGCAATCACAACCAACACACACGTTATCAGCAATAAAATACAACTTCATACTGTATACAATTACCACAGCATCCTAGATCAGAGATCCTAGCAATCAAAATCAACACACAGGTTATCAGAAATAAAACACAACATCATACTCTATACGGCTACTGCAGCATCCTAGATCAGCGATCCTGGCAATCAAGATCAACACACACAGGTTATCATAAATAAAACACAACATCATACTCTATACGGCTACTGCAGCATCCTAGATCAGCGATCCTGGCAATCAAGATCAACACACACAGGTTATCATAAATAAAACACAACATCATACTCTATACGGCTACTGCAGCATCCTAGATCAGCGATCCTGGCAATCGAGATCGACACACACATTATCAGCAATAAAATATATATATCTATAACTTCTGAGCAGTAAGGGCTTCACGCCGCTGCCAACAATAGGAATGAGGTGTAATACATATAGACCCTGATATTTGCAACTCGGTGGCCGAATTTTACACAAAGAAATAACTCATGTTGCAAGATAATAACGTTTCCTTACTACTAGGATATTTATGACTCAGAGTTCACCCACGGAATTCACTCGATCGATACACTGGATACAGCGTTGTTAATATCAATCAGAAAAACAAAACCCGAGTTTCCCTTTCAAAGGAAAAATAAAACATACCCGCCAACCGATTTGCTAGATTCGTTTCAGAAGGGGGTGGATAGCTCTACCGATCCATTACCTGGATCACAATACATAGAGTTTAAAATACTATCCATCGCACTCCCAGAATCGCAATGAAAGGAGTTGCTCCGCGCAGCCAGCACTGAAACGTAAATCACCATATCACCCGGAAACCCCCGAGGTTAATAAAACAGAACATAAGCTTTTGTTTCCCCTCCTTCCTTCTTCTGCGACCCCCCCAAAGCTGTGGCCGCGATTTCCTTAAAACCCCCTTTGCGCAGGGCTCTATGTTCTCCTTGAGAACTCCGTCCGCCTCTGAACTCAACACGTAAGTGGAGTGCTCTCGCCAAGTGGAGACACTAGAAGACGTAGCTAACCTGGCCTCATCTTGACAGATGGTGTCTCTTTCCAAGGTCGAGTTCATGTATACTTAAGGTGGATCTTGAAGTAAGGTATAATGCTTGCTTGATTATTCTTTTCAAGAAATAAATGTAATATTTTCCTTTATTCCTAGAGAAATCTCTTCTCGTAATAATTCACATTAATAAATTAATCATAACTATATATTTATATTTCAAAGATATTTAAATCCAACAAGTGTTTTAACTTTAATATTTACACTATTTAAAAGAAGGCCATGCCCCCTTGCATAATATAAGTAGGTGCGTGTTATTCCTCACTATGCAACATACCAACACATAAAGGTATAGAACATGTTACATATCTATCCTTTAATTATACTCTTGTATATGTTCATATAAAGATAATACTTAGTTCACATATGTATAAGTATTTATATATGTAAGCAAACCCATCTTATTATGGGTAAGTCCTATGACTTACCTGAGTGTTCCTACACACTATCAAAACACATACTCTCACATACCCTCGGTATGTCTAGAAGGTTTTTACTACAACCTTTAACATTTTGTTAAAGTAGTGGCTTGTCTAGGCGGGAATCATATATATATAAACACATATTCTTAGTTAGGTGTTGATCTCCAAGTACTTGATGAGTAACATAGGTGTGATTTTACTGCTTTCCTAAGATCTCATTCTTTCTTGTTTATTCTCAGGGATTATCCTATTGTTTATAAGATAGTATTCTATTTTAAGCATATAGGTGGATATTAACTTTCCACCTTTCATCTAATCTTGATTGGTTGATGACCTACCACCATCCACCGTCTTGCATGGTTTTCTCACCATTCATGTCTCCCCCTAGTCTATAGGACGTTATTTCAAAAATAATACAAATGTTTGTACAGTTGTCTGGTGGGGCCTTGGCCTTGAGCTTCTCACCAGAAACCTCATACCATTTACATTTTCAAATTACATAAAGGTAGGGTAGGAAGAGGGGTGTTACATGTTGAAACTTGTCTTTTCAAGCACTTTTCATCAATCAAACTTACACACTTATTAAAATATTTTATTAAATAAATACAAATAAATACGTAAATTATTTCAACATTGAATAAACTATAGGAAAGTTTTAGAAATAGTTTTTTACAGAGTAAATTAATACTAAAAAGCGGAACATGTAGTCCCTCTGTACGGCAGGGACTAAAAACTATAGGGTACAATAAATATTATATTAGTTTAGTTTAGATTTATCATAAATTGAGGGGATCACATTTATTGATATGCAAATCTTTTTAGAGTACAAAATTTTACGGAAGGTTTAGTAACACTTGAAGGGATTTGATTCCATTGGCAGTTAAAAGCACTGCGTCCACAGCTCCATGAGCAACATCCAAACTCCACAGGTGAACCAACGAGAGAATCCATGAGCAGAGCCGTAGAGCACGACATGACCAGGTATTAAACTAATATTCCCACAATTAAAAAAATTTAAACATATAAATATTAAATATTAAATTAAAATTATTAATACACTGCATCGATTCAATTTATTAGCAGTTTCAACATTCTTCTTTTAACTTAATATTGAAGTTAAATGGACAGAATCTCTAGTAGAAAAATGGAGTTCAATCAATTTTAAAAATTAAAAGTTTAAACCCATATTATAGAGCAATTGTAAAGTTGTAATACAACCTTGGTCCTTTGCTCATTTGACATATACAACATTTGTCATTTGACTCATTTCATTTTAAAAAAATGCATTTAAAATTTAAAAATCTTTTTCAAAAATTCAAAAAAGTCTTCAATACAGATTTAGGATGAAATTGTTTTTTTGGTTTAGTATTGCAATTATGAAATTGTTTTTTTTGGTTCAGTGGTGAAAAGAAATAGGTTGGGATCAAAGAAGGCAGAGAATTTAGTTTACATTCATAGCACACTTTGTCTCATATCTCGAAAGGACCCAAGGTACAAGGAGGGTCCTTTCAAGAAATGGGACCAATACACAGATGATGTTATACGTGTGGACAAGGAGGTACAACTAGATGGCCTTGTTGAGCTTCCTCCAGTTACTATGGATGAGCAGGAGCCTGGACTTGAGAGTGATACCTACCTAGAGAGCCTATTGAAAGAGGACCTTAGTGATGTTGATGATGATCCTATGGATGTTGACGACATGGCTTGAGAAAGCCAACGCATTTATATTGTCCATTGTTCTGTGTTTTGACTTTGCTAAATTTTCTATTTGACTATTTAGTATTTAGTATTTTCTATTTCATGGTTGGAAATGCCATTGGGCCTTGGCCCATTAGGCAAATTTTGAATGCAATATGACAATGGTTGAATGGAATCATAATATAACCTCCTCTTGATATCAAATTTTAATTTTATGTTCCAATATGAATGTTGAATGAATGATGAATCAGATAATTTTAAAGAAATATGCATGTGACATGTTATGATTCATGAATCATGATGTTTTTAAAGTTTAAATTTTTATTTTTTTTACAGCTATATATATATATATACAGTACCCTGACGAACCCAAGTACCATGTTTCAAAAAGGGGCGTCCTCGTCCCCGCACCCACGTTTCCTAGCAACTATATATATATATATATATATATATATATATATATATATATATATATATATATATATATATATATATTGTTTTGAAGTTTAGGTTAAGGAAACATTGTGAAATTTTATTTTATTATTATTTTATTGTTTTATTAAAGTGCCACATGTTATCTCCAAGTGAACACAAAATTACACTTCTCTTTCTGCATACTTGGCTATAAAAAACACTACCCAATTAATTCCTTAGGGTACAATAAACATTTTATTTAATACTTTGTTGTAACACATCATTTGATCAATATTTCTCTATAGTGTTAACATATTCTTATAGAATAAATAATATAAATATATAAATACATTATGGGTATCCATCATTTCAATGCTATTGTGTTACTTCAATATGATTGTTTTAGGTGTGCAAGTTGGTGATGGTTCTCATGTATTTTGAGTTTTGACTAAATAGGTATGATATAGGTTGATTTAAAATTGAACAAAATCTTTAAAGATGTTGTTTCATCATACATGAACTTAAAATCATGGTAAAACTCTATTATGTATCAAATTTTTACTAATTTTTATCAAATTACATCCATACAAATCAACATTATATTTAATTTTACATTATAAAGCATTAACATATTGAGATAAAAACACAACCCATTTTAAGTTCAATATACAAACACAACCCATTTTAAGTATTAATGAGAAAGTTCAATTATACTGCATTATGACTATAGAATAAATTTAAAGGAGTGTTCTTTGAAAATATATGTATTATAAAATGATATGGGATAAGGGGCACTCATATTGCCCCTTCTTATCGATCAAAAATTGTCCCAAAATCTGGAAGTGAGTTGGTGATGGTTCTCATGTATTTGGAATTTTGACTAAATAAGTATGATATAGGTTGATTCAAAATTGAACACAATCTTTAAAGATAATGTTTTAGTATATATGAACTTAAAATCATGAAAAAACTTTATTATGTACATTAAATTTTTATCATTTTTTATCAAATTACATCCATACAAATCAAGATTGTATTTAATTTTATAATGCTATTAAAATTAGCATATTGATGTATACAAACACAACCCATTGAAAGTATTAATGATAAAGTTTATAGTACATTATGACTATAGAATAAATTTAATAGGTGTGTTTTTTGAAAATATATGCATTATAAAATGATATGGTATGGGATAAGGGGCATTCATATTGTCTTTCTTTATGGAACAATTCAAAGTTCCACCCTATTGTCTAGAACAATGTCTATAAAACCTTTCCCTTAAGTGTTTCCCAAAACATGAACATAAAAAATGGAACTTTGCCTAAAAAGAGTCTATTGTCATTAAAAAAATTGGCCAATTTGAGTATGGACAAATATATATTTGTTAAACACGTAGATGTATGGATAAATGCAATAAATAGAACTAAAATTCAAAGTCCTTCATAAAATTAAATAAAATGAATTAAAAGAACTAGATTTCAAGAGGCTACTCAAAACCTAGGTTAGCATGGAGCATAGTATATTTGCCTAATATTTCAATCAATTTCACTCGGTGTAGTACATTTGCATGATTCTTAAATCAATTTCACTTGGTGTAGTACATTTGCATGATTCTTAAATCAATTTCACTTGTTTCACCATTCTTAAGTAAAAGAGAGTTTTCTTTTTTGCATGATTCTTTAATCAATTTTACTTATTTCACCATCAATTTCACTTATTTGCATGATTCTTTAATCAATTTTACTTATTTCACCATCAATTTCACTTATTTCACCATTCTTGAGTAAAAGAAAGTTTTCTTTCTTTGCATGATTCTTCTATCAATTTTACTTGTTTCACCATGAGTAGAAGGGAGATCTTTCTTTGTACATCACTTACCACTTATCACGACTTTGCAAAATTTTTTTGTCAATAATAAGAACTTTGCACAAACCATTAAAATCAATATCTTCTTAATGTTGTTGTAGACTTCAACATATATCTATCTTAACCCATTGCTAATAAACATGGAGAAGAATAAAAATAAATAAAAAAGCATTTTTCCATATACTTAAAAGATAATAGGAAAAAAAAGTGAATTTATTAGTCTATTTTATTATAAAAAGATTTAATTATTATGATTTATTTTATTTTATTTTTAAGAACTTCATAATTTTCAATTTAATTTATTAAATTATCTCACATATATAAAAATTGTAAATACAATTTATTATTTTAAATTATATACATTTACGTTAATGCAATGATTAAGAGATTGCAATTGAAAGCTACTTTATTTATTCTTTTAAAGCGGTTTATTTAAATTCACTTTAATTTTAATTTATTTACAAATATTTAAGATTTAAATAAACATAATTTATTTACAAATATTTAGAATTTAAATAAACCAAATTAATTTTAAATTTATCAAATTTCCTTAGAAGTAATTTGAAATTTACAATTTCAAATAAAAAGAAATACTTCACTTTATTTATTCGTTTAAAGCTGTTTATTTAAATTACTTTAATTTTAATTTATTTACAAATATTTAGAATTTAAATAAGCCAAATTAATTTTGAATTTATCAAATTTCTTTAGGAACTAATTTGAAGTTTACAGTTTCAAAAATTTGATGTTTTATTAAATGAAAATAAATTTAATTTTTTTAATTTGACTGTAGAGTTGCTCCTCAACAATTACAAAATTTAGGAAAAACTAGTGTAAACCCTATCTTGAAGTCGAAGATCGTTCCAGAAGTGAGGTTGGAAGATAAGAAAGAGAAGAGCCAACAACAATCCAGGATAGGTATGACCAGAGCCCAATTTCATAATATGATTAGTCATCAAAATCCAATAATAGATTTTGAAAAGCAAGTGAAGCCCTTCTTTGATTGATTCCAAAGGTTCTGTGATTGATTCCAACGGTTTGTGCATGAAAGATATTTTCTGACAGATTCATTCTCCAATTTAAGGCGCTCTCTGCTGCTAAGAATTTGCCTTCATCAAATAACCTAATAAAAAATATATCATTCTCCAATTTAAGGCGCTCTCTGCTGCTAAGAATTTGCCTTCATCAAATAACCTAATAAAAAATATAACTTCAGTATTGAATGCAATGAAATAAGCCATAAATAGCAAATTTGAACCTAATAAAAAGTATAACTTCAGTATTGAATGCAATGAAATAAGCCATAAATAGCAAATTTGAAGTTCTTGAAAAATTCTTTAACAGAGATTTTCAAAAGGAAATGGATCACAGCCAATCCAAAAGGGTTAAATAGATAATTCTCCACACCATGAATAAAGGGATTCGAGGTCATCGAATCAATCCGTGACCTCGACAAAATTTGAAATCGATCAAAGTATTTGAAATCATGAAAACCTACTTAGATCTGTGACCTCATAAAATCTTGAAACCTATCAGATGATCGGCACCATGAAGATCTATTTACCCACCCAAATTAATTGATATCGTGAAAATCGATTTAGACCCGTGACCTCGTATAACGTTGAAACCCTCCACGCTGGTCGCGAAAGTGCATTCAATCTGCTGGATAGACAACGCCTACTCCTCGCACCTGAACCTGCACAAAGGATTTATTTCATTCTTTAAAAGGAAGCAAGCGAACCTGAAGCTGAATCAACTCACGCTAAGCTCTTCGTAAATTACGGCACTAGATGGTAGAGAAGGACTGTTACCTTTTGTAACAAAGTAAATATATTAATAAAAATTTAAAAGTACAATGCCCCAACAGTCCCATTCATGGAATTCCCAAAATACATGCTTGGGTTAAATCATATTGTCATTTTTTCCCAGAAGTCTTAGCAGCGAAAAATGCATGGATACAAATACAAAGAAATGAATGCGGTATAAGTGGTGATGAGAAGTACATTGATCTTGATTCCGTGGAAAATTAGATAAGAAACTTTATGAAGAATGTACATAATGCACTTAAGAAACTTTAGAACATTACTTTTTTAATTCAAAATCATACAAAATTATAAAATGAATTAAAAATACTAGATACTGAAAACCTGAGTCAGCATAGTGCATTTGCATGATTCTTCAATCAATTTCACTTCACTTGTTTCACCATACTGGACTAGAAGTGAGAGCTTTCTTATTCCACTGCTGCCAGCAACCACTTACCACGATTTTGAAGGCATTTTTTTGTCAACAAAAATATCTTCTTTGCACAAACCATTGAAACAAAAAAAATTGGGTGAGGAAATATATATCTATCTTAACCCAAAGTATCTCTATCTAATGAATATGGAAAAGAATCGAAAGAAATAAGAATAGGTACTTAAAAATTAGGAGAGAGAAGTGAATCTACTTGTTTATTTTATTATACAAATTTTAACTATAAATTTAACTGAGAAGGAAAAAATCATTCTTACTACTAAAAAATTAAATTATTTTTATTATTATTTAAGTTTTTTTTTTAATTTTAAAAACTTGATATTTTTCAATTTAATACAAATTATTATTTTAAATACAATAATATACATTTACTTTAAATGCAATGATAATGAAATGAAATTGAAACTATTTTAAAAACAAATACTTCACTTTATTTATTCTTTTAAAATTATTTATTTAAATGCATTATAATTTTAATTTATTTACACATATTTAGAATTTAAATAAATTTATCAACTTCTTAAAGAACTAATTATCATTTTTATTTTGTGAAACTTAAATCTCGCATGTGAGTTTCGAATGCCTTCTGGTTAGACTGTAGAATTGCTCCTCTACACAATTATAAACTTTAGGAAAAACTAGTGTAAACCCTATCTTGAAGCCGAAGGCCTGGTCGTTCGTATAAACCCTATATTGAAGCCGAAGGCCTGGTCGTTCGTATAGGTATGACCAGAGCAATTTCATAATAATGATTTGTACTCAAAGTCCAAAGTCCAATAACAGAGTTTGAAAAGCAAGTGAAGCCCTTTTTTTATTGATTCCAATGGTTTGTGCATGGAAGATCTTTTCTCTGACAGATTCATACTCCAATTTGAAGATCTCTCTGCTGCTGTTGAGAATTTGCCTTCATCAAACAATGTAATAAAAGTATAACTTCAGTATGAAATGCAATGAAATAAGCAATAAATAGCAAATTTGAAGTTCTTGAAAAATTCATTGAACAGAGATTTTCAAAAGGAAATGGATCACAGCCAAATTGAAAAGGGTTAAATAGATAATTCACCACACCATGAATGCAGGGATTTGAGGTCATCGAATCAATCGGAGACCTCGAGAAAATTTGAAATAGACCAAATTAACTGAAATATTGAAAACCTATTTAGATTCGTGACCTCATAAAATATTAAAAACCACTAGATGATCGGAGCCATGAACATCTATTTACCAAACCAAATTAATTGAAATCGTGAAAATCTATTTAGATCCGTGACCTCGTAAAAAGTTGAAACCCTTCAGGCTGGTCGCGAAAGTGCATTCAATCTGCTGGATAGACAAGGCCTACTCCTCGCACCTGAACTTGCACAAAGGATCTATTCAATTCTTTCAAAGAAAGCAAGCGCACAAGCATCCTGGGAATTTGGGAATAAGTAGATTGAACCAGAAAAGCAAGCAAGCATACCTGGGGAATTTGGACTTGGATTCCGTGGCATCGAAGAAAACTGGCTTGAACGAAAGAAGGTCTAGCCTCCATCAGATTAAATACTCACGAGTCACGACCCGGCACCGTCAATGGTCCGACCCTGGTCAAGTTTGTGGGACTGGAAATTACTTTACAGTTAAGATGTAGGGTTTCTGGAAGTTTCTTTACGCTGTAGCCTGCGTCTAAGCACGGCTGCAGAGTATTTGATGTGGGGTTTCTGGAAGTTTCTAAGGCGGTGTCTTAGCTGTCTTTTTGAGATGTCTTTTTTTTATATTATTTTCTGGAAGTTGCTTAAGTGCAAAGTATTTAATGTTCTATAGAGATATTATCTATTTAAATAATTTTTAAAAGAGTTATTTAGAGATTAGATAATTTTAATTGTATGGTTACTATCGATTATTATTGACTTAATCGGTCAAATCATAATCTTCAAATATTTGGAAACATCATCATTTAGTATAAAAAAATCACTTCAAAATTATCAAAAGTTGTATTTATGAAGTTTAATTGAGGCTTCCACTAGAAGATTTTTTTTTTTCACAAGAAAATATTATATTTTATTAAATAATTATAAAAAGTATATGGACCAAGAAGTCTATCCATAAACATCCAAACCGAGCACTCAAGAAGAACCAAGACCACCCCAGGTCTTCAAAGACAATGCCACAACCAAGGTAGAAAATACACGGGATATACCAATCCCCTAAATGACTCCAACAAACAACATATAACCAAAACGATAGAGCCGAGGAAAAAAGGAAGAAAATACAAACAGACCGCACTCAAGTAACCACCAAAAAATAACTAAGGAAAAACTAATCAGCAAAAATGTTCCTGTAGCCCCTAGTGGGAGACAAAGACCCTTCCAGGATCTCATAAAAAATCTGCCGGGCCGACGCTACAAGTCCCCACCAAGAAAGAGAATCCGCCATCGAATTGTGTTCGCGGAATATGTGGATGATAAAGTGTGCGAGCTATGGCTGAGAAGTATCCCAATTCACTATGATCATTGAATCCCTCAATCTGCTCCAAGATGAAGTTGACCCTAGAAGAGAAAAATAAAACGAGCCATAAAACCAAAGCTCCCCTTTTATATTAGTTCCACCAAAAGATTTTTGAGGTAACTTTCTTAAAAAGAATTTGTAAAAAGTAAATATACTAGAATTTGGAAGTACAATGTCCCGAAAGTCCCAGTCCCATTCATAGAATTCCAAAAGAAAGTACAATGTCCCGAAAGTCCCAGTCCCATTCATAGAATTCCAAAAATTTATGTTTGTGTTAAAATCATATTTTCATTATTCCCAAAAGTCTTAGCAGCGAAAAATGCATCGATACAAAATACAAGGAAAGGAAATAACTATGGTATCAAGTGGTGAAGAGAAGGATATCAATCTTGATTCCGTGGAAAATTAGATGAGAAACTTTATGAAGAATGTACATAATGTCTATTCTATGGAGGAGGATAAAGTAGTTGTACTAGCTTTTCTTTTATGTAAAGTTGGGCTTTTCTTTTATGTAAAGTTGGTTTTTTTTTTGGAAAATTAGATGAGAAACTTTATTAGGAATGTACATAATGTTTACCTATGGAAAGTAGTTGTATTAGTTTTTCTTATGTGGAAAGTTGGTTTTTGGACAAAGGTCAAAATGTGGGAAGACTTTTGGATAGGTTACAGGAAGGATTTTAAGCTTTCAGGTGATATTATAATGGTTTTGGGAAATATAATTTATTATAGATTAAATTAAATAGTTGATTCCGATATGATTATAATATGGAATCAAAAATAAGTTTATGTGAAGAAACTAGGTTTCATGATGAGAGATGCAAATGTGGTGGTGGAAAAAGGTCTTGAGGTTCAAATGCCTTTTGAAATCTTGTATATTCATGTGGTTACTACTCAACAAAAAGCTTTAACTAGAGAAAATCTCCAAAGAAGAAATACATAGGGTTTAAGGCGGTGTATATTGTCCAAAATAAGTTGGGAAACAAATTGTCTTCTCATCATGTGTTGTTCATATACGAAACACAAGTGTGGGAAGAAGTTAAAAATTTCATTGACTTAAAGGATGTTTGGTGAGTCAACTCCATTGAAGGTCGACTAATAAACTAGTGTGAAAATGAAAATGACAAGAACTTTAGCACACTACTTTTGATAATTGCTTGAGGTATATATGTTTAGCAAGGAACAAAAGCCTCTTTGATAAGAAGTTATATCTGATATTCAATGTGTTGCTCAAAGGTTAAATATTTTGGCCAATTTCAAACAAGTTAAAGAAGCCAAACCATCTATATAGATCTCTGTTTTAAGATCCAGTATTAATTATTATAACTATGTACACGCATATTTGAAGACATATCTATCCTTCGGCGTTCTAAATTTTGATGTGGTTCTAGCAATCGAATTTTCTCTCTTACCCTGTTCACCCACAGTTGCACTACACCCTAACAGCATAGATCCCCCACGCATTGACCTGGGCTTTGATTTTCTCTCTTGATTACGTTCCACGCTCCAGTAACTCAAATCTATACCTTCTAGTTTTATTATAATTCTATTTTGCAAAAGGATGATTATGTTTGATTATAATTCTATTTGTAAAAGGATGATTATGTTTTATTATAATTCTATAGTAAAATGATGATTATGTTTTATTATCAAATTATTTTGTAAAAGGATGATTATGTTTTATTATAAATCTATTTTGAAAAAGGATAATTATGTTTTATTATAATTCTATTTTGCAGAAGGATGATTATGTTTTATTATAATTCTATTTCTAAAAGGATGATTATGTTTTATTATAATTCTATAGTAAAATGATGATTATGTTTTATTATCAAATTATTTTGTAAAAGGATGATTATGTTTTATTATTAATCTATTTTGAAAAATGATGATTATGTTTTATTATAATTCTATTGTGTAAAATGATGATTATGTTTTATTATAATTTGGTTTTATTATGATTTAGTTTCTGAATGAGGATGAAATGCTTTTATAGTTCATTATAATTCTTGTTTTTATATGGTTGATAAAAACAATTTGAAGGATAAGGAATTACTTAATTTTACTTTTAATTATATAAGTTCAGGATCAATGTATTATAATTCCCTTTTATAATTCATGTATATGATGTTATGAAATAATGTACTATTGTATTCTTTAAAAAGTCTCTCATAGAACTAAGTGGAAAGATCAATACTTTACTATCATTAAAAAATCATATCTACGGGGTTTGAATAGATATTGGAGACGATAGAATTTACATTAAATATCTTTATATGGTTTAATGAACCATGCAAAATTAAACCATACTCATTTTCTCCTTCACCTAGGGAATAGCGAGATTGTAAGAGTACAAACAAACAAAAACTCCTTGCTGACGATGGTCACTACAAATGAGCCCATGGAGCTTGGTGATACCTTAGTGGATAAAATTTATTTCTTAGCACCTCTCAAAAGTCTATCCAACATGTGGAAGGGTTTGGAATCAGAGTATCGTCTCTAAGTTCAATGAAGAGAATGGAGTGCCCAAAAGTATGTTGTCACCATTTTAGAACTAGACCCTCTAAATGCATCAATGCCAACTTCAATTTGTTTTTTTATACATAGTTGGCTAGGTACTAAAATATATCTAGAGATGCTACATAACCAAAAATGCACATAATTTCGATCAATGTCTCCAAATTTTGACATTTCCACCTTTAGATCCATGGGAAATGTAGGTGGATCTACATATGAGTGCTCATCAGCTTAGAGAGAGCCTACATTATTATATGCAAAGTGACATGATTCAATTGGAACAACTATTGTGGAGAAACTTTAATGGTTGAGTCTCACATGGGTTTTTCCTTACAAGGTGTAATGTATGGAGAAACAAATTCATCTATTGAGGAGAAGGCCTTAAAAGTGAGTACAGGTTATGTGATAAAAAACACTAAAGACAAATAATGATCTATCAAGGAGAAAACCTGAGAAAGTAGCATAGATGGATTATGAATGACCAACCAAAGATTGCAACCATATGATCTATCAAAGAGACAACCTCAAAGAAGATGGAAATCTAAATAAAAGGAACTATAATATATGAGGAATTCAGAGAAAAAAACATGCAAGAATGCAATGCTTTGATACCACTTTATGTTATTGAGTATGCCCATAATTTCTACTACTTAATTAAAAAAATCATTATTATAAAGAAATCACCAAAAATAAATTTATTATTTATAACATAAAATACTTACATATATTTGAAAAATGATTCTATGTATTATAAGAAATTAAATTTACCTGTGAGATTTTATTAGCAACTTGAATGCTTACTAAGTGATTAAAAAAAGCATTAAATGAAATCATAGTGTATCATATCGTCTTTTAAGTTAAAGAGAATATGGTAATGTTAAAGTATTCATGGTCTTTCTAAACATAATTATATAAACATAATTATATAAACAGCCTAGTGATGGTCTTTCTAAACATAATTATTTAAACAACCTAGTGAATTATCTTTAGGAGATTGGTAGCTTTGCTTTTATAATTGGTAGCTTTTCTTTTATAAATTTTGTGAATTGGCCTGTGACCATGCCCTGTATAGATATAAAAGCAGATATAAGAGCAGGTGCTAATGGGTAAGGTTAAAGGAGGCCCCGAGAAACTCATGAAGTTACAAGCTACACTTTGAAAATTAAACTATATAAATTTTGAATTTGGGTTCCAGGTTTTCTTTTAGAGGAGATAACAATACAATAACGTTAGACTCCAATACCTTATCTGCTTTTAAGTGGATGTATAATCCTTGGTATGAAAGGAGCTTGTTGGAAAAGGATAGATTTTTTTATTATATACTTTGTAGAAATGTTGACAATAATACATGTTTTAATATATTTTTTAAAAGAAATTTTATTAAGAGCATTTTTCTAAGCGTGTATTTGTTATAGAAGCATCATTGAAACATAGTCGTTGAAGGTATGAAAGAGTAAATTCAAGCAAATATTAATAGAAGGTGTCTAAAAAACGAATTACGTTGTGAATATATGTGATATGTGTTTGGCATAATGTTTGAAGTAGAAAGAAGAGAAAATAATGAGGATTATATCATTAATGATAGGATTTTATGTGTTTATTTTCTTTATGTTCATGAATAAGTTCTAGTATTAAATTTATAGTTGTGTTAAGTATAATAACATATCTAATGTAAAATTATGAATGATTTCTCTTGAAACCATATTGTGTGTATATTTTTCTTATTCATAATTATTAATATATTAATATAGATTTATCTTAACTTTGGATTTATAAAGTATCGAGAGGGATCAAATATTTTGATAAAACGTTTCCTCAAATGTTGTACTTATGTTTGTTTTTTAAGATATTTTATCCATTTTTGGGCTTGGTAGATCCAGGGTTAAGATGGATTTAATGTATTTTTCCTTACTATGTAATCAAAGCTCTCATATGTAAATCATGGTTTAATGATGACTCAACTCCCATATAGCATAAGAAGAGTTATCCAAGTTTCATTAATTTTTTTAGTCTTAATTTAATTGAAATTTTAGGTTAGCGTCAACATTGTAAAATTTTGATTTACTTAATATTTTATTATTGTATTAAAATGCCATGTGTGAACTTCATTTTTAGTTTTAGGTTAGGGTCAACATTGTACAATTTTAATTTGTTTAGTATTTTCTTATTTTATTAAAGTGTCATGTGTCATTACCATGTTGAACACATAATTACACTTCTTCCTTATACTAGATTGTAGAAAGCCTCTCTTGATGCAATTTTTTTTTTATTGTAATGAAATTTGTTGAAAAAAAATAATATCCTATATAGATAATAAAAAATGTACTATATTTAATTAATATTAAATGTGAAATTATAACCATACTTGTTGAATCAAATTTCAAACTTAAAAAGGACTTAACTCTAAGAGAAAATTGTTTAATGGTAATTCTTATGAGGTTTCCCATATAGGTTAGTTCCTCTGTCTCAAATTAGATACTTAGATTAAATCCCTAAGTATGCTTGGGTGATTTTGAGAAGCAAGATACTTATTAGTTTAATGACTTTGCAAAATATCAACTTATAAAGTTTATAGAGAATTGTTGTAAGTATTTGTACATGAAATATAATTAGATTTTCTAATTTAAATGTTATTAATTATTGAGTGTATGTACATAACAATGTACTAAGGGTTTTGGAAGTAGGCTTTTAAAAGTTACTTAAAATATATAGCATTGTATCCATGGGGCTTTACTCAATAAACCGCTATCATAGCATGTTCATTCGTGGCATATGGAACAATACCCCTAACTTCACTAAATATTGGAAAATACCTTCCAAAATCGTTTTTTTAACCCCCTCCCAATATGCCTTCCCAATTTTAAAAAACCCCTATTTTCACTAGATATTGTATGTATCAATTTTTTTATTAACATTTTCTATACCCCTTTATATTTCTACTTAGTATATTGATATGATATCCCTCTTATGACCCCACATGCATTCTACAATGCACCTTACTTCTTTCGATGTATATTGTGGATACACATTACTTCACCCACAATGCAATTACTCAACCACATATCATTATGATTTGAAACATCTAATGGTCTAATGAAGAGATAGGAGATCACTTCTTGTATGTCACTAGAGCCAATGCACATAGTACAACATTTAGATTGCATGTTGCAGTTCCCCAATCGCTGACTAAGCCTATTGTGGGCTAGCTATCCAAGCCCCCAAAACCTGTAAAAAGCTCTAGGAGGCTGACTAAACCTCTCAAGGCCTGTAATAGGCATGAGTGGTTGGGTATTCAAGTCCCCAAGGCCTATCGAGGGCCTATAACAGGCCTTGGAGGCTTAGATCCTCCCAAGGCTATTTGTAACAATTGGTTGAGTGCTATTGATAACAATTGGCTGTCAATGACCACCATCTCTCGACTATGATCGACTGACAACCCACTTCACCACGAAACACCTAGCCTCAAGCATGCTTCAAGATGCGATTTCCCTACGTACTGGTAAGCCTGAGCCTTGCCTCAGCCCAATTTCTCATCTAGGCGTGATCCTGCCATCTCCATTTGACGGATATTTGTCAGCCCGCCCATATAAAAAAGACCCTAAAGTATTTTTGTATTATTACATTAAATAAAAAAAAACCTTTACCCCTTAATATATAAGCAATATAATTTTTAGGTTTTCATGAATATTTAATACTGCAATATGAATGAACATGATATTATATTGTCTTATAGTAAAGCCCCGTGATTGTACCGAGCATAAGCATGACTTTGAGCATGACTTGAGTTTTGGAAGTAAGCTCTTGAATGCTAAATATATATTCAATTTTTTGTTTTGTTATTAGTTTTATTGACTTTAGTGCTAGAGAGGCATGGATGACAATTACAAGTCATAGTAAACTAGATTCAATACTAACGAACCAATATCCTTATCTTTATTATAATAAAAAAATTAAAATCATTATTACATTTTTTCCCAAATAAAGAAAACACTGTACTTTTCTTTTGAAAATGAGAAAAAATGGTACATTATATAAAAGAAGTGACAAGATGAGAATCTCATGAGGTCCTAGAGGAGCGGGAAGTTGGGGTTATGTCCAAGTCCATTTAATTTGAACCCACATATTTCATGTTTGTGTTATTTACTCGTCTTTGTGCTTATAATTGACATTTTTTTATTGGGGAGGATGACAATATGTAAGTATTATACATATTTGTAATTTCAATGAAGAGGAAATTATAAAAAGGTTAAGATTGAATCATTAAGAAGGCATAAATAGGTTAGAAATTTTATTTAGCAATAAAATTAGAAATTTTTTTTCACTTTCTCAATTTTATTATAATTGTTGTCAAATGTTTATTTTGTATTGTTAAATATATAATTTGTTATCAATTTTGGTATTAATAAATAATTTGTTCAACATATAATTTGTTATTTATAATTTGTTATTTATTTTAGTATTACTAAATCATTTGTAATTTTCATTATATAATTTGCCATTTATTTTTGTACTTTTAAGTGGAAAAGTTTGAGGTATTGGATTGCAAGTTTTGAGGTGGAAAAATTTGAAGTATTGGCTTTCAAAGACCCATATCATGAATAGGTCCTATTTTGGTGAGTTGGGTTCTAAGACCTTTCGAGTTCCATCTAAGATTTTAAGACCTTAAATAGTCTTAGAACCTTTCGAATTCCATCTAAGACTTTAAAAAATTAAATAGTCTTAGAACCTTTCGAATTCCATCTAAGAATTAAAAAACTTAAATAGTCATCAATTTTAGTTCTCAGCCTTCGAATTCCATCTAAGACTTTAAGAACTTAAATAGTCATCAATTTTAGTTCCCAACCTCTAAGAATTGTTGCAAGGGTTGTTCCAAAGCTTTTCAATATCATAATAAACATCTCACTGAAAGTTTGTAGTTTGTGTTGGTATTCAAGTTTGTAAAAAGAATAATAAACAAGAATAATGGACAAATAAACACATTCAACACAGAGTTTTTAATGTGTTAAAACCCCAACACTTGGGGAAATATCCACCCGACAAAGTATTGATATTTTATTCCTCTCAATAACGGAGATTACACATAAGGCATTCCTCTATCTATACATTATCCTCGGTTACTTTTACTCCTCTCCAAAACTACATATAAATACATGGAAGAAGGAATTACGTATATGAGTGAACTGCCACCCGTTAGAGAAACTTCCAACCAACCAATGGTTACAAGTAACCACCTTAGTTATGGTTAATTGTTAATTAGTTGTCATAATTTTTAACAATCTCCACCTTGACAGCAAATTATCTAATACTTTGTCGGAGACTATTCATCACTTCTTTTTCAAACCAAGAGAGACCACACACCATCGTAGCTTCTCTAACAACACTGGTTTTGTATTTACATATCTATATAATTCTCTTGAGTATGAACCCTTTTTAGATCTACTCCACCTTCACTAATGGCTTGTCTTACAAAATGAAATTTTACATCAATATGTTTAGTCTTACTATGATAAACAAGATTTGTAGCCAAATGTATAGCACTTTGGCTATCACAGAAAACAAACACACTGTTGTGTAACCTTCCAATTTCTCCAAGTAGACCTTTCAACCAAATTGCCTCTTTGCAAGCATGTGAGGCAGCAATTTATTCCGCCTCTGTAGTGGATAAAGCAACTGTTTCTTGAAGCTTTGACATCCAACTTATAGCTCCACTTGCAAGATTAAAAACATATCCAGAAGTAGACCTTCTTTTTTCCAAGTCACCTACAAAATCTGAATCAACAAAACTGCATATAGAATCATTGTTATTATTAAAAGTGACTCTTAGATAACGAAGCACCCATTTCACTACATTCCAATGTTCTTTTCCTGAATTTGCCATGTATTTACTGACAACACCTACTGCATGTAAAATATTAGGTCTAGTACACACCATCACATACATTAAACATCCTACTGCATTGGCATATGAAACACGAGACATATAATCCTTTTCTTCGTCATTACTAGGACATAAACTTGAAGAAAGCTTAAAATGGGAAGCCAACAGAACATTCACAGGTTTTACCTTATTCATTCCAAATCTTACAAGTATTTTCTCAACATACTTCTCCTGTGAAAAACTAAGCTTACCATTTCTTTTGTCTCTGTGTATTTCAATACCCAAAATTTGTTTTGCAACTCCAAGATCTTTCATATCAAACTCCCTAGCCATATGAGCCTTCAACCTGTCAATCTCGTCCATGCTTTTACTCACAATAAGCATATATCAACATACAATACTAAGATAATGAATATCTCATCCAACCTTTTGAAGTACAAACAATGATCATACTCACTTCTAGTATAACCGTGGCTCACCATGAAAGAATCAAACTTCTTGTGCTATTTCCTGGGTGACTGTTTCAGGCCATACAATGATTTTTTGAGCTTGCAAACTAATTTTCCTTTATGATGCTACACAAAACCCTCTGGTTGTTTCATAAAAATCTCCTCATCTAAATATCCATGCAAAATGTTGTTTTAACATCTAGTTGCTCTAACTCCAAATCAAGCAATGCAACTAGTGCTAACACAATACGAATAGATACAAGATTGACAAATGGTGAAAAAATTTCATGATAATTAATACCTTCCACATGAGAATACCCTTTTGCAACCAATCTGGCTTTGTATCTTTCAATCTTACCATCAATACCTTTTTCAACTTGAAGACTCACTTACATCCAACAACTTTTCTATCTTTGGGAAGTTCAACCAAGTTCCATGTCTTGTTCTTGTTCAAAGAATCCATTTCTTCTTCCATTGCCATCTTCCATTTAGCATTGTCAACACAATCAATGGCTTCCTGAAAACAAGAAGGTTCTCCATCATCAGTAAATAAAGCAACAGAGGAAACAAAATCGATATACCCTTTAGAAAGATTTCTCTCTCTCATAGAGCTTCTTGGTGTAGGTGGTGTAGGTTGTGGAATTTCCACAATTTCTTCATCTTCTAAGACTTCTTTATCACCATAAACTTCTTCTTGTTTCTTTGAGTCATTAGAAGATGGAAACTTCAACCAAACTAGTTGTTTTGACGGTACCTGTTCCTGTTCCACATCAACTTTTACATTTTTTGATTTAGCGAGAGAAGATTCATCAAAAATTACATCTCTGTTAATGACAATTTTACGAGCAGTAGGATCCCACAACCGATAACCTTTCGTTACATCATCATAACCTACAAAGATGTACTTTGTTGATCTGGGATCTAACTTAGAATGCTGATTTTTAGGAGTAAGTGCATAAGCTTCACAACCAAAAAATTTCAAATTCGAATAACTACAAGGTTGACCAATCCATACCTCTTCCGGAATTTTACAATTTATTTCAATGGAAGGTGACTGATTTATTGAATAACAAGCAGTAGAAATTGCTTCTGCACAAATCTTGACCCAAATTAGCATCGTTGAGCATGCACCTTTCTCTCTCTGGAAGAGTCATGTTCATGCGTTCTGCAACGCCATTTTGCTAAGGAGTGTATACATTTGTTTTATGTCTTACTATCCCTTCTTCTTTGCAAAAATTTTCAAACTATAAAGAAGTAAACTCACCTCTGTTATCTGTTCTTAAGCACTTGATGGTCCTGTCAGTTCTTTTTTCAACCATAATTTTAAAACGTTTGAAAATATCAAACACATCAGCCTTCCTTTTTAAAACATAGACCCAAACCTTTCTTGAAAAATCATCCACAAACAACACAAAATATGCTTCTCCTCCATAGGAAATAGTAGGGGATGGACCCCATACATCAAAATGTATGTAGTCAAGAACACCTTTACTTGCATGAATCCCTACTTTGAATTTTTGTCTACACTGTTTTCCAAATATACAATGTCTACAAAACATCAAATCTAAAGACTTCAGATTTGGAAGTAATTTACGATTCACTAATACATGTAGTCCTCTCTCACTCATATGACCAAGACGTTTATGCCATAATCGAGTGGATTCTGATGCCTCTTCAGATATCAATGTCATTTCATTAACGTGAGTTTTTCCAATCACTTTGTAAAGGTTTCCTACTTTCAATGCCTTCATGACCACTAAAGCACCCTTATATACTTTCAGTACCCCATTTAAACCTATAAACTTATGACCAAAAGAATCCAACACTCCCAAAGATATTAAGTTTTTCTTTAATTCAAGCACATGTCTAACATCTATTAGTGTTCTTATAGCTCCATCAAACATTTTAATTTTAATATTTCCAAACCCAACAATCTTACATGAAAAATTATTTCCCAAAAGAACTACACCGTCATTAACTGTCTGATAAGAAGTGAACCATTCTCTATGAGGGCAAACATGGTGCGAAGCACCAGAATCTAACAGCCATTCTTCACTATATTCAGAAACATTACAAATCGACAAAACCTCATCAATCATACCTGAATCAATTTCAACTGAATTTGCCTCAGATTTGGAGTCTTCCTTTTTGGATTCTTGTATTTTCCAACAGTCCTTCTTGAGATGACCATTCATGTTGCAGTACCAACACTTGAGTTTGCTCTTTTTTCCCTTTGATTCAGATCTAGAAAAACCTCTTTTTTTTCTCCTCTTTCTTTGGATCGACCTCTAACAAACAAAGCTTCTGGTGTAGAGGATTCAATACTGGCTTTATTTCTTAACTTCTCAAACAACAAAGTTCCAACCACTGTGTCAAATTCCAAAGTTGTGCTAATACTAATAGAAGACACTACATGACCCCAAGACTCAGGTAGAGTAACTAAAAGATTTACTGCTTTATCTTCATCATCAATCTTAACATCCATACTACTCAAATGGAAAATAAGAGTATTAAATACATTCAAATGTTCTTTAATCTTCGTACCTTCTTTCTTTTTCATATCGTATAGCTGTCTCTTCAAGTAAATTCTGTTTGTCAAAGACTTCGTCATATACAAGCTTTCCAATTTGCTCCATAAACTCGCTGTTGTCTTTTCTCCAGCGATATTAAATAAAACATCATCCGCAAGACATAATTGAATTGTGCTAAGTGCTCTGCCATCTAATTCTTCCCATTCAACAACTGTCATAGATAAGGGTTGTTTTTTCTTTCCATCTAAGGCCTTCTGCAACCCTTGCTGAACTAACAGATTTCGCATCTTAAGTTTCCACAATTCAAAATTATTCTTGCCATTAAACTTCTCAATCTCAAATTTAGAATTAGACATTTTTTCCATCATATATATATTTTTTTAATTTTTTACTACAAACTTCCCAAAAAAATTATATAACCAGGATCTTTTCTCAGAAGATCAATAACCCAAAAAATACCTTTGGCTGCAGCCTCTGCTTCTTTCGGGTTCTTATCTTCACACCAGCACCATGAGATCCTCAGGAATGGTGGACGTCTTCTTTTTTCTGGCAGCCACAAAACTGCGCATGCTTAAGCAGAAAAAATGGCCTCGATCTCTGCTCTCTTTCACGAAGGGGCTTCTTTCCACCTTTCCAGACTTCACGTCTCCCTCTGGACCGCGAGATCTCTCCCACTTCATGCACAGTTATGGGCTTCTTTCCACCTTGCACAGCCTTCACAGCTTCACACGTCCTCTGTTCTCTTGCTGCTTTCCTCCACGAGTGGCTGCTATCTCCACCACTGCACAGGTTTGCTTTATTTAGGCAACGTTGCGCACACCTGCAACTTCATGCAGGCTCCCCACTGCACCGACTAGCTCTTACTCCTGCGCGGCTCTCCACCGCACACCTATAGCTTCATGCGGGCTCCCCACTGCACCGGCTAGCTTTTACTCCTGCGCAGGCTCTTGCTCCATGGATCGGTTCCACGGGACCGACTACAACCCACAAACGGACTCCTCAGCAGAATTATGGGTTGGCTCTCCCACGAGCTCCCTCACAGGTTTCTATAGCTCTCTTTTGGAATTCACGGTTCTCTCTAGCTCTGATACCACTTGTTGGTATTCAAGTCTATAAAAAGAATAATAAATAAGAATAATGGACAAATAAACACATTCAACACAGAGTTTTTAACGTGGTAAAACTCCAACACTTGGGGAAACATCCATTCGGCAAAGTATTGATATCTTATTCCTCTCAATAATGGAGATTACACATAAGGCATTCCTCTCTCTATACATTCTCCTCAGTTACTTTTACTCATCTCCAAAACTACATATAAATACATGGAAGAAGGAGTTACGTATATGAGTGAACTGCCACCCGTTAGAGAAACTTCCAACCAACCAACGGTTACAAGAAACCACCTTAGTTATGGTTAATTGTTAATTAGTTGTCACAATTTTTAAAGTTTGTATACCAACTTTATGTCTCCCTCAAATTTATCTATCTTATTAAACACCATAATATCATTTCCATTACTCACACATGTGAAGCTAGTCATATGTGGACTTTTAAAACGATTCACTCACAAATGTGGAGCTAGTCATATCAAACTATTCATATTTAAACTTTTAAAATGATTCTAAAGAGTCCAAAACTTAATACTAAAGGGTCTAAGACCTAACACTAAATAGAGGTTGAGGTATGCAAAAAAACCCAGCCTGATCAAGAAATTGCTATTGATACAATAACATAAAAGTTAACAATAGTTAGTATTGGTAAGAAGGAAAAGCTGAGAAAATTGGTATTTACTAACAAGGAGGAAAAGGGAGAAAATTACATATGTCAAAGTTGTCGTTAGCGTATGAACTAGTTGTGATAAATTAATTCCCACAAATCTATAGGTAGCCCACAGTTCAGATCAATGACGATCCTCGATATTACCATACTTTGTTTTGTTGTTCTAAAATTTGTTCATGCAGTCACGTCGATGCCTGTTAACCCACGTCACGTCAATAATTGAAACAATATTTCTCCATGATCGATAAAAAAATTCTCTAGAATTCATACAAAATTTTCGATTTCTCACCCAAACCTGGAATCCAAATGTCGTAGATGCTGCATATATACAAATAATTCAAACGATCGAGGATCAAAATATATCAAGCTTTGGATCAAACAACAGAACGTCAAGGAGAGGAAGGATATTTCATGTGCACAGCACTATCAAGAACTTTCGGCTCTTTCAAGATGCTTGCAAGTGTCCAGAAGATGATTTTGTCTAATAGATCTGTGTGGGTAAAGGTGATATCGTTTTATAATAGTGATTTTATTAGATTTATGGTCGGCCACCGGCCTCCATTCATTATGCTCCCTTAGAGGAGATGTTAAAGCTGAGCGAGCCAAAGGGGAGGAGCTGGGTTGTATACCACTTACATCTAGAAGTTGTAGTTGTTGCTCCACTCTTGCACTTTCGGTGGGAGATAGTCATCACATGAGGACATTGGATAATATTCCACCAAGGATAAGATCAATAGAATGTGTGGTTGGGATAAGCTTTGGGTTCTTCAAACACAACTTTATCTTCAACCATAAGCTTTTTTAAGGAATTTGGTTCATTTACTATAAGCTTTTAAAAGGAATTTGGTTCATTTACTAGGGTTAGGTATATTATTTTTTGGAGGGTGAATTAGTAGAAATGAGCTAGGGTACATTATTTATGGTGAAAGTAGATCTCAAGACCTTCAAATTTTGGCACATTACGTGTATAGTGTCCGTTAGATAACATGATGATCATGTTGATAAGGGTGACCCAAAATGAGTATAGAGTAGTTAAAGATGTGAATCACATTGCATTGCATTATATCTATGAATGGAGGAATAAAGAACTTAAAAGAATGTTGGCCCTCATTAGAACACCCACTCTAAATGGAAAGGCTTGGGATGTAGTCTTGTAGGAAAATTCAAAATGGAGAAAACACAGCTTGATATCAATTTTTTTTAATACCATTAACTTAGATGAGGAAAAAGAGGCAATCTTTAATTTTTCGATGGTGTGTGAACAAGGTTTCCCAATTTACTAGATTGCATTAGGGAGCCATCAACACCAAATGTTCACCAGGGGTAGTAGGATTAACAACTTAAAAAAGTTCAAGGAGACAAGTAGAGTCACGTTTTGAGGTGGAAGATGCAACTTGTTCTAAAAAGAGGACCTTCTGATTGATTTAGTTTTGCAAAACCATACATTCTTCCGCGGCATGTGTGTTAGGTTTATGATAGGAGCAATATTGGTGGTGACAAAGGGGGAAGGAGGGGAAGAAGACAAGTTTGAAGATGAAATGGACCTTGGACCGGGAGTCAAATATCTAATGGTAGTGGGTGTTCAAGGTGATCTATTGGAAAAATTAGGATGCTTACACAAGTTTCATTTTACTAACAAGTTTCATTTTACTACAAGAGATCTAGAATATGTTTGGTTCATTGTGGTACAATCAAACATTATTACATGTGTTGTAAGATAAGGAAGCAAGATGCTAATAAATTTTGTAGTAAGAATGGTTTTAAGATCAATGATAAATAATTGTACCTTCAATTTAGTGAACAACTCGATATATACTTTGGTAGACTATCTTAAAAGATCGTGAAAGTGAAACCAACGAGCCAATAGATCTTTTTGATACCTCAATGGATAAAATTTGTTTATTAGCATCTCATAAAAGTCTATCTAACATGTTGAAGGGTTTCGAAGCATAGTATCATCTCTGAGTTCAATGAATAACATGGAATGTTGCAAAGTATGTTGCCATCATTTTAGCACTAGACCCTCCAAATGCATCACTACCAACTCCAATTTTTTTTATTTAGACATAGTTGGCTAGGAAGTGAAGTATAGTATAAAAGCTACATAACCAAAAGTGCGCATGCTCTCCATCCATTTCTCCCCGAAATTTTGGCATTACCACCTTTAAATGCAAGGGAAATGTAGATGGATCTAGACATATGAGGGCTCGTCATATTAGAGAGAGATTGAAACATTATTGTATGCAAAGTGTCATGATTCAATTGGAAGAACTATTGTGGAGAAGCCTCAATGGTTGAGTTCATGCGGGTTTTTCCTTACTAGGTGCAATGTATGGAGAAAGAAATTTATCTATCGAGCAGAATGTTAGAATGTGTAATGATGACTTGTGTGTTGAAAATATCACCAATATTGAGAGGGGGGTGAATCAATATTGAGTACTTCTTACCATTTCAAAACTTCAAGTCAACATGTAAACATTATCAATTAACAATCACATAAATCATACATCAAGCATAAGAGATTTTATGTGAAAACAACCACAGAATGATTTTCTTATATTAATAAAACAAAATTACATTCATAGGAAGCACCAACTTTCAATTTATAAGCACCAAATCAAAGGAGGCTACAACCCCCTAGTGTTACCAACTCCAACTACATCCATACAAATCAAGATTATATTTAATTTTATAATGCTATAAGCATTAGCATATTGACATACAAACACAACCCATTGCAAGTATTAATAATAACCTGTTCAATTATAGTGCATTCTAACTATACAATAAATTTAAAGGAGTGTTCTTTGAAAATATATGCATTATAAAATGATATGGGATAAGGGGCACTCATATTGCCCCTGATCAAAAATTGTTCCAAAATTTAGAAGTGAGTTGGTGATGGTTCTCATGTATTTGAATTTTGACTAAATAAGTATGATATAGATTGATTCAAAATTGAACAAAATTTTTAAAGATATTGTTTCACTATATATGAACTTAAAATCATGGTAAAAATTTATATTATGTATCAAATTTCTACCATTTTTTAATCAAATTACATCTATACAAATCAAGGTTGTATTTAATTTTATAATGCTATATTATCATTAACATAATGCTATATTAACATTAACATAATGCTATTAGCATTAGCATATTGATGTATACAAAACACAACCCATTGCAAATATTAATGATAAAGTATTTAATTTTATAATGTTATATTAGCATTAACGAAATGCTATTAGCATTAGCATATTGATGTATACAAAAAACAACCCATTGCAAGTATTAATGATAAAGTTCAATTATAGTGCATTATTACTATAGAATAAATTTAAAAGGAGTCTTCTGAAAATATATGAATTATAAAATGATATGGGATAAGGGGCACTCATATTGCCCTTCTTTATCAAGCAAAAACATAAAAAAAAATTGGAACTTTGCTTATTATTGAAAATTGGGCAATTTGAGTATGGACAAATACATATTTGTTAACCATAGATATATGTCTAAATACAATAAATAAAACTAAAATTCAAAGTTATAAAATTAAATAAAATGAATTAAAAGAGCTAGATTTCACAAGGCTACTCAAAACCTAGGTTAGCATGGAGCATAGTACATTTGCCTTGTTCTTCAATTAATTTCTGCACTACTTATAAGGACTTTGAATGTAGATTTTTTGTCAATAAAAATATCTTCTTTGTACAAACCATTGAAATCGATATTTTTTTTGGGTGATGACTAAATGTTCTTATGATGAAAACATGTTGTTGTAGACTTCAACATATATCTATCTTAACCCATCTTTAATAAACAATGGAGAAGAATAAAAAAAAATAGAAATGCATTTTTTTATATACTTAAAAAATAATACAAGAGAAAAGTGAATTTACTTATGTTTATTTTATTATAAAAGATTTTAATTATTATGATTTTTTATTTTTTCCAGTAATAAACAATGGAGAAGAATAAAAAAAAATAGAAATGCATTTTTTTATATACTTAAAAAATAATACAAGAGAAAAGTGAATTTACTTATGTTTATTTTATTATAAAAGATTTTAATTATTATGATTTTTTATTTTTTCGAGGAACAAAAGTGAGGATAAAAATCATTCCTTCTAACCAAAAAAACTAGATTTAATTGATAATTTTTATTATTTTTTATAATTATAACTTGGGTGGTAGGGAGGAATGATTGTTGCCCTCCCCACCCACTTTTAATACTTATAAGTGACATAATGACCTTATTAGAACCCTATTGTAATAATTGTATTTTTAAAGATAACTTGATTCTCTACCTAAAAGAACAAATGTTAACATTCAAGATAATATATATATATGTTTTTTAAAAGAAGAACATAATTTTCAATTTAATTTATTAACATGATCAAACACACATATATATATATAAACTGTAAATACAATTTATTATTTTAAATAATATACATTTACGTTAATGCAATGATTAAGAAGTGCATTTGAAAGCCATAATTATTTTAAAAATAAATTACTTCACTTTATTTATTTTTATAAAACTGTTTATTTAAATTCACTTTAATTTTAATTTATTTACACATATTTAGGATTTAAATAAACCAAATTATGTTTGAAATTATCAAATTTCTTTAGAAGTAATTTGACTTTTACAGTTTCAACTAAAAGGAAACTACTTCACTTTATTTATTATTTTGAAGCTGTTTATTTAAATTACTTTAATTTTAATTTATTTAAAAATATTTAAAATTTAAATAAACCAAATTAATATTGAATTTATCAAATTTCTTTAAAGTTTACAGTTTCAAAATTTGATGTTTTATGAAATTAAAATAAATTTAATTTTCTTAATTATCATTTTTAATTTTCTTAAGTGTAGAGTTGCTCCGCTACCATTACAAAATTTAGGAAATACTAGTTAAACCCTATCTTGAAGCCGAAGATAGATCATTCGAGAAGTGGGGTTAGAAGATAAGGAAGAGAAGAGCCAACAACAATCCAGGATAGGTATGACCAGAGCCCAATTTCATAATAATGATTCGTCATCAAAATCCAATAACAGAGTTTGAAAAGCAAGTGAAGCACTTCTTTGATTGATTCCAACGGTTTGTGCATGGAAGATCTTTTCTGACAGATTCATTCTCCAATTTGAAGAGCTCTCTCTGCTGCTAAGAATTTGCCTTCATCAAATAACGTAATAAAAAATATAACTTCAGTATGAAATGCAATGAAATAAGCAATAAATTGCAAATTTGAAGTTCTTGAAAAATTCATTAACAGAGATTTTCAAAAGGAAATGGATCACAGCCAATCCAAAAGGGTTAAATAGATCATTCTTCACACCATGAATGAAGGGATTTGAGGTCATCGAATCAATCCGTTACCTCGACAAAATTTGAAATCGTGAAAACCTACTTAGATATGTGACCTCGTAAAATCTTAAAACCAACCAGATGATCGGCAACATGAAGATCTATTTACCCACCCAAATTAATTGAAATCGTGAAAATCGATTTAGATCCGTAACCTCGTAAAACGTTGAAACCCTCCAGGCTGGTCGCGAAAGTGCATTCAATCTGCACCTGAACCTGCACAAAGGATTTACTCCATTCTTTAAAAGGAAGCAAGTGCACCTGAAGCTGAATCAACTTAAGCTAAGCACTTCGTTAAAAGGCGCAAGCATACCTGGGAATTTGGGATTAAGTAGATTGAACCAGAAAAACAAGCAAGCATACCTAGGAATTTGGAATTGGAATCGGTGGCATCGAGGAAGGCTGGCTCGGACGAGAGAAGGTCCAGCCTCCATCCTCAATAAGGCTAGTCATCAGGTTTACTACTCACGACCTGGCACCATCAATCGCAAGCTTCCCAATTCATTACGCGTTGGGTTCAGTTTGTGGGACTGGAAATTACTTTACAGTTAAGATGTAGGGTTTCATGAAATTCCAAAAATACATTGTTGGATTAAATCATATTGTCATTAGATAAGAAATACAAGGAAATGATTGCGGTATCAAGTGGTGATGAGAACTAGAAGTACATTGATCTTGATTCTGTGGAGAATTAGATAAGAAACTTTATGAAGAATGTACATAATGTCTAGGATAGTAGTTGTACTAGCTTTTCCTTGGTATGGAAAGTTTGTTTTTGGAACAATGTCAAAGTGGGGGAAGACTTTATCTTAGGAAAAGTAGTTGTACTAGTTTTTATGTGGTATTGAGAAAGTTGGTTTTTGGATAAATGTCAAAGTGGGGAAGGATTTTGGATAGAATGTGGACCATGAGGCTTGTGTGGGGTTTAGTCTTCATCATATTATATGTTCAAACCTTATGGTGAGGGGTTGAGGGTGTGAGCCAGCGGTGGGGTCTTTGGCTGACACAATGGAAGCCCAGCTTCTTTTGCTTGCATGGGGTAACTTAGTATTCTCTTGCAGGAGGTGTTGGCATCCTTTAATGCCTCATGCGACCACGGTGACATTTCTACAAACCGCTGGAGAGATGGTTCTCACATTCAACATATTCTCTTGTGGGAGGTGAGTCCTTTAATACCCCGCGCGGCCACGATGATCGTTCTACTTGTCGTTAGACAGATCATTCTCACATTCAACATACATTTACGCTGGCCCTAGCCCAGGTTTACTACTACCAACTGGACTCAATGATCTACTCCAACTCTAACTATACTCATGTAGAGATGCAAGTTTCCTATGGTCTTCAAAAAAAAAAGTGGAAAAAATTTCAAGTTTTCACCCTATATGGAGGCTTGGGAAATAAAGGTTATTATAGATGAAATCAAATAGTTGATTCAAATATGATTATAATATGGAATTAAGAATGAGTTCAGGTAAGCAAATTGGGTTTTTGTAGAAGATCGGATCATATAAGAAAATTTTATTGCCAAATATAAGTTTAGGTTTATCATAATAAAGGAAGAAGTGGAGACTCTAACTTCGTGTTTGAATCCTTAGTGTTTTTTTACTTAAAAAACATATAAGGTAAGGTAAATGCAAGACGCAGTTAAAAAATATAAGGTAAGGTAAATGCAAGACGCAGATGTGATGGTGGAAAAAAAATGCGTTTCTATAGTGGTTAATACTCAACAAAAAAATGCGTTTCTATCAGGTGATGGTGGAAAAAAAATGCGCTTCTATCAGGTATATTCATGTGGTTAATACTCAACAAAAAATAAAACCTTTAATTTAATATAATCTCAAAAGAGGAAATATATAGGGTCCAAGGTGATGTATATTGTTCAAATTAATTGTGAAACAAACACCATGTGTTGTTCATATAAAAATATATAAAAATTTTACTGACTTAAAAAATATTTGGCAAATCAACAAGAAACTAGTGTGAATAATAACAATAACTTTAAAACATTACTTGTTTAATTCAAAATCATAAAATAAATTAAAAAACTACAAAATCATAAAATGAATTAAAAAAACAGATTTGTAGAGGCTACTAAAAACCTGAGTCAGCATAGTGCATTTTGCATTTGCATGATTCTTCAATCAATTTCATTGCACTTGTTTCACCATACTGGACCAGAGGGGAGAGCTTTCTTTTTCCACTGCTGCCAGCAACCACTTACCATGATTTTGAAGGGGTTTTTTTGTCCAGAAAAATATCTTCTTTGCACAAACCATTGGAATCAATTTTTTTTGGTGATGAAACATATATCTATCTTAAACCAACCTATATCTATCTAATGAATATGGAAAAGAATCGAAAGAAATAAGAATAGGCACTTAAAAATTAGGAGAGAAAAGTGAATCTACTTGTCTATTTTATTATAAAAAATTTAACTGCGAAGGAAAAAATCATTATTTCTAATAAAAAAAACTAAATAATTTTTATTATTTTTATTCTTTCTAATAAAAAAACTAAATAATTTTTATTATTTTTATAATTATTTAAGTTTTTATTTTTAAATTTTAAAAACTTCATATTTTTCAATTTAATATTTTAAATACAATAATATACATTTACTTTGAATGCAATGATAAAGAAATGAAATTGAAACTATTTTAAAAACATATACTTCACTTTATTTATTCTTTTAAAGTTATTTAATTAAATTCATTATAATTTTAATATATTTACATATTTCTATAATTTAAATAAGTTTATCAACATTTTTGAAGAACTAATTTGATGTTTACAGTTTCAAATTTTTTATGTTTTAAGAAATTAAAATAAATTTAGTTTTCTTAATTATCATTTTTATTTTGTGAGACTTAAATTTAGCATCTGAGTTCCGAATGCCTCCTAGTTAGACTGTAGAATTGCTCCTCTACACAACTAGAAAATTTAGGAAAAACTAGTGTAAACCCTATCTTGAAGCCGAAGGCCTGGTCGTTCGTATAGGTATGACCAGAGCCCATACTTTCGGGGTTATGCTGCAGCAATTTCATAATAATGATTCGTACTCAAAATCCAATAATAGAGTTTGAAAAGCAAGTGAAGCCCTTTTTTTATTGATTCCAATGGTTTGTGCATGGAAGATCTTTTCTCTGACAGATTCATACTCCAATTTGAAGATCTCTCTGCTGCTGAGGAGAATTTGCCTTCATCAAACAATGTAATAAAAGTATAACTTTAGTATGAAATGCAATGAAATAAGCAATAAATATCAAATTTGAAGTTCTTGAAAAATTCATTGAACAGAGATTTTCAAAAGGAAATGGATCACAACCAAATTCAAAAGGGTTAAATAGATAATTCACCACACCATGAATGCAGGGATTTGAGGTCATCGAATCAATCGGAGACCTCGAGAAAATTTGAAATAGACCAAATTAACTGAAATAGTGAAAACATATTTAGATTCGTGACCTCATAAAATATTAAAACCCACTAGATGATCGGAGCCATGAACATCTATTTACCAAACCAAATTAATTGAAATCGTGAAAATCTATTTAGATCCGTGACCTCGTAAAAAGTTGAAACCCTTCAGGCTGGTCGCGAAAGTGCATTCAATCTGCCTGATAGACAAGGCCTACTCATCGCACCTAAACCTGCACAAAGGATCTATTCCATTCTTTCAAAGAAAGCAAGCGCACCTGGAGCTGTATCAACTTACGCTAAGCTCTTCATTAAAAGGGGCAAGCATCCTGGGAATTTGGGAATAAGTAGATTGAACTAGAAAAGCAAGCAAGCATACCTGGGGAATTTGGACTTGGATTCCATGGCATCGAAGAAAACTGGCTTGAACAAAAGAAGGGCTAGCCTCCATCAGGTTAAATACTCAAGAGTCACGACCCGGCACCGTCAATGGTCCGACCCTGGTCAAGTTTGTGGGACTGGAAATTACTTTACAGTTAAGATGTAGGGTTTCTGGAAATTTCTTTAAGCTGTAGCCTGCGTCTAAGCACGGCTGCAGAGTATTTGATGTGGGGCTTCTGGAAGTTTCTAAGGCGGTGTCTTAGCTGTCTTTTTGAGATGTCTTTTTTTTTATATTATTTTCTGGAAGTTTCTTATTAAGTGCAAAGTATTTAATGTTCTATAGAGATATTATCTATTTAAATAATTTTTAAAAGAGTTATTTAAAGATTAGATAATTTTAATTGTATGGTTAATATCGATTATTATTGACTTAATCGGTCAAATCATAATCTTCAAATACTTGGAAACATCATCATTTAATATAAAACAAGAGCCACGAGGTGGAAATGTCCCCTACAAAAGCATATGATTGGGGACATAACCTTTAATGATTTTACAAGGGATATAAGAAAATCGAAGAAAAGTGTTTGAGCAGTAGGAATGTTAAAAATATGAGCATAAAGTATTTAAAGTGGGGAAAATATAGGTATTGTATACATGAACGTAATGTTGAAGCCAGAGATGTGAAGTCACATTGTCTTGGATACTACATAAGAAAGTAATTTGTATTGCTTGCAAGGAAACAATAACCATGAAACAGACAACCTTCCATATAACAAAGTCGTTGAATCTGGGATAAATTTGTGGCAAGATCTTGAATGTCTTACAAATAGTCTAGGAATTTGGAGGACAAATTTCACTCTATAATGAAAAGATATTTTACATGTTCAAAGATTTTGTTAATTGACAGATAGGTTGCCTTGTGCAATCGAAAATTGTAATTTATTATTTTTTAGATGTAGTCAATTTCAATAGGTAAATACTTTAGTATAGATGATAGAACATGTAGCAAGTAATTTGTGTCATCTATTTTTACTTTTTATGAATTCTATTGGCTTTATTTAGAGGCAAACGTTGCAAAATTGAAAAGAAAAATGTGGTTTCAATTTTTAGAATGTTGTATTTAGGTAGCAGGATTTTTAGTTATTGTCATTCATGTTTCTTTTTTCATTAGTTGTAGTCTTTGTTGTAGCAAAACAAACTAGCATAAAATCATGGAATTAGCATGTTCTTATGAATTTGGATGTAGCAAAACAAATTAGCTGTTGCAAACTTCTAAAGGGATGTAAAGGACAAAAAAGCAATTTAACAATTAGGAGCAATCTAAGAATTAGGTTTATGAAATGAACTATTGCATTAACCATAGTTTCATTTGCTTGGATTGATCCATGTTAGCCAATCAGAGTTCATTATCAAAAGCTTAGGAGCAATTGAACAAAGAATTAGGAACAATGCAACAAATAGGTTTCTTAAATAAACTGCTATACTAACCATAGTTCCAGTAGCTCAGATTCATCCATGTCAGGCATATAGACATCATTATCAGAAGCTTATGCATAAAGAATTAGGAGCAATTCAACAAATAGATTTATCAATTGAAGTGCTATAGTAACTACAGTTTCAACAACTTATATTTATTCATGTTAGGCATGTAGACATCATTATCAGAAGCTGAAATATGTGATAAGTGAAATCTTTAGACATACGTGAGATCACTTATGAGATTTTAGGCATATAGAAATTCATTTTCTTCTTGAGATGCTTTGGAGCTATGTTCATAATATAGCTTACCATAAATCTAAATAGAGTTAGGTGGAGGATGTAAGGCTTAGAGTGAGTTATAAGATAGGAAGCAATTGCAATAGATAGAACACAAATGGATTTCTATAGCATAAACTAATAGTAGAAGAAATATAAATAAATTGTAGAAAGTGTCGGGCAGTGTTTTCAATAATTGTTCCTATTGTGGATATAAAAAGATATGAAAGCGGAACATGAAGAGTGACAGATTGTACAGTGAAACATTGATTACAATAGTTTTAATACTGAATATTGATTGAGAAGGAAATAAAATTTCATGTAAATTGGTACTTGTATAGACAACTGTAACATACAAAATATTTTATGGAGGACTGTTCATTGCTTTAATAGGTGTTGTATCATTGCCAATAGTAGTACATGATGAGAAGTCATGAACTTTACCTCCCACTATTGTTAATTCTTTAGTGGTTTCTATGTTGGAGCTTTTTTGTTTTTGCTTGACATTGTCAATACCAAAATCATAATCATGATGGAATTAGCATAAAATCTATGAATTTTTGTTGTTACTGAATAGAAGAAACCATCTCTGGCCAGAGTCTTATAAGGATTGCTTGGTAATAATCAAAGTTGACTTCAATGGAGTGGTAATAGTTTAATAAGTCTCTCTTTCTAAAACAAATAAAAGAGAAGATTCTAATTGACAAAGTCATTGGGTTTGGTTTTTGTGATTTTGGCAATGACCTATTGGAAACATGATTAAATTCATTCATTATTTGTAATGAGAATTTTTCTTCTTATCTTGAGTTAATGCTTGTTGTAGATGTCCTGCAAATCTGATCAATCTTAAAATCTTGAACAGTCTCAAGTTTGCTAAAGTTTGGATGGGATATGAAATTATGCTCTTCATATGAGGTTCAATGAGGTTGGAACCATTCTCAAACATTCTAGAGCAATTAATGGTACTGTAAAAATGTAACTAAAAGGATAGAAAAAGAAAGTGAAAGGCAGATGTCAAATTTTAGTTTTAGAATTTAGTTTCGAAATAATAGACTTTGATAAAAGCAATAGCATTTCATTTTTTGTGGGGGATGTTCCCTAATATGTTTTCGATTCTGTTGAAATATCCATGTCTTGTGAGCATAGCATTTTGCAAGGAGTGTATGCCCAAACATATTGCTATGTAAAATTGTTGTATAGATTTGTAGTGAATGTAGACAAGATTTTTATTGGCTTCATTGATCAAAATTCAAGAAAGTTACAGGCTGGAACAATGGCACAAGTTATGTCATTTTGCCTTCAACCCAGCATTGAAAAATTTTGATCCATTGTTCTTTAAGTGAGGCTTCCTAACCTACCTATTTTACCATGGTATGGGTTGTTGTAGAATATTGGTAAGCATATGAGGTGCTAACATTTTGGCTGGCGATATTGTACACTATGGGATGTTCTTTTGCACGATAATATGCAGGGAAATTGACACTATCAAAGGATTAATATCAGAATTGATGTTGTTTTCTAATGACTTTAGTCAGGTTCAAATTTTGGAGTATGAAAATTTGGAATTGCATTGGAAGAGTTGCTATGAAATAGTTGATGACACTTTGTCCTTTTCAAAAAGCAAAAAAGCAGGCTCCAAGGAAAGGAAAAGGAAGAAGACATTAGGAAGATCAAGGTAAATTAAAGAAGAAGAAAGAACCCAATCTTGTTAGAAGATGAACTACACAATGGAGAAAAAGAAACAAGGTTCCATCTTATGACATAGAACTAGTGCAAGAATCGGAGACCGAAAAAAAAGAAGAGCACTTGCAAAAAATGTGTTTAATAAATTTAGATGAGAATATCATTTCAATACCTTAGAACATAACCAAAAAAGGGTGAATAACCAGCTCTAGTTGTTGAAGAATGACAAGTAGTGGGGGCAAGAAGCTGGTATCATTGAAGAAGAACATGTAACAGGTGAAGCAAATCCCTATTTTGAAAAAAAAGCATTAGTATCTATACATGATTCCGATAAAGAACATCAGAGATTGTAGAACTAGAATAGATCTGTGTTAATCTAGAATCTATTAAACTTGAGCAGTGATTAAAACTGCTTAAGTGTTAAGATGATTCTATGTTCTTTGTTTTTAAGCATGCATTGTCTTTTTACTTTTTTTTTGACATTAAACATGTGATGTTAATTTTTTTTTATCTTATTTTGTTAACATTAGACAAAGAGGAAATTCTTCCACCTTGGGCTATTAGAGTATTTTATTTCTATCAATAACAATAGAGTCTTTAACAATGTCATAGAAGATTAAATATTTAAGAGGTTTGCTACAACCCTTACATGGGCAGGTAGAGAAATGACTATTCTTTTATAATTGTGTCATTTTATGTATTCTTTGAAAACAAAACATTTGCATTTGTCCTAGTAATATAAGCATCACTTTTCTAAAGTATAATAATAAAAAATAATAATTTAGTCATTGTTTAGATGCATATTTTACAAATGACAGAAAATGCTACTATATTCATTTAAAAAAACCATTTCATCGAATATTTGTTGAAAAATCAATAAAAGTCAAATCCAATAAGCATTGCATTTCAATAATTTTTAGCAGCAATTTTTGTTTTCATATCATTTCAATTCAGCTTATTTTTTCCTGATTTTGGAGCTTCATGAAAAATCTAGCATGGTACTGCAGCTGTCCCAGAATTCTACACCATTATAAGATAACCACCATAAGGACAATTGGTTGACGTGAGAACCAAAAACTAAATTTCTACGGAAATTCACTATGAGCTTCCTAATTTTTTAATGCATTCTCCTCTATAGAAAACATAAATCATAAAGAGATAATTGTCAATATCCCAATGTATGACTTAAAAAAAAAACAACCAAAAAGATCAAAATGTATTTATCATATGTAGCATACTAGAAAAGCAATAGAAGAACTATTGTACCGTCATAGATTTAGTTGGAGGGATCATTGCACATAATTGAAAAGCAATGAAAACATTAAAAAAATACCTGTGATATTGAGCTTTCTGAATGTGTGAAATGTACAAGTATTAAATAGGTAGTGATACATGTTTTTAACATTCAAAACCATTCAAATCAATCTACTGCTCCTAAAACTTTACCATTATCAAGCCAGGCAATTTAAGTTTCAAAAGATGGCTATCCTCTAGCTTTTCCAATTGGAAATGTTACAATAAAATTTATCTATGCAACGGTTACAGTTGTATGTTTGCAGAAACATGAATTAGTAGTACTTTTATCAGCATTGGACATTTTCATTATGGGCGCCCTGAATAACAAACGCACTTTGCATATGCTTATGCTTTATGCGTCTAATTGCCTACATCTCCAACTCATAATAAATTCATATGCTGCAGAATAATACATAGACATCTATTGTTATTTCTCATGTTTTGCTTGAAACCTTTCTGGTGTGATCGCTTTGTGTGATCATTTTACCGTAGAGAGTTATTCTCTCATAATCCAATTCTTGGTTGTGAGAGATTCCATTTGCATTAATATTGATTGAAGTTGGTAATGCTTCAGTGAGATTAACCTCAACACAGACCCTGCTTGAGGCTGAATCTTCTCAATCCCATGAGCCAGGGGTCATTGCTTAGAACAAATTTGAAATTAATCCCAGAAAAGAACTCACACTTAAGTTTAAGAGATTAATTTAAGTTTAAGTTTAACAGATTAAGTTAATCTCAGAAAAAAATCATTAAGTTAATCTATGTTTTGTTCTAATCAAATTGTATGAGGGATGATATTGGCAGAATGTATCAATTCAAAATTAAATTATAGATTTTATAACATTATAGATTTTAACTTCTTCAAGAGAACAATCTATTCCAATCATAATGTTTTCCACGACATCAACTGTCTTAGAGATATCGATAGGCATGGTCTTCAAAATGTTGGCCATGTTTCCTTCTACATACACCTTACTAGAGAAAAGAAAATCTCAATACCAATAGAAATATCGAGAGATAAACAAATTCTTTTTCTCAACTTCCAACTTACTTAACTCATTTGAGGAGGAAATATGATATATGATGCACATTCTTGCATGGCCTCTGAAATATATTCATGGATTCAAAAATGGCCCCGTTAAAGGGAAAGACCATATCCAGGGAGACTTAGGAGGCTAGAGAGCTAAAGGTCCACTTCTCCCCAGGCAGGAGTAACTTGATCATGCTCTTAAGTATGTAATTTAATAGATTGATAAGTAATATCATCTAAAAACAATAGCATCAACGCTCCAACATATCCTCTTCTTCTAACAAATTACAAAAATTAGGTAAGATCCAGGAATTGTTGTTCAAATAGGTCATTTTAAATGAAACTGGGCATGGTGTCTTAAAACTCCTACATGATGATGAATCACTAGAATCTATTGCGATTAAGAAAATCACATATGACAGACTAGATTCAATAAGAGATACAAGCAAAGGGAGACCAAAGGTTCCCGTCGATATGGAATACAGTTCTATATCCATATTTTGATGCGCCATTGCAGAATTGTCCAACATTAGAACATTTGATCTCGAGGTGGCAGCTAGATCGGACCAACAATATGATAATTGATTGATGGTGACGATTTGTCCCTAGTGAGGGAAGAAAATCAATTGAAAGGCCAAGCAGAACACGATGATCGTGGGATATGTGCAATTGCATGCCAACAGAACATTGTAATATAAACTAACATCAACAACCTTGACTTCTACTAAGACTGTATTAGCGCCAGTTCAATAGGGAATGAGAGTATGCTTCCATAAGGTCTAAAGGATCAATCATCAAATGAAGTTAACATGGTGGGAGATGAAACAATCTCTAGAGAACCTAAATTTCTCCAACGTGAGGGAGTCATGGCTTATGATTCTCTACATTGAAATTAGTAAAGTGTGCATTAGACTAATGAAACATGCTTGTGACCAACATAAAAGCCTTGCATTTCATTGGGAACCTATAAAAAACCTCTAAAGCAGACATGGCCCATAGTTCCTTAGCTAAATCCTCAACAATACTATAGTTGTGGGCAGCCTTGGAATTAGGATTATGCATGGATCTTTGTAACACACTCTTGGGAGAGAGAGGCATTGCATCTACAGTTGGTTTTTATATATGAAGAGAAAGCAATGACTATGACATAGAAATTTCTTTGTTCTTAGAACTTGACTCGAAAGCATCATAGTTGTGTGCCCTAGTTTCAAAATTTATCTCACATTCAAACATGTAAATGTTATTCAATCTGCATAGAATCGGAGCCTGAAGCTGTATCAATTTACTGCATGTTGAAAAATAAAATGCAAATCACATAAAATGAAGTAATAGACATGCAACATGAATTGCATTGTCATTTTGCAAATGGAATGATTCCAACCTAATTATATTTGACAAAAGAAGCAATGACATTAACGCAGTTCAAAATCGTTGGCATATACACTGCTGAGCAAAAAAATAGAAGCAAATGTGAGTATCATTTAAAAAATGCAAGAGAATTTGTATTGATTTTTTCAAAAAAAAGTTCAATTTAAGTAACAGTTACTGTGTGTTTGAACATAAAGCATTGAAAAGCAATTGTTCTTGTGATTATCTGAGTTGAAATTTTATGAGTGAGTTCATTTTGAATGTTAGAAACAATATAAACGATGTTTTAGCACATGGAAATACTGAAAACAATTACAATGCTTTTATTGAAATGACAAAGGCACTAAAAAGCAAACATGATTTGGAAAGCAACTCTACAGAAACGAAGTGTGTTGCAAGCTTATTGAACTTCAAAGCAGGAGACAAGAGAGCATAAACCAGACCAGCTGATCAGAATCAACTGCAAAGACTGTGGCTAACTACCGTACACATGACCGATATATTGCAATTTGAAATGTTGAAAAGCCATGTATCTATTAATACTTGTAAACTATGAATAACATTACAAAATCTTGTAGGTGGATTGTTTTCAGATATCCAAAAAGCAAACATCAGTTGCTGAAGCATAAAATCTATGTATGTATTTTAGCTTTCAATGACTATGGCCTTGCAATTACAAATGAAAAATATAATGACATTTGCAAAAATGCTATGAAGCTATTGTGATGGATGTAGTAAATAACATTAAAAAAATGAAGAATATATATAAGTGTTTTTGGTTTGTTTGTGTTTTCAACAAGCAGTGCAAAGAGATGAACATCATTCACATTTGTAAGAGTTCTGTCCATATATTGATATCTATGCTTAGGAAAGGACATTGAGTTTAATAGAATATATTTTTATACAATATCAAAAAACATAACTCAGAATCGAAAACTTTTGCAAAATATATGAGCGCAGCAATCAAATGCTTGGAAAGTATACAATATGAAAGAGCAGAATTGTAATCTTAAGACAAGTATGTACACCTGAAGAAGCATTCAAATAAAGTTATGTTTCTGTATATATATTTATAGGTTTTTATCAAAATGATGACAACAGAGGTTGTCAATATATCAGATGCATAGATTGTTGTTGTATGTATATAGGTACAAAACCATGGCAGTCGACCATGTTGCGTGTATAATTACATCGATCACATCAAAAAAACAAAATTTCAAAAAAGTTTTTTCTTTTCTTTATATCCTAGCTATTGCAAATGTACATAAGTATTTTCCATAATTGCATATGTTCTTTGCAAAGTACCAGTTGAAATCATCATGGTCAGTGTAATGACAAGGGTACTGAACTTTGTTTCCTGTACATTGAAAAAAAGGAAAATATTAACATCAAAAGCAATTGATAATTGAAAGTAAAACATGTTGTTACAATGAATTAAAAGGTGAGAGTGATGGAAATGAGTAGAAAGATTTAGAACCAGTAGAGAAGGAAAGTAAGAACATAAGTATTATGCAGAAGACGATGATGTTGATTGGTGTAGAAGACAAAGATTTGTGACTGGTTTTTGCAAGAGACAGGTGCATTGCAAAAGCGTTAAATTATATTTGGTTATGCATATTCTAATATCATTTGTGAATTTCTTGCAAAGATCTTTTCTTGTACCTTGGGTCTTTCTAAGCAAGAGTTACAACTTTAGTGTGAATTTAGACCATATTCACAGCCTTGTTAGATTCCAAACAGTTTCTTTTCATTGAATGAGTAAAAGGAACTGCTTCAATTTCTCTAAAGAGGCAAGGAGGTATACAGAATCTTTAGTAATCGTTTTAGTTCAAGTCAATTATGGCAGTCACATTATTTTTGTATTTTTATGATATAGTCCGGGATGCTGGTTCAGACATGAAGATTGGTAGAGGGGCTGATTTCAATGCCCCTCATTTTGAAAGTCAGGTTCAGTGGCTCAGAGGTATGGGCATTTTGCAGAAAGTTCTTTTTTGGTAAGTAGAAGGCAGTCTCCTTCTAGGTGTCATATATTCAATAAATAGATCACCTGCAAAGAAAAATCAGATTGTATGTATTTTTAGTCAGGCATGTATAGTCAACCTATACATATGGATGCTGTAAATACAACGGTCTGTCTAGAAGCAGAAATGCCTATGCCTTTTTCTATTGTCTAGGCTTTAACTCCTTGCACCTTCTCTATATTGATACAAACTAATATTTTATATCCGTTCAAAGAAAAAGTTGTTTAAGTGCGAAAGGAGAATCATGGGAGGAAATCGTGTGCTTTTCATCCTTTTTGGAAGTACAGATTCATTTTCTTTATTTAATTTTCTAAAACAGAAACCTGATTATGTATGCTTGGGTCAATGAAAATGGTTTCTGTCTAGCTTTAGTTATCAAATACATGTTTCTTCAAGGTAAGAGGACAAGAGAATCTGTTTAGCAAACTTGCTATGGCCAATTTTTGGGGGACAGCAGAAGATGGGAATGAGTTCTCCTCTAAGATATCATGGAGATGGCAAGATGCTAAGATCTTCTTGTGTTCTCCTCTCAACCTCATGCTCCCAAGGGTCAAGGTAGCATTAGGATGGGATTTATCTCATGGGGGGGATACTCGCATATTCCTTAAAGTTAATTTATAGTGGAATAGATTAGAAAACTCATTCTACAGGCAAGGAGTAGTGTATCAATGGGTTCTAGCAGTTGCAGGATTTTTGTGGGTTGTTCTTCCACTCCTGTAGGTGTCAGTGTGGAAAGAGGTTGGCTGTGGGAATAGTGCATTTTTGCAGTTGACCTGTTGTTCTCACAGTTCACCTGTCTTGCTAGTATGTATATATTCAGAGTTCATTTAGAACAACGCACCAAGGAAGCCATGATGATATCCTTGAAACTGTTAGTTATGTTCATTGGGGAAACAATAATAAAAATATAATGAAACAACTAAGAATCATTATGGACAAGCATCAACATAATTTTGAAAGGGACATTTACAAGATTAGAATATTCATTTAGAGACATGGGGTTTTAATTAATTATAACAAAACTTCAATATTTTTAGCTACCTTGAAGACATAAACTTCAATATTTTTAATTAAAATCCCGCAGCTGCTAAAACCACAACGACGGAATGTGTGCATATGAAGTACAACCCAGCCAACATCGCATTAAACACCTCAAACAAAGCACAGGAAAACCAGCTCGAAAACGAAAAACCACCTCAATCACAGCATCCGAGGACAACCCACACCCGGCGTTGTGACACCATCATGCCGCCGCCTCCTGGGTCATAGCATCTGAGGCACATGTCACTGCGGATGGCCCCAATCAAAAGCTAACAAAATAACTCATTAACAATTAAAAAAAAATGAATTTGTCCAAATCAAAGTTAAACATTGCGTCCACCCTGTATTCATCAACAGCAACCCGAACTAATGCCCTCAACCAAAATCATTACAAGAGCTATAATAACATGGTAAAAGCAATAAACATGCAAGTTCTGAATGCAATTTTCCTCTAGTGGTTTGCACAACCTTGCGAGAGGGTTTGGCGGGGTTCATCATGTGAATGTGAAGTTAAAGTCTGATCACATTCATGAATATGTTAAATCTATCTATAATTCTTGCTATCCCTGTGACTAAATCGAAAGAAATTAGTATAAATGCACAAAGACATTACATCGTAATAAAAAGCTATTCCATTGACAGTTAGATGAGATGCATAGTTTGAATTCCGAAAATTCTGCGTCTGAATCAAAGGATTTGAGAGAAAAGTAAAAGCTTTGAGTCACAAACACAATTGCATTATTAGATAAGTTGTATTCTAGAACATGATTAAATAAACTGTATGCTAATAAAGTGAATACACGTTAACTTTAGCCTATCATCATTGAATGTGAAGACTCTAGCTATTGATCATTGATACTAAAAAAAAGTAATATTTGAAGCAATTGAAAGTTACACATAGCAAGGGTGGGTAAACTATCAACAAGAATTAAGAAAGCTTATTGTTTTATTGTTTCAAGCATTCAAAAAACTATGGTTGTGAGTCAGTGATGAAATCTAGTATTTAGTTTATTTAATCATGGTCCAAGTTTGAAGATCAAATTGCAATGTTTTTATAAAAAAATTTGCAGTCCTTTGTTTAAGTCATTTGAAAGTGAACATGTTTTTGTTTCAAACAAGATCTGTATAGAAACAAGGTATGAAATACAAAGTGGGAAAAGTTGAAAAAGTCGTGTTTATTTTCAGATTAACACCTGCTTGTGCATACCTTGTGTCTAGAGTTTTTTGCAGTTGATTATTCTGTTGTTCATTGCAAGAGTGAAAAGGCCTTGTTGGTTGAATTTGCGTAGATGATGAATAGTTCTTGTAACAGCCTGAGAATATTGTTCATATGAGATAGCTGCAACAGGTGGACAATATTCTTTCAGCTGTGCACCTTGAAGATTGCATTCGAGGATTCCTTGATCTGTTTCCAGTTTGCATTGCAAGATATGCTCATAGGCTGGAGTTGTTTCTTGATTACAAAAAGAACAGAATGTGGTGCTTTGGATCATCGGAAGCTTGCATTCTGCGCATGTACATTGGAATGGTGGGACAAAAGCATTTTTAATTTTGAGCGATCCATATATCTATTGCAATTTTCAAGATAGGAAATATACAGAGTATGAGATAAGTACAAGTATATAGAAATGGTGCAGGAGAAAATACAAGTTGCAAAGAAGAAACAGAGAAAAAAATTAGAGCTGTTGCTAAAAGTATTGGAAAGAAAAGGTGGAAAAAAAAGAAACAACATCTTTTCTTTTTAAATGTTGTAATAGTATAAATGCAAATAGCGTTTTGCAAAAGACATGGACCTATGCAACTGTTTTGGGACAGTGTTCAAATAGGCTTTTTTCTAGCTACAACATAGTTGATTTCATCGATATGGATTGGATAGATAATCTTGTTAGTAAAACATGGATTGTTTCTTGTTTATGATAAAATATAATGAACAGGTAACTTTTAAAACAGTTGGTGACAACTGAAAAAATAGAACATATGTGAAAAGACAAATAGAGTATGTTGTTTTTTCTTTTTTCTTTTTTGTGATATGAATTAGAAGAATTGTTACAGTGATTTCATAATTTAACAAAGAACAATGGAATGTATCTCTGACCTGTGTCTTAGCTTCAACAATCACAAGCAAATCTTGAATTGCAAATTCATCATTGAGTGGATCAATAAATGTGGCTTGGGAGGCCTTTATCAGGTGACTTCCTTTTGGACCTGGTTGAACAATGTTTTTGAATAAATAGAGTGGTGGCTCGTCCTATGCAAGCTGTTGTTGCACTCGTAGAAAGAAGTTTTTATAGTTGTCGTTGACTTGAAACTGTGAGAATGAAAAAGAAAAAGTCAGAATAAAATGTATAAATAATTTGCAATGGACAAAAACATATAAACTGAGAGGAAAATGCATTTGTATCAGCAATTAACAATGAAATCAAAAAAAAAAAAAATTAATGTGAGCTTTGGAAAGAACAAAAGCAAGTTGATAGTACAGTTGCATAGTCATTTGGAGTTTCACCATCCCTGATGTGGAAATCCAATTGTTTGTTTTTGTATTCACATGCAACTACTATAGCAGCAACTGAACCAACAACATATGCTTCATCAGATGAAACTAGCTCAGTAATTGTAGTGTCTGGAGGAAGACAACGTGTCTTGCATACTTGATCTATTGTTTCAATGTGGCTGGAAGGCAATATTGCTATGGAATTTATAGCATCTCCACGATCATATTGGCCTCTTTTCTTTAATTCAAATCCAATAATTCGGACACTTTTTACGGGCAACAAGAAGTTGCCAAATCTGTTGATGAGGTTATCATTCATTGTAATAGTAATTGTCATGAAACCATGTTTGTCTACAAGGTCTACATGCAGAATCTTTGTCTTCACAGGCGAATTTTGCGTTCGATTTTGTGCAGGGCCATAGATAGTTAAAATATCTCCCTCAAAAACATTGGCATGAGACATAGTACATAATTCTACAATAGATGAAGCTTGAACAAATGCTTGCTTTAATCTGTGAACATAAGAAGATGAAAATAGAAAGGAGCAATTAGATTTTACAATTATCTGTTGTTGATAGCTATCTACATAAAATTACATTACTTTTAAGCAAGGACATGAAAAAGAATATAGATTATGTACAAGAAAATTGGTGAAATGAATTAACTTAGATTTCAGTAGAAGAGAAAAAAATTAAGAAGCAGAAATCTAAGACAAAAAAATGACTAGGTTCGATGCAAAGTAACATCACCTCTTTGGACTGGTTGTTTTTGTATTGGAAATGGGCAATGACGCTGTTGCAATTGATTCTGTCTCTGCAATGTCTTGTGAAGAAGAAATATTTGCTTCAGCAGATGGGGTGCTCAATGTAGATGTCATTGCAACAATGATCTGCTTCTGGCAAATTTCTTTTTCTTGTCTATATTTTCTGAATATGTTTTTTTTTTTTACTAATTCTGGAAAATGATCTAGGTCTCAAACCATTAGTAGCGACATGGAAAACATAAATCTTTATAGATATAGACTAAAGCAAATTGAATTGTCAAGAATTTTGGAAAGGGATATTGCATTGAGTTTTGGCATATAAGAAAGAAGAAACAAATGTGTTGATGTCAATAACTATAATTTGAATATCTATCAATAAAAGTACATAAGATTGGAGTTTGTTTGAGTAATGTTTCTGATTAAACAATAGTTAATCAATAAAATAAGAAAATTGCAAAAAGTCTAGGTAAGTGCATTTGAAACATAATGCTACAAAAGAACAAAACATTGATTGTGGTCTATAAAACTAGACAAAAAACTATTGTTTGATGTTTATAGCCGAAGCAACATTGTTTTTTTCTCTCTCGTTTTGTTTTGTTTAATTTTTTTTTTCAAATTATTATGCATAGATAATAATCAATGCATATTAGTCAATGATCGTTACAAAATAATGGGTGGCATGTCAGAGTATGCATGAGGAAAAAGAAAATTGGAGGTTGAAAAAGCAAGGGAATTGGGCAATACTTTGTTCATTGCAAAAGAAAAGAAAGAAGTTAATTGCTAAATGCTGGTTTGCTTTTTTATATAAATTTTTGCTTGCAGTTTTAAAAATTGAGAATCAATGTCTTTGAAATTTCAAAAACTCAAATAAAAGAAGGCAAGGACGATATCATGAATATATTCTTTGAAATATGCAATGCAAGTAGATTATATTGAATCAAAAGGAATTGATAAAAAACAGCTAAAATGGTCAGACCAATATGCATCTGAGATAGTAAATGAAATTGTATCAAGATCTAAATTTGTCCAAAAATGATCAATCATGGAATCATAGCTAGTTGTGATATGACTTGTTTTTAACTTCAGTTTTTTTGCTTGCATATATGACTGGATTAATTTTTTAGTCATTGTTTCCTTCAACATGTCAATGTTGAAGTCACCGGCAAGGACAATAGGCATTTTCGTATTATTGTTTTCTGACAAAATGCAATTGAACGCACAATTGACTTTGTCAAATACAGTATTTGGTTTGATATATATATTTATAATCTTCATGGTGTTGTTACAAAGTTTAAAATCAATGACAATTGCTTCAACAAATTTTTCATTGTACGTTGCGGTCTGCAAGATCGGAATCCCTTTTTTGACAGCTATTACGAGACCATGCACTAAATAAGTTGCAATGCACGTGTATTGGTTTGCAAATATTGCGTGCATGGGAGGCAAATGCAAATGGGTTTCTTTGCAGGCATAGAATTTGTGATTCTAATAGTTCAGTGTCATGTGCAATGTCCTCAATGTGCAGGACCATACTACGTGTATTAAGCGAACATATAATAAGATGTTGATTACAAGAAATTGACTTTAGACCATATTGAAATTGCAATGATGCATCTTTTATTAATCTAGTTGATTCGACAAGTACTTTTGATGAAACACTAAAGTTCTTTTGTTCTAATTTGTTTACAAGATAGAGACATTCAATGGTTTTTACACGAGAAAGTGCAGTGTAAACAAGGCCATGCCTTGTAACCCCTTTTGGATCAAATGCAACTTTTTCAAGTGTCAAACCTTGTGCTCTATGGATTGTTCTAGCACATGCCAATTGAACTGGGAATTGTATCCTAACAAAATTTCTTTTATTGCCAACCAAGATCTATGTTGATATTCTTTTGATAGGTGTCCAAGTATGGTTTATAGAATTGTTGTATATACAATGCATATTAGTACGTGTAGTTGCACCTATCTTTGGACTAGCAAACTCAAGCCAGATAACGTCTGAGCAGGTTTTGTTGTAGTGCCGGAAAATAGATTCCATTCCATTTACAAGTCCATCTTCAATGAGATAGTTTCCACCAATCAATTCAACAAGCATGTTTTTTTTCAATACAATTGATTGGGGAAGTTGATTCATTTTTTTCCATTCATAATTGACGTCAGCTTCATCAATTTTGTTGTCGTATGCTATGAATGTGAATGCTTCTGTTTCTACATATGACAACATTTTTGAATTATGGAAATCGACATCTTTGTTTCGATAATACAAGAATGGAAATGTTGGATCAATAGGTGCTGGTCTATGGCAATGTGCATTTAAATATTGAATGTCGCTAGCTGATTGTAGCCCTTTTCTGATTCTATTTAAAATTGATATGAAAATGTCATTTTCTTGTCTAACAACTTTTGTAAGTTCATAATATTTTATATTTTCAAGCCAAAAACTATATGGGAACTTTTCTTGTTGAAAAGTTGGAAATTCAAAAATCCAAGAATCATGTACAGGTTTAGCTTGAAATAAATCACCACAGAAAATGACATCAACATTTCCAAATGGATTTGTTGGAGAATGCTTGATTTTGCACATACGTTTGTCTATGTTATAAAGCATATGCAAACCTATTAAAGACACTTCATCAAGCAACAACACTTGAAGTTGATCAAAGTCTTTTGCAAGAATATCTAATGTATTTGAACTTAATGGGAGCAAGTTGCCAGAATTCAGGGGAAGTTTAAAAGCAGAATGGACAGTGATGCCATCAACATTGTATGCTGCTTTTCCAGTAAGTGCTGCAATGAGCCCTTTCTTTTTCAATGGGTCACTTCCAAGTGCTTTATCATACAACAGAACAAGAGCATTGAAAAGAGCTTTTGCAGTGTGTGTTTTCCCTGTACCAGCACTTCCTGTTAGGAATAAGTGTATTGGCTTGGAAGGATTGGTTTTTTTTCTAGTAACAATCTCTTTTACTATAGACTATTGTTCATTGTTTAGGTTTCTTCTTGTTACAATATATTGTTCCATGTTAGGGAGAAAAGGTTTTTCTTTGAAATTGCAAAGGTTTAGGTCTTGTTGCAAACTAGTTTTTTTTTATGAACAAGATCATTATGGATATCAATTTTTTGAAAAGCCATGGTATCATACATGGGTTCCGACATTGCTTTAGAGGAATTAGCAAGTTCCAATTGTGTTTCGAAAATATCCTTTGCAATGTCAAGGTCACCCCATTTGCTTGTCGCCTTAGGGAAGAATCTTTGCTCAAAAATTGATATTTGTGACTTTTATTGCTCATATGCTTGTGTCCAAGTTTGGAGCGAATGAGTTAGAAAATTGCCCAGGTTTCTAAAATGGACAAAAAGCAATAGCTTCTCCCATGCAAATTTTTATGGATCTTTTTCTTGTCTATATCGAATATATCGAATAATGCACGGCCTATTTCTTTTGATTGTTTTTTCGTCTATGAAGCAATAAAAGGAAGCATATTCAGCAAGACTAAGAGTTTCAAGTTCATTAGGACGTTCAATGTATCTATCTATTATTGAAGGACAAAGTATGTCTTCAGATTCATCTGATTCTTTTTTCAATAGAGATGGTTTTTTCAAGGCAACAACTCGTTTATCGTCAGGAGCAGTGTTGATGAAAATTGTTTTTCTTGATGATGAATGCAAAGGCAAAGAGAGAATAATATGGACCGCTTGTCTAATTGACATTTGTTGCATGTTTAAGAGTGTGTTTCCTAATTTGCGTATTGTTTCAAGTTGTCCAGATTTGTTTGCAATTGACTCTTCCTTGATCTTTTTTAATGCCTTTGTCATAGGTCTGTCTAGTTTTGTTATATATGAAGTTACATATGTTGCTGTAGCATAAGCATCTAAAATGAATTGAGCATCAGTATTTGCTTGCCACAATTTTGGAATGTTCTTTGCAAATGGATTTATCCAAATATCGGATGGATGTCTTTTTAACAGTAGGGTGGGTTGGTTAATCAAGGAACGTAGTAGCACAATGTAGTTGTCTTTGTCCAAATTCAAAATTTCAAGAAATGATTCAAAGCATATTTTTTTCCATATTGCTTAGATTCAAGAGCAGAAGTAAGGAGTTTTGTTTTTTCATCGAGATTGTTCAGTTCATTTTCAATGGGTTCTAAAATTATTGTAGCATCGATCGGAAACATAGGAAATCGGAATCTGCAACTAGAACGTCGATGTTTTCTACATGCACGTGTGTGTTGATGGGTTTGAATCTTTTTTAATTCTTCAGTAAGCAAAGAAGAAACTGTTGAAATATATTTGTCAACAAAAGTTGTTATTTCATGCTTAGTATTTTTACCATATACTGGTGCATTCTCAATCCAAAGAAGACCATGATCATGTTCATTTCCTCTTTGTTGAAATTCAGTCGTGAAAAAGTAATCATTCACGGTTCCAAAGAGAGAGTTGTTTTTCAATATCAATGACTTCAGCGAGTTCATTTTGTGTCTATAATAGCGACTGCAAATGACAGGATGGTTTCTAATCAAAGCATCGATATCATTTTGCGAGGGAAATAATGTGGAATTGGAATCGTTTTTTGTTTGAAGATGTTGTAAAGCATTGCACAATGGTTTCCATATATGTTCTGTAGAAGTGAAGCTAACAAAGAAAGTTGGTGGCCCTAATTGCCTAACCATTGAAAAAATAGCTTTTCTCATGTTTTCAAAATAGTCTGGAGATGTTCGAATATTTTTCAAGGTATGAAATGCAATTGGAGACTTTACAATGTTTTCAAGATTGTTTTGTGACTTGACATCTTTTGCTTTTAGTTTTTTCCCTTTCAATTCACCTATGCGAATAGATATCCATGCAGCATTAGAAATTTGTTGTATCAATACTTTGACTGTCTTAAAGAACAAGTTTGTAGAATGAGCTTCAAAGGCCATACTTTCATGTTGTAGCTCCCATTGGAATATTTGCTGATGTCGATACCGCTTGTAGATGTCATCTGGTCGACTGCATCTATAGAAAAGTGTTGGGAAATTAAGCTCCTCAGAGAATTTGTCCTAGAAAATGCCTAGAGGCTTCTGATTTTTGGCAGGTGCAATTTCTAGAAGCTTGGTAGACAAATCGTCAATAACATGTGTTTCAGCATAAACATGGACCAATGTTTCAGTTGTTGGATCAAACTCTGCATCGGAAATGTTCTTACTGCTTTTATCCGAACTTGTGGAGCTGTTTTCATCGTCAGTGGAATTGTCAAATGGAAAGTCAATGGCCTCCTTCGTTGCTAGCTCTGTGAACTTTGCCTCCCAATCAGGAATGATACAATTTTTTTCTAATTTGTAAAGATCTCTAGTACAAATACTTTTCAATGCAACCATGACAATATTAGGACGCACATTTCCAGAGATGTAAGCATTTTTGTATTCCAATCTTCGTTTCAACATAATTCCAATAGTCATGTCATCATCAAGGTTTCTTGGCAAAACCTTTTGTATCTTATCCAAAGACGAGGGGACGTTTATAATTGCGCCAGTCAAGCCTAATTGAGCTCGTTTGTAACCAAGTTGACGTATTTGGGAAAATGCAATTCTTGGAGACACAAGGCGTTCTTCCAATGGCATTAACATATCTACAGATGCCAATGGAGTGTTATGTCGAATATTTAATGGAACCACAAATATAGGAATCTCTCTATTGCACACATTTTTTTTGCAAAATTTGCAAATGTATAGGTCAAGTGCAAAAGAAGCTGGCATATCCATCCAAGGCAATGATTTCAATGAAAATAGCGTTTTCTCACTGATACGACGTATGTCTTTTCTAAAATGCAAGCGTTTGCATATGCAACATGCATTCGTAGGTGTATCTTCAATTGCTTTTAAATATTGAATAATGGCTTCTTCCGCTTTTTGTTTTTTGAAAGCTTCCATTGCTGCAAAACGCATATCACTTTTTGTTGAGCGAAGGTTCTTGAATGGTTGCTTTGCATTATGCCTGAGTATATCGATATTTCCATCGCACCAGTCTACATTTATGTCAGACGTAGCTATTTTTGTGTGCAATGTCTTTGTTTTCTCTATCATTTGTTTTTTCATTTCACAATGTTTTTGTAGATTGTCATCCGTTTTTTTTGTTGTTGTTGTCTTTGTATATCTATTGGATATGTTCTATTGACATTATGACTAGAAAGAATTTTTGATTGCTTGATATTGGCTTGTTCTGGTTTTTGTTTTTGTTTTTTCGAATCTTCCATTGTTGCAAAATGCATATGACTTTTTGTTGAGCGAAGGTTCTTGAATGCTTGCTTTGCATTGTGCCCAAGTATGTCGATATTTTCATCGACCCAGTCTACATTGATATTAGACATTTTTTTTTTATGTCCAATGTCTTTGTATTCTGTATCATTTGTTTTTTCATTTGACAATGTTTTTGTAAATTGTCATATGTTTTTCTTTTTTGTTGTGTTTGTGTATCTGTTGAATATGTTCTATTGATGTTATGAGTGGAAGGAATTTTTGATTGGTTGATCTTGTTGTTATTATTTGCATCAATGTACAGGTCAATTGACATTGTTGTTTCGTTGTTGAAAGAACCTATGTGAAACTTTTTTTTAACTGGTGGATGGAAATGCAAATGACCTTTGCATGTTTCATGTTGCAACAGGGAAATGTCTTTTGTAGATCTTTTTGTTGATTGATATTGATCCTGAACATTGCAAGAACATGTGTCCCAAATGAAAATATTTATTTTCAACATCTCACACATCCATTGAATTGCAAATTTACAACCTTCTATATGTCCAATGCTAAAAGGCTCATCCAAATTTAAGACAAATGTTTGCCAACTAGAAACAATACAAGTTTCATTCACCATAGACAATGGCAAGTATGTAGATAGACATTTCAATGCTCTATTGTCATTGGATTGTATGCAGTTGAAGAAGGTTTGGGCTATTGTCTTTCGAAGGCTACTCATGTCAAATATGTTAGACAACTTTGAAACCGATTCAAACAAAGAGTCATAACAATGACCTTGAATGGTTGAGAAGATGTCAAAATCTTGTTGTATAAGTATTTGTCTAAAACATTGAATCTCTGTCCAAGTCTCTGGACAAGATTTGTTGGATATGTCAATTGATAATTCCTGAATTGCAATATTTTCAATGACACATGATTTGCAAGTTAACAATGGTTCAAAGTGACCAGCAGAAGGTATATGATCATGAAACAAAATGTTATAGCAGTAACCAGGAAGAGTGGAATTGAAGTAGAGATATCTTCTTTTTGTTGAGAAAGACCAAACAACGACAGGTGCATTCAACCAATTTGCAAACCATTTTATGCAAAATATATCACCCCATAATCCACAAGCATTGTTATTATCTGAAGTGTAAGCTGACTGAGACATCAGTTGTAGATAAAGATTCTTGTCTTTTAAACCATGTAGCTGAAACAAATAATCAGGGGAAAGTTCCAAGTTTGATGAAGATATTGCAAGAGGATCTCCTTGAGCCAGTTGATGGGAGAAATGGTTAACAATTGCTTATCTTATCTCTATTGATGTGTATCGAAAATGCAAAAGAACGGCAAACGAATCGAACAAGCAATCTCCATTTTGGAAATGGAAAGCTTCCAACCGTAGCAAATGATTTTTTGACAGTGCAATATCAATTGCATCATCAACTTTGTCTTTTGCTGATAAGACTTCTGAAGCACCAGGTTGCAAGTGCATGGATCTTAACATATTGACCAATCAACTAGATTTAGTCACTTGAACTGCAAGCAAGAACATGCAATAGAAGGGAAAAACAAATCAATTAAAGTCTTTGAAATCGAAAATGAAAAATGTAGCATTTCATAAGAATAACAATTTAAGAGAAGACATGGGCTAGTGCATAGAATTGTCAATTTTCACAACTTCATAAATGCATTTAGTTATTGCATAAAATATCTCTTCAGATGAGTTTGAAAATTTCAAAAAGCCACCAGCAATGATGAAATGCAGTAGCAATAGAAGGTTGCAATTGACATTGGCGTCTATTGGAATAAAGGGAAGGGTTCAAAAACCAGGGTTTTAAAAATGTTTGCAATTGACAATAGCAATGTTTTCACAATGATTTAAAGTATAATAATAATGGGTTATGAAAAAAATATTTACTATCTTCAATTTTGTTATAATTTTATACGAAACAATTGCTGACACATAAACTCCATTTGCATAGTGTTTATCAACAGCATAATGCATTTAGATGTAACTTTGTATTGATAGATGTAGTGGATTGGCACAGTATTTATAACTCCATATATGATTATCATTCACAATATATGGCTATTGCTCAAGAAATGTGATGCACTAATAACCAAATAGCATAGAAGCTTGCCATCACTTTGAAGATGAATATGTAATATCAAATTTGGTTATCATGATTGCAATGGATCTATGACAATGCAAGAGTAATTGACAATGGAATGGATATATAATGCATCAACAATGGTTCTAGATTTGCAATGGATCAAGATCTGCATATGGATTTGCAATAGGGCCAGATCTGGATTTGGGTATTGATTTGGAGGTAGATAAATTTAATTTGCCTTTTTTTAGTTGGGAAAAGAAATGGACCCCAGGTATGCTTGGCTTCCTAATAGTTCAAGGAGTTCACTCATGTACCAATGTTGTCTGACGGCTTGCATGTTGGGGAAGTACCCGGCGCAGGTAAAACTGATAACCGCTTTGCCACGAACGATAGCTCTTGGTTCACCTCACGGGTGGGGATTAGTCAATCAGGTAGGGGTCGTTGCCCATTTCACTGGCAGGTCCTCTCAATGAGCCAGCTACTCCAGGGTTCCTGTGGTACTCCTCACAATGAGTTTTAGGGCTATGCCCAAGTACTTCCCACAGTTAAGCAACCAGGAATTATTCCTGGATCCGAACATGTAATTGAAACTTACAATACAAATGCAAGGAAAAAATGGAAGAAATTTGAGCCAATTTAGCATTAGAAAGTTCTATCATATCAGATATAAGGAACATGTAACAATTAACTAAGTAAATGGCAAAATAATAGAACACTTAGCACTTAATTAAGGCATGTTTGTAAACTTTAAAAAGAATCAATGTTTATGGAATGTTTTATAATTAAACGCACAATTTAAATCATATTTTTACATAGGGTCGATTTCAAGTTTCTTGTTGTTAGTTTTTCTCATGCCATTGAAATTCAATTGATGAAAGCGGAAATTGGGATCAGAAGATTTTAGCTGCTTAATCCGCATTAACTCACCACCACTACTAGGTTAGTAGTTGCAAGTTATTTGCTATATATTATGGGAATATGACTAGTAAATTTGTATTAAAACATATTTTTACATACCATATGTAGTATCTAATATATATGAGCTTTATGAATATAGTTTACATAAAGTCTATAGCTAGGTTGTTATGTATTTCTCTAATATTGTGTATGCATTGTATATGACAATAAGCATAGTAATTGCAATAACAATACTAATTACAACCATTACAACAATAAGCCCATGTATTGTTCCTAATTACCAAGTTGTTTTCATATAGAACTTATTACAAATACTCTATGTGTTGCTAAAGATATGGCAATGGGATGTGCGCAAGCAGAAGAGCTATTTACACAAACCATTTTTACAAATAAAGAGGGAATGCAATGACATATACAAGTATTAGTAGCTAGACCTTGTAGTTAAGATAACAGAGGTAAAAATTAGGACAAGATAAAGAGCATAGCTTGTTTACTACATATATCTTGTAAAGGAGTTGCATATGCTGTACACATCATTACAAATGTCAACAACAATGCTATGTTCAATCATCCATCTATGACATAAGTTGAATGAAAAACCTAATTCCATAGTTATGTTTTTTTTGTTTTCAAGGTGGTTTTCCTGTGTTTCGTTCGAGGTGTTCAATGCGAGGTATGGGCGAGGTTCTCATTCATATGCGCAGGTTTTGTAGGTGCCAGTGTGGAAAGACGTTGGCTGTGGGAATATTGCATTTTTGCAATTCACCTGTTGTTCTCATAGTTCAGATGTCAAATTCGGCAGCAATGGCGGACTTCCTCTGGTCTAATTTCAAGGTGTTTTTCTATGTTTAGTTCAAGGTGTTTAATACGAGGTATGGGCTAGGTTGTGCTTCATATGCGCAAGTTTTGTGTCGTTGCAAATCATAGCCAAAGCAAGTGCAATGTCGGTGACATTGCCAGCTAGTGGCTCTTCCAAGTGTATTCTCTTCCATGAAAGTAGAATATGAAGCTGTAACAGAAGTTGCTTGTAAATTCAAATGATTGACAATGGACTTTACCAATGTTGGAGTTGAATAGATGCGACTCACAAGCATATTTTGTCACAATTAGAAAGTACTAAAGATAGTAAGGGGTGATTTGTTGAAAAACCATGGAACCCAAGCATCAACTGGCTTGATCCATGTACACACGAAGTGAAGAGAAGAAAAATAAAAATGATGAAAAAAATGTGTGAACTCATAGATCAGCCGCGTTTGAAGAAAATAAAATAAAAAATATACATATATATATTGATGGATCAGACTCAATTGAATTATTGAAAAGAAAATTGATTAATAAAACTCCTAGCTATTGCAAATCATGAGTCAAAGCAGATACTAAATGTTAATAGCAAATTGATTAATAAAACTCCTAGCCATTGCAAATCATAGCCAAAGCAAGTGCAATGTCGATGACATTGCCACCTAGTGGCTTTTCAATGTGTTTTCTCTTCCATCAAATTAGAATATGCAGCTATAACAGAAGTTGCTTGTAAATTCAAATGATTGACAATGAACTTTACCAATGTTGCAGTTGAATAAATGGGATTCACAATCATATTTTGTCACAACTAGAAAGTACTAAAGATAGTAAGGGATGATTTGTTGAAGAAGCATGGAATGCAAGCACCAATTGGCTTGATCCATGTACCCACAAAGTGAAAAAAAGAAAAAGAAAAATGATGAAAAAAATGTGTGAAGTCATAGGTCGGCCCCATTTGAAGAAAATAGAATAAAAAATATACATATATATATTGATGGATCAGGCTCAATAAAATTATTGAAAGGAAATAAATATCTAAAATGGAAATAAGAAGTAAAATTTCTTATTTTTTATCCATCAATTGGGTCTGCTCCAAAAAGTTCATTTCGTGGTATCTTCTGGTCCTAGCTCAGTTCATGGCAGATTTTGTCACAGGCTTTTTCTCTTAAAATAACTAATCCATACACCTTGAAGAAGTTAGATTTTTCATGCTTCTTTTGTCTTTTGCTTGTTTAAAATTGCCCTAAGTTAGCTACGCTCTCTTCTTGGGCTTCAGCAAGCCTATTAAGCGCAGTCATAGGTTACAGCAACTTTCAGTAGCCCTATTGAAAACACCCTATAGCTATAGCAGTCTGCAACAGGTCCTCTTTTATGCACACATTTTTTTATACAGAGTCTGTCCCTGAGTTTGTAGACATCAACAGGTTACAACAGATCTGGAGAAGGCATGTATAAGTCATTATAGCTCAGCAGAAGATCATGGCACTGACAACTGTGTATACAATAGTGAATAGTGACATCACATGCTTTTACAAGTTGACAGTGAACATCCACAGTCATCTAGTGGCTTCTTAGAGCAGTAACTAACTTTGAGAGAAGCAACAATTACAAATATTTAAACATTTAAATATAGTCTAAAGTTCAGCAAACAAGCACCCCATTACGAGGACTGAAACTGAGATCACATGGCAAATAGTTTACATATAAAGAGATTACATAAATGAATAAATTGGCCACTCTAAACTCCGAATTCTGTATGAGTGTAGATGAGATGATTTCAATTTTCATCAGTAATGTATCATATTCATTTGATGGTGGTAGATATTTGATAGTTAGCCAATCTTCAAAGGCCAATCTATTTACTTCCATCAATGTAAATGAGAAGGATATGAGATCTGTGGGTTGCCTTATGTTTATTTAATCGCTATTTATGTATCTCTTCTAAATTTGTGGGGGCATGCGTTCTGTCATGTCCCATCCTCTGCTGCCAAATTTTAAAATTTTAACGCCCAGCATCTCCCAGGTTTTGAATATGGAACCTGGTGACACCTTAGGGATGTTCCATATCATTTGCAATATACAGATAGCAATGCAGCAAGGTTCCCAAGAAGGGAAGGTTCTCAAGAAGTTCCTTATTGCAAGGCACCATTTTGCGCATGGGTCCCAATCCAATGGCAGCACCCAAGGATCCTCCCACACTCTTGATACCGCCAAAAAAAAATTAAAATAGAAAAAAATTGTTTTTTTATTTGCTCCTTTTGAATAAACAATGACCTCCGCAATAGACCTTTCAAATAGTTATCGACATTTATTACACCTATTCATAAACAATTCCTCAATACACAAGGCCAAACTCTCACATATTCTAAAGATTTTGGAAGCTAACATATGAGCCATAACTTTCGTACAAGGAACAACTACAAATATTGAAACATTTAAACACGGTCTAAAGTTCAGCAAACAAGCACCCTGTCGCAAGGACTGAAACTGAGGTCACATGGCAGATAGTTTAGGGATAAAGACATTACACAAATGAATAAACTACCTACTATAAACTCTGAATTCTAGATGATAGTAGAACAGATGATTTCAATTTTCATCAGTAACGTATCATATTCATTTCGTGATGCTAGATAATTGATAATCAGTCAATCTTCAAAGCTTCATCTATTCACTTTGATCATTGTAAATGAGAAGGATATGAGATCTGTGGATTGCCTTATGTTTATTTATGTTTAATCAGCGATAATAAATTACTATTTATTTATATCTTCTAAATTTGTGGGGGCATGGGTTCAAGATTCAAGTATTTGAAGACTAATATCAATACTTGCTACTGTAGGACTAAATTAGACCCTAAATATGCAATCATTGTTTTGAATCATCTTTCTCCAATATTCAAGTTCTTTGAAATTATTTTCTATAACATTCTTCTATTTGCAAAGGGATACACTACTCCTTGTCCAGAGGATGACTTTTTTAATCTATTCCACTATGAATTAACTTTAAGGAATATGCAAGTATTCCCCCCATGAGATAAATCCCATCCTAAGGCTAGCTTGACCCTTGGGAGCATGAGGTTGATGGGAGAACGCAGGATCTTAGTATCTTGCCATCGCCATGAGATCTTAGGGGAGAACTCATGTCCCATCCTCTGTTGTTCCCCAAAAATTGGCCACAGTAGGTCCCCTAAACAGATTCTCCTACCCTCTTACCTTGAAGAAACATGAATTTGAAAACTAAAGTTAGACAGAAAGCATCATCATTGGCCCAAGCATACACAATCAGGTTTCTGTTTTAGAAAATTAAATAAAGGAAAATGAATCTGTACTTCCAAAAGGGATGAAAAGCACACGGTTTCCTCCCAATATTAATAAGAGAAAAAGACAATGTTTTGTACTTCCAAACATATACAGAGAAGTTAGATTCCAGTTGTTTGATCAGAAAAAGTTTTGTCCTTCCAGCCATATACACAGAACTTAGATTTCAATAATTTGATCAGAAAAATGTATCTTGCAAAACTGAACCATCTATGAATCAAACAAAATTCCTTCAACTTTCAACATTTACAAAATGCAGAAACATGAGTAACTGCAGGTCTTTAGAAAATGCAGAAACATGAGTAACCTCAGGTCTTTGCAGACTGCCTCAAAAAAACACAAGCACACTCAACCTATTGATATGTTATGCATAACTCTATACGAGAACCAAGATTTACATTTCACAAAAAATATCTTGCAAATCTCAAAATAAATTACTATGGGAATGTGACTCTGACAAGACTACAGCTGAAAGAAACTAAGGACTTACGTTTCCCAGAACTTAGCATATATTTAAAAAGGATAATTGAAAGTTTGACACTTCCCTTCTCTCTAATGCAACCGTCTACTGTCAGATACAGTTAGTTAAATTTGTATCTTAGCTTGAAGTGCAATATAAGGTATATGCCGACCTAACATTGATGTTTAAAAATTTAAAAATGTCATATAGGGTTAAATTATATATGCCATCTCAGTCCATACATAAACACAAGCACACTCAACCTTTTGATATGTTATGCATAACTCTATACGAGAACCAAGATTTACATTTCACAAAAAATATCTTGAAAATCTCAAAATAAATTACTATGGGAATGTGACTCTAACAACACTACAGCTGAAAGAAACTAAGGACTTACGTTGCCCAGAACTTAGCATATATTTAAAAAGGATAATTGAAAGTTTGACACTTCCCTTCTCTCTAATGCAACCGTCTACTGTTAGATACAGTTAGTTAAATTTGTATCTTAGCTTGCAGCGCAATATAAGGTATATGCCAACCTAACATTGACGTTTAAAAATTTAAAAATGTCATATAGGGTTAAATTATATATTTCGCTATGAATTACCCAATAAATAACCCATTTAATATTTCAGATGGCTTACAGGGAAATACAAGGTATATGTCAAATAGTGAAGATGAGAACCAGATAACTATCATACTACATATGCAGTCCTGAAGATTAGAACCAGACGTTCTCAAGGAAAATTATGGGAACAGTTTTTGGGAGTACTAAAAAGCTTCAAAACAAAAACAGAATCATTGAAAAACACTCTGAATTATAAAATGCAGTGATGCAAAAGAGAATGTTTTATCATTGCAGATGCCTCCTGGACCTATTGGTCTATGCAGTTGATAAACAAGCATTATTTCCCATAATCTACACAAAAGCGTATATATTTCGTTCATGACAATACCCAAAAAAAATCTCAAATGGAAATATGCAAATTGGGTATTGATGGCGAGTATTAAAACCTCTGTTTCTATATTGAGTAAACCCTCCTAAAGGGTTTGATATTATGACCACCTTATCTCGGAGTACAAAGCAAATCAAAACAAACAGAAAATTAAGCATTGCAGAAAGAAAAAGAAAACATAGACCCCTCGACACCAGGAAATCAAGCTAGTTTATCCTTGCTGCTGCAATAGTGCCAATAGATTATGAAGGATGGCTTGATATGAGGTTGATGAACCATTTCTTCTTCTTTGCATTTGATGGGAGCTAAGCCAACTAAGGTGCTCAAATTGGCTATCAAAGAAGAAGAATCCTCGCTAAGTGAAAAGACGATTGCCTTGAGCTTAGCGCACTCTTCTTCCAAGTCCCGAATTTGTCTTTTTTGCTTTACCAAAATATCCATCATCATGCCATGTTGGGATGTTTGTTGATGCTCAAGTTGTAGTGCCCCTAGACTTGTGTAGACATTGAGGGCACCTGGAGTGGGATAATTGATTGATTACTTCTTGCTTAATGATTAGCCTTGATTGATCAAGTCAAAGTGCAGTAGGACAGTTACAGTCCTAGCTATGCGACTTGGGAGGACGCAACTGAGATGCGTCATAGCTTTCCATTTTATTCTGAACTTCGGGACGAAGTTCGAAATAAGTAGGGGTGTATGTAATGCCCCTAGACTTGTGTAGACATTGAGGGCACCTGCTGAGTGACCCGGCTGATTGAAACATTAATTAAATAACCTTTTGACCTTATTTTTGAGTATGTGTATCTGAACTGTTGAGGTAAATGAATAATTGCATATGTTAAACGATTAGCTATGACTATGGAAAATTATGTTGATGGATAATGCTTAACGACTAGCTGTATGGTGATTATGTATTTGGCGACAAAATGTATACTTAATAAGATGAATGAGCAGTTTGAATAAATCATAAATGTTTAACAATGCTAGAGTTAGAAACCAGATGATGATTGTTGAGAACAGTGCTACTAATAATTTGTTGTGAGAAGTGTGTGTAGAAACAAGTGAGACGGTTCACCAACGGACACACAAAGGAACATGGAGGGTCATAGAGTACGGGTAAATCACACACAAGGGAAGCGACGATGATGTCGACTTCCGACAAGAATACCACGCATGAGCAGATAAGCATTGATCCGCTTGCTCAAGAGGAATGCGTGAGGGCGTACGAGGTGGGCCACGACGGAGCTGGTCACGTACGAGTTGAGGGGCGCGCAGTGAGAACGGACTCACTCCTCAGCGCCATTAGTCCCTAGATAGCATGTAGACGGAGGATGGATGGTAACGATTCCTAAAATCCCTACAAGAGTTCCCGCAAGTCAAAACGGAAAGATGGTGGCAGAAGGGCCCAACGATGCGGTACCCTGTCAAGAACGGAAAGAATGAACGCAAGGACCCAACGAGGTGGTACCATGCCAAGGAATGGAAACCATGGATGATTGGACCCAACGGAGTGGTGCCATGTCAGGGGATAAAAAAATTAAGGAACCAGGAGCCCAACAACGCGGCACCGTGATCCTAGTGAGTTTGATTGTTAAATTAAACTGCATAAAAACTTAGGAGAATAACTCTAGATTATTACTTAGCAAATGCATAACAATAGCTTAGACATTTGCACATGAATAGTTATTTTGTTGAGCATTTAAAATAATAGAAATTATTATTTAGGAGCAAAATAGATTAGACACCTAGTCAACTAAAAGCTAGGAGTTGATTAAAATATCTGGGGGACAAACTAGAGCAAACTTAGGGGTGTAGGTGCACTTCCCAGAGAAACTGACACTTGGATGGGTGAGTGTTTTAATTAAATAGTTAATTAAAAATATTTAATTATGCATGAAGCGACACGTGTCGCACGAGATTTTCCTTTATAAGCAAGGCTCAGGGAATGGGTAAAGGGCCCATAATTTGGACGATTGTCGTAATTTTTGAATGCCTCAAAGACTTGCTTCTATCTAAGGGTTTGGCTTAGAAATCCTGGTGGGAAGGGAAGCCCAAGCTGAATTTCTGAAATACTTGTGTGAGCTCTACGACCCAAAGCTCGGGGGAGGCCATGCGACTGAAAGCATGAGCCTATGGTTGGGTGGCGAAGCTAACGGTTGCTTCGCCTATGGTTAAACGAGCTTTGCTGGAGGGATCCTACGGAAGACGCAGACAACAATGGACCAGCTGGATCGGGTTGACAGGTTAAGGTTTCGCTTATTTTTGTTAAGTTATTCACTCTTTTATTTTATTTTTCCAATAACTATAATGGCTAATTTGGTTGTATGAAGTTGTTCAAGTTTCAGGTTCAGTTCAAGGGGACCCTAAAGGAGGGGTTCTACATTTGGTATCAGAGCAGGTCGAGCCTTGAGGGCACCGGTGACGAGATAAAAGCTACACCAATTGAGGAATTTCACCTCCGACCGTAGCAGCTACTCATACAGGTTACATTTCTTTCGGAACAGGTTACATTTCTTAATTTATCGTTATATTGTATGATGATCGCAAAGTATATAATTATTGGTTAAGTTGTAAGAAGTTATCTTTCTGCTTAGAAAGAGAGATTAAAATCTGCTCTCAGTCAATTAAGAATGTATGTACTGCGTATTGTTTTTATGATTCAGTTTATAGGTAAAGATTTACATTTGCTGAGTAAAAAAAAATTACGGTCTGTGTATCTTTACCGTTCAGAACACTGTAAATTAAAATATAGTATGTTACAGGCCCTGTCTATGGAGACCGAATCCTAATCGATCTAAGATCTTAGCTTATTTAAAAAGAAAACAGTCTCGGTAATAGAGTATGTTTAGGCGTTTCAAGAAACTCGACACCCTGTATCACCGTATCCTATTAAGATCTCCATTCGACTATTCAGCGGTAATAGATCGCACTTCCAGGGTTGTTTAGGAATGAGTGAACCCTGTTTAATACTTAAAATTTTCTGTTTGTGGAATCGACAGCAGCCCAAAAATGCCTGGATGTGTATTTAAAACACTTGTCGGTTTGTACCGTGTAGTCGAATAACACTTCTCGGATTGTGAATGGATCTACTCTAACTAACTCAAGGACCTCCTCTGTGTCGAACAATTCATGTTTTATTTGCATACAACCCAGATTTGATTGGTGACCGACTCCACCCTGCCCTCTATGTGTTGCATCATCCTCCTGGGTTAACATCTGTCTCGGCTTCATAAACCCGACACATGCTCGAGATCCATCCTCATGCCCTGCTATATGATCTTAACTCAGTAAAACTCTCATGATGATCCCTCCTTAATAACAAACAGTAATCGACAGCGCACCCCACAAAGCACTTGTCTAGATCCGATCTGAGTCTCCCTTCCGATAATATCCTTGATTGTTGTTCTGATTTTCATAGTTGGGGAATTTTTAAGAGTCTAATTCAAGTCATAACTAAAACAACATCTTGGTTCACTCACTACCTTGAGTATGACGCTTTCGAATTCCGGATTCAATGAAAGAATCGACCCTTGATCGCTGGCCCTTTGATTACAAAATGTAGATCGACGATACCTCTGAGTCAATCAATTTTGTATTGCAGTCGATACTCAATTGTGTCTAATGTGTATGCCTGGAGTAAGAAATTTAATTACGGTTAATTGATCTATTATAAACCGACTATGTTAAATGTAACCACCGCCGACAGCTGGACCGCGGTTGTCTTTTGTTGAGGAGGAGATCTCGAGGACCGAGAAATTCTGACTTACAGAATTTTAATTACTTTATGTATACTTGCTGGATAGGTAGAGTATATTCACCCGTGGGTTCTTCTTTCTAAAACTTTGAGTCGAGTGGTATAAATAGGTTGTGTGTATCTACTAGTACAGTAGGAATGAGTGCGTGCTGGTTTTGGTATATCTAGTTTTTCAGTGATTGCTTATTTGGGAGAAAATAAAGTTTCTACATTTCTGATGGGAAGAAAAAAAAAAAAAAACACGCAGGCCTATATGTGATAATTTAGATCCTCCGTTTGTGTAATTTCATATCAAACCATGAACAGGGTAGATCTAATTTGGGTGATTGTTTATTTATGAGCATATAAAGTTTAACAGTATGACCATACGAGAAACACATATTTAAATATTTGTTTTGGTATTTGATTATTTGAAGATTTAAAGTTTGCATGTTGGACCATGAGAAAAACGTAGACCTGTAGGTAATTACTTAGATCCTTTGTTTATATATTCCATACAAATCGTGAAAAGAGTGGACCCAGAATTGTAGTCGTTTATTTCCAAAGGTTAAAGTTTTACGTCTTGACCGAGAGGGAACGCCGATCTCATGGGTGAATAACATAGAATTCTGGTTTTTTATATTCTCATATAAAGAAATGTGAAAGGTGTAGATCCAGATTTGGTGTTAATGCATTTTAAGTTTGATTAAAATTGTATACCATTGTTTAAATTTCCACAACAGAAATGCAGACCCTGCATATGATTAATTTGCAGTTAGTTCTTATATCTCCATATAAATGAAATGTGAAAGGATAGACCCGAACTTGCATATTTGTGATGAAACTTAAGAAATTAAAACCCTGTACGATCTAAGAAAGAAACTGGAGATTCGGGTGGTTTATTACGAATGTATGCAGATGTTAGATCATCACCCAGTGACCCTTCGCAATTGGCCACTATTGTGTAAACTCTCAGTTATTGAAGAACTGGAATTATGAGGATTGATACTCATATAGAGATGCCAGATGGTAGATCACTGAACCATCCCGAGTGACGATCTCGTCTAAAGATTCTACTTATATATATTAAATTCTACTATGTACCGAGTTCCCTCTAGTTTGTACATCAAGAAATTATGTATATATTTTATAGAATCTGGATATTTATGAACTCGAGTTGACTGATATTTGAGCAGGTCGATATTCCTTATTGTAACCCATTGCAGGTGATCGGAATCCGATGTGGTTTCGATTTATTTTAAGCCCTAACGTTAAATGCTCACCTGTGATCTCTGGTCTCGACCTCGGTCTTCCGTTTTATACATTGTATTAGTGACTCTTGGCATAGTCTTCTTCATGAGATCTTTTACCATAAATCTCAAAATTATTTGACGTTTCCAGAACTTTAAGTTGACTTGTATTTCGTTACTTAAATCTCGGTGTGGATCCATTTTATTGGCATTTCCCAGAATTTTATTTAAACAACTTGCATTTTAAATCTGCGTAAACCCATTTCATTGGTATGTCCATAATTCAACTTGTATTGTCGATTAAATCCGCATGGATCCATTTCATTTGGGAGTTTCATTTGGGTATTTGTACCGTCACTTAAATATCTTTGTGAATCTCTTACTTTTGGCATTCCCAGAATTTGTAAATACGAATTGGTAATTGTCAGTTTTCTTGTGCATCGATTTCTTACCCAACGTTTACAGAATTTGAAACTTAAATTTGGAATTGCATTTTATTCTATGTATCGAATTCCTACCTAAAACGTTTTCAGAATTTATAAACACTGAGGAATTTGTCTTCCATACTCTGTATCAGTACTCCATTTGAAACTCAATTTCTGGGTTATTATTATTGTGATAAATTTTATTTATACTAAATTTTAATTCAATCCACTGTCATTTGCTAAAGTTCGAGCTTCAAACAACAATGTGAAATCGACTTAGGCGTGGAGGATGAACTCTCTCTCTGAGATTTAAATTTTTGATTAGTGTTATGACTTTACTTATATACTACCTTTTAACTCACTATCATTTAGTATATGTGGAATCAAGCTATGCGCGGGGAATGAAATCTATGTCAAGCTTTCAATGTGGAAATTGACTACTGTATTAATGCCTTAAGATACACTGAGGATTATAGGGCAAATTCTAATTCAGTCCTGGAGTTTATCTTTGTGTATACCTGTAGCATTGACACTTGCACTTATGCCTGAATAATCGAGCCACGCTGGCAGTTAACACTCTCAATCCTTGAACTCGATAGCCTGGAGTATAGTTGTCGCCCTTTTGCTCCTACACTCTTCCTAAATCTCAGGAAGACCCTGCCAAATTGCAGCCAGAGTGTGTGCCACTCTCCACGCCTTCTCCAGTACCAAGCCCGCATCGTGGGTGACACCTTTGTTGAACCCTACTTACCACCTGTTATCATTTACAGCCATCAACCGATGAACAAGCGCCGATGACCGCCAGAAATGACACCGTCGCTTGCTTGATTAAGGAACTATCAGCGTAAGACGTGGCTTCTAACACCATGTGATTATATTTATGTGATTTGTATAGTTAACGGAATAGTGTATGAGCATATTTCATGTTTGTTAGTGGTTGAGCATAATTCTCGATGTTAGCTCTTATTAAAAGAAATAGATTGATTTATGCTTACAACTAGTTTAGTTGTGGAAATGCCATGCATTTAATTAAATCAATTTACGACTTATGTATTTGGTCTATATATAATGTTGGTTGTCATAAAAAGGAAATTTATTATGTAAATGAATAAGTTTTCTATTATACAGCTATGGATATACATTTGCCGATGATATCCTCTATAAGAAATAATATGTATATATTTGGAATTATACATATATATCTCCACTTAAGTTTAAAAGAGATTCGAATACCAAAATTTATGCTCTTTTATTATACTATAGTTGTTCAATGTTTAGTTTAACCTGTGTTGTTAAAAAGAAACCTTTTTATTTACACTTTTAATCTAAAATATAGGATGAGAGATATAGTAGCTATGGTGTTTAGTAATTCACCTTGTTGTTATAGAATGAAATTATTAATTATATATATATATGAATACATATATATATAATTAATGAGAACAATGTTTATATATACATATGTATTATGGTGTATTTAGTGAATGGGACCTTTGAAAATCCATAAGGATTATGAAGATGTATGATTAATAATATGAAAGGGAGTAGGATTTAGAATAAACTTAAGTTATAAATTAAATTGCTTATTGTGAGATATATTAATAAGGAATGATTGAATTATTTATTTATTGACTATTTATGTTAGAATAATATGATACGGACACCTTCATATGAAATGGTTAATGTTTTACCCTTTGTCTAACCTTGTTATGGAATGTTTTATGATATGGGTTTTTAGATCTCATCACTGGTAATTATGATTAAATTTAAATATATTAATTACATTTTATATATATGTTGTGGAGCAACATATTCCCATAGAAAAGTCAGAGCTGCGGTTTTTACTTCTTCATCCTCGACAATAATATTCCCAGCTTCTCGAACAGGTTAGAATTATTCTTCACTAAATTTGCTAGTATAAAAGTTTGAATTATATTCAAGGGTCATATACTTTGATGAGGAGTCTTGCATCAAGAATTTTATCGATTGGTTGTAAATGCTTATTTTTCTGAAATCAAGGCGATGACTTCACAGGTATGCACTACTAGTTTGTAATCATGCCTTGGATTGTAAAAAGAGAGAAGTTAAACTTACTTGAATTATAGAATCTTAACTGTACTCGAGTTACGAAAAGAACAAAAAAATTACATGCTTTGTTTATGAAAAATCGAGATTACACTTTTAGCTATAGTAAGTAGATGGCACTCTTGTATTTAATTATACTTTGGATTATGAAAAGAGAAAGGTTGCATGTAATATTGGTTTAGGAATGGATAAGTATGCATTGAAGAAACGAATTCGGAAGAGTTAATCCTTATTTTGAAATTCAGATATTGTTTAAAATATATGATAGTTATATGTAACCATAGAAAATGAAGAAATTGGGATTGAATATTGTATCCCTTATGTTGAAATGTGTTAGTGCTTTAAGAATTTTCGTAAAGGATGTACTTAATAGTTTTGTTGGATAGAAGAAATTTGTTGTAGACGATTTCAGTCACGATTACAATTAGTGAGACAAGAGAGAACTGTTATGGGGATTACTACACTATGAAATATGCGATTTGGTTATATTATCAATTATGCGATTTATACTTATATGAGGGTAGAAAAGAAGAAAGGAAATGTTATTATCAACTGTGGTTATGTTGAAGAAATGAATGTGAAAAGAAATTGAAAACTCACCATGGAAGCACATGAGACTTAACTTCGAGAGGAAGTTTTAATAAGAGGGGGTGTATGTAATGCCCGCCTTGGTGCTTTAACTGATTAGACTAATGAGGGTATGTAATGCCCCTAGAATGACTGTGGACCTTAAGGGCACCTCGAGTGACCTGACTGAACAAATTCAATACAATGGTCTTGTTATGTCTTAAATGATTGAGGAAAACCTGAAGATGTGAATGACGACAATAATTGATAAATGAATTAAGGAATTAAATTATATGTGTGGAGTGGGATAATTGATTGATTACTTCTTGCTTAATGATTAGCCTTGATTGATCAAGTCAAAGTGCAATAGGACAGTTACAGTCCTAGCTATGCGACTTGGGAGGACGCAACTGAGATGCGTCATAGCTTTCCATTTTATTCTGAACTTCAGGACGAAGTTCGAAATAAGTAGGGGTGTATGTAGTGCCCCTAGACTTGTGTAGACATTGAGGGCACCTGGAGTGGGATAATTGATTTATTACTTCTTGCTTAATGATTAGCCTTGATTGATCAAGTCAAAGTGCAGTAGGACAGTTACAGTCCTAGCTATGCGACTTGGGAGGACGCAACTGAGATGCATCGTAGCTTTCCATTTTATTCTGAACTTCGGGACGAAGTTCGAAATAAGTAGGGGTGTATGTAGTGCCCCTAGACTTTTGTAGAGATTTAGGGCACCTGCTGAGTGACCCGGCTGATTGAAACATTAATTAAATAACCTTTTGACCTTATTTTTGAGTATGTGTATCTGAACTGTTGAGGTAAATGAATAATTGCATATGTTAAACGATTAGCTATGACTATGGAAAATTATGTTGATGGATAATGCTTAACGACTAGCTGTATGGTGATTATGTATTTGGCGACAAAATATATACTTAATAAGATGAATGAGCAGTTTGAATAAATCATAAATGTTTAACAATGCTAGAGTTAGAAACCAGATGATGATTGTTGAGAACAGTGCTACTAATAATTTGTTGTGAGAAATGTGTGTAGAAACAAGTGAGACGGTTCACGAACGGACACACAAAGGAACATGGAGGGTCGTAGAGTACGGGTAAATCACACACAAGGGAAGCGACGACGATGTCGACTTCCGACAAGAATACCACGCATGAGCAGATAAGCATTGATCCGCTTGCTCAAGAGGAATGCGTGAGGGCGTACGAGGTGGGCCACGACGGAGCTGGTCACGTACGAGTTGAGGGGCGCGCAGTGAGAACGGACTCACTCCTCAGCGCCATTAGTCCCTAGATAGCATGTAGACGGAGGATGGATGGTAACGATTCCTAAAATCCCTACAAGAGTTCCCGCAAGTCAAAATGGAAAGATGGTGGCAGAAGGGCCCAACGATGCGGTACCCTGTCAAGAACGGAAAGAATGGACGCAAGGACCCAACGAGGTGGTACCATGCCAAGGAATGGAAACCATGGATGATTGGACCCGACGGAGTGGTGCCATGTCAGGGGATAAAAAAATTAAGGAACCAGGAGCCCAACGACGCGGCACCGTGATCCTAGTGAGTTTGATTGTTAAATTAAACTGCATAAAAACTTAGGAGAATAACTCTAGATTATTACTTAGCAAATGCATAACAATAGCTTAGACATTTGCACATGAATAGTTATTTTGTTGAGCATTTAAAATAATAGAAATTATTATTTAGGAGCAAAATAGATTAGACACCTAGTCAACTAAAAGCTAGGAGTTGATTAAAATATCTGGGGGACAAACTAGAGCAAACTTAGGGGTGTAGGTGCACTTCCCAGAGAAACTGACACTTGGATGGGTGAGTGTTTTAATTAAATAGTTAATTAAAAATATTTAATTATGCATGAAGCGACACGTGTCGCACGAGATTTTCCTTTATAAGCAAGGCTCAGGGAATGGGTAAAGGGCCCATAATTTGGACGATTGTCGTAATTTTTGAATGCCTCAAAGACTTGCTGCTATCTAAGGGTTTGGCTTAGAAATCCTGGTGGGAAGGGAAGCCCAAGCTGAATTTCTGAAATACTTGTGTGAGCTCTACGACCCAAAGCTCGGGGGAGGCCATGCGACTGAAAGCATGAGCCTATGGTTGGGTGGCGAAGCTAACGGTTGCTTCGCCTATGGTTAAACGAGCTTTGCTGGAGGGATCCTACGGAAGACGCAGACAACAATGGACCAGCTGGATCGGGTTGACAGGTTAAGGTTTCGCTTATTTTTGTTAAGTTATTCACTCTTTTATTTTATTTTTCCAATAACTATAATGGCTAATTTGGTTGTATGAAGTTGTTCAAGTTTCAGGTTCAGTTCAAGGGGACCCTAAAGGAGGGGTTCTACACAAGTTCATATGTCTTCAAGGTAGCTAAAAATATTGAAGTTCTGTTACAATTAATTAAAACCCCATTTCTCTAAATGAATATTCTAATCTCCGAAATGTCCCTTTGAAAATTATGTTCATGCTTGTCCATAATGATTCTTAGTTATTTCATTATATTTTTATTATTGTTTTCCCAATGAACATAACTAACAGTTTCAAGGGTATGATCATGGCTTCCCTGGTGCGTTGTTCTAAATGGACTCTGAATATATACATACTAGCAAGAATTTCCTTCCAAATGCAGGTGCAAGGCCATTTACTTAGACCATTCCTATGTCTCGAAAGACCCCAGCTAGAAACGATTAAAAAAACCCATTAACAATTAAAAAAAAAACAAATTTTTCCAAGTCTAAAGTTAAACATTGCATCCACCATATATTTATCAACAGCAACCCAAACTAATGCCCCCGACCGAAAAATAGATGTCGGGGACATAATAAATGATACTTGTGTTAAGCACACAATATTTGAATAGTGGGGCTCATTAAATCCGGATGTAAGACCCCAAACTTTCATAAAAGTGCATACATATTTGTTGTAGTGCCATATTTTGACATTTAGATGTTTTGTTAATTTTGACATGTAGAATTAAGATCACAATGCTCGAGATCATTTAATAGGGAAGACTTGGATGAATTGAAGAAGGATCTGAAAAGACATTTAATAAGGAAGACTTGGATGAATTGAAGAAGCATTTGAAAAGTACAAGTTAAATATGGTGTTGTTTAAATATTTTATGTAGGATCTGAAAAGTACAAGTTAAATATGTTAAATACAGTTAGGATCTGTAGGATCTGTAATGCAACCGTTTACTGTCAGATACAGTTAGTTAAATTTGTATCTTAGCTTGCAGCGCAATATAAGGTATATGCCGACCTAACATTGATGTTTAAAAATTTAAAAATATAGGGTTAAATTATATATGCTATCTCAGTCCATACATGGGTTAAAAATGAGTTATTTTGTAATATATTTCGCTATGAATTACCCGATAAATAACCCTTTAATATTTCGGATGGCTTACAGGGAAATATAAGGTATATGTCAAATAGTGAAGATGAGAACCAGATAACTATCATACTACATATGCAGTCCTGAAGATTAGAACCAGACGTTCTCAAGCAAAAATTCTGGTAACAGTTTTTGGGAGTACTAAAAAGCTTCAAAACAAAAACATAATCATTGAAAAACACTCTGAAGTATAAAATGCAGTGATGTAAAAGAGAATGTTTTATCATTGCAGATGCATCCTTGACCTATTGGTCTATGCAGTTGATAAACAAGCATTATTTCCCCTAATCTGCACAAAAGCGTATGCAAATTGGGTATTGATGGCAAGTATTAAAACCCCTGTTAGAGTTGAAACGCTCAGACCTATGGGATTTCTACAAACTCTTGATTCATGGATTCATAAGAGCAATTATGGGTTCTCTTGCTCGAAATTTCGATCCCCACACAATATTTGAATAGTGGGGCTCATTAAATCCATATGTAAGACCCCAAACTTTCATAAAAGCGCATACATATTTGTTGTAGTGTCATATTTTGACATTTAGATGTTTTGTTAATTTTGACATGTAGAAATAAGATCACAATGCTCAGGGTCATTTAATAGGGAAGACTTGGATGAATTGAAGAAGGATCTGAAAAGACATTTAATAGGGAAGACTTGGATGAGTTGAAGAAGGATCTGAAAAGTACAAGTTAAATATGGTGTTGTTTAAATATTTTATGTAGGATCTGAAAAGTACAAGTTAAATATGTTAAATACAGTTAGGATCTGTAGGATCTGTAATGAAACCATTTACTGTCAGATACAGTTAGTTAAAGTTGTATCTTAGCTTGCAGCGCAATATAAGGTATATGCCGACCTAACATTGATGTTTAAAAATTTAAAAATGTAATATAGGGTTAAATTATATATGCTATCTCAGTCCATACATGGGTTAAAAATGAGTTATTTTTAATATATTTCGCTATGAATTACCCGATAAATAACCCATTTAATATTTCGGATGGCTTATAGGGAAATATAAGGTATATGTCAAATAGTGAAGATGAGAACCAGATAACTATCATACTACGTATGTAGTCCTGAAGATGAGAACCAGATAACTATCATACTACGTATGTAGTCCTGAAGATTAGAACCAGACGTTCTCAAGGAAAATTCTGGTAACAGTTTTTGGGAGTACTAAAAAGCTTCAAAACAAAAACAGAATCATTGAAAAACACTCTGAAGTATAAAATGCAGTGATGTAAAAGAGAATGTTTTATCATTGCAGATGCCTCCTGGACCTATTGGTCTATGCAGTTGATAAACAAGCATTATTTCCCATAATCTGCACAAAAGCGTATGCAAATTGGGTACTGATGGCGAGTATTAAAACCCCTGTTACAGTTGAAACGCTCAGACCTATGGGATTTCTACAAACTCTTGACTCATGGATTCATAAGAGCAATTATGGGTACTCTTGCTCGAAATTTCGAATGTACCACAATAGATTACCGTAACATGGACAATTTCAAACCATAACCATCTATATTCTTCAAATAAGTATACTAAATGACTTTCAACAATGTTATGAGGATAATACCGACATACCATGTATCATTGTCTTAAATTGTTTCCCCACTATGAAGATGAGATAATATTGGAAGAGCGTGCCTTAACCACCCCCACCCAAGTCAAATCCAAGCACCAATACTCTATAGGAAAACTAATCAAAAACAAAGAAAACCAGCTCGTAAGAGCCAGTAGAAACCAAGTTCATATGCTAAAGATGGCTATCCCCTATGTGAGGCTCCTCTTCAAAGACATATCTTCATAAACATGTTGTTTCCAAAGCCTAGTCGAGCTTCAATGCATTGCCCCTTTGGACCAATTTTCCATAACTGAATTCCTTTCGTTTGCTGAAAAAATGGTCCATGTTAACTTAATTGGTGGCCTAATTAACTTATTTGGCTAAACATCAATACCGATAGCAGTCATCTACAACTGAAGACAACCAAGGAACAACTGCATGGACGAAAAAAAAAAAGACCTAAGCAAACAACGCCAACAGATAGCTTTATCGCAAGCTGATTTAAGGCGAAAAAACACAACAATTATTTGAACGCATGAACGCCATTAAAAACCAGAAGACAACAAAGGGTTCCATTTATCATGTCTTCGAAATCATTTATCATGTCTTCGAAATAAAAAAACCCTAACTAGAAGAAACCAATGAACAGGCTCTGTTACACTTGAAACCCTAAACCCTGTCTTTTCTTTTCACTTAAAAATTGCACAAAAAAATGCTTCATAAACATGATGTTTCCAAAGCCTAGTCGAGCTTCAATGCATTGCCCCTTTGGACCAATTTTCCATAGCTAAATTCCTTCCGTTTGATGAAAAATGGTCCATGTTAACTTAATTGGTGGCATAATTAACTTATTTGGCTAAACATCAATGCCGATAGCAGTCATCTACAACTGAAGACAACCAAGGAACAACCACATGGACGAAAAAAAAAATAGACCTAAGCAAACAACACCAACAGATAGCTTTATCGCATGCCGATTTAAGGCGAAAAAACACAACAATTATTTGAACGCATGAACGCCATTAAAAACCAGAAGACAACAAAGGGTTCCATTTATCATGTCTTCGAAATAAAAAAAACCCTAACTAGAAGAAACCAATGAACAGGCCCTATTACACTTGAAACCCTAAACCCTGTCTTTTCTTTTCACTTAAAAATTGCACAAAAAAATGCTTCATAAACATGCTGTTTCCAAAGCCTAGTCGATTTTCAATGCATTGCCCCTTTGGACCAATTTTCCATAACTGAATTCCATTCGTTTGCTGAAAAATGGTCAATGTTAACTTAATTGGTGGCCTAATTAACTTATTTGGCTAAACATCAATGCCGATAGCATTCATCTACAACTGAAGACAACCAAGGAACAACCACATGGACGAAAAAAAAATAGACCTAAGCAAACAACACCAACAAATAGCTTTATCGCATGCTGATTTAAGGCAAAAAAACACAACAATTATTTGAACGCATGAACGCGATTAAAAACCAGAAGACAACAAAGGGTTCCATTTATCATGTCTTCGAAATCATTTATCATGTTTTCGAAATAAAAAAAACCCTAACTAGAAGAAACCAATGAACAGGCCTTGTTACACTTGAAACCCTAAACCCTGTCTTTTCTTTTCACTTAAAAATTGCACAAAAAAATGCAGAGGCATACCTGGTCCAGCGAACCAGCGATGAGACTTCAAACCGGCGGAAAGCAACAGCTGCAGATATCGTCCAAACCGAGTAGACAACAACAGAACTGAAAATGATAGAGAACGCTGAACCGATAATGCCGATAAAATCACAAACAATCCACCATAAAACAGAACTAAATGTGATAGAGGAGGCTGAAGCGAGAACGCTGATAAAACCACCAAAAATCCACCATAAATTACAGCCGGCCATGCTGAAATAAATGCTAAACATAAATTCGCCATCGCATCCAAGGATTTTTTTTGTAAACACTATTCCCTCTTTTTGGACCAGAGAAACTCCGCCCTTGCCGCTGAATTTGCAACAGACAGTACATATGAAACTACGACCTCACAGCTGGCAAAACCACGTCGATATTGGACCAGAGGAACTCCGCCATTGCCGCCGAATTTGCAGGTGAAGTACCTCAGGAGCGGAAGGACAACCCACAGGAAACCTCTTTCCACACCGGAGCGGAAGGACGACCCATAAAAAACCCCGCAGCTGCTAAAACAACCCAGCATAATTGCATTAAACACCTCGAACGATGCACACAAAACCCCATACCTCGCATTAAACACAAAAAAAAACCACATTGAAATTGGACCAGAGGAACTCCGCCATTGCCGCTGAATTTGCAGGTGAAGGACCTCAGGAGCGGAAGGACGACCCACAGGCGAGCGGAAGGATGACCCACAAAAAAACCCGCAACTGCTACAACAATAAAACATCGAACCATGCAAACACCTCGAACCATGCACACACCATCGCATTAAACACCTCGAACCATTAAAGTCACTCTATCATACTTACTAAGTTACTCTTTACACAAATACTATTTTAAAGACTATCTTTATACCATCTCATAGACATAAAGACCGCAATCCTTACAATTACAATATCTGTCACACAGGGTATGGTGAGGGTACAAGATACCAGGTTCAAGATTGGTCATTAACTTCATGTAACCCTAGGTACCATTTATTTCAAAACACCAACAAAAGAACGGATCGGAAGAGGTCGACAGCTGGGAGCATGGAAAAGCGAGTAAGCTTAACGTAGAAGTTCTTGGACAGATGGTGCCATTCCAAAGGAGGATCGAAAGGCCATCCTAGTGTCCTACACGGTTGGTAGTTGGGAAAATAAGACACCTTTACTATCCCACTCAAGGTGTAAAGGATCGAGGAGGCCACCTCGAAAACGAAAAACGACACCTCGGTCACAGCATCCAAGGACAACCCACACCATGAGGTGTGACGCCATCGCGCCGCCACCTCCTGAGCCACAGCATCTGAGGCAGGCGTCACCGCGGACGGCCCTAATCAGAAGCTAACAAAATAACCCATTTGCAATTTAAAAAAAAACAAATTTTTCCAAGTCTAAAGTTAAACATTGCGTCCACCATATATTTATCAACAACAACCCAAACTAATGCCCCCAACCGAAAAATAGATGTCGGGGACATAAAAATCACTTCAAAATTATCAAAAGTTGTATTTATGAAGTTTAATTGAGGCTTCCACCAGAATATTTTCTTTTTTTCACAAGAAAATACTATATTTTATTAAATAATTATAAAAAGTATATGGACAAAGAAGTCTATCCATAAACATCCAAACCGAGCAGTCAAGAAGAACCAAGACCACCTCAAGTATCCAAAGACAGTGCCACAGCGAAGGTAGAAAATACACGGAATATACCAATCCCCCAAATGACTCCAACAAACAACATATATCCAAAATGATAGAGCCGAGGAAAAAGGGAAGAAAATACAAATAGACCACACTCAAGTAACCGCCAAAAAATAACTAAGGAAAAACTAATCAGCAAAAATGTTCCAGTAGCCCCTAGTGGGAGACAAGGAGCCTTCCAGGATCTCACAAAAAATCTGCCCGGCCGACGTCACAAGTCCCCGCTGAGAAAGAGAATCCGCCATTGAATTGTGTTCCCGGAATATGTAGATGATAAAAGTGTGCGGGCTATGGCTGAGAAGTATCCCAATTCACTATGATCATTGAATCCCCGCAATCTGCTCCAAGATAAAGTTGATCTTAGAGGATTAAAATAAAACGAGCCATAAAACCAAAAGCTCCCCTTTTATATTAATTCCACCAAAAGATTTTCGAGGTAACTTTCTTAAAAAGAATATGTAAAAAGTAAATATACTAGAATTTTGAAAGTACAATGTCCTGGAAGTCCTAGTCCCATTCATAGAATTCCAAAAATTCATGTTTGTGTTAAAATCATATTTTCATTATTCCCAAAAGTCTTAGTAGTGAAAAATGCATCGATACAAAATACAAGGAAAGGAAATAACTGTGGTATCAAGTGGTGAAGAGAAGGATATCATTCTTGATTCCGTGGAAAATTAGATGAGAAACTTTATGAAGAATGTACATAATGTCTATCCTATGGAGGATAAAGTAGTTGTACTAGCTTTTCTTTTATGTAAAGTTGGGCTTTTCTTTTATGTAAAGTTGGATTTTTGGGGAAAATTAGATGAGAAACTCTATTAGGAATGTACATAATGTTTACCTATGGAAAGTAGTTGTATTAGCTTTTCTTATGTGGAAAGTTGGTTTTTGGACAAAGGTCGTAATGTGGGAAGACTTTTGGATAGGTTATAGGAAGGATTTTAAGCTTTCAGGTGATATTATAATGGTTTTGGGGAATATAATTTATTATAGATTAAATCAAATAGTTGATTCCGATATGATTATAATATGGAATCAAAAATAAGTTTATGTGAAGAAACTGGGTTTCATGATGAGAGATGCAGATGTGGTTGTGGAAAAGGTCTTGAGGTTCAAATGCCCTTTGAAATCTTGTATATTCATTTGGTTACTACTCAACAAAAAGCTTTAACTAGAGAAAATCTCCAAAGAAGAAATACATAGGGTTCAAGGCGGTGTATATTGTCCAAAATAAGTTGGGAAACAAATTGTCTTCTCATCATGTGTTGTTCATATACGAAACACAAGTGTGGGAAGAAGTTAAAAATTTCATTGACTTAAAGGATGTCTGGTGAGTCAACTCCATTGAAGGTCGACTAATAAACTAGTGTGAAAATGAAAATGACAAGAACTTTAGCACACTACTTTTGATTATTGCTTGAGGTATATATGGTTAGCAAGGAACAAAAGCCTCTTTGATAAGAGGTTATATATGATATTCAATGTGTTGCTCAAAGGTTAAATATTTTGGCCAATTTCAAACAAGTTAAACAAGCCAAACCATCTATATAGATTATTGAGGAAATCTATAGATAAGTTTGGAGCTTAGGTCTTTTTATGGAACTTCACAATGCCACCATGTTGGACATAGGTTGCACTCTTTGTAGGTTCCCAAATCAAAATGGGTTTGGGGGGTGATCACCTCCCTAGATGGGGGGTTTCAGGGGGGCAATAGGGCCCCCATGTAACAGCCTTAGTCCTTAATGGGTGTTATTAACTAATTTTAATCTAAATAATTTCTTTTATAACGTCATGTTGATTTGAATTATGCATGTAAAATTTATTGTATGGCATAATTTCTAAATTATTAAGTACAATTGCAATCATTCTCTATTATTTAACTCACAATACATGTTTCAACTAGAATTCATCTAATCTAACCAATAAATTTTGCTACTTCTACAATTTAATTGAAACAAACTAAATCAAAGCAAGAAGTAGTAGATTACATACAAAAAACTTTATAATTTAGAACTCTAGTTTAGACCTTTGAAATAGCATATTGTTACTCAAATTGGGATCAGTCCTTCCAACCAACTAGTAACTTATAGTTGTATAGGTCTAGGAAACCCATGGGTTTCTTGACCCTTCATGTCTCTAGTCTCAATAGCAACAACAACCAATAACTCTATGAAATCTTATAGTCATTTTCTAAACTCAGAGTCCAACTCTCAACCTTCAAATCGCAAGGTTCCCATCTCTTAGTACCTAGTGTTACGAAGAAAAACTTCCTATATTGGCTTGGGGTAGACCACAACAGACAGATGAACTCAAGAAAATAAACTCATTTCCCAACATATGCTATACAAATGTAAATGCAGATAAACAACATAGAGAGCCTACCTCAATCCTGACATTCGATGAAGAATTCCGTTGAGCTCTCAAATCACAACACTTGAACCTACAGCTTAGTCTCAACAATAAATTCAAACAAGTGCATATGATATATAAAAGATGTTAGCATATACAATAGCATAATCCATGATATATATAAGCAAATGTGCCCAATGATAACAAACAATCATTCACAATATCAATTGGATGAGAAAATGAGTATTTCTATTAATATGAACAAGAAGTACAAGATACAACCTCATGTTGGAAACTCATCTGAACCAAGAACTGGGTCCCTCCACTTGTGCCTCCACCACTTCAATCCTCCATACAATGGCAAACTCACGAGCAAAAGAATGAATCCTTCACAAGATATGAAATATTTTGGGAGGTAAACATAAAAGGTTCACAACAACTAGGATCAATGGATGTAGACTCAAGCAAGGCAAAATTTCGATAGAGTTTCAATGCTCTTCTCTTTCTCCTCTCCTTCCATGCATAATGGCTCAATATATAACCCTCCAAAGGCAAGTGAAAGGTCGGATCGAGTCATTTCGAGAGACATGGAGGGCCAAAGGTCACAATGGCTACTTTTTGGAGTGAAAAAGGGAGATTTTACTCTCTTTTACCAATTAACTCGATGTATGGGGGTTGTAATGGTGCAACCTGCGTATGTGCGAGTTGCATTGAAGCAGCTCGCGTATAGGAGTAAAAATAGGGAAAAAATGGTTCCTGGAGGATAAAAAGTCGCTATGAGTCCATGAATGGATAATGGAGGCCAAGGAGTGCTAATGCTCACAAGGTGGCAAACTATGGTGTAACAGATGCCCCCTAATGTGTGAGGTCAGAGAAGGTACTACGATGGCCGAAATACATTATAAATCTCAGAAGTGGAGTGGTGGAGACACAAATGGAAGGAGTACCCCACTCATCACAATACAATGATGTCTCTGCATACATATCGGTACAATACATAGCAATCTGATATAATGGCCATGAATAGGCAGTATATAATGAATACATGTCATGAATGGTCATAGCCATGACCCATATACAGTAAGATATGGTCTCCTGCTAAAGAGGAAATAATTGATGCAGACTGATGGTACAAACTGCTGATGTATGAGAATAATCTCCCATAGGTACAATCACAATCACAAGTAGCATATTGAATGCCACTGAAGTCTGGGTCTTCTACACAAACCGTCTACTGTGCATGTCCATCAAGTGAATAAGGGTACTGATGTCGAACCTGATGTGACATCGTCTAATTCTGGTCATTGATGTATATCGTTAACAGACGCGAGATAACCCACCAATAATGAAAACGGGAATCAAGGCACTGAATACATTCATCAAAGTGTGAATAGAGGTGTTGAGGTCGAACACTTTGACGAATCCATCGATCGGGGGACATTAGTGAATTCCCAACTATCGATGGCGAGAGGACCAACCACTAATGACTGCAAGTCTCAAGGTACTCAATAGGACTCTAATCTCGATTCCATAATAAATGAGTTTCAATCAATGGAATGAGATTCGTTCGAAGGAGGGAATTAATGGATCCCCCATCAATGATCACAAGGTAGCAACTAGTCTGAAAGATTTGGAAGAACTCAAACGAACAGGATGAACACCATATGTGATCGAACTAAACTCATAAGGGATGGACGACATGCAATATTCAAGAGATATGAGGAGTGGCCGACTCTGGTTTCAGGACTTCCTTTGAACAAGAGCATGAGCATATGGATAGACTTAGGAAGCATAGACTCAACCCTGGACACTGATAATACTTTGTGACGCATGAGGCATCAACAAAGGCTCCATAACGAATGGAAGATTAACTAGTCGGTGGAGTGATATCTGAGAGACGAGTACAGCTTCCTAAGGTCATACTAATGTCTCGACTCATGATACATGGAGTGGAGATGGATGCTCTATTCAAAGGCGACACGACAACTTCCAATAGAAGGTAGTAAAATTTCTCATCCGTCTTTTTAAGTTATATGATTTTTTCGGTCTTTTTCATATTATAAAGCTTGAAAAATAATAGAATTGATTATGATACAACAATGAGGGAACGAGTGTCATGGGAAAGCGAACTAGTTCCAGGCAATGGAACATACCTATGCTCAATGCAAGGAAGGATGCACAAGATGTTGACACTCGGGGGGGTGTTCCCTCAAGGTAAGGGTCATCAAGCTACGAACTATAAGTTATAGCTCTGCTTGGCTCGGAAGGCAAAGTGCTTATGAAAATGGCTAATAACTGAGAAAGTGAGAGCCGGCACAAGGCTCAAAGGAAAGAAGGATAATGCAATGCATTCACAACTCAACATAAAAGGGGAGTCCTTTTTCGTAAAGTTAGTCTCCTCACCCGAAAAAGTGTAAAACAATGAGAGGAGAACTCTTCTAGTCACGTATGACTAGAGTATACCTTTTTTGTAATTAATCCACAAAGGTCCAAAAAAGGGGTAAACTTATACCTAATTGAATGTCGCTTCAAATCCTTTAATGAGTCTAAAATGACAAGTACACTCGGCAATCTTGTTTGATTTGAAAAAGTCTAACAAGGGCTTACAAAAGACTTTATAAAAATATTTTCCTTAAAGGTTTAACGAGCCCAAAAAAGTAAACTCCCGACCTCCTTACTGTTTTTAACGAGCTCAAAGGAGATATGGAAGAATGCTCATAACCTCCTTACTATTTTTAACGAGCTCGAAGTAAAGGTGGAAGAATGCTCGTAATGTGAGTAGACGAGTGTCAGGGACACGTGGAACTAGTTCCAAGCGCATGGAACAAAGCTATGCATAATGCGAGGAACATGAGCAAGATAAGGACACTCGGGGTGTGTCTCCTCCAGTTAAAGGATGTGAAATCAGAAAGGCAAAGTGATACACAGCTTAACAGAAATGAGATCAGAGATGGAGGCTTATGTAACAATCTAAAAGCATGGAAGTCAGCATCAGGATCATTAGCGCAAGCGGGGTCAAAATAAATGCACATGCGACTTAAACACAAAAATGGGAGCCTTATTAGGGATGACCATAAATATATGAGAAATAAAGACATGAGGCTTCTTCTCAAAGTCATGGTAAATCTAAAAAGGCTCACGATCCTATGACAAAAACTTAGCATGGGCACCAAAATGACATAAGGGTGTTGACTAGGGTGACCCATGTTAGGTAGGCTCTATTGTCGGACTGGTGCACAATGCATATAAAGATGGATAACACACCAATGTCCAACAGGTTCGACCCTATGGCGAATTCAGATGGGAAAAGGTTCAAATGCATCATAACAGCGGGGAAGCCTAAACCTATATGCAAGGTTCTGAATATACCCGACATGATCAAACAAAGTGTCAAAAAGGACCAGTAAGCAAGCATAAGTCCAGCTAAGAATCCTGTCTCCAAGAAACATTAGTACCAAGATCATATCTAAAACATATGTAAATAAAAATCCAATACAAGTCACTGTGGTAGAAATACTTTCATCTTTCTTAATAAGATCAAGGTTGGGAAGGAAATAAGATCTATGATGAAGGTCCTCCCAAGGCTTGTCATTGTCGTTCATGGCCTCGATAATGGCCTCATCTGAAGGTAAAGTATCATCAAGGCAGTCATGTGAACAAGACGAGTCCACTACCCATGCAAGCAGCATAACAGGATCTTCTTCCTATGTCCCTAAAGAAGAGAGATCTGACTCTGCAATTTTGTTGAATATCATGATAAGCAAGCTCAGCTGCAGACAAGGGCATGGCCATTCCGATGTGCAAAAAGTCTCCCGACGAGGAACTCGTGGAAGCTAGAGTCCATGGATAATTAAATTATGATGTCCAGAATGGTACAGGACACAACGATGAAGGAGCATCATCGGAGATGGTTCCTATAAAGGAGATTGGTGTAGGAAATCAAAAGATCCCATCAAGGAGGAATATAAGCCTACACCAACATTCCCAGTTGTCGGTTGAGAATTTTCAATTTGAGGGACTGCAGATCCCTGCGATGCTACGGAATTAAATGATAGTTGATTGATCATCACAATCTTTCATTCATTGGGAAAGCAGATAACTATGAAAACAGAAGATATGATTGTTTTCATAGCGTAAATCCAATTCCAACCTAGTAAAAGGTTGTAGTCGATGGGCGCATCAACCACCTCGACTTCTATAGGCACGGATTTCCCACCCAAGTGGACTTCAAGTGAGGGGAGAATACCATGCGGCTTGAAAGACCTACCGTCAAATGTTGTAAGCAAGGTCGTAGAATTCAACAAAGGGGGCGAGCCAAGAGCCTTCCAACAAGATGAAGAAATTACTGAAGTAGACGCACCTTCGTCAACGACGGTATGCTTAACAATAATCTCTAGGAACCTAACATGAACTTGGAAAGCTACATGATAGGGTAACCGAGGCTAAACATCAGTAGTGTCAAACTTGATGACATTCGGGCTATCAAAATCTAGGGCTCCTAAAGCAGATAAAAGTGTGTTCCTTTCCGAAGGTAAAGCCTGAAGTACTTCGAGTACCCACATAGCACATGGGGTTTGGCCCAAATCTTCCACAATTGAGTAGTTCTGGGCAGCTCAGGCATTAGGATTGTGTCTCAAGCGCTTAAGGACACCTTTCGATACCCGCAGCATAAAATTGGGCTTCTCGATATGCAATGGAGTCTCGGGTGGAGGGGGCTCATTCCCCAAAGAAGGTTGTGGAGCTCCATAATCATGTGAGAGATTAGAAACAAAAACCTCAGATTTAACCATGTTTATGCATCCAAAAGTGTCATCACGGGTAGAAGAATTCGAAGTTTCATTAGTCCCATGACCAGCGGTGGAAGCACCAGAAGCCATATTCTGATGACGAGGGAGGGGATTTGTCAACACAGCTCAGCTCTATGCAATGTGGTTCGATGCTTCCTCCATACGAGGACACAAATGTGTAAGGTGGTCATCTGAGCAAAGTTTACAGGGAAACTTCACCTTATGTCTAGGCTTGCAATCCCCACCAACATTTCTGCCATCCCGAGGGGGGTTAGCGTTTTCTTTCTTACTCCTATTGTTCCCACCCCTACAGTTATTCTTCCCCTTCTTTTTTCCACCAGGTTGTTTGTTACCGGATGGGTTCGCCGATTGCACAGAATGTACATCGGACGATTGGGTGGAAACAGATGAGGTAAAATCTTGTCCAAAAGTAGACTAGTTAAAAGACAGATTATGCACTTGATTTGTAACCATATCTACGGAACGAGCGCTTGTGGAACCAACAATGCCATCTGCATGCAGTCCAGGAACGGGATTGGGCTCATGTCTTGATCGCAGCGCTTTAGGTATAATGTCATACAAAATCCTAGATTGAGCATAGACTAGGTCTAATTGCTGGGCTTTGAAGATGGCTTGTTCCTTAATCATAATTCTGGATAATGAAACATCCTTCAAAATGTAAAGGAGGAAAGACTTGAGGAACCATTCTAGGAGAAAATCAGGAGGAATGTTGGCCTTCACTAACCTCTTCCGTCAGCGCCATTCTTGAATATGATTAGAAATATGTGTGGCCTTATCCTAACGGAAGGTGGACAAGATTTCGGTGCCAGTGTCATAACGAACCAGAAACTAGAAATGGTTGAGAAAAACAAATCCAAATCATAGAAGCTCTTGTAAGTGCCCCCAGTAAAATCGACATACCATTTCGCAGCTGCCCCCGTAAGGGTGCGTTGAAATAGACTCAAACGAATAGAATCGTGGTTCAAGGAATTCGAGGAGCACCATAAATGGAAAGTGGTGACGTGATCACCTGGATCCTCACCCTTCTTCTCTTCAAACTTCGGAACATCAGAAGGGAGCTTGGTGTGAACTAGGGGCCATGTAGAATCAAGACACAGCGGATCATTTGTGAGTTTAGAAATATCGTGCAAGTTTAACCTAGCAAGGAATGGGAGCTAAGGCTGCAAAGCTTGATTATAAGCTCCCAAAAGAGATTGACTTTGCAAGACTGAGGGTGAGACTATGTTCATCGAAGTTGACACCTGAGGTGCCGACGAACTCTGATAGAAACTGTGACCATGACCAGAAGGATGATACGCTCCTCCAAACTAACAACTCATATAAGGATGCAAGGGTATGTGCATGGAAGCGATTCCATAGGAGGGAATGAGATAATGGTTAGGATCTGTTAAATAACCATGAAAATTACTCCCATAAGAATGGGGCCCCAAACTAATTGAGTAAGGTCCATAAGAAAATGGTACATTCCCACTCCACGGAACCGAGGATCTAGAATGAGGAGGATGTTTTGGGATCATATAACCATTCGTCGGTGGAGGCATATATGTAGAGGCATTCGGGTTAACGGATGGAATATAATTCATAGATCTAACGCCTATCGTGAAACCTCCACTCGAGAAAGGATTCACACTAACACTAGGGGCTAACGAAAGAGGAGGCCCTCCTCCAACATTCGAAGAAAATGGAGGGATGTGACCACTCCCAAACTGATAAGAAGTATAAGGGGGTAGAGTTCCCCCAATCCCAATTCTAGAGCTAGCATGACTACCGAACATGGTGGGAGTAACATTCGGCATAAAACTGGGCATACCCAATGAAAAAGGATCTGAGGTCGTAGAGACGGATGTAGAACCAAAACCCGATGCACCCGTAGATGAACTATACGGAATACCCGATGACCATGTATCATCGAACGGGTTCCTACTAGTGGGTTGGGATGTCCCAAACCTAGGAGGAGTGTTGTGTGATGAGCCTCCCCCCATCCACTCCTTGGAGTGCAAGGAGGAGAGTTTCTCTTCGTGCCAGAGGATGGAGTCGAGGGGACTCCCAACGTGCTAGCTGAGGAACTCATAATGGGATCTCTTTGAAGCTCGTGAGATGTGAATGAAGGACAAACGATAGTCCTTAGACGACTCTTGCGAAGAGACTGTGACGGATTGCTAGTTGGTAAACCATCCAATCCGAATAGATCGGCGAAGAGGCAGATCTCGATCCATGATGACTTCAAAAATTCAACAACAAAAAGTGTCTCCTAACGGCCCACTAAATCGTCACAGAGCACACACATAAAAGAAACTATAGCCAAAATGCACACAACAGGGGACTGACTCAAGGGACATCTCGACACTATAGTCGGTATGTCTTGCCTAATAGAGGCCTGAGACTCCCAAACTATAATCGGAGGTAACAAAATCAATTATAAGGTCCCCCTCAGTCTTCAATGTGTGAACACAACTGTGTTGTCCGACCCTTATCTGACTCAGGACACTCACATAATAACAGTTGTAAATGCCCTATGTGGTACCTAGGTAAAGCAATTATGGCCACCACGTACAACCAATTCTCAGGCGAACAGTCGCAGGTGGGATCTGTCATATGGGCAGGGTAGCTAAGCCCAAAACTCAAGAGGGTCAAATCCCCCAAGAGTCCCCAGATATAAACAAATCCTGGATATATCTCCCACGTTCAACAAGTATTGGAGGGCTATCTCCGCAACCAACCTCCCGTGACCTCATTCTTAACTCTGGTGTGAGTAGAGCATCCTGAGAACACCGATGTATACCATGGTTTCACCACTCCCTGGTCAGACACATAATGTTTGTCTAATAGTCTTGGATTGTTAACTCACACAGGATCTATTCGTAGACTCTAAACCTATACTAGTTGGTGCACCCTAGAAAAGAAAATGTTCTAATCAATTCTTTAATTAAGTGTTAATTTTATTGGTTGTGATTACTCAAAGGGATATGGTCGTGAAACTAGTTATGTGAGATGAATCAATAAAATGCACACCCAAAAAACACTAGACTCTTATACCAATGGAAAAAATATGCCACTAAATGACAGTCAAACCAAAGTTTTTTTTTTAGAAATAAAATGCAATCTCTTAAATATTTCATGTACAAACAAGCCCTAATGAAAGCACAAGCACTCTAATGCAAAATTCAAATACATAAAGCGATATGTTTTTGTATTTTCACTATAAATGAATGAAAATGCAACAATTTTGTTTTGTATTTTCAATATAAATGAATGAAAATGCAAGTAGAATCAAACTTTTCATAAAAGAATGCAAAGAATGCAGTGTAGATAACCTAGCAAACTCCAAAAACCAAGACTCAGCTAAGCCAATGAGCTATAAAAAAGAAAAATGGTTAGAATACCAATTTCTCAAAAACAAAGAAAGAGGAGCTTCCAGTCACAAAAAGAGGCAAGGAACAGTCAGGACATAGGCCTAGAAAGACCTAGGAACACCCAAAACTCACCCAGCATCAACCAAACACCAAGAATAAGGTTAAACTGGAGTTGTGCATGATTGTTTAGTAAACAATTACATATGTACGCAGGATAGTGAATTATCTGTAGCGTGTACACGTGGGTAAACCACAACAAACTCGCGTACAGAGAAAGGTAGGTGACCAAAAAATGAGTGGGAAGGCAAAAAAAAAACTCAAGATTTTCCTATAAGAACCTAACGACCTACCAACGACACAGAACTCGAAAGAATAGAGACCCAAAACAAGGAAAATTTCCCAAAAACCCCAAATGGAGGCTTCTCCCCAGTGGAGTCACCAATTTTGTTATGGAGAAAAACTTCCTATGGCTTGGGGTAGACCAACACAGACAGCTGAACTCAAGAAAATAAACTAATTTCCCAACATATGCTATATAAATGTAAATGTGGATAAACAACATAGAGATCCTACCTCAATCCAGACATTCGATGAAGAATTATGTTGAGCTCTCAAATCACAACACTTGAACCTACAGCTTAGTCTCAACAATAAACGCAAACAAGTGCATATGATATATAAAATATGTTAGCATATACAATAGCATAATCCATGATATATATAAGCAAATGTACCCAATGATAACAAACAATCATTCACAATATCAATTGGACGAGAAAATGAGTATTTCTATTCATATGAACAAGAAGTACAAGATACAACCTCCTGTCAGCAACTAATTTGAACCAAGAACTAGGTCCCTCCACTTGTGCCTCCACCACTTCAATCCCCCATACAATGGAAAACTCACGAGAAAAAGAATGAACCCTTCACAAGAGATGAAAGAGTTTGGGAGGTGACCATAAAAGGTTCACAACAACTAGGATTAATGGATGTAGACTCAAGCAAGGAAAATATTTGATAGAGTTTCAATGCTCTTCTCTTTCTCCTCTCCTTCCATGCATAATGGCTCAATATGTAACCCTCCAAAGGCAAGTGAAAGGTTGGAACGACTCGTTTCGAGATACATGGAGGGACAAAGGTCACAATGGCTTCTTTCGGAGTGAAAAAGGGATATTTTACTCTCTTTTACCAATTAACTCGATGTACGCGGGGTGTAATGGTGCAACCTGGGTATGCGCGAGTTATATTGAATCAGCTCGTGTATAGGAGTAAAAATAGGGGGAAAAGGGTTCCTGGAGGACAAAAAGTGGTTCTAAGTCCATGAATAGATAATGGAGGCCAAGGAGTGTTAATGCTCACAAGGTGGAAAAATATGGTGCAACACCTAGTGCCAAGTTCCCTCCACCAAATTCTTCCATTTACGCAAGGCTTCAAAAATTCTTAAGTCTCTCACCCCCTCATCCTTCTTCCATCCCTCCCTTTGTACACTTCCCCACCACCCTTGTAACCTCAAGAGGAGTGGCTACCCCCATCACTAGGAAGGCCTCAAAATAATAAAATAATACTCCATATTCTTGAAATCCCACCCACACTTAATAAAAGTATAGTACACTACAATAAGATGAAAATGAAATCCGATCCTAGAAATATTCATGGATAAGTCTTTAAATGAAAGGAAATGAAATATAATTCTAAATGAATGCAAATTTTCTCCCATAATAAAATGAAATATTACTTGAAATGAAAAATAAATTAATCAACATGAAGGTTAATTCATAAGGACACAATTTAAGAGTATACTACACTCATCATGCATCAAACCATTTACTATATTAGTTTAATAGCTATTGTATCTTGAAATTATACTATTGTATGCATGCAATGTATGTATGTGTAATTGGTGCAAGCATAGCGTGTGCGTGTACTAATGATAACAATCATCACCTTTAATGCATAATTCCTATATGATCTCATATAAGCATGCAAGATAGTAATTCAATAAAACACAGCAGCAAAAAGCTCACTAATTAAGTCGAGATACTTCAACATTAACTAAACATTACCCCAAGATTATTATAAGTGAATTCAGCAAGCAATTAACACAAAATTAACTAAGTACAGAATAAAGGTGGCATATCTAATTCCCCAATGACATTATTAACTACTCTTAACCATTCTTTATCACTAACCTACTTCCATCTTCCACATCATATCATTTACTATGTTGGAATATGCTAGAACTAAGTACAGAACTCTATACATTATAGGATAGATTTCATCAACTATATTGGCCTAACCCCAAATAAAACCCATAAGTAAAAGTGTCAACTATATTGACCGATCTTCCCTAGTAGGAAATCAATAGTCTTCATTACACAACTTGGGGAGTGTGGCTTATCACGACCCTCCCGCAACATTAGGTAACGACGGGTAATACCTCCATCCCTCTTGATAGAACAAGAGTCAACACTCTAACAGTTACGATACTGAGTTGTTGTTGTTGTTGTTGTTAAGGCCACGTCGCGAATGACTACTTTGGGAAATTGTGCTTCTTGTAAAACCTACACTTTCCCACACACCATAACAATATTAAACTAATAAATAAGCTAATAATATATGCTTCATAACATAACCTTTCTTCTTTGATGTCAATGACATCTATGTCACTTTAGTACCCCAATTATCTTACTATCACTTATCCCACTTGACCTGCAGGTTAGTTACGGTACACAATATCGTGCGTAATCATTTAATTGTTTATATGTGATTATCATGGCATTAACCAATGAATAATGTAAACAAAGTGGTTTGTTTAACATGTGCATGCTACCTATTGTTTCATTTCAAAATATAATTTAAATGGGTATCTACGTACCACATTTATCCATTTAATTAGAATGATAAAAGGAAATCACACCACTTTCTTCTTTTACAACATAAAAATTAAGTTTTATATAAGTAGGTGCATAAGTCCACAACATGGTTTCCTCAATCTAGTTGAGTTCAACGGATAATAAGCAAAGAAATATAAATAAGGTCATAACGCAATTTAACTATGGAACATAAAAATTAATTTTTATATAAGTAAGTGCATAAGTCCACAACATGGTTTTCTCAATCTAGTTGAGTTCAACGGATAATAAGCAAAGAAATATAAATAAGGTCATAATGCAATTTAACTATGGAAGTCAAAATGGGGTGTTACCTACACCTATTCTTCAATAAACTTCGTCCCAAAGTTACAGTCAAACTATCATGTGTAAATAAATAATTTAAGAATCATTTAACTCAATCCTGCTGAAAAATCTCAATAATATAATTAGAATATTTAAAAATTATAGTCAAATGTCATCAATCTTAGGTTCATAATTTCTCGTCCTTCACCAAGATGCATGAAGTCACCTTATCCAAGCATGTTCACAAGTCACACAAATTTAACTTAGCATGAAGTAATCAAGATATAATAAATGCTTGGAACTACTAATTACGCCGTAGGCATTTCACTGTGGAGAAGCATAACCATCCACGTCGGTTAGATTCCTCACTCATAGAGTGAATGGAATGCTGCCACGTGGATGGATGCTACCACCGTTGGATCATTCTTCAGCAGTTTTGTTATCAACGAGTACTCGCACTTAATTGGGCACTAAATGCTTCCAGGACATGTTTCGTTTTTGTCTGTTGGATGGCGACGGTTTCAACATTGGTAGTTGCTTCTTCTTCTTCTTCTTCCTGAAGGTTCATGAGCCAATGTTTGGTTTTTGTCTGTTGGATGGCGACGGTTTCAACATTGGAAGCTTCTTCTTCTTCCTGAAGGTTCATGAGCTTCTCAAGTTGTTCCTCCGAATCAAGCTTCCCCGTGAGCGCTCTACCCTGCAGGTTTTGAAAAATGATTTGTTACGCCACCTTATACCGTCATGTTACCGAGGTTTTTTCTTCTGTAGTAGTGCTCCATATGCTCTTTCCCAGCCTGCACACACAATACAAAAGGGGATTGCTATCAACCTTAGCATACAAAAGGCCTAAATTCTTAGATTTACTAACATCTATTAGGGTAATACATCAGTTAGGGCATCATTATGAACAACAGTTGTACCCTCAGACATACGTATGCACTAGAATGTTTATGGTTGCAGAGACAAGGCCCATCACCTTGTAATAACATTGGTAATAGACCGAACCCTCAGACATACGTATGCACTAGAATGTTTATGGATGCAGAGACAAGGCCCATCACCTTGCAACAACATTGGTAACAGACTGAAGGCTGGAAGTAGCAGTATATGCACCACTTGTAAGCATTTTGTGGTCTTGATTATGAAGGAGCAGCCTGCTAACCTTATGATAGCTTCAACACCTACCAACACAGACAAAATGTTGTAATCGATAAAAAAAAAAGTTAAATCACCAAAATAATTTGATTAAAATAAACCAAAGTTGAACCCGTGAATCTATAACCTACTGTCAGAAATAAGGAAGGCATTGTTGACACCGAAAATTGGAAGCCGGTCCATTTACATAGATAGCATAACCTGTGGTCGCCACAGCTAGGAGAGGGTGGTCATACTTTAGGGAGGCAAGGTTGTTGATTTCAGTATAAGATTGACAAAACCGTGGATGTGGGAGTTTGAGTAAATACCAGGTTGCTTCATGATATAGCTCGAAGAACGGCCCTTGCGCCTCAAGGCACTCACCAAAGATATAAAATCCCAAACCAAGAGGACGTCGAGCCACCCTCCAATATGCTTGGGTCCTGGAAAAAATGCGCATGGAAGGAACAATTACAATGTTTCCCCTACTCAAGAGATCTTCCAACAAGCACCTAAAGGAGCACGGTTGAGGCCGGCCTGGTAGCCACCACTGAAAGGGAGAACACACCCACGAGTTGAAAGGGAGACCAGGCCCGCACATGAAGACTAAGCCTCTTAAGAGGATGGATTTAAGGCTTGCATGCAACCCACGCGGCTTGCATACAGCCAAGGGCCCCCTCATGGCTCCCTAGGGCCGATTGGGCGATGGCGAGGTGAAGGACGAGTGGACCTTCGTGTGGGATAGAGCATGGGAGTTGATTGACGGGTGTGAGTGGAGAATGGGAGCAATAGATGGTGATAGGGGGAATTGATGGTGGTAGTTGGAGCAGAACCCGTGGAAGGAGGCCAAGAGAAATGGTAGGTGTAGGGTAGTGGAAAGCAAGGTGGCATGGAGGTGGCGGAGGAGGCAAGTGGGAAGCAGGACGGTGGCACGGTGAGCGAGGAGGGTCGAATGCCTTTTAGAAATACGGTATTGTATTTTTACCATCATTGGAATTTCTTCTGATTATCAACTTTTTGAGAAGGATCATGGCAATAGGCAGTGGTGGCCATAATGAGAGTTCTTTAGAGGAAACTCCTACCTGGGTTGTCACAGTTGTTTGTTCGGCCTTTGTAATCATCTCCTTACTTATTCAATAGGCTATTCATCTTGTTGGAACTGTAAGGATTACTTAGATCAATTTTCTCCAAATTTTGGTATTCAACAACATAGCGCACTGTTAAATTCAAGCTCGACGATCTGGATTTGCCTTTCTTTATTGAAGTTCATAATAATTTGGAAAACATATTCCCTAATCTGTAGATAAGAGGAAATTTTGACATAGATTCCATATGTCAATGTATAATGATTAAGACTTAAGTAACAGTCTTAGTTCAAGTTTTGATTGTAATAACAGAGTATCTTTCTGTCACTATTTTTGCAGTGGCTCTCCGGGTACCATAAGCGGGCCCTATATGACACAATTCAAAACCTCAAAGAAGGTAGACTTAATTTGTTAGAGGCTAAGGTTTTGAAAATATATGTTTAAAATGGATTTGTTTTTATTCTACTGTGGCTCGTTTCAGCATTTCTAAATTGAATTTCAATGTAGAGTTTCACGTAAACACGCAAATGTAGCAAGTCTATCTTTTAGCATCTCGTCGAAGTTCTGAAATTAGCATTTTTGGATTGCAGAATTGATGCTTATGGGATTCATCTCGCTTCTACTGACAGTCGGACGGAAGCCCATTTCTAAGATTTGTATTCCAGAAGGAATAGCGAATAGTATGCTTCCATGTCACAAGAGATAATCACCGGCTACTGGTAGTGATCATTGTTCCAAACATGTAAACACCAAAATCTATCCTAGTCTTATTATTCAAAGTGTATTCGATTTTTTCGATCCATTTAGGGGTTACTTAGATCGTTTTAGTCCATTTGATGTAAATTCAAGATATTTATGACACTTTTTTTTTCCTGGAAAAAAAAGCGTAATTTCATTTCATCTTAAAGAGTATGAAATTTCATTGATCATCTTCACTCTTTGAGAGTGTCATACTATACCAAAAAAAAACTATCTGAGTACTGATAACTGGGAATATCTTGATGTTCTCACCACGTGAGCATTAACATCATTTTACAAAAAATATACAAAGTATCTGTGTTGTACCGATATCATAACCTTTACATAAAGTTCAGAGCTGTATCAAAAAAAACTTAAGAGTATAACTAAGACATTTAATTGCCTCATTACATCCAAAATCTGCAAATTCACAATTCTAGAACCAAAATAAGCAACATCATAGGATCTATCAAATCTTCATTCTATAAACGGACAGTGGTAGAAGTCCCTGCCAATCCCTACCACAAATTCTCTAATTTTCCAAGTCCCAACCCCCAGTAACAGCCCCTCTTTCGAAGCCCTGTCCGCTTCTGAGTTGTTTTCTCAAAAAATATGCCTACAAGTAAAAGTATCAAAAGTGTGAGTGGCATTCTGAACTTGTTCCAGAACAGAAGAAATCCGCCAATTGTTGCACTGTTGAGAACCAGTGACCCACTTAATCACATTTAAATACCAAACACAGAAATGTTCCTAAGACCTCGTTCTAAAGCAAAAGAGATAAGATATCTTAGGCTTAAAATATCCACCCAATTGTTACACCCCATCCCAAATCCCAAACACATCACATAGAAATGTTCATTAGACAAGAAGAGGAGTGCTCCTCCCCCACACTGATCATTCTGACAGGCCCCATCAAAGAAACCCCAAGGCTGCGAATAGTCAATATCCACAGGTTGTATAACACGGGCGGGTGAAGTATTTTTAATGTATTTAGAAGCCAGATAGATCCCACAATAATTAACCGTCGTTAATGCAAGTAGTCCAACTACATTAGAAAACAGGCTTTTATTTCGGGAAAGCCATACCCCCCAGATGACAATTAATGGCAAAGCTCTGTATGAAGTATAAAGTGGATTATGATACCGTCGACTCCACACATCATCCATAGAAATCCCCGTCCAAAGGAATGCAACTTTAAGGATTCTAGAAACAATGACCCAGACCGCTGTTATAAACGGGCAGGTAAGAAACACGTGTATAACATTCTCTTCCTCTCGGTTGCATAGATAACATCTACCTGGACCTTGCAAACTTCTTCGTTGGAGAAAATCCCAAGTCGGGACCCTGTTAGCCAAAACACACCACATAAAGATACACGTCTTATGTGGGAACTATAGTTTCCACAGTTTCCTCCACCACCAAATTGTAACCTATGGCAAATGGTCCTCACTGATCCATAAATAACCTCCTTTGGGTGTGTAATTTTCGGAAGGATCACCATCCCAAACAAGTTCATCCTCATGCTCGCTCAAAAAAATATGATCCATACAAAGGGCTCGCAGATAATGACCTAACTCCGCCTCCATAACACACCCCAGCTCAAAAGAAACAGTTGATCTCCATACAGGCCTCCCCATCCACAAATTCCCCATATCTTCCAGTTGATAGAGAAAATGATAACCCCTATGGTTCAATGATTCGATCGTCCTTTTAGACAATAGATGTTGAACTTCACATCTAACCCAGGGATCACTCTCGATCCGCACCCTCTGACCATTTCCTACATCCCATACCAAATTTTGTTCGATGACATGAAAGGAAGATACCACCACCTTCCATATGCAAGAGCCACCAATATGTGATTTATGAGGAGAGCGGATCCAATCTTCAATAGAATCAGGCTCAATATATTTTTAGATCATAACTCTTGCCCAAAATCCTCCAGATTTGATTAATCTCCAACCACACTTCGTTTCCAATGCTTTAGAGAAATGAAATATATTCTCTAAACCCCATCCTCCTAAGGCTTTTGGAACTGCAATACAGTCCCATTTGACCCAGGGAGTGACATGGGCATCCTCCTTTCCACTCCAAAGGAACCGTAAGCAAATCTTTCTAGCTTGATACAGAATACCACGAGGAATCCAGGACAAAGACATCTAGTAGACTGGAATTGCTTCCAAAACTGACTTAACCAAAACTAATCTACTTGCTCTCGAAATCCACTTGAAGCTCCAGCTTTTCAATCGTTTTTCCAGTTTTTCCAAAATCCAAACCCAATCCTGCTTTTGATAATCATTATGTTTCAAATTGAACCCCAAATACTGAATACCTTCCGAAAGGGTAAGAAGTGTAAAAGGAAAAAGATCAGAATATGTAAGTAACTCCTCCTCCACTAATAATGGCGTAGTTAAAGTAACTCCTCCATCCCAGTAGAAAGTGAGAACAGATCCAACATTTCATTCAGTTTGTAAGCTTCCCTACATGAGCTAGAGCAAAAAATAAGGATATCATCCACAAATAGTAGATGAGTAAGGTGAACTACGGGGGCTACCAAAATACCTTTATATAGACCTGTCCTGCTAGCTTCCTTAATAGCATGACTTAGACTTTTAGCCACCAGCAAAAATAATAGAGGTGATAAAGGGCATCCTTGACGAAGGCCCCGACCCAAGTGAAAAAATGGAGTCCCTGCACCATTTAGCAAAACCGAGAAAGATACTGTAGTGATACAACTCATGACCCATCGAACAAAACCTATATCAAATCCCAAATGTGTAAGTAATAGACGAATGTATAACCAGCTAACTTTGTCATATGTTTTAGAAAGATCAATTTTTAGAATAGCCCCTTTCATCTTCTTGTTTTTTATGCTATGTAGTCCCTCCTGAGCAATCCCAATAGCCTCATGTATCTGACGACCTTCAAGAAACCCAAATTGTTCCTCTGATATATGAGTGGAAAGAATAGATTTGAGTCTTCGAGCAATGATCTTAGTAACAATATTGTACACACAATTGCACAAAGAGATAGGTCGGAAATCATTTAGGGTAGAAGGAGTATCCACTTTAGGAATAAGTGCTATGAAAGTGGTATTGATGCTGGCAGGAATCATGCCTTCCTTCCTAGTATCTTCAACTAGTTGCAGTAGATCGATTCCAATAATATCAAAGAGCACCAGAAAGAATTCAATGGTCCAGCCATCCAACCCAGGACTTTTGTCCTTCTGAAAGCTACTAAGAACCTCTTTTAATTCATCTACCGAAATGATGTCCAGCAGCATCCTGTTATCCTCCTCCTCAACAAAACGAGGAAACATTTGAGCTACCCTGATGACCTCCTCAATATTCACTCTATCACTGGCTTTAAAGAGATCTTGAAAATGTTGTACACCAACTCCATCCATCCCCTCAAAAGTAGCATGAGTATTACCCTCCAGGTCATCAAGACTCCAAATAGTATTTGCAGATCTCCTACCTTTAGCATAGGCGTGAAAAAATTTCGAGTTTTCATCCCTACTTTCCAGCCAGATGGCCCTGCTCTTCAATCGCCAAGTCTCTTCATTGTTTAGTAGAATCAGATTCCCTATGTTCTACCAGACGAACTAGAGAATCCTTCGATGCTTGAGATAAATACCCTCCTCCAGGGCCTAAAGAGATGGAAGCAATTTCTTCTTCAATCAACTTAAGATCGCGCTTATCCCTAATTATCTTGTCAGCAGCCCATTGTTTGATTGGACGCTTGAGAGATTTGATATTTTCAGCAAAATGAAATGCTGAAGAGTTATAGTTCCCAGGCAGATAAGGAATCCAACATTTGTGAAAAAGATCAATAAATGAGTGATCCAGTCAATGAATGGAAATCTGTGGAAGATTTTTAAAATCGATAGTTTCGAATCTCTTAAGCAGGTTCATCCTCAGGAGAAGCAAAAATCTCACTCTTTTTTTGCACGGGAAGGTGAAGAATAAATATTGTTATGTTTGTTTATTTAGTTTTTTAGGGTAAGGTTTGGGATATGTCGGTTACTTGTATAAAAAAATTTATTTCTTACAAAGAATTATTAGTTTGATTTTTAGTTTGAGTGGAATTTATTTTTTAGATGAATTATTAATTAATGAACTTACTAAAGTTTTTATAATCTATTGTGTTATATTTTTTCAAAATTTTATAGTAAAAAAAAATTTTAATAATTTTTTTTTTAAATTTTGTTTTAGGTATTATAGTTGTGAATTATTAATGATGAAAAAATAAATGAATTTTAACCCTATTAAATTATAATATAATCAACATATTTAATATTGTTATGAACACAACAATTTATTTATTTTATAATTTAATCTTATTAAGAAAACTTGTGGTATAATTGTAGTTTTTTTATGATTGATTTAATGGTACATTTATTTAACTTAGTTGTTGTTTAAATTTACTTATAGATTTGTTTTTAATTAGGTTAAATGAGTTTATCAAGATAAATTCACATTAAAATTTTTGAATTAGGTGGAAAGATCTTAAGCTAGTTTAAAGGAATATGTTGTAATTTTAAATTATTAAATAATCAATCAACAAAGATAAAAGTCTTTGATGATTATTCATATGATAAAAATAAATGCTCTAAGATGAAAATCTTAAAGATTAAAAAAAGAATGATGAAGATGTATGAACAACTATGGCTTATTAGGTGATGGAGATTTAGTATGTTTATAAGTGAGTCTTTATTATTTAAGATTCTTGATTATAGGTAAAAAGCAAGTAGCTTTTTAATGTTTTAAATGTATATGTTTGGTTCGACTTATTTGTTTAATTGGTTTTTTAGTTTGTGAATTACAGGTTTCCAAGCATCGTTTAGTTTGAAGCCATCATCTCGGTTGAAAGTTTTTCGACATTTCTCAATTTCTATGGCTTCGTGAGTTTTTCTTCTGTAATATTGAGGAACGATGGCTAAGACTTTAGAGTCTTCTAAACATATATGATGTTTCGTGTTGTGAGCGTGTTTGGATAGGGCTGAGTTTTTTACTCTTTCATGTCTTAGGTCTATGCTATGTTCCTTTAATCTAATTGCGATTGACCTACCTGTCTCGCCTATGTAGGCTTCATCACATGAGCATGGTGTTTTGTATACACCTTTCTAGTTTTTGGGGTCGATGGGGTCCTTGGCTTTGTCAAGCATGTTTCTCATGCAATTGGGAGGAGTAAATGACACCATAATGTTATTCTTTTTTAGAACACTTGCAATTTTGTTAGTGGCGCCATGTATATATGGGAGAGTAATCCTTGGGCGGGTTATGTCAAATTATTTTTTCTTGATTTTGTTTTTGTGTTTATTTTTTATGTTGCGGAAGACTTTATTAATATCTTTACTTGTATAGCCATTGTTTATGAGGGATTCTTTGAGGTGCTTTAGTTCATCTTCTAAGTGGTCTTGATCTGAGACGCGCCATGCGCGTGTGGATAGGGTGTTTATAATCCCAACTTTCTAGGTTGGATGATGGTGTGAGTCAGCATGGAGGTATCTATCCGTGTGATTTTTCTTTCTGTATACTTGGTGAGAAAGAGAACCATCCATTTTTTTGTGATAAGAACATCTAAGAAAGGAAGGGAGTTGTGTACCTCTTTTTCTATGGTGAATTTAATGCTCTCACATTGATTATTCATATGGTTTAAAAACTCATTTAGTTTTTCATCACCATGAGGCCAATGACTAAAAACATCATCAACAAACCTAAGCCACCACTTTGGTTTATGTGAAAATGTATTGATTGCTTTTTCTTCAAGATCTTCCATAAAAAGATTTGCAACAATGGGGGGAAGTGGTGAGCCCATGGCCACACCTTCTGTTTGTTCATAAATCTCACCTTGAAAGCAGAAGTAGGTAGACTTTAAGCAAATCTCCACAAGTTTGGCTATCTCAGGGTTTGATACTTTTTTTATTACTTCAATGGCTCTGTTAATGGGAATTTTAATATAGAGAGATACGACATCAAAACTAAATAATGAATCATTTTTATCTATTTCACAGTCTTTCATTTTTTCCACTAGTTGGGATGAGTCCTTAATGAATGAGAATGTTTTACCAACTAAAGGTTTCAAGATATTAGCTATGTATTTTGCTAGATCATAAGTAGGTGAGCCTATTGTGTTTACAATAGGTCTTAAAGGGATGCCTTCTTTGTGTATCTTTGGTAATCCATATATGCATGGCATAATTCCGATTTTTGGGATGATTTTTTTCTTTATTTCATCACTCTGAGAAGATTTTTTGATCGCATTGGTAACATCTTTTACTACCTTTTTCATTGGGTCTTTTTTTATTTTTCTGTAGCAGCCACTCTCCAACTGCTGGGCCATCTTTTGTTGATAGTCTTCTGTTTTTATAATGACAGTGGCATTACCTTTATCAGCTTTCATGATCATAACATTTTTGTTTTCTTTCAACTTCTTTAAGGCAATCGATTCATCCTTGGTAATGTTACATCTCGGTGGTTTTGCTTTTTTTTTAAATCGTGGCACATTCTAATCTTATATCTTCAGCCTTTTCTTATGGGAAAGCCCTAATAGTCTCTTCGACAACGCAAATTATCTCTTTGTGTGGGATGCGTTTAGGAGCTACTGCAAAATTTAAACCACGCTGCAAGACTTTACTAGTGCTGCTATCCAGCTCGATATTTGCTAGGTTAACAATGCAGTTATTACTTTTAACGGGGTCAAGATTTTTTTCTACTTGTAGTTTTTTAAACTTACAGTTTTGTTTATTAATGGCTTTCTCCAGGGTTCTTTCAGCTTTGAGAGCTGTTGCGGCCTCAACGCTGATCCAAAAGTCGATCCTGAATTCGGTTGCTAACGCAGTGTGCAGATTGTATGCCTTCAAGGATAGCGCATCAAGCTCCCTTCTACTATGTCTTATTTCATTCCGGATGATTGATAAACTTAATTCTTTGAAAGCGTGTTCATTGTTACGTTTTAGATGGTGTTTAATTTTAGCAAAGCATGGAATTATTCTATTATCACGGCAGTTTTTTAAGAAGACCAGGTCTGCTGCGCGGTGGGAGATCTTCATCCTCGTGCATTCAAAGAGACGGATTTTTTGTAGCGTATCCCTTCCATGGAGGGATGCTATTTGGTTGTTCATTACTCCATAGTTTTGTAACTAGTGAATGAATGGAAATCTGTGGAAGATTTTTAAAATCGACAGTTTCGAACCTCTTAAGCAAGTTCATCCTCAGGAGAAGCAAAAATCTCACTCTTTTTTTACACAGGAAGGTGAAGAATAAATATTGTTATGTTTGTTTATTTAGTTTTTTAGGGTAAGGTTTGGGATATGTCGGTTAATTGTATAAATTTTTTTATTTCTTACAAAGAATTATTAGTTTGATTTTTAGTTTGAGTGGAATTTATTTTTTAGATGAATTATCAATTAATGAACTTACTAAAGTTTTTATAATCTATTGTGTTATATTTTTTCAAATATTTTATAGTAAAAAAAAATTTTAATATTTTTTTTTTTAATTTTGTTTGAGGTATTATAGTTGTGAATTATTAATGATGAAAAAATTAATGAATTTTAACCCTATTAAATTATAATATAATCAACATATTTAATATTGTTATGAACACAACAATTTATTTATTTTATAATTTAATCTTATTAAGAAAACTTTTGGTATAATTGTAGTTTTTTTATGTTTGATTTAATGGTACATTTATTTAACTTAGTTGTTGTTTAAATTTACTTATAGATTTGTTTTTAATTATGTTAAATGAGTTTATCAAGATAAATTCACATTAAAGTTTTTGAATTAGGTGGAAAGATCTTAAGCTAGTTTAAAGGAATATGTTGTAATTTTAAACTATTAAATAATCAATCAACAAAGATAAAAGTCTTTGATGATTATTCATATGATAAAAATAAATGCACTAAGATGAAAATCTTAAAAGATTAAAAAAAGAATGATGAAGATGTACGAACAATAGTAAAATGAGGGATCCTTCAACCATATCTTGTTAAACTTCAGAGAAGCAGGAGGCTTGACCGGGCCAACCTTTAGCTCCAAAAATATTGGTTTGTGATATGAGCATCCCCCTGAGCCGATCCACTGCCGGATATAGAAAAAGGACTCTACCAGCTATTCAGAAAGTAAAAAACGATCCAATCTCTTTGCCACCCTGTCCATACCAACCCTTTTGTTCCTCCAAGATGGTTTCAAGCACACAGGTTCAACATCTACCAAATTAACTTCAGAAAAATTTCTAATAAATAAATCAGTAAGAGGATCCACCTGAGCACGTGGTCCCCAAACCTCAGCTTGTCCCATAGAAAAATTGAGATCCCCCCCAAGGATCAACGAGTCACCCTTAATCAAATCCTTGGATAGCAACAACTCCCAAAATGGTACCCTATCACAGTATGGCCCATAAATTTTAACAATAGTAAATTCTCTATCAAATTCCAGAGATCGGCAAGACATCCCCACTACTGACTCCATCCCCCAAAGAGAAGAAACACAAACTCTAGTCTCCCTCCAACCAACTGCCAAACCTCCAGAACGCCCCCTAGCATTAGAAGCCTCAAAACACCAGCCCGGGAACCAAGAATTTAACCTTCCCAGAGCCTCATAACCCCCACACATAGTTTCCTGTAACAACAAAATATCTGGATTCTCCTGTTCCAACATCCGATGCAAAGCTAGTCTTTTGGAGGGACCAGCCAGACCTTGGAAGTTATAAGACAAAACCTTCATCGATACCCTTCCTAGTGGGCATTCACCGCTCTAAGTGCCCTTTCAATTGAAAGTTGTTTACCACTCCTTAGATATGAGCAAGCACGGGTCTTCGCATGTGATAAGTAGGACTTCCGACCTCTGACCTTAGCCAGCCTAGGCTTGTCTTTTCCAATCCCACCCGCGGCAAGCTTGGTCATGGATCGAAGGTAGTAGCTAGTCTCAGAGGAGCCCGAAGGGGAAGTGGGTTGTATAACATCAGACTGTAACTCAGAGGGAACATCAGATTCAGTGGTTGTGGGAAATTCCAACAAAAGAGGTTCGACAGCAGGTGGCTTGATAGGAAAACAGGCCGAGACATTGTTTGGTGACAAAAATTGAGAAGAAATTTCTAAATTTTTTAGACCTTCCACCCAATCAAGACCCGAAAAAGATAAGTTCTTAAAAAAGAAATTGAAGGAAGGAGTAGAGCAAAGGGAAGAGGAAGTACCAATTGCAAAATCAAGTGAACGAAGAAGCAAATTCTGTAATACCTCAGGTGCCGCATCCAAGCCAGGGGAATGTACAATCTCTTCAACCTCCACATTAGATGCTAAGTCTGGCACAACCCCATCCTCACCCATAGTATCAACATCCCCCACAGTTCCGGTGGGAGACATGCTATGAATATTATATGTATGTTAATTAAAGTTATTAGTTATTAAAGTGAAAGGGTGTAACCCTTCACTATACACGCTCAAGCCTATAAAAGCGAGCCTCATTGTAATTATTAATCATCTTTATCATCATCAATTATATATTACCATTTACCTATTTATGGAGCCACTATCGTATTTACGTTGGAAGTTTATTTAGAAGTCGTATTTCTCCGCTTCATAGGTCCATCAATATCGCCTTCTGGTTCAACACAACCTTCCTCCTCCAGAATCCTCCGCTTCAATGAGGGCCCAAATTTAATGCGAACCGGGATGGGGCATTCAATGGCCGGATTTCCATACTCATGATAGCGTCTACAACGAAACAACACATTTTCATAGTCGAGGGTTTGTCAAAAAATATATGGACCCCAACACAGGTCCATACCATCGGCCAGTCCATCCCTAACATTAATATTCACCAAAATTCTTGCAACCTTCTACACCGATGTCGCTACAAAGGAAAAATCCGCATCCAAATAATTCCCCAGCAAGTTACCAATCCTTCGAAAATGTTCCTCAGCCCAGTAATGTAATGGAATCCCAGGTAGACGTACACAGAGAGGAATTGTGTCCATCCGCTCTCTACTAGCATCAAAAAGAGGATTCCATGGTTTGAGGAGTAGTGGCACATTTACCATACTCCAGTTATGTCCTAAATCCCATTGTGCATGCACATCCGTAGAGAAATGAAATGCAAACCAACCCCCCGAGAGAGCCACCACTCTCGGTACATACCCACAGTGCCCTAACCGTGCCCCAGAGGCCCACTAGATAACATTTTTAAGGGCCACCGACCTTCCATAAACCCTTCCAGCCAGAACAAACTTAACCATTACAGCAATTTGTTGAAAACCTATGTCTTCCCCTAAAGAATAGTTTGGATCCTTACCCGTATTTTTAAGCCATTTTCGTCTACCCTTGGCTCGTGGACAGTGAGCCCCCGAATTCACCAAGCCCGCCTCTCGTCCACCAATATTCTATGAAGAGACCAAAGACGGACTAGAGAATCCTTGATGTTCAGCACCACCCAAGTTTGCTGCTAGAAAACCACCTGAGGAAGAAAATACAAAATCCCCATCTTCCTTAACAACCCTAGTCGGAGATTCCGCGCTTACACCTTGCACAGTCGTTCCGTAGGATAAACCCCCAAATGAATTTAAAAACTCCAGTAAACTCCCAATATCCAAGAGCGAAGCACCAGGAGATAATAATGGTGGTTGTTACCCTAAAAGCCCCAAATACTGTCCCTCCTAACCCCTGTGTCCAACACTTCATCAAACACTGAAAGGTGTGGAGAAAATGCAGACCTTCCCAACGCCGGTGGAGAAAAACTGCCCTAAACAGAGGCTAAACCTAGGATAGGAGAACGATTCGACGGCCAGGGACGACCATCCCCACATTCACCAAAGAGACCGGCACCAGTAACAGTCCCAATATTTCCAGGTGGCGACCTCTAGATATCGCAAGGTCGCAGATAATCACAACCATAATCAACTTCATCAAGCGGCTCCATTATAGTTAACAGTAACTCCCAAATAAAAATGGTATTAAAAAAGGGTATTAAGAAAGTTAGCACGTTAAACAGGCTGACCATGAAGAAAGAAGAAGACTGTCATTATACCACCTCGATCGCCGTGTAACCCTTCTGACAGTGATAGGGTTACGGCAACCCTACCACCTGTAGGGTGCTAAGCCTGACCTGCCTCCATTGTTCCAAACCCTAGCTCCCAACCATCATGCTTTCACCTCAACGTACATTTATGTTATATTTCCAGATATTTATGATACTTATACTCTATTTGATCATTTTTCTTTTCCTCTTGATTCAAGGGTAAGTATCCTCTTGTCTCCCTAACGGGCATGAACCAGTTCCACTACTTCATCTTTACGTTGGCAAATCTCCATGTGTTATATACTGTCCTAACAATATCCCTAGCAAGAGGAAAAGTAAGTGCAATGGGAGATCAATTATCTTCTCCAATCTCATTCAGTTCAAAAAAAATTGTAGTTTGAATTTGCTTTGAGATCTTCATGGATTGCTGAGATTCACAAATCATTCTTGTGCTTAGATGAGGCGTTGGAAAGCATCGTAAAAGGAGATAACAACATTGGATTATTAGTTTTCACATGGTGAGTTCTTTTCATTATTCTTCCCTGAATGGATTCCTCTAGCGGTATATTAGGTTGAGTACTAAAACCAGGTGACAAATCTGGAAATTTCCAGGGAATATCCTGGTTTACTGATTTTGTGTTTAAACATTAAAAGGGCAGATCAAGAATATATGGGAATTGGGTAGCGTTTTGAGGAGTGTCAGGGAAATTGTTTCATGCAGCTACGTGCTTGTTGTTTGGCTCATGGAGATCCTTCAATGTTCACATTAACCCAACAAACTTCATTTGTAAGGAGTCATATTAGGTTTTGGAGCAAAACACCAATTCTTAAATGGGTGGTAAGCCATTCATACTGCCAAAGTTTCTAGGGGATATCTTAGTTGAATCCATTTTACATGCAATCCGAGGAATATTAATTTCGGGTTTGGCATTTAACACTATTTCGATTTACAGGTTTGCTTCTTTAGACAATTCTTTCGTTCAATAAGGAAAGTTGATTACCTAACATTGCGCCATGGCTTCATCATTGTATGTCTCCATAACCTTAAATCTTTTGTTTCCATTTTATCATCTTGGTTATGTAAACAGCAATTTCATTCACATGATTTGTCTGATTTGTCTTTCAAATTTTCTTTCTTGGTACTGTATAGACTCACTTCATTCCAAATAACAAGTTTGATTTTCATAAATATATAAAGAGGTCATTGGATGATGACTTAAGGAGGGTGATTGGAATCAGTTTTGTACTCAGTCTTCCTTTTCTTTTTTTTCCCTTGAAAATCTCCCCTTTCTCTTTACCTAACACACCATTTATTGCATTATCTGCAGTGTTCCCCTATGGACTTTTGCCATGTTCATTTTGCTTATCAATGTGTATAGTAAGTTTTCACTACTCTATGTTTTACTCCAAAGTTTTGGTTTTTTTCCTCTACTATCTAATTTTACATTCTCTCTTTGATTGGATGCATATCCCTATGAGAAGAGTGGCATTCATCCTTTTGGTTCTCTTTCGCTCCCTTAGCTGTAAGTGCCTGAAAGACTTATACTAATATAGAGTTTTGTTTAATGATATAACTTGGATATTAGAAAGTTGCCCAACATTGACTTATGTGTGGTTATTGTCATTCCATCACTTAATTTTGCAGATAGTTTTGATCGTTGGAATGAAGCTGCAGCATATAATATTAGAGATGGCCTTGGACATTCAAGGAAGTCATGCTGTAGTTAAAGGAGTTTCAGTAGTGCAGCTAACCAATAAATTGTTTTGGTTCGGGCATCCTGAACTTATTAGATTGTTGATTCATTTCATTTTGTTCCAGGTATCAAACTGATTTTTTGTTGTAAAATTGTCCTTTTTTTCAAATTGTACACTGTAATGTCTTTTCAAAATTTGTATACAGTATAATTTTTTCACAAATTGTTTCTCTTACATTTGTGAATAAAAATCTTAGTAAATTTATATTTCTATATACTATCTAATAAATTTCTTAACATAGATTAAGACATTTAAAAAAAATTCAAACCTACATAGATAGTATGATCTTAAAAACAACAATTACACTTACTTGATGATTATGATTATTGCAGAATACTTTCCAACTTGCTTTCTTCTTGTGGATATGGGTAAGCCCTATGTTAATTATTAGAATACAAAAATTATAGCATGCGAAATCATTGGATTTACAATGTTAACAATAGGAACACTTTAAGATTGCAGTGGCAATTTGGGCTAAGCTCCTGTTTCCACTATAGGATCATAATACGAATCATCATTGGGTAAGTATGTCAATGAGTATGTTAAAACACATTACAACCAAATACTTTATCTAACTAATTGTTAGAAGGTTTTGTTTAATTTATCAATTGCTTTGGCATAGTACTCCAGATTCTTAGGCAAGGAGAATATTTGAAGGGAATCATGTGCCATATTGAACAAGGACTACATTGGGTTGTTTGTGTTTATGTCCAGGGTGGTTGTACAGTTTATATGTAGCTATTCCACCCTTCCACTGTATGCACTTGTGATACAGGTAAATCTTTCAGTCTTCATCTAAAATAAAATCAAATTTGGGCACTATAAAAAAGGAAATTGAACTTTTGAAAACATATTGAATTTTCTTAACAAGAAATTGAAAGTCACATAAATTTTCAATGCCACTCTCATCTTAATGTTTGATTTCTAAAGAAAATCTATGTAACCAAGCCATACACACTGTTCATGCCAAATTTGCATATACATTGAACATCCTTAAATTTGTATGGCCTTTGGGAAAGATAGATTGTGGATTTCAATTTGTTTGATCAGAAGGGGTTTGATAATTGGTATTCATATTGTTCTATTTATAATGTCTAGGGAATTCAAACCTTATGATGGTTGAAATTGCATTTATTTCTGTTTAAATTGTGCTTTCGATTATTTGAATTGGTTCTAGAATTGTGCTTGCAATCTGCGATGTAGCAAATTTGTTGAAGCCGGTTTTACAGAGGAATTCCTCCCAGATTCCTACCAAATGTTGTTGACAAACAGAACAAAATCACTGTCCCTTATAACACTCCCTCAAAAGGACATTCTTTGAACATTTTTTTTTCACCCAAACGTCCCATAAAATAAATTTTGAAATGTGATTCCTTATTTATATATACTCACTCTTCACACTCTTCTGTTTTGAAGGTTTTATGGTACATAAATAAATGAATTTTTTTGCGTGTTTCTGAACTTATACATGTTTATAAATCATAACTTAAAACAAGATTTGGGTAGTTATTTTCAACAAATTGTACAAGTAATTCTGGTCCTTTTAAACCTCAGTATAGAGGATTATGCTCTCAAAACTTATGTACTATGCATATGGGTTCTCACATGAAGAGCACTATATTTGAAGAACGGATAGCTAGTGGCTTGAGAAGATGGAACCAAAGAGCTCACAAAAATAGGAAAAAGAAAATTTGGGAGTCTGGATCTTCAAGCAAAGGGGGAACTCGAAGTCTGGAAACAACTCCAAGCCATGGATCTTCTCCAATGCACTTAATGCGCACGTACAATATTATGCAGGACATTGAAACTCCTACCATCTCTAGAAGATGTTACCCCTCAGATTATGAAGCAACCGAATCCCCAGAGTACTCAGAAGCTACAAAACAACATCCCATTTAAAAAAAATAGAGACATCAAATCTGGAAATGGTTGCATCTTCTACATATGCTCCGCATTCATTTTTCAAGCAACGGTCACTACAAGAAAAAGGGCATTTTAGCGTCACATTAGCACCACTATTTGTAAAGGATTTGGGAAATCCGAAACGTACGTAGAGTACAAAAACCCCACACAGGCTCTCCATATGAACTCATCTCAAACATCTTCCTCTGAAAACCTGAACGATTTGGGAAATCCTCAATTTTCAAATAGTGGTGCAAAAGTGGTGATAATGTGGGGATACGCAAGTGGTGCTAATATTTATGGAGCAAAAGTGGTGTTTGTAAGAAAATTGTTTTGATTTTAAATGAGTATGTGGCATTCCATGGTGTATGGTGCAAACCACCAAAACCAATCTTAGGTGGATTGAAGTTTTGTGATGCAAAACACCAAAACCAATCCAACCGCATGGATTGAGACTTTTTGGTGCAAAACACCAAAATTATTGTTATTATTATTATTTAATGTACACAAACTTGTATATGGTGCAAAGCACCATAAAATAAGAAGTGGTGCAAAGCACCATAAAATAATAAATGGTGTAAAAAAAAAATATAATTCACATATTATATATACATTATATAATATGTAATTTATAATTTTTTGCACCACACAAACACATGACTAAAATGACTAAAGTGAGATATATACATATGTCCTCCAATATTGGAGCCTCTATTTAATTTAATGGTGTGGGTGATAATTCCATCTGGGTTGTCATGACTGTTGTGGTAGTTTGTGAGTTTACTGCAGGTAATTTGGTAGTCTTTCTTTATTCCCAAAATTTGTGTTAATATTCAATCAATTAGTTCAATTTGACGACCTTTTTCATATTTTTACCTTATAAATTTTGGAATTAAAATGTATATATGCTACTAAATCAAGACAATTGAATTTCATTGTTTCTTTACGTTGTTTTATATTTAATTTTCCCAATCCAAGTGCAACCGATGATTCCGTCGAATCAGAATTTAGTATATGCTGAAAAATGGAAACCTGTAAGCCCTCTCTCCCGCTCCCTCCAGAAATCTATGACACCAATGCTGAGTTGCCTTTTATATGAATGTATTTTCAATGTCTTCTAGTGAGGTGATGCTACTTCAGCTGTTAGTTAACATTAATTGATCTTTCATTATTTAGTTCAAGTTGTATAGGCAATCCCCAAAATATGTTCAATGTAACTTTCAAATACGGTGAAGTTTCTAAATCAAGACAATTCTCCCCGGGAGCTGGGAGGCTATGGCAGGCCATCTGCAAGCATTTCAAAAAATAAATAAATCATATCGCAGGATTTCAATAGTTAATAATAGTGAGAAGATGGAATAATTAATTGATTCTTTGGTTACCTGTTTCCTATAATTGCATGCAACTGAATAATAGTCCGATCTTCTTCTTGGGTAAAGGAGCCTAGCTTGATATCAAATCTCAGATAATATGTCCAACTCAAGTGGTAGCTCTTTCCACAACGAAGAAGCCCTGCATATAAACACAAACAATTAACCACTATATGCATAAACACCAGTGGGGATCCTAGTTTTTTTTTATAAGCATCGAGAATCAAACTTGAAATTGTCTTCAAATACTCCCACGAGAACACAGCCCAACCAAGCATGATTATATATATATACCATTTTAAAGGGAGATGCACAAGTTTTAATTTAAAACATCATGTATGAATTTTACAAGACTCAAAACAATGATTTTGTATATTTAAAACACAAACCCACAAACGCAGAGCAAGAGCAAGAGATGACACCTCAAAGTTAATAACTAACTATCATGATCATATGATCCCAATATACCAAAACTGAATACTATGTGATATTGCTGAGTGTTAAAATGACCTAGAAATCTAACGCAGAAATATCCTCCAAAACTGAATATTATGTGAGATTGCTGAGTGTTAAAATGACCTAGCTGAAATCTAACACAGAAATATCCTCCACCAGCTTGCGCTCTTCAAACGGTGTGCCTACTTCACAAATTTGAAATTCTAGTCTCGTATGCATCGAGCCTTCTGTATCAACACCTCCAATTTCTCACCTCTGCTCAGAATTGTCTCAATATTCTCCAATATCACACAGCAGACCTCGTTCAGTTGTGCTAGTACATGTTGAATCCTGTCTACATTTGGGGTGTTAGAATAATAATGCATCTTCTGGCTCAGTACTCTTGAAAATTCATCATTCATATCAAGATCTTGATTGTCATATGCCTTGAGAAATTTGGCATGAATATCCTCAGGAGTCCAGGGGCCCCACTTTAATCCTGTCTTTTCACAACATGGAGCTCTACCCATGTTCGACCTATGAGACCTGGATATCCCAACTATAATGCCTTTATATTCTAAATGTTGCAGACTTCTTGGAGAAATTCTCCCCAGAATGACAAGATCAGTAAACACCAATGCAAATGCCAGTTGTATATATTGATATTAGGCGTCCTTGAGATGGCTTGGGAGGAGAAGTGGGTGCCGACAATATTAAATGGCCATCACTGAGTATAAAGCAAATTGTTAAAGCATAGAGATGATTGTGTTCAAAATAAAACGGTAGAATCTTGTATTTATAACAAAATCTTTATATACCCACATGAAGATTGAACGTTGTTTCAACAGTTTCTCATATCTCATTATCTGATTAATGGATGCAGTATGTGTGCTCGAGTATTTCAAGGGTTCGGAAGGTGAAATCTTCGAAGCCCAAATTTGTCGAGGCTACATAAATGTTTTGGATTCCAAAGCGAGTGAGGATCCCTGGTAATCCTCAACTTGTTTGTCTTCTTTCAATGTACATAACCGATGTCCTACAAGATGTATCTTGTGAAATCGTAGAAGCCCAAATCTGTCGAGGCTACAGAAATGTTTTGGATTCCAAAGCTAGTGAGGATTCCTAGTAAATCTCAACTTGTTTGTCTTTCAATGTACAAAACCTATATTCATTGTATCACTTTGATATAGGTTCGGTCAATCTACTCATTTGTTGATTTTTCAAGCAACATTTGCTAGTTGGGAGCCCAGGCATGGTAAGTTCAAATTGAATCACCCATGGAAACAATATGTTAAAGTAGGATCCAAGTATATGGAAAATAAAGTAATTTGGAGCTTTGTTAAAGCTGGTTTAAACGTAAGGGAAGGATATAATTCCCACAGTTACAACCTTATTTCCATGTTGGGTTGTGGATTTACCTAAAATAAATCCTGAAGAATGTTATGTGAAAAATACTTGAATAATGCATACACAGAGTAGTGTAAAAATCAGAGCTTAATAATAAAAGGAAATGAAAGAAAACCTTTGATGCTCGAGTGAGTTGATCACCACTCTCACCAACTGATATATTGAGCACCAACTTCTGCACCTTGATTTCCCTCATGGGGTTGTTTAGTTTCTTCTCCACCGCCTGGAAACAAAGACATTGTGACCTAAAAATGAAATCCTCCCAGGGATAATGGTGGCCATGCCTATTTGAAAATCTCGAGTGGAAATAATGAAAGGGTAATCTAATATTACTGTGAATATACAATTTCATCCTGTAATATATAGTTTAAAGACTTAAAATTAGATCGAAAGGAAAACCCACGAACCATTTCGGATGATGCTATGCTTCTCGCACCCCTACTTCCGCTGATACCACTGCCGAGAGCTTCGCATAACCCTTCAAAACCCTAAAGAAAATGTTTAAAGGCTTAAAATTAAATAGAAAGGAAAATATTCACATTCATTGGTTATTCTTCAATGGCATGAAGCACAATGGCAAGATCCATCTTTGTTCTTGCACAAAAAATGAACTCTCTTCACGAATGAAAGAAAACCAGGGTTTTTTTAAGCGACTTAATGTTTGGGCGCGGGCTTGATTTCTTTTGGGTTGAAAATGTTTGGGCGCGGGCTTGATTTCTTTTGGGTTGAAAAATGGGCGCGAGCTTAATTTATTTTACTAGGTATGCGAAATGTTGAAAAATGGCACGTGTTTTTCATAATAAAAATTTGTGGGTTGTCTCATTGAGTGGAAAACACATACTTCAAACATATTATTCATCACATAATGCATGTGCAAAAGTATACAATACTGAAACCTCCACAATATATTTTGGAAAATGCTTGGTTTATATTGTTAATTAAATTTTTTATTTTTCATTTTTCATTTTTTTTCTTATAGAGTTGGTTTTGCATATAAAGGAACCCTTTTTATAGGAGGTTGTAGAGAGAGAGAGAGAGAGAGAGAGAGAGAGAGAGAAAATGTTTTTTCATAATTAATGAAATAAATATTATTTTATAAAATTATTATAAAAAAAGGAAAACTATGTAAATTTTATTAGATTATATATATATGAATGTAATAAAAGCATTAGATAAATGTATATATTAATCTAAATCTTAAAAATAAAATAAAAAATGTCTATATTGAATTAAATTTTAAAAATATAAATAAAAAATATCATTTCATTGAATTATACTTTTGAATAAAAATTTAAATTTTATTTTGGTTTGGTTTTCATTTATTATTAGTAATAGAAGATTGAATTTTTAATGAATACTAAAGTTTGAGAAACCCAATAAGTTTAAATATAAAATTGTGCATTAGAAGTTTGATGGATATACAATTTAGCCTCCTCCTACGGGTTTTTTTATCACACTTCACATAATTTGGTTTCGATCCAAATAATAAAGGATAATTTGGTTTTGATCTTCAATTACGAAATAGTTAAGGATTTATAAAAGGTTATATCATGAAAGATATGCTTTTAAAACTTTGTTAATTAAAGTTTGTTGGATCAAACAGCCACAGAACACAATATGCAGCGGAAGCAATTAAAACAAGAAAGCAAATAATGACACACACACATGAAATATACGCAAAGATTTACGGGGTAAAACCCTCTCTTAGGGAAACTTCCACGGAGCAATGGTATCGGTCTTCTTATTATTCAATAACTGAAGATTACAACAACTCTCAACTCTCCAATACTTTCTCTTACGAGAATACAAGAAATATATACATTTCTTACGCGGTTACTCATAACTGACCATATTCGGTTTGACAGTTATACAGTCACCGAGAGACCGGTTGTCACCCATTTCCAACAATCTCCACCTTGACAACAATTTACCTGATACCATTGCTTATTGCTCTATTCATCACCTTTCCTACAAGCCTAGAGAAGCTAAGCACCATCGTAGCTTCTCTAAAGTAATTGGCTTCGTAAACATGTCTGCACTATTCTTTTGAGTGCGAACCTTTTCAAGAACCACTCCACCTTCATCAACAACATGTCTAACAAAATGATATTTTATAGGAATATGTTTTGTCTTACTGTGATAAGCTGGATTTTTAACCAAATGAATAGCAATTTGACTATCACAAAAAAAAATTATAGTGTTCTGAATCTTTCCTAATTCACCCAGCAAACCTTTTAACCACACTGCCTCTTTGCAAGCATGTGAAGCAGCTATATATTCTTCCTCTGTAGTGGACAAAGCAACAATATTCTGAAGCTTTGACATCCAACTAATAGCTCCACCTGCAAGAGTAAAAACATAACCTGAAGTGGACATCCTCTTATCCAAATCACCTGCAAAATCAGAATTAAGGAAACCACATACTCCAACACTACAACCATCAAAACTGATACAATAGTCACTTGTGCCTCTAAGATACCAAAGCACCCATTTCACTGCTTCCCAATGCTCTTTTCCTGGATTTGCCATGTATCTACTGACAACACCAACTGCATGTGAAATATCTAGTCTTGTACTTATCATTGCATACATCAAACTTCCTACTGCATTAGCATATGGTACATGAGACATATACTACTTTTCTTCATCATTTTTAGGACTCAAACCTAAAGAAAGCTTGAAATGAGAAGCTAAAGGGATATTAGAATGTTTCACCTTATCCATACCGAATTTCTGAAGTATTTTCTCCACATACTTCTTTTGTGATAACCACAGCTTGCCATTTTTCCTGTCTCTGTGTATCTGCATGCCCAAGATCTGATTTGCTACTCCTAGATCATTCATATCAAACGTCCTAGCCAACTGAGCCTTTAAACTGCTGATTTCAAACATGCTCTTGCTTGCGATAATCATATCATCAACATATAATACCAAAATAATGAACATGTCATTTTCCAACTTCTTAAAGTACACACAATGATGATACTCACTCCTAGTAAAATTCTGGCTCACCATGAAGGAATCAAACTTCTTGTACCATTTCCTAGGAGACTACCTCGGGCCATACAATGATTTTCTGAGCTTGCAAACAAACCTCTTGTTGCGATTCTGAACGAAACCTTCCGGTTGTTCCATGAAAATTTCCTCATCTAAATCTCCATGTAAGAAATCTGTTTTGACATCTAGCTTCTCTAACTCCAAATCATATAAAGCAACTAGTGCTAACAAAATTCTGATAGAAACAAGTTTTACAACTGGTGAAAAAATCTCATGAAAGTCAATACCTGCTTTCTGAGAAAAACCTTTTACAACCAGTCTCGCTTTGTACTTCGGAACAGTTTCATCAGCTCCTTTCTTCAATTTGTACACCCATTTGCAGCCAACCACTTTCCTACTCTCTGGAAGTTCCACAAGATCCCATGTTTTGTTCTTTTCCAGAGAATCCATTTCTTCTTTCATTGCATGTTTCCATTTGTCACTATCGTACACTTCTAATGCTTCCTTATAACTGTCAGGTTCTCCTTCATTAGAAATGAAAGCAACAGATGTGACAAAGTCATCATACCTCTTTGGAAAAGTTCTGTTCCGCATAGATCTCCATAGAGTTTGTTGTGGTATTTCCTCTATTTCTGTCTGCTCATCCTCTTCCTGAGGAGTCCTCATGAATATCCTCTTCCTGGACATCCTCATGATTTTCCCTTGCAGATGATTGAGTATCAAACTGAATTTGTTGAAACTGTGGTACATTAACCTGTTTCAAATCATTACTTACATCTAAATTTGTCAGAGAAAGTGTTAGGACTCAGAAATGTCGTATTTTCATCCACCTTTCCCTTCACTATTCCTTACATTTCATCGCCCTATTAAACCTTCATCATATCATTTGCATAAATACATTTGGGTTTCACATTATTATTTTCCACTTTATTCATTTTAGTATTAAGAGTGAATTTATGATTAAATATTAGAAAATATACATGTTTTCATATATATATCTCAATTATGTGTGAGCTTTGTAATGTGTAGGAATATGTGAATGATTAAATCAAAGAGACTTCTCAAATATCTCTTACACCATTCCAAAGGAGATAATTATTCGAGCCTATTCTTAAGGAGAAGATCATGGAAGATTTGGTTGGCATATCTTATCTAGGATTCATGAGAGATATGTGGAGGATTTGAAGGCACCATATCTTGTAATAATAGGAAAGTGGTTGAAAGTAGTTGAGAGAATAATGGATCTGTAATTAATGCATTCTTATCTTTTTCTTAAGGACTCTCATGTATAAAGGAGAGTGCTCCTTCTCCATTCCATTAGGTTGGAATTAGGTTAGATTAAGCTTGTAAGAGAGTTGTAATGAAGTTGGATTGGATTGGATTTTGTACTTGTTAGATTAGTCTTGATTTGAGATTCATAATATGATTCAATCCTTTCATTGTTATGCTTTCATGGTTGTCATTTGATTATTGATTTGTGGATGTGAGCTCACTTATGTCGTTATTGTTAACTCTTCACATGTTGTATTTCTTTTACGCAATTTCAATGCTTTCTTAGTTAGTGTTTCCATGCTTTCCTAGATTAATTTGATTTCAGCAAATTAGATTAAATTAGATTAGATCTACTTCAGTCCTGCACAAACAGTGCACGTGCTTCGTCAGTTTACGTACCCCGGATTGACAAGTAAATAGTTGGGCAATTTACTGCAACGTAATTATTACAACATATAACTCACCTAACTCATATAATTATTACGACAAAAATTTTCAAAGACACATGCTCCGCATTGAACAGCTGCGCATTGAATAGCTGCGCATTGAATAGCTGCGAATTGAATGGCTGCGTATTGAACAACTGCGTATTGAACAGCTGCGCATTGAACAGCTGCGCATTGAACAGCTGCACCTTGAACAGCTGCGCATTGAACAGCTGCGCATTAAACAGCTGCGCATTGAACAGCTGCGTATTGAATAGCTGCGCATTGTATAGCTGCGCATTGAACAGCTGCGTATTGAACGGCTGCGTATTGAACAACTGCGTATTGAACGGCTACATATTGAACAGCTGCGTGTTGAACAGCTGCGCATTGAACAGCTGTGCATTGTATAGCTGCGCATTGAACAGCTGCGTATTGAACAGCTGCGTATTGAACAGCTGCGCATTGAACATATGCGCGTTAAACGACCATTTGAGTGTAGCTGCGCAAGCGCAACGGCAACAGGTAACAATGTCTTTTATTTTTAATCTGTCGCATTAATACTTATTTCTGCATATTATATTTTCGAAACTCTGACAGTTTTCATGCAGAATTGGTACTAAGTTTCTTTTCAGATTCACAGACGATCATTTTTAATGCTGCAATGATTCAAAAAAATACAAAAAAAATAAATAAAAAAAAATAAAAAAACAGAGAAAACATGATTTGTTGATAGCTTGAAGGAGCTGCTTCTCATCGCACATTTCATGACATTTGCAGTCACACAGAAACCAATTGCGTCATGATTTGTTTACCCACATTTCTCCTTCAAAGCACATTAGTCATCCCTGTTGGAGTCCAATATTCCATTACCTTATCTGTCATGACTTCACACATGCTTATTTTTCTGAATTGCATACAGTTTACCCCATTTTTCAGTTCATCTTTTTCCTCGCCAATAAAACCATTCCGCTCCCTCTCCATAATTACATTCCCTTGCCATAAGCATTGTTGCTACTGAGATCTTTTCTATAGTCCTACCAATCTTTTTGTAAAAACTCGCGTTGACTGATGTGGGATTCCTTAAGGTCCACCTTTCAACAGTCTTGCCCCATCGACTTCAGCACCTTATCTGGGATATAGACTAGAGTCCATTTTGAGTACCTAGAGGCTTGCATGCCTTAATGGCAAGTTCTCTCCCTGACGATCATGGGAATACATCAACGTCCCTTGATCATCAGATCTTGCAAGTGGCTCGACCTCAGCACATCCATTCGCACTTCGCAAGATGTACTCGGGTACCTTGGCACTCATTGACATCAATGGTGAGTTGCCTCGCACTGGTTAACAGCATTTATCAATGATCGGTAATCCAGTGATTTCTCTTCATGCTCGACATCGACACATCCATTCGCATGCTTATAATTGTACCATCGGGTTTGTAGTGGGTGAAGACTATACACTCTTTCCTGATTCCCTCAGCAGTTCCAGCAGCTTGAATCCATCTATGAGAGTTTGACAATTCCACATTTTCATGATTCGTCAGCACCAGTTCAGATCTCTCCACTTCACATGCTCTGATTCAGTAGTGACCATCGCTGCAGTTCCAGCCGTTGCTGTTACAGCAGTCATCGTTACAGCAGTTGCTGTTCCAGTAGTTACATCAGTTCCGGCAGTTGTTATTTTAGCCATTCCAGCACTTGTTGTTACAGTAGTGCTGCTACAGTAGTAGTCACCTTTCACATGTTCCTACAACAGTGCCGTCTTTCACGTTACAGCAACGACGCCATTCACAGCTACATTTTTATGATCCTACAGCAGTGACACCCTCCATCTTCCAGCCGTCGCAGTTCCATATTCTTTCTGCCAGCCGTTACAGTAGTTGCAGCTACAGTATTAGTCATGATTTTCTACTCCAGCAGCTGCAACAACTACATTCCTATTGCATAGTTCATCTACATTTTGGGTAAGTGGAGGTATGTTGTTTTCTAAGCTTTGATCATGAAATTCCTTCTATGTTGACTTGAATATTTTGGAAAATTCCCTCACCACACTTCATTTCGTTTTCCCTTCCATGACCTACACTATGTTGCATGAGGGCATGCAACCGATTCAGTTGGGGAGGGGGAACTATTGTCATAATCACCACATTTTTCCTTTATCATCATTCCATTTTCATCCCATTTACCATTCCCAAAAATTTCTTTTCCAACAATCCCCTGATGCACTTTACTTCATACATTGATATACATTGGTATGATTCATACCAAATTGAGAAATGGCTTTCTTATACTCAGTGATGCTCTCTTATGCACACTGATAGATTATGATTTCCAGTGAAGTGTGTGGTTACAATTATTATCATAACAGCAAGCGAAAAAAAAATATAAAAATAAAAAATAAAAATAAAAATAAAAAAATAAAAAATAAAAAAATAAAATGAATGTTGTTAACACAAGAACCAACATTCATGGTTGTTACACAAGAACCAACCATAGGAAAATGCCAGCTATTACTCATGTCTCCCACATATCTTGGAAACATTCATCATTAAAAAGACATCATCAATCAAAGCCAAAGTTTAAATGCCAAAGGTTCTTCAGAAGATCCATGCATGGTTGCATGAGGACATGCAACACCTTCAGTTGGGGAGGATGTTAGGACTCAGAAATGTCGTATTTTCATCCACCTTTCCCTTCACTATTCCTTACATTTCATCGCCCTATTAAACCTTCATCATATCATTTGCATAAATACATTTGGGTTTCACATTATTATTTTCCACTTTATTCATTTTAGTATTAAGAGTGAATTTATGATTAAATATTAGAAAATATACATGTTTTCATATATATATCTCAATTATGTGTGAGCTTTGTAATGTGTAGGAATATGTGAATGATTAAATCAAAGAGACTTCTCAAATATCTCTTACACCATTCCAAAGGAGATAATTATTCAAGCCTATTCTTAAGGAGAAGATCATGGAAGATTTGGTTGGCATATCTTATCTAGGATTCATGAGAGATATGTGGAGGATTTGAAGGCACCATATCTTGTAATAATAGGAAAGTGGTTGAGAGTAGTTGAGAGAATAATGGATCTGTAATTAATGCATTCTTATCTTTTTCTTAAGCACTCTCATGTATAAAGGAGAGTGCTCCTTCTCCATTCCATTAGGTTGGAATTAGGTTAGATTAAGCTTGTAAGAGGGTTGTAATGAAGTTGGATTGGATTGGATTTTGTACTTGTTAGATTAGTCTTGATTTGAGATTCATAATGTGATTCAATCCTTTCATTGTTATGCTTTCATGGTTGTCATTTGATTATTGATTTGTGGATGTAAGCTCACTTATGTCGTTATTGTTAACTCTTCACATGTTGTATTTCTTTTACGCAATTTCAATGCTTTCTTAGTTAGTGTTTCCATGCTTTCCTAGATTAATTTGATTTCAGCAAATTAGATTAAATTAGATTAGATCTATTTCAGTCCTGCACAAACAGTGCACGTGCTTCGTCAGTTTATGTACCCCGGATTGACAAGTAAATAGTTGGGCAATTTACTGCAACGTAATTATTATGACATATAACTCACCTAACAGAAAGTTCATCAAATTTTACGTCTTTGTTTATGATGATTTTGTGGACAGTGGGATTCCAAAACCTATATCCCTTAACACCATCACAATATCCAACAAAGATCAACTTTCTTGACTTAGGAACTAGTTTGGAGCGTTGATTTTTTGGAATAAGTGCATAGGCTTCACAACCAAATACTCTAAGATTAGAATAATCATATGAATGATCTGTCCATACCTCTTCTGGAATTTTGCAGTCAATTGTTGTTGATAGTGATCGATTAACCAGGTAACAAGCTGTAAGCAATGCCTCTCCCCACAATTCCTACTGCAACTTCGCATTACTGAGCATACTCCTTGCTCTTTCAAGAAGAGTCCTGTTCATGCGTTCAACAATGTCATTCTGCTGCGGAGTGTAAACAATGGCCTTATGCCTCTCGATCCCATCCTTCTTGCAATAATTATCAAACTCCTTCGAAGCAAATTCAGTTCCATTATCTGTTCTGAGACATTTAATGAACCTGCTAGTGCTCTTTTCAACCAAATCTCTAAACTGCTTAAATATATAAAAAACATCAGCTTTTCTCTTTGATAAATAGATCCAGACTTTCCTTGAGTAATCATCTATAAAACTGACGAAATATGATGATCCCCCATAAGAAATTTTAGGATATGGACCCTATAGATTAGAATGTATGTAGTCTAGGATACCTTTACTAGTGTGTTTTCCAGATTTAAATTTTTATCTAGCCTGTTTACCATAAATACAGTGCTCACAAAACTTCAAATCTACATATTTTAAACTAGGAAGCAACTTTCGATCGGCAAGTACCTTCATTCCTCTTTCACCGATATGACCTAATCGTTGATGCCATAGACGAGTGAAGTCTGTTGCACCAACTGATGCTACTGTTGCATGATCGATTTTTGTCCTCCTTTCAAGTCTATACAGGTTCTCGACGTTGTTTCCCTTCATAACAACCAAGATACCTTTCGATACCTTCATAACTCCACCTTGAACTGTAAATCTGTAACCAACACCATCAAGAACTCCCATTGATATCATGTTCTTCCTTAGTTCAAGTACATGTCTCACATCTGTTAGAGTCCTAACAGTCCCATCATACATTTTTATTCTGATACTCCCTATCCCAACAATTTTACATGAAACATTATTTCCCATATAAACTATTCTGTCATCAATAGATTTGTATGTGGAATACCAATTTATATGAAAACACATGTGGTGAGATGCTCCAGAATCAATTAACCAGTCAAAATGGTATTGTGAGACAATAGATGTAGATAATACCTCATCAATCATACCTAAATCATTCTTGGCTATGTTCACCTCCTTTGTAGAGTTCTCCTCCTCAGAAGCTCGCTTGCGTTTCCAGCTGTAATACCCCATTTTGACCCTTAGGATATACTAGCTTTTAATGTAAATATTGTATACATGTGATGTATGTTTTCCTAGCGTGGAGCTCAAGGCCAAGGCCCTGCTAGTGGTAGCTCGAATTTTATTTAAAAGGAAAGTATTAGACATTATGTTACCCATGTGCTATTTAGCCATGGAACATTGTTAAAATGATGTAAATAAACATCATGCAATAAAATACCAAAACTGACTATGGAGGCAACGAACGAGAAGGTTCCATGTTTATCCACTAGGGAGTGGTGAGGGGGTTGTGGGGATGAACCATATGCTACCAAATGTCACTGTGAGAACCCATTTGACTTTCCTTGATGACATTTATTTCTGTTGTAAGGAAGTAGTTGAAGATTTCAGTCCATGGCTTCAATGGAGCATGGGTAGCCCAGAAATTCGTATTTGCAGGTATGGGCTCTGTTTTCTTGCACCACAAGTCACTCTACTTGATGTGAGTTGCTTCTTCCTCATCCCCATTCCATTGTGGAAGAACCCAACATCATTTTCCATCCAAAAACGAATTCCCAGCAGTGAGAAAAAACAGAAATCGCAACTTGGCAAGAACCCACGTTTTGAAGAGCCATAAACACCCAAAATTGGTATTTGATAATAAAATCCAATGGAGGATCCATAGATATGAACCTTGGAGCGAATTTGAGAGCATTAACTACCCCGAAATCCATGGGATAACCCAGGTTTTACAACCCAGATGTACAGTGACGGGATTGAGTATTTTGGTGACAGAGTTGTGAGAAATCCAAGTGTGAATGACTGAACAGAGGCTTGGAATGCTTGAATTTAGCTTGAGATGTCTGTAGCTCTATGGTTGATCTCACTGGCTTAGCATCCTCCTCATGTTCTTATTACATGCTTGATAAAGTCAGTTGTGTGTTGGCTTAGCATGACCATTTGAGTGAATCCATGGCTGTGAGTGAGCTTGTCTAGTTCCTCCTTAGTGGATACATATCCCAGCTCGGGGGTGATCTCTCAGCAGAAAGAATATAGGCTGGACAGAGATCTATGGTTGGGTGGAACGTTGCTCTCACGTAGCCAGTTGTTTAGGCTTTTGCATTTCAAGATAAGTATTCTCTATGGATTTATTTATATGCATTCTGTGTTCTACAATGTGTTAATTCTAAATGTTAACTGTTCATGTTAATGAGATGAAATGAATATCTTAATATGGTTGATATGAATCCTGTGCATAGCATAAGAATGGGATTGATTCGATGTTTGTTGATTCATCATCTGCTTGGGATAGATATGCCAAGGCATTACTGTTTGTGTGTGTGCAATTGTGTTTATTTCTGTTGTGTTTATATTGATTATGTATTTGCACACAGAAGATTTTATTTATTATAACTTTCTTAGTAATGAACAAGGCTGAGATTTCCAATAAGCCCGGTAAGTTTGGTTCATGTTTCCTTCCTGGCACCAGATTGATGGAAGGGGAAGTTACAGAGTGGTATCAGAGCCCAGCTTGCAGCACTGGGGCTGCTTGGGCCGGACTGTGAGTTATAAGTAAGTGACAGAATGTTTTAACGCAGTATTGGTGAAGTTGGGGCGACATTTTTTTATCAAAAAAATGGTAGGATCAGATTTCTCAAATGTGGCAGAGGACCACCCAAGTACATAGAGCTCTGCAAGAGCTTTCCAATGGTACCAAACTTGCCCCATTTGGCCAAGGGACGAAGGAGTTATGATCCCCGTAAGCTTAGTCATGTTTCATTCCATGGAATGGATTGATGGAAGGGGACGTGACAGAGAAAATACTAATCACAAGAAGGGGCAGCCGACCCTTCTTCTACGGATTGTAATTAAAAAAAAAGAAAAAATACTAATCACCAAAAGGGGAAGCCGACCCTTCTTCTGCGGATTGTGATTAAAAAAACAAAAAAAAATACTAATCACCAGAAGGGGCAGCCGACCCTTCTTCTGCGGATTGTGATTAAAAAAAAAAAAAATACTAATCACCAAAAGGGGCAACCGACCCTTATTCTGCGGAATGTGATTAAAAAAAAAAAATACTAATCACCAGAAGGGGCAACCGACCCTTCTTCTGTGGATTGTGTTAAAAAAAAAATACTAATCAACAGAAGGGGCAGCCGACCCTTCTTCTGCGGATTGTGATTAAAAAAAAAATACTAATCACCAAAAGGGGCAGCCGACCCTTCTTCTACGGAAGGGTTAAATTTTTCGTATTCGTGACTTGGCTTTTCGCACCCGGAAGCGCAGAATTGCGGGATTGCGGGATTGCGGGATCGCGGGTTGTGGGATTGCGGAAAGGTTAAAATTTATGTGTCCGTGACTTGGCTTTTCGCACCCAGAATTGCGGAATCGTAGAGCTACGGGATTGCGGGTTGCGGGACTATGGGATGGAGTAGCCTTGGGTTGGAAAAGTATCATTTCCGCACCCGCAGTATGGATTGCGGGATTGCGAGTTGCGGTCTGTGTGTGGCGAAAAAAAAATAGAGCCCGGAAATCGATTTTTGGATTAAAGGAACCTGCAGAATCGGATTTGGGTGAATTCAGTGGCGTTTTGAGGCCATTGACGAAGGCCATGGAAGGTCCAGTGAGGATCCTGAGCTCGTTATTCTCAAATTGGGCATAAATTTGAGATTAATGGCTTTTATAAATCATTGTCCCGATGCTTGACAGAAGGTCGGATTGAGCCGAAATTGATATGGAGCAGTCATGGAGCAGGCACGGTGTTAAGTTTGGAGTTTTGGAGCCAAACTCCAAAGGATGTGGAGTTGGGATGTGCAAGAAGGCCAAAAAGCACTATTCCAAGCCACGTTTTGGGAAGTTTGAAAAGCTTGCAATGGTTGAAAGTGACCCTATAATTCGCAATCAAGAAATTTACTGAACTTAGCATTTGATATTCTCAGTAAACCAGACATATTCCGTTAGACAAATATTTTCCAGAAATGCACCATTTGGGAAATAGCCATTTTTGGCCCAAAATTTGAAATTTTGGAAAAATGTCAAAAGTGAGAAGTATTCAAACCCAGAATTTTATAAAAGATGAATGGGGCATCGGAACGGAGATCCGCGAGTTGTTGAGTGTTCCTTGTTATATGGACTAACTTCGCCCGATAGAATTTTTTTTTTTTTTTTGAATCTTTATGGTTTGCTTCTACAAGTGGCTGAAGTTGGCAGTTCAGAATAATTTGCAACTGTGTAAATAGGTGCAGAATTGTGGAGAAAATTGTCATTTTTGGAATAATGCAATTCCCACACCCGAAGTCGGAAGGGAGCACGAGGACAAGCATTGGAAATCTTGTCCAACAGGGAATAATGGTGTATGACTAGAATTTGAATGAGGTTATCATACCTCATAGTTATGCAGCGCAGAAAAGTGCCAGTGGCTGTTTTGACAAAAATGTTGTTAATATGGGCAATTTCTAGAATTGCATGCCTAGAAGTAGCATACCATGAAATCGAACCAGCTACGATGTGGAAGAGGAAGTTCATGCAAGGATGAGGGAATGGAAAGGGAAAATTCCTTAACCCTTGTCTTGCTAACTGTATTTATATTTTATAAGCTTTATGTACATAAAATTATGGCATGAGAATGATGAAGATGCAAGAGATTAGATGGATAGCATGAATATGCCCTAGTTGACATGTTAATAAACATTGCACAGTGCATGAGCAGATGTTTGTGCACACATATGATGTTACTTATTGGTAAAAGTAATAACGTTCTACATATGCAATGAACCACTAATGAAAAATATTGTGGTTGATAATCACTATTGGTGTTGGTATTGATTGTAGGACCAAAGACAACAGAAGCATGGGTGAAGATGTTGATGATGTTGTTGCATGTGACCAGCAACCTTATGAAGAAAAGGATAAGGCAACAAATCCATGATCAAGAGGTTGGTAGAAAAATTCGGTAATCCTCTGTAAGAGACCAATTGATCAGGTAACATCAAAGGTGTAAATGGGATCCATACAGGTAATGGTTTAATTATGATGATTGCATATGTGTTGAAAGTGGATTGGGTAAGAATCCATTGAATCAGATTTAGTAATCATAAAATGGTATGCATTTAGAGTCGAAATCCATTCATGAGAATGCCATATTGCCATAGTGTGGTGGAGCATGGAGTGGTGAAGGCAAGAGGCCTCATACCATGTGGTTGTTTAGAAATTTAGACTACATTCATATAAAAATATGTCATTGCATGTGTATGTCATTTATGAGCTTAATAATCAAAGAAAGTGAGGACTGGTGGTCCTGATTATAGTAATGCGTGCTATATGAGGTAGTCATGTTTCGGCCATAATATGTTTGAATGCGGAACATTATGAACCAATGCAAGATAGCATTGAGTGGATATGCATTAAGAGATTTTATAAATCTTGTAGTTATGCATCAGGTGGATGCATATGAAAAGTTTGAGTAAATGTTGTAATGCGCATGCATAAGTGGGGATGCACATGTTGTGATGCATTGCATGAATGCATGGGGATGGTATATGTGTTATTACAAAATAAATAATGAATGAGATGATGAATTGATGATAATTATAGGATCATTTCATGGGCTGTTATAAATGCAGAATAGTAAGTGCATAAAGAAGGAAGTCATGATCAATGGGCTGTCGGAATGCTCTGTGGAAGGGCAGAGTTGTATAAATGATATGACTGTGAAATAATGAGTATCCAAAGTTTCATTTAAATTGCATAAATGATGTGACTGTACCTTGCAATTTTAGTATCATAATGATTCACGTGAAGTGAATGAGTTTGGCGATATGGATATGTTAACAACTGAAAGTGTTCGAATTATTGAGTGTTATAATTCTGAAAATGCCTCAGTGATTGTTGTAGCAATGAAATATTAAATGCATAGAGACTCACAACATGTTTGGTTGATTGAAAGTTTCAGATTCCAAGTAGAAATGTCTTGCGTATGGCAATGGGGATAAGACCATAGTAAATACCGAACTCTACCCTGTGTAAAAGCCAAAGGATATGAGAAGGTTCTTATGGATGTGAAATTTAACTTATGCATGAAACATATCTGAAAATATTCTGATTTAAGTTTATGAAAATAATATCATGGTTGTAAATCTAATTTTTGTAGGGAATAGATTTGAAAAATTCGATTTAGAACTTATGAGAAGGAATCTCATGGTTGAGAACTCTAAGTTCTGTTAGAAAGAAGAATTATAAATCTCGGATTTTGAATTTTGCTAATAAATGACTAATAAATGTTTGGCTTATATGAATTGTGTCAGGAGGACATGTTGTAAGTGGATGTTCATGTACGGCAAGAGACATAAGACCATAATGGGAGAAGTGATACCACTTACAAGAGCCAAGCAATATGAGGATAGCCTCATGGCTAAGAAAATCAATTTCTGTAGTAGACAGAATTGCAAATTCATATTGAATTTAAATATTAATGCCATTGATTGGTTATGGAACAATCAGATTGGAATTTTATTGTTAAATGTTGCTGACTGTTTGGTTATTTGATAAGTGTGCCAGGAAGACACATTGCAGTAAGACCACGAGAGAGGGCCTACAAAAGCCAAACTTCATGGGAAGAATCTCATATCTTGGAAAGGGGTTTCGGGTGAAACGCCATTGGATATTTTGATAATGTCCCATCTACACTACATGATTGGTAAACAATATGAGTGAGATGATAAAGATTATGTCAGTAAGACATATGAGAGTTATGTAACATCAAAAGGAGTTAGGATGGCAAACGAGGGACTGTCAACTTAGAGAAGGGAGCCCCCATTCCTCAATAATGAAGAAGGACTACATCTGAAAATGAATAAGTGTTATGTAAACCATGACTGATATATATATATATATATATATATATATATATATATATATATATATATGTGTGTGTGTGTGCAAGTCTAATTGTTATAATTACTGTGCAGAGCATGTTTTATTTATGTATATTATTCAGACTACTTGAAGTATTATTAGGACCTGCATAGCTCACATCCGTGAGGAGTGCACACCTTTCTGGTGCTGAGTTATGTCAGGAATGTCAATATTGATTCCACCCTAAGGGAATGGACACATTCCTGGTGTTTCAATACTTGATAGTGCATGCCATGGTTATGGTTACAATTTTAGAATAACAATGCTGATAATTTTTCCTATACTACTTGTGTCGCACATTAAATAGATGCAATTTGGTGCTACACACTAAAGGAACAAAGTAAAAGGTTGTTGTGAGGGGTTGTGGTAGAAGGGATTAATGTGTATGAAAGGATGTTGTGGAGGTTGTGGGGATTTTGATGAAGGGTTGTGAAGGTGTTGATGAAAGGGTTGTTATATGCCTATGAATCCATAGTAGAGCCTTGACCTAGAAATGGTCATAGTGAAGTTTCCTTCCAAGTCGGCGTGAAGTTGTACTGGTTGAAAATTAATTATTTGATGTTTTGGAGCAGCTTGCGTGCTGGCCAAACATACCAGACCGCAGGAGGATCCCAAGGCTTATAAAGTAAAAGTAGGACCCTGTGGACCAGAGAGGAAACATCCAATACAGATAAGTACTCAATTTCATTCATGTTTTGTTTGGAATAATAAATATTTCAGGTATAAGTCTTCTAACAGCTAAGCTGATACACTGTTGTTTCTTGGTTGGAAACCCATAATACAGGAAGCAAGGACCCTAAAAGAACTATAAATTGCTTGGTAAATCCAAAGAGTGGCTGTTTGGGCATTATTTATTTGATGTTGTGGAGCAGCCTACATGTTGGCCAAACATACAAGATTATTTGATGTTGTGGAGAAGCCTGCATGCTAGCCAAACATACAAAACTATTTGATGTTGTGGAGCAGCCTGCGTGCTGGCCAAACATACAAGATTTTTTGATGTTCAGAAGCAGCCTGCGCGCTGGCCAAACATCCAAGTCCATAGGCGATCCCAAGGCTTGTAAAGAAAAGAAGGACCCTATGGAATAAAGTGAAGACATCCAATGCAGATAAGTATTTGGCTATCTTGTACTTTCTTGCTTATGAATATACATGTGTATATGATTTGGTTATGATTTCCTAAGCTCTTGTTTAAAGATAAATCTTATGAAAATAAACTAAACATGCGAATTGATTCAACATTTGAGTGTAGGTATTGTTGGAATCAAGGACTATGAAGGCATCCTAGGGATGCATGTGGACATGTAACCGTCCTAAAGAGCTCAGCTTGAGCAGCAATGAAAGATGGTGCTAGTGGGACTGTGTGGGTCCTAGCAGCCAAGAGTTGTAGACAAACCATGTGGAAGGACTCCATGGTTGAGAGGTCTGGAATAGACCATAGACACTAAATGTCATAGCCAAGAAGGGCAGGTCAATCATTCATGTTGAGGTGCAAGAGGCTAGGAGCATGAAAACCACAATGGTGGTGTGGGTTCCATAATGGAACAAAAAAAAGAGGAAAAAACTCTTACTGCTCTCTCTTTCCTTTTTTTATTGATGCAATTATAATAAAAAAAATAGAAAATTGTTGAATGCATGTATGGTTGAAAGTATAATGTGTTTATTTGCTTGAAATAAACTGTGAATGCTGAATTGATGAATTTCCTGTGAATGGATGAACTTGAAGGAATTCATATGTATGTTGGGCAAGCGTGGAAAGTGTGGAGGTCTCATGAATAGATCATGGGATCTTCGTGTCAATTGGGGAAAACAATTGACTGATTTTTAATGTTTATGTTATGCTTGGCCTAACAAGATTTGTAATGATGAATTTCATAGGTGGAAATTAAATCAATTGGTTGTAGTTGTTACGAGCAAGTGCTACTTGTAAGCAAAGTGAGAACCAACTGTGCACAATGACCATGGCAGTAGACCATAGGCTATTGAAATTGGCTTAAAGTCTTCTTCAAACAGTTGCCAAGACCCAAGAAAATCTTGGAGAACTACTCAAGCTACAAAAGCAGCAAAATGAGATGAACCACAAGGTTTTGCAGGACTCTATTTGTCTACAAAAGGAGGTAAAAAGCATTATGAGAGCAATCTGTAAGGGAAATGAAAATGGATCAATAATGAGGCATTCATCCAATCGGTCCATTAAGAAACGTTCCAGACATGAAGACTCAAAGGGAATTGAGCAGGTAAAGATGAAGCAGCCGGTGAAATGTTGGAAATGTGGAGGACATCATTGCTTCCGCAACTTCCCAACAAGGGAACATCAAGAGGGTAGCAACCATAAAGTTTTCAGACTTGTGGATGAGCTGAAAGATCAGAACCAGCAGGAGAAGCTTGTGGAAGCCAAAGGACATGGTCCTGAAAGTTCAAAGTAAAGGATAGAATGTAGGGCGGACCTACAAAGTTTTTGAAATTTTGGACATGTGTAAACTGTATATGTTTTCCTAAGTATTGGAACACCGAGGACGGTGTTATTCTAAGGGGAAGGGAATTGTAATACCCCATTTTGACCCTTAGGATATATTAGCTTTTAATGTAAATATTGTATACATGTGATGTATGTTTTCCTAGCGTGGAGCTCAAGGCCAAGGCCCCGCTAGTGGAAGCTCGAATTTTATTTAAAAGGCAAGTATTAGACATTATGTTACCCATGTTCTATTTATCCATGGAACATTGTAAAAATGATGTAAATAAACATCATGCAATAAAATACCAAAACTGACTATGGAGGCAACGAATGAGAAGGGGCCATGTGTATCCACTAGAAAGTGGTGAGGGGGTTGTGGGGATGAACCATATACTTCCAAATGTCATTGTGAGAACCCATTTGACTTTCCTTGATGACATTTATTTCTGTTGTGAGGAAGTAGTTGAAGATTTCAGTCCATGGTTTCAATGGAGCATGGGCAGCCCAGAAATTCGTATTTGCAGGTATGGGCTCTATTTTCTTGTACCACAAGTCACTCTACTTGATGGGAGTTGCTTCTTCCTCATCCCCATTCCATTTTGGAAGAACCCAACATCATTTTCCATCCAAAAACGAATTCTCAGCAGTGAGAAAAACTAGAAATCGCAACTTGGCAAGAACCCACGTTTTGAAGAGCCATAAACACCCAAAATTGGTATTTGATAGCAAAATCCAATGGGAGATCCATAGATATAAACCTTGGGGCGAATTTGAGAGCATTAGCCACCCCAAAATGCATGGGAAAACCTAGTTTTTACAACCCAAAAGTCCAGTGACGGGATTGAGTATTTTGGTAACAGAGTTGTGAGAAATCCAAGTGTGAATGACTGAACAGAGGCTTGGAATGCTTGAATTTAGCTTGAGATGTCTGTAGCTCTGTGGTTGAGCTCATTGGCTTAGCATCCTCCTCATTTTCTTATTACATTCTTGATAAACCCAGCTGTGTGATGGCTTAACATGACCGTTTGAGTGAATCCATGGCTATGAGTGAGCCTGTCTAGTTCCTCCTTAGTGGATACACATCCCAGCTCGGGGGTGATCTCTCAGCTGAAAGAATATAGGCTGGACAAAGATCTATGGTTGGGTGGAACATTTCTCTCACGTAGCCAGTTGTTTGGGCGTTTGCATTTCAAGATAAGTATTCTCTTTGGATTAGTTTATATGCATTATGTGTTCTACAATGTGTTAATTCTGAATGTTAAATGTTCATGTTAATGAGATGAAATGAATATCTTAATATGGTTGATATGAAGCCTATGCATAGCATAAGAATGGGATTGATACGATGTTTGTTGATTCATCATCTGCTTGGGATAGATATGTTGAGGCATTACTGTTTGTGTGTGTGCAATTGTATTTATTTCCGCTGTGTTTATATTGATTATGTATTTGCACACAGAATATTTTATTTATTATGAATTTCTTAGTAATGAACATGGCTAAGATTTCCAATAAGCTCGGAAATTTGGTTCACGTTTCCTTCCTGGCACCAGATTGATGGAAGGGGATGTTACACCAGCAATTTTTCTTAAGATGTCCTACTTTATTGCATAACCAACACTTCAATTTACACTTTTTTCCCTTCGACTTTGACCTTTATGTACCCCTTGAATGTTGTCCTCTTTCACTGGCTCTTCCTCTGGCCACCATTACTTCTGATGTTGAGGTTTCAAGACTAGATTTCTTTCGAGTTTCCTCAGAAAGTAAGGCTCCACAACATTATCGAAGGTAATAGACTCAGTAGAACTCAAACTGATAGAGGTTACAAAATGTGCCCAAGACTCAGGCAGAGAGCACAACAGTAAAATCGCCTTGTCTTCAAATTTAATAATATCTTCCATACTAACCAACTAACAAATAAGAGTATTGAACGCATTCAAGTGATCAGATTTTTTTGTACCCTCTTTCAGAGGCAAGGTAAACAATTGCCGCTTCAAGAGGATTTTATTCGTCAAGGATTTAGTCATGTACAAACTTTCCAAATTTGTCCAGAGACCTGTTGTTGTAGTTTCAGACACGACATTAAATAAAACATCATCGACCAAGCACAAACGAATAGCACTGAGAGCTCTTTCATCCATCTCACTCTAGTCTTCATCTAAAATATCCGCGGGTTTCTTTGTCTTCCCTGCCAGTGCCTTCGCCACTCCTTGTTGCACAAGCATATCCCGCATCTTGACCTTCCATAACTCGAAATTATTGCTCCCATTGAACTTCTCAATTTCAAATTTGACACTCTGCGTTTTCGCCATTTTCTCAAGAAACCAAGTCAAAAACTTTCCAAACCATTTTCAAAAAATAGTGGAATAACTAAATCAATAGTTTAAATTCCTAATAAATAAATAGAAAAAAGTCTTTTTTTTTAGTAAATATAAGTCACCTTATAACTCCCACCTTAATCCATTATATTTAAACCTTTTAAACTATCCATCATATAAAACAAAAAAGATCCACTACTTTTAACTTTCACTTATGATAACCTTAAAAAAATTCCAAGCACTCACGCTTTAACCCAAAAGAATTCTTTTAACTTTTTCTTACGGTAAGCTTAAAACCAAGCACTCACCCTTTAACCCAAAAAAGGAATATAAAATAATATGAGATAGCTCTTCACGGTAATAAAACAATTATCGCGCTCCTCGATGAACTTACCCCGCGATAATTCTTGGGAATTTTAATTTCATAAGTGTGCCCTAATATTATCGCGCCCCTCCAAGCAATGGACATGCAATAATTCAGAATTTCCGCTCCTTCTTTCCTCAGGTTTCAGGTTTCTTTCCTCCGGTAACTTTTGACCCATAAAACCAATTTAAATTTCTCGAAAAATGATCACTTTCAGCTTTCTCGTTCTCTGTGGCCTCCAACCAAGCTCTGATACCACTTATTGGATCAAACAGCCACAGAACACAATATGCAGCAAAAGCAATTAAAACAAGAAAGCAAATAATGACACACACACATGAAATATATGCAGATATTTACGTGGTAAAACCCTCTCTTAGGGAAACATCCACAAAGCAATGGTATCGGTCTTCTTATTATTCAATAACTGAAGATTACAACAACTCCAACTCTCCAATACTTTCTCTTATGAAAATACAAGAAATATATACATTTCTTACACGGTTACTCATAACTGACCATATTCGGTTTGACAGTTATATAGTCACCGAGAGACCGGTTATCACCCGTTTCCAACAAAGTTATTGACCAATTTCCAATTATTAAGAAAGCGTAGCTGATCCGAAGTTCTTTATACATTAAAGCACAGAATTTAGTAACTTGTAAATGGAAAAAGTTGTATTTCGATCACAAAATAGTATATGATAATAGAAGCTTCAATGCGATGAAGTGATCCTCTTAACTAGTCTTCAAAAGGCGATTCAAGTTTTAGGGTTTTCTTGTCAAATCACCTGCATTTGATAAAGCATTATAGTCAAAATTACCTCAAAGAGACTTTGAACTCCACTGTGGTTTCCATTACAGACACTACCATCCCACTCACGGATCTATTTTGACTAGAAATCAGTAGAAAATATCCAATAGGGCATTAAAACCAACGTAGGTCTACCTAGACTTCAACCGAGCACTGCTATTAATTTTATCATAATGAATTTTTAAAACTAGCTGAGAATATTATCAGAATTCCCTACTTTACCATAAATGGCCCAAACTCCTTGTTTGGTTTTGGTATGCTCAGACACATCTAACCTCGCACTGGACCAATTCCCATAGTTTAACATAACCAAATGAATTAGAAGCCCATGATGGCTATCGGCTGGCTCCACATTCTCTTCATGGCTGGAGCTTTGGACATCGCTCAGATCTCTCTCAGAGACTACAGTTGGCCTCTTCTCATCACAATCCCTGAACTGGTCTATGTGATAATCATTCCAGTAAGGAGTGGGAGTTGCATTAGCCTATCGTGTCTTTTGGCTCTCCACCAATTTCTTGGCCTCATTATAGATAGTTTTCTTGCCTTGAGTAGGACAGGATCTCCATCAATTTCTTGGCCTCATTATAAAGAATTGTGTTTCCTTGAGTAGACACATGGCTTTGCAGAAAGCTAAGAAAGATTCTCTTATTGGCTCGATCCTCCCTCTGATCATTTTCCACTGGATTATAACCATTGAACAAACCTCCCAACACAAACGAATTGCATCGGTGTAATTTAGCTTTAGACCTCAAATCCGAGAACTTGTGCCATTTCTGTCTTATTTCCATACATCCAAAGCGACCAGCAGAGTTCAACCCGAGAATCTTTGATTCTTCTTTATCCAAATAGAACCCTTGACTAGCTCTCTTCAATCTATTGAACGTATCCAGACCAGATCATATGGAGACCATAGGTCCTTGGCCCAAAGCACTTAGTTTGAAGGCACGTGCTCTCCCACTAAACCATATGGCTCACATTCAATGACCCATTGTATGACTTAGCACTAGCTGCAATAATCGATTAGAACCTGCACATGTGCATCTTCCATATGTTGTGTTGAAATCTAAGTGTAATACAGGAATCAAAATGGCCATGTAGAACCACCATTGGTATGTAGACATGTTGGTAGTTGAGAGAAAGGAATATGGAGGTAGAAACAGATGGGAGCTTAGAGATAAAGGGAGGGGGGAGGAAGAAAAAGAGGGAGAGGAAGAGAGAGAGGGGCCATGAGAAGGGAAAGGGGGACATAGATAGAGAGGGAGATGTTATAGATAGAGAGGGGGAATGGAAAGAGAGAATCGGGATGGGTGAGAAATGGATAGAGGGGAAGTGTTAGAGAGAGATAGAGAGGATATGGGGGAGGAAGGAGGGAGGGAGGGAGAGAGGGAGGGAAAGGGAGAGGGGAATGAGTGAGGAAGGGAGAGAGGGGGGAGGAGGGAGGGAGGGAAAGAGAGAGGGTAATGGGTGAGGAAGGGAGAGAGAGAGGGGACACTCTTTGGAGATCTTCAGTGGTGATTCAAGGTGTCATTTAGACCTGGATGCCTAGAATATTCATTTAGTGGTCATGGATTTTTTTTAACCCTTGAACATGTCAAGGACCCAAGATCCATACCTAATTATGCAAACCATCTAAAGGAACTAACATTCACACTTGGAGGGAAATGATTCTATTGGAGGTCAAGTGTGGTGATTCAATTCATCCTTTAGGAATTAAATGCCTAAGACTTCCTTTATGACATAAGACATGGGATTCATCCCTTGATTATATTGATGGCCCCAATAATTACTCCTACTACTAAAAACCACATAATCCCATACATATACCCACAAAAAGGACTTGAGTGCTAGTTTGAGGTGTCATTCATTTCCTTAGATGCCTAAGATATTCCTTTAGGGATTAAGGCTCAAGTTTCATACCCCAACCATGCCAAGGGACTCGAGATCCATGCCTAGAGCTCAAAAAGTGCTAATTGAATCCATACCACTCAAATGCAAACGTATCCATCAATAAGTTATGTGTTGTAGTTAAAGGCATTGTTATTGGATGTAGATGACTAGAAGCTTCCTCTAGGGCACAAGCCTTTAGTTTCTTAACCATGTCTTGGGCCTTGAGTCCCATTACTAATGTCTAAAACCCCTTGATGGCATGAATATCCCCACTTAAAGGCCAATGGTTCTTCAAGGCTTGGACATGCATGTGGATTCCTCCATGGTTTCTCTAGGGCCATAGGCATGGTCTTCCTCCCTGGAAATCCATTCCCAATACCCTACTACACATGCATATTTATCAAAACGACATAATGCCACAAACATCATCAATCATAGGCCAATGATACCCTTAGGAGATCACCTTTTGTTGGTGGAGGAAACCTTCTTAGTAGTATATGGTTAAAAGATTCATTTAGGGCTTGAGTTGCATGTCTACTCCATTCCATGTCCAAGGCCCCACAACCACAAGACCTAGAAATATAGTACCATGGACACCCATGCAAATTCATGCATAGTTCTTTGAGACATTGAGCATGGCTCTAGATGCCTCAATGGTTTCTTTAGAGCCAAAGGCATGACCTTCATCCCTATAATTCCATTCCCAAGGCCCTCGGACACCTTCATAATTTTCAAAACCATCTAATGGCACCAATAACTTGAATCATAAGCCATTGATACTCTCAATGGGACATTTGGGGCCAGTGGATAAATCCTACTTAGTTCTAAATGGATAGAAGAGTACTTTAGAGCCTGAGGTTTAGGTATCCTCCAATAACCATGTCCAAGGCCCCAATGCTACAATGCATAGATACATAGTACCATCGATACCACTCTGAAGCCATGCATGGTGCTTTGAGGCAGCGCTCATGGGTTTGAACACCTCAACGATTTCTTTAGGGCCAAAGGAATGGTTTTATTCCTTAGAAAATCATTATGAATTCCTTGAGGCACCTACATACTCTTCAAAACAACCTAATGGCACTGAAATTCTAAATCATATGCTAATTATATAGTAATGTGTGCTTGGTGGATACCACCTCCTTATACTTAGATGGATAGAATATTCCTTTAGGGATTGACGATCAAGTGTGCTCTGTTGACCATGTCCAAGGCCCCAAGATAGAAAACCTAGATACATAGTTCATTGGATACCCCTATGAAGTCGTTCATGATGCCTTGACACATTCTTCATGGCTCTAAATGCCCAAAGAATTAATTTAGGGCCAAAAACATAGTCGTCTTCCTTAGAATATCATTCCCAAGGCCCCGACACATGTAGATATTACTCAAAACCATCCAATTGCACTAACATCCTCAATCATAAGCCAAGGATACCCTTAGGAGTCCATGTGTAGCTTTTTTAAGTATTCCCCCTTATCCTTGGAATATCGATAGAAGATTCATTTATGGCTTGAGGTTGAGGTCTCCTCCCATGACCATGTCCAATGCCTCAAGTCCCCATGACTTGGATGAATAGTGCCATGGATGCACTACGAAGCCATGTGTGGTGATTTGTGGCATTATTAATGGATTTGGATGCCTAAATAATTTTTTTATGGCCAAAGGCATGGTCCTCTTCTATAGAATGTCACTCCCAAGGCCCCAAGACACATCTGTATTACTGCAAACCACCTAACAACACTTACATCCCCAATCATAGGCCAATAATACCCTTAAGAGACCATGTGTGGTTGGTGGAGTAAACCTTCTTAGCCATGGATATCTAGAAGCTTCCTTTAGAGGTCTCTTTCACTGACCATGTCAAAGGCCCTATGGCCATAAGACCTAGATGCATAGTGGTATGGATACCCCTGAAAAGTCATGTGTGGTGCTTCGAGGATTTCTTCATGGCTCTAGATGCCACAATGATTTCTTTATGGCCAAATGCATGGTATTCCTTCCTAGAAATTTATTCCCACACCCTGATACTTGTGCATACTACTCAAAAACACCCAATGGCACTAACATCCTCAATCTTAGGCCAATGACACCCTCAAAAGGCCATGTGTGGTTGGTGGAGACAACTTTCTTATCCCTATATGGCTAGAAGATTCCTTTAGGTCTTTAGCTTCATTCCTCCTCCCATAACCATGTCCAAGATCCCAATTCCCCAAGACTTGGATACATAGTTCCATGGATACCCTTGCAAAGTTACACATGGTGCTTTAAGGAATTGTTCATGGTTTTGGATGCCTCAATGGTTTCTTTAGGTCCAAAAGCATGGTATTTTCCCTAGAATGTCATTCATAAGGCATCAAGACACATACATATTTATCAAACCCAATTAATGGAATCTTCATCCTTAATCATAGGCCAAAAATACACTTAGGAGGCAACGTGTGGTTGGTGGAGGAAAAATTCTTAGCCTTGGATGGATAAAATATTTCTTTAGGGCCCAAGGTTTAGGTCTTCTCCATTGACCATGTCCAAGTCCTGAAGGCCCCAATACCTAGATACAAAATTCAATGGATACCCTTGCAAAATCATGTGTGTTTCTTTATGACATTTTTCATGGATCTAGATGCCTCAATGGTTTTTTTAGGGCCAAAGGCATTGTATTTATTTCTATAGAATCATTCTCAAGGCCCTAAGACACCTACGTACTTCTCAAAACCACATAATTCCATTAATATCCTCAATCATAGGAAAATGATAACCTCAAGAGTCCATATGTGGTTGGTTGAGATGATCTTCTTAGCCTTGGATGGCTAGAAGATTCTTAGAATATTCTTTTATAGCTTGCACCTCAAGTACTCTTCTCTAACCATGTCTAAGACTTTGAGACCCTAAGAAATTCCTAATGATGCACATATTATCACTCTAAGTTACACATATCATTGGGAGGTCATATGTGATACTTTTAGGTGCTAATCATGGCCTTGAATTCCTAAAAAATTCCTTTAGGGACTAAGGTCCGAGTTTCCTACCCCAACCATATCTAGATCCTTGAGACCCATACCTAGTTCAAAACCATAATAATGGCACCAATATCACTAATTGTAGGTGAATAATAACCCCAAGAAATCATGCACGATGGTTTTAGGTATCATGTTTGGACCTAGATGCTCATAATATTTAGTTCGGGATTAAGGGTTTGGTTTCCTCTCTCAACCATGTTAAGGCTTGTTAACACCTAGTTGTGGTTGCACTACTAGAGGGTTAATATCCAAGAATATTCCATCAAGATGGTTATATTGTATGTTGATCAAGATATACACATTGATTAGAGTTCTTTCCAAAGCAATTAACAAAGTCTAGGACTCTTATTTCTAGCAGTTACTTTTTCCAAGAAACTAAGATAAGGGGGGCATGTGACATTGATATTCATGCATTCATGCCTCTTGTATATAGACCCCGGAGACCCTTATCATACTCCTCTTCTCACTCAAACCCTAGATACATCCCCCTATGTACAAGTGGTGGAAATATATTATTGTCACAAGGCTAAAAAAGGAAATGCATTGAAAATGCATAAACCTTGCATGAATTTGGCCATTGGGGTTGAGGCTAAATTAAAAAAAGTATTAGAGATGGGTGATAAAACCCTTGTTAGTAGATATTTAGAGCCTAAGGTTCAGGTCCCCTCCCTTCACCATGTCCAATGCCCCAAGTCCTAATGACCTGGATGCCTAGTGCCATGGATACCTTCTGAAGCCATGTGTGGTGCTTTCTAGCATTATTTATGGCTTTGGATGCCTAAATGGTTTCTTTAGGGCCAAAGGCATGGTCCTTTTCTATATAGTGTCATTCCCAAGGATCTGAGACATGTGTATAATGCTCAAAACCAACTATTGGCATTAAAATCACTAATCATAGACCAATGATACCCTCAAGAGGCCATTTGTGGTTGGTGAAGGCATCCTTCTTTGACAGGGATGGATAGAAGCTTCCTTTAGGGCCCTATTTTTAAGTCTCTTTCATTGACCATGTCAAATTACCTAAGGCCACAAGACCTAGATACATAATGCCATGGATATCCCTACAAAGTCATGTGTGGTTCTTCGAGGCATTGTTGGATGCACAAAATATTTTACTAGGGAATAAGGCCTAGGTTTCCTCTCTCAAACATGTTAAGGGCCTAAACACCCATATATAGTGCTTAAAAACAACCTCTTAGTTACATTAATACCCCCAATATCAATCCAAGGATACCCTTAGGATGCCTTATGCGATGTTTCAAGGTATACTTGTTAATGTTATATGCCTAGGTTTCCTCTAAGGTCAAAGGCATGGGGTTCCTTCCCTAATCATCTATATTCCCTAAAGACTTATACATAGTTTTAGTTCCTCCAACTTCCCCCATTATCCCTATTATAAGGCCATAGATCTCCTCAAAAAGTCATTTTTGTTAGTGTGACAAATCATTATTGTCCCTACATGCCTAGAAGTTTAATTAGTCAGGCCTAGGTTTCTTCTCTTAACTAGGTTGAGGGCCAATACACCTATCACTAGTGATAAAAACCTTATAATGCAATCAATATCTACACATATATGTTAAGAATATTCTTAGGAAGATATGTGTGTTGACCATATGTCTTGGTCCTAGATTCCTAAAAGATTCATTTAGGGCCCAAGGAAGAGGTTTCCTCCCTCGAACATCTCCAAGGATTTGAGACCCATGCCTTGTGCACAAATCCTAGTAATGATATTAATATCCATTAGAAAAATTAAATATCAATAAAAATATGTGCTATCAAATAATGAAATCTCAATTCAAATCATTTTTATTAATATTTTATAATAGTAATAAATTTAAAATGGTTGTATTTAATTATTTGTGAAAGTTAAGAATCATGGGTATTTATTTGCTTGAATAATATTGAAAATGAATAGTCGACTTGAGCTATTTAGAAAATAATTATTTGTGATCTTGTTGTGTTTGTGGTGCAACACCTCATAAATTAATCATGTGAGCTTGTTGGTTTTAAATAGTAATAAAAACAAATAATTGAATTTGATGTGATTGTGGTTTAAAACCTCATAAATTAATCATGGACATTTATTTGAATGAAAAAAATTGAATTAGGTTATTACAAAATAATTATTTGTGATGTTTTTGTGTTTATGGTGCAAATCATCACAATTAAATCCTTTTTGTACATGTCCATGTGACAAATATGAGGTTACCCCACTATATGGTACTTGAAAACATGGCATTTCTTATGCTTATGATTCCTTTAGGCTAAGGCCTATGATCGTTCACTCAACAATGTTGAGGGCCATTGGACCTATCCCTAGTGATTAAAAACTTATAATAGTGTGAATGTGCATACTTAGAGGCTGAGAATACTCTTAGGAATATGTGTGGGGACCTTTGTGGTGTCTTTCTTGGTCCTAGATTCCTAAAAGCTTTTTTTAGGGCCTTAGCTAGAGGTTTTCTCCATTGATCATATAGATGGATCTAAGACCCATGTCTTGTGTTAAAACCCTAATAATAATACTAATTTCCATCAAAAAAAAATTAAGAAGATAAAAATATCTCAAATGAATAATCAAATTTAAATTCAAATAATTTTATTACTACTTTACGATAGTAATAAATTAAAATTAGTTGTTTTTATTTATTTGTCAATTGTATTTATATGTTTAAATAATATAAAAAGTGAATAAATAAATTGAGCTATTTTTTAAATATTTTTTTTGAACTTGTTGTGCTTGTGGTGTAAACCTCATAAAAGAATCACGTGATTTTATTTGCTTAAATATTCTATGTGAATTTATTTGCTTAAATATTCTAAATATAAATATTTGAACTTCTTTTAAGTATGGTGCAAAAACTTATAAATTAAACTTTGATACTTTATTTTAATTGAGGAAAAAATAAATAAATATTGAATTGAATTATTTTCAAAATAATTATTTGTGAATTTGTTTATGGTGCAAATCCACATAATTAAATCCTACGTGTACATGTCCATGTGGAAAATAATAGGTTAACACCACTTTATGGTACTTGCCAACATGGCATTTCTCATAAAGGTAAAACTCAATTTCCAATAATAATAACTAATATAACACCATATTAACACCACAAAATATAAGTGGTGCTAATACCATCACTTTAACACCACAAAATATAAATGGTGCTAATAACACCACTTTAACACCACATAATTGTAAGTGGTGCCAATACCGCCACATTTACATCACAAACTATAAGTGGTGCTAACTTGTGGTGCTAAAAGATGGATTTTCTTGTTGTGGGTTAATTGTATGACTGGAATTGCAATAGCTGACATTATACAATGAAGAGATTCCATGGTAGTCCCATCACGGAAAATACGATTAGGGTTTACTAATTTTAAATCAATGTTTCTTGTTTCTTGTTTCTTTGTCGATAATATGGTGAGGTATATAATTATGTGTCGAATCCGTATGAAGAATGTATTTAAGAATTTGCGATGGACATGGATTAGAGATTGAGCAGCTGATTCAAGGTTGTCGTTTATCCCACGTGGCCTCTTCGGGGCCAACAAATAGCACGTGAGATGTTGTCTAGTTTGACCTTATTATCGAACATTCAATGTGCATCCACATTGCACACAATATCTTCTTTTCCTTCTCAACTCAACCTTTTACAGTCTACATGGCTTGTTTTTCTATATTTTTGTTTGGTGTTCAATAGGAACAAAATTCAAGTTGACACGCTAAACAATTGCACAAGTCAATTTCATACCGTGGATTCTTGGTTTTAAAAACATTCGATGTGACTATTTCTATATTGGCGCAACTAATTTATGCATCAATAACTTTTCCAATATTGACTCCAAGTCCCAAACGCGTTGTCGTTACACTTCTTTGACTGCCAAAGTATTTGAAGCAGATTGAGAGCTCTAGGTTTGTATTTTGGGGTATGGAATGATAATTTCCATGCTACGTTCTATATTCTAGTCCCAGCTGCACGACTGGTTTGAATCGGTCTGTTTATTTAGCTCATATCTTCAAACAATTGAAAAACATGCATTCATTATTCATTTAGTTCTACATTGTTCAATGCCATAGATAATGGTTATTTAAGGACATTAGCAGAGTTATGCCATTAGAGAAACACGTGGGGATACTATAAACGGATGGGATTTATAAAACCGGCGTTCATTTTTGCCCCTCAAGGGGCAAATGCTAGTTTGTTATGTCTTTTTGTTAAACAATAAACTACCAAGAATATTTTAGGTTTGTGTGCCTCTCTTAAGAGCAAAAGGCTAATGTCATTAAGTCCTAAGTCATGAAGAGTGGCAATAAGCTAAATTGAATTCATAATAATGAGTATTACTATGAACATTTACAAAAAAATGAGAACTATGGTCATTTACAAGGTTTTTATGACTATCTTTTTAGGATACCAATGTTGTCCATCACATTGATATATATATATTTTTTTTAATCTAACACAACTACAAAGGAGTCTGCTAATTATTCAAATCATTATCAATTAAGAATTTTATCACTACTCAAGGTCTTATTCTTAAGATCATAAAAGCATGTATTACTCATAATATCTTACCATACCTTCATATCATACATCATTTTTTTTAACAAGAATGGTTATGGAATTTATATTAAAAAGGAGTCTTCAAAAATACAAACAAATAGTTTCTGGTTTTCCTTTGAGAGGGACCAGCATTCAAGTTTTATTTCCTGATTCACTACTTCTTCTCTTAACTCTAAGCAGTCTAAGGCTATAACTATAAACCTTTACAAATTGTCCCAAGATAAACTTGGAGAAGCAGTACATTACAAAATTTGGATTTGGAATCCATTAAAGGCTGACAAAGACCCATATTTAAAGTGCTAAAAACCAAAGTTGCTTCTAAGCTATTGCTGAAAGAAAATATATAATCGGCAAAAATTTGTAGAACTAGCATGCTGCATTATTTCCAGTGTGGACGGGGAGGTTCTAGGCTCTCCATGGAGTCGTCTGGGTTGGAGCTGGAACCTGTTATATCATGAAACCCTGGAATGCAGCGAGCTAAGTCTTCATGGAGTCTGTCCACATTGCCTTCCAAGTTAGATATGTTCCCGTAGTTGTCATCCACCTTAGAGTCCACATTTCAGATGTTATTTGCAGTGTCATCCACCGTCTCAGACATGGAAGAGATTCTTCCATTCATGAGGTCGTTGTTATTCCTTATTTCAGTGCTGAGAGAGTGCAGAAGTGTGTACATTCTCGTCATCTTATTTTTTATGTCAGCAACCTCAATTCTGATCTTGCACACCTATGCTTCCATAGCATCAACCACGGAACCTTGTAAAACTGGAGAGGGTGGTGTTTCATAAGCTGGAGCCTCTTCTTCACGTAGGTGAGGGATGAGAGATCGTTGAACAGAAGGAATAAAGGTTCCAGAAGATTTGCTTCAGGGGGGAAGATATCTGAGGGAGAGTGCAGGGGATTTTTGCAGAGCAAGCAGGAGAAGGGTTGCAGAGATGGCACAGAGCTGGTGCCCAAGTTGGGAGCAATGAACACAGTGCAACGAGCTTAGATACTCAGGAAAGGAGCTAACAAAGGAGAAATCCAGAAGCGTCTGGAGGAAGGAGGAGTCAGAGCGTGCGAGTAAGTGGAGTTAGGTTAGGTGAGGCCATGTGAAGGCATTAAATGCCTCCATCGGCCCTCGAAACCAACGACAGGTGTATGCATGTGGTTATGGGGATCACCGTGTCCAAAGGTGGCGAGGTAAAGGAGGTAAGAGGGACATGAAATGGGGGAGAGGACACCCCTAGGGAGGAAAGGGTTAGGGAACCCAACAAGGAAGAGGGAGTTCATCATTTTGGGCTAAGTAACCATAGTTTAGGAGCACACCTTTATTGGCCATTTCATCAGCATGTTGATTGTTTGAGCGGAGAACATGGAGAAATTTAATAGAGTTGAAGTCTTTGCTGGTGAATTTGAGAATGTGTTGATACTTGCTTGAAGGAATGGAGCATTTTCTGATGAGATTGCGAGCTTCGCGGACTATTAGAAAAGAATCCCCAACGACTATCAAGTCTTTTATCCCCGCGCTGATGGCGATTTCTAGACCTTTAAGTAAAGCTAACCATTTGGCATCATTGTTGGTCTTGTGTCCAATCCCCCAAGCATAATCATTCATTATGTTTCCCCCGAGCTCAAAAATGACCCCTCCCACACCTGCCAACCCAGGGTTTCCTTTAGAGGCACCATTGAAAAAAAGAGTATGCTTACCAAGCTAAGATTTCCAATCTGCAAAATGTTCAGGACTGATTCTGATTTTCCCATCTGTAGAGGAGGGCTTGATTCGATCTGGAGCTCTTATTTTAGAGCAGGGGGAAAGGAGAAAGTCAGAGGCCCAGAGTTTTTCTTCGACATTTGAAGGCTCCTAATTAATGTGATTTATGCCTTTAGAGAGAAGGCTTTCAGCCCACAAGGCTTTGGATGAGAGGGAAGTTCTAAAGGGAGCATGGATCAGGTTTTCAAAAATCCCTTTGTTCCTAGTGTTCCAAATTTTCCAACATATAAATTTTGGTAGGGTAGTCCACACCTTAGTCAGGTCAGGTTTCTGATGCAGAGATCCAGGATAGTAATATTTCCAACAGGCAAAGAAGTCAGTTAGGTTGGTTGGAAGAGTGATGTTGACCTGTAGTTCTTGAAGAGCGAAGCTCCAAACTTCCATAGCATAAGGACAATCCAGAAAGAGATGATCCGTTGTTTCCTCCGAGTTTTTACATAAAATGCAAATAGATGGACCTGTGATGCCTCTTTTTCTCAAATTCTCTGTTGTAAGAATATTTTTATGGGCCAAGGTCCAACAAAAGAAATTAACTTTGGGGATGCCATCATTGTTCCATATACCTTTCCAGATCCATCTTTTGTGTTGCTGGCTGAGAAGGGAGGAGTATCCATCTTTAATCGAATAAAGACCTTGCTTTCTCCAAGCTCTGGAGTCAGAAAGGCTTAAATGGATTGGGTTGTAGCCATGAAGCGAGGTCAGTAGGGTAGAATAGTCCATAGCTAAGTGATAGGGGATCTCGAGGGTCTTCCAACCCTACCATCTACTAGAGTTGGGCCAGAGGGAGAGGTTGTGCATGGTGAAAATATTCTGTTGTTCCATCCAGATTTTTAAATCAGCGTAGAAATGAAGGTGTTGAGCTGGAGAAGAGGAGTTAAGAGTGTCTTCCCAAATGCGGATTTGTGTTAAATTTTGAGTATTAATTCACAATACTATAGGATCTTTGCTGAGAGAATAACATCTACAGTATATCAATGCATGACAAGCATCACAAGAATCAAAAGCATAGAGACAAGAGACACAGAGTTTCCGTGGGGAAAACCCTAAGGTGAAAAACCCCACAACTTCCTCAGAGATAGAGAGAGCAATGGCTCAACCAAAATACAACCAAATAACATTGAGATAGTCTCCTAGCAGATGATCCTCCTCCTCCTCACTAGTGCGCCACTTTTGAGAGTGAGAGTGAGTTACTTTTTCGAGTGAGTAAAATAGAGATCTCCTATCTCTATTTATACTCACCTTTTTTCCCAGTGACCTAATGGGGCCGACTTGTCTACTTAGATACATCCACATTATATTATATATAATTCCGGGCTGACCCCATATGGTGGTCTAATAACCCATCAGCAAGTACACACACTTGCGACACTTGTCAATCCACATGACGACACTTCCTTATAGAGGAATAACACATCTCTTATAAGGGTACAATAAATATATATAAAATACACAGATGAAATACATTCCGAAGTTACATATACATCAACACTCCCTCTTAACTAGGAAGGTATTTCTCGACACAGATCTGCTAGACAAGTCTTCTTCTCTGGGTCATCGTCATCGATGCATCATCATCGTCGTCGTCGTCACTGTTGCTGCTATATCAACCAATATCTGACTCTACTCTTCATAGGAAGTTCTATAGAGCCAGTCCTTTTTCATACTGGATGTAGGCCTGCCATCTGCAGGTCTTCATCATCACTGGCCATACTACGGAATCCTCAGGACTTATTACGTGCGTCACAAAACCTGGCTGCAGCATCCCAGGCTATTACGAGCACATAGCTCTACCTGTAGGATCTCCCAGGAGCACATTACATGTGACCCATCATAAAACTTGGCTGAAGCATCCCAAGCTGTTACGAGCACTCAAATCTACCTGTCGGATCTCCCAGATCTACCTGTCGGATCTCCCAGGAGCACATTACATGTGATCTCACCACAAAACCTGGCTGAAGCATCTAAGGCCTTTTTCATCCTGTCCAAATCTCCCAGGAGCAAATTACATGTGGTCATGGAAAAACCTGGCTGAAGCATATAAGGCCTTTTTCATCCTGTCCAGATCTCCCAGGAGCAAATTACATGCCATAGGACAAAACCTCGCAAGAGCATCTACCAGATATCCCAGGGCACCGAATTACATGCCATAGGAAAAACGTCGAAAGACTATCTACAGATCTCCCAGGGCACAAATTACATGTCCTTCCAAGCAAAACCTCGAAAGAGCATTTACCAAATGTCCTAGGGCACCGAATTACATGCCATAGGCAAAACCTCGAAAGACCATCTGCAAATCTCCCAGGGCACAAATTACATGCTTACTTGCACAACCTGATCCACGGCCACAAAGTATCATCTGATACTCATCAAACATCATCCTGATGTACACATGATCATCCTGATCATCATCACTGCAACATCCTGCTACATGTCATCTGGAGAAGCTCGTCATCCATGATCATCCTGATCATACAATGTATCCATCTGATGCACACCAAGTATCCACTTGATACATACATAGATACATGATCCACACAATGTATCCATCAGCATACATGATCTATATGATCATACAAAGATACATGATCCACACAATGTATCCATCAACATACATGATCTACCTGATCATACAAAGATACATGATCCACACAATGTATCCATCAGCATCCAACATGATGCATACATACAAAATACATACACATGATCCAACTAATCATATCCAGCATCCAACATGATGCGTATACAAAATACATACACATGATCCAACCGATCATATCCAGCATCCAACATGATGCATACATACATATAAATGATCCAACTGATCATATCTAGCATCCAACATGATGCATACATATATACATATAATGATCCAACTAATCATAGCCAGCAGAAACTAGAACATCATCATGATGCTCATCATCCAGCGCTTACATCCATAGCCATGTGAAGGATCCCCCTTCCAACATGCTTGGAATGGCTTCAGCAAATGTGTCCATCACTTCTTCCTCGAAGTGTCCTCAATCTGAAGCACGCCAAGCCTCTCTCTGAAGTACTTGAACTTCACCCTGGCTGGTGGCTTCGTCAGCACATCTGCAATCTGCTCGTCCGTCGCAACATACAGGAGTTTCACAGCTCCTCTCTGCACCATATCCCTGATATAGTGATATTTGATCTCTATGTGTTTCGACCTGTCATGAAACACTGGGTTCTCAGACAGCTTCACACAACTCTGGTTATCACAGAAGATACCAGTAGCATCCAACGGGAGATCAAATAACTCAGACAGTAGCTTCCGTAGCCATACTGCCTCACAACTAGCTGAACAGGCTGCAACATACTCTGCCTCAGCTGTACTTAGTGCTACACAGGACTGCTTCCTGCTAAACCAAGAGATCACACCTGATTCCATACTGAAGCAACACCCAAATGTGCTCTTCCTATCTGCAGCACTGCCATCCCAATCTGAATCAACATAACCCTGCAGGTTAAACTTTTGATTCGCTTCATACTTGAGCCCATAATCCACTGTACCCTTCAGGTACCTCAGAACATGCTTTACAGCAACCAAGTGAACACTCCTCGGATCCGTCAGGAACTAGCTCAATGTGTTCACAGCAAAGTAAATGTCTGGTCTCGTGTTCGTCAGGTACATCAAGGACCCAATCATCTGACGATACATGGAGACATCAACCGGCTCAGATGAAGCTTCACATAGAAGCTTCATATTCGATTCCATAGGTGTGGCCATGTCCTTGCAGTCCATCATCCCAAATCTCTTCAGGATATCTACTGTGTACTTCCCTTGACCAAGGAAGATCCCACCTACACTTTGCCACACCTCCATGCCTAGGAAATAGTGCATCATTCCCAAATCTTTCATATCGAATTCAGCAGCAAGATTCCTCTTAGTATCTGCAATTAGTCTGTCATCTCCTTTTACAAATAAGTCATCCACATACAGGAGTAGAATCACAGGATTCCCTTCCACAACCTTGTAGTAAAGGTTGGAATCTGCTTTACTTTTGGTAAAGTCCAAGCTAGATAGGAAACTGTCCATCCTACCATACCAAGTCCTGGGAGCTTGCTTCAAGCCATACAAGGCTTTCTTCAATCTACACACATATGAATCCCTGTCATGTATTTCAAAACCAAGTGGTTGTTCCACATATACTTCCTCTTCAACTACACCATTCAAGAAAGCAGTCTTGACATCCATCTGGTGTATTTTCCATTTCATAGCTGCAACCAGGGCAAGTACTGTTCTGATGGAAGTATACCTGGCTACAGGTGCAAAAGTTTCTTCATAATCTATTCCCTCTTTCTGAGAGAAGCCACGAGCTATGAATCTTGCTTTGTGTTTCTCCACACTGCCATCTGCAGCATGCTTGATTTTGAAGATCCATTTAGAAGTCACAACAGACTTCTCTGTAGGTCTTGGGACAACATCCCAAACATCATTCTTCATTATGGATTGGTATTCCTCAACCATGGCATCCTTCCATTCTTTCTTTTTCGCTGCCTCTTCATAACTGGAAGGCTCTTTGTTCATAATGTCACAGAGTAAAGCAACATAGCTGGTCTGTGATCTGGTTCTCTTCTTTGCTCTGTGTTCTTCTTCTAGAATACCAAATCTTTCTGCATCTTGAATGAGCTCTCTAGCCCATGCAAGTTTCCTCTTGTGAGAGTTATCCTCATGGGGTGGATCTACAAGTTCTTATGGATCTTCAAACTCACGAACAGCTTCTGGAACTGCTTCAGTCATGGTAGTGTCCTGAAATCTTGTTTCCTTAGGTTCTTCATAAACTTTGGTAGGTTCCTTCCTTGATTTGATGAATGCTGAGTTTTCATCAAATGTTACATCCCTGCTGAGATCAATCTTCTTGAACCCTGGAAAGTATATTCTGTAAGCCTTCGATCTTTCACTGTAACCCACAAAGATGCCCTTCTTTCCTGAAGGATCTAGTTTAGTCCTCTTTTCCTTTGGGACATGAGTATATACTGGAAAACCAAATATTCTGAGATGACTGACTTCAGGTTTCTTACCAGAAAAGACCTCTTCTGGTGTCTTGTTGTCCAATATCTTGTGGGGTGTTCTGTTCTGCACATATACAGCTGTTCTAGCTGCTTCTGCCCATAGATGCATAGGAAGATCCTGGTCATGCAACATTGCCCTTGCTGCTTCCATGATAGTTTTGTTCTTCCTTTCTGCAACACCATTTTGTTGAGGATTATAAGGAGCAGTCAACTCCCTCTTAATCCCTGAATCACTACAAAGCTTCTTCAAGTCACTTGAGGTGAATTCTCCACCATTGTCTGATCTGAATGTTTTGATCTTTTTGTCAGTTTGATTCTCCATCAAGGTTTTGAATTCCTTGAATTTATCAAGCACCTCATCTTTGCCCTTCAAGAAGTATACCCAATTCTTCCTAGAGAAGTCATCAATAAATGAGACATAGTAAACATACCCACTCAGGGAACTGGATGACATAGGGCCACATACATCTGAGTGGATGATTTCCAGGATGTCTTTTGCCTTGCTTTCACTGCTTGGGAAAGCCTTCTTAATGTTCTTACCTTTTGCACATCCTTTGCAAACACCTTCATGTTTGGTCTTGATTTCAGGAAGACCCTCTACTTCCTTGCTTGCAATTGGAAGTGCTCTATAGTGCATGTGAGCAAGTCTTCTATGCCAAAGTTCACTTGGCTCCATGGATTCATGCACCATGGCATGTTCAGGTTGTCCCTTCAATTTATACAAGCCTCCCTCTTGCTCTCCAATTACTACTGCATCATCTATGGTCTTTCCCTTTGGCCACATTAGGACTTGGCCATCCACAAATGCAACCCTCATACCTTTTGCATGCAATGCAGAAATGGAGAGTAAGTTCTTCTTGAGCCCAGGTACATAAAGTACTTCTTTCATCTTCAAGGATTTTCCAGAATCTAGGTTGTAGGAAGCTTCACCACTTCCTTTGATTGGGTATTGATAATCATCCCCAAGTTTCACCTTATGGGGTGATTCATGTTCAGATAGATTCACAAAAGATTCCTTAAACCCAGTCATGTGTTTGGAAGCCCCACTATCAATCAACCAGTCATTACAACCATGAGAGATGGTACCTGTGAGAGCAGAGATCAGAACATACTCTTCTTCACTTGATGAGTCATCATTGCTATCACTTTCTGCCCTAGGCTTCTTCTTTGGGGGTTCATCATCTTCGGCAGCATGAGCATGAAACCTTCTTTTGCTACCCTTCTTCTTCTTGTTGGAGATGTTATTGTCCTTCTTGTTCTTGGGACAATTTATGGCAATATGTCATTTCTCATTACAGGTGAAGCATATTCTTCTTTCTTTGAAGTGATGTGAATATCTCTTGGAGTGAGATGGCTCTCTCTTGGACTTTCCTTTCCTGGTGTGAGCTGTGAGAGCTTGATCTTCATTCCGCATTTTTTCTTCTCTTGCCACAAGCCTTGCTTCTTCTTGTGAGCATTCTTCCCGTAGTCTACTGAAAGAGATCAACTTCTTCCTTGCACAAATTCCTTGGATAAAGGAATCCCATGACCTGGGTAGGCCATTTAGAGTGGTCATCACCACTTCACCATTCTCCACCATTTCATCCACTGCTTCTAGTTGTTCCTTGATCTGGGAGACCCTTGAAAAATAGGATTGAATGGTTTCTCCATTCTGAAACTTTACTCCTTTCAATTGGTTCCGCGGGGTCATCTTCCGATTTATGTTCTTTCCTTCAAACAGCTTGGTCAAAGAGTAAAACATCTCCTTGGGTGTCTTAAGAGAAGACACATGAGGTATGAGATGGTCTTTGATAGAATCAGCAATGATTCTCTTTGCCTTGACCAAGTTCTTCTTGTGCAATGCCTTGGCCTCTTCATCCTCTGGGATAGGGATGTCTTCTTTCACATATGAGTCCAACTCATTCTCTTCCAGGATTAACCCAATCCTATACTTCCAGGCTCGGAAGTTATCAGCCCCTTCAAGCTTATCCTCAAGCTTAGTGTGGAGAGACATCTTAAAGAGTACTTCAAATGGAAATAGAAAAGATTTAGGACTTACCACTTGAAGTGCTGAAAACTGGATCTGGTCCCGGATTAGGGTTTGTCAGAGAAACCCTAAAAATTCAAAATGTGAATTTCAAATTTTCGAAAGGATAGAAAGATGCGCCTTGGTGAGCTGATCAGCCTGGTACATTCAGAATTTGAGATCAGCAAAGTCTTGCCCTTCAAAATTGCCTTTTTGTCCTCCCAGGTTCACTAGGGAGAGCCCAGAATTAGGGTTTGAGTTTCCGAAGATCTACCTAGCCAAAAATATCGATCCAAATCTCTAAACTTCGATTTTTGCAAGGAGCTTCCATCTGTGTCTTCAGTTTCCAAAAATTCCTATTTTTATGGAAACCCTAATTTTTGCCAAATCTGAAAATGCTCGGAACTGAATTCTGATTGGACAGATAGATGCGCCTTGATGAGTAGAGGCAATCTACTATACTGATTTTCAAAAATCTGTGGAGAGAAACCCAATAAACAAGGAGCTCAATCTTCCGTCACTGCAAAATGTCTTCTTCTCAGGTTAGCTCTGATACCATGTTAAATTTTGAGTAGCAATTCACAATACTATAGGATCTTTGCTGAGAGAATAAAATCTACAGTATATCAATGCATGACAATCATAATATGACAAGCATCACAAGAATCAAAAGCATAGAGACAAGAGACATAGAGTTTCCGTGGGGAAAACCCTAAGTTGAAAAACCCCACAACTTCCTCAGAGATAGAGAGAGCAATGGCTCAACCAAAATACAACCAAATAACACTGAGATAGTCTCCTAGCAGATGATCCTCCTCCTCCTCACTAGTGCGCCACTTTTGAGAGTGAGAGTGAGTTACTTTTTCGAGTGAGTACAATAGAGATCTCCTATCTCTATTTATACTCACCTTTTTTCCCAGTGACCTAATGGGGCCGACTTGTCTACTTAGATACATCCACATTATATTATATATAATTCCAGGCCGACCCCATATGGTGGTCTAATAACCCATCAGCAAGTACACACACTTGCGACACTTGTCAATCCACATGACGACACTTCCTTATAGAGGAATAACACATCTCTTATAAGGGTACAATAAATATATATAAAATACACAGATGAAATACATTCCGAAGTTACATATACATCAACAATTTGCTTGTCATTTCCAGGGAGCCAAAGGAGGTCTTTTTGAATGATAGGAGCCACCTTTCTGCAGAGTTTCCATATTGGAGAGTCATCTACCACAGGCAGGATTTCTTCTAGGCATCTATTTCTTCCCCCTTTTAAGTATTTTTTCCGAAGAATATATTTCCACCAAGCTGGTTTTCCAGCTATCATCCTCCAAAGAATTTTGGCTGCCAAAGCTAGATTCATTTTTCCAAGATCTCTGATACCTGCTCCTCCACTGTTTTTTGGATTGCACACCATTTCCCAGCTGATAAGGTTGAATTTTTTATTGCCGTTATTTTTCCCACCTTGCCAGAGAAAGGTTCTGAGCTCTTTAAGAATGCCTTCAATTCTTGAGCTAGGAGCCAAGGCGATAGAGCAAGAGAAGATGGGGTACGCAGCAAGGATAGAGGAAATTAGGACTAATTTTCCGGTTAGGTTAAGCCATTGTCCTCCCCGGGATTGGATCTTCTTCTTTATTTTCTCAACCAACTTGTTCCAATCAAAAGCTTTTTTTTTTTCCTTTATGTATGAGAACTCCAAGGTAGCTGAAAGAGTTCCAATTTGTCGTTCCTTCATAACCAAGAGTTCTAGGAATTCTAGATATGGTTCTCTCTTGACAATTCCAACCATAAATTTTGGATTTTAGATTGTTGATTTTCCCATCAGAAGCTTTTGCGAAGGTAGATAGAACTCCTTTGAATCTCTCTGCTATTGTAATGGAGGCTCCTCCAAGGAGTATAGTGTCATCTGCAAATTGAGCATGGTTTGCAGCTTTCAATCCCCGTGCTATTTTGATTCCTTTCAGCTCTCTTTTTTCCTGAAGAATGTTAATTTTCCTGCTTAAAGATTCAGCGACAATGATATAGAGAAAGGGAGATAAGGGACATCCCTGTCTGAGGCCACAGGATGCGTTGAAGAAGCCTTCCGGTCTTCCATTTATCAGAGGAGCAATCTAGGGATTGGAGATACAAGCTTTGACCCATCGAATAAAATTCTTGGAGAATCCCATTTTCTGCATGATTTCAAAGAGAAAGAAATGGTTGACTCTATCAAAGGCATTTGCCATATCCAACTTTATAACCATTCCTTGCTACTTGTCCTTCAGACTAGAATGGATTGCTTCTTGAACAATGACAATGTTGTCCATGATTTGCCTACCAACTATAAAACCACCTTGGGTATCTGAGATGATTTTGCTCATCATCTTTTTCATGCGATTTGCAAGGATCTTAGTGAGAATTTTATAAGAACTATTGCATAAGGATATGGGCCTGAATCTGTCAAGAGAGTGGGGGTTTTTATCTTTTGGGATAAGAGCCAAAAAGGTGGAATTTGTATCTCCTCCAATTTTCTCTTTGTTTCTCGTCCAGTTCAACATCTTCTTTAAGTACTCTTTGATAATGTGCCAAGCTGCTTGATAGAAATTAATAGTGAATCCATCAGGACCTGGAGATTTATCAAGGTGCAGCGACCAGATGGCCGAGATTATTTCATTCTTAGAGATGGGTTTTTCAAGTTTTTCATCGTCTTTATCAGAGATTGGTGGATTAATTCCTAAAAGGAGTTCTTCATGAGAGATCGGATCCACTTCTCCGCTGTCAGAGAGAAGGTGTTTGAAATGAAGATGAGCCATTTTGTTTATGGCGTCTTGACCTTTTACAAATTGGTTGTTGCAATATTTTAGCTCTCTGATATAGTTGCAGCTTAGTCTGATTTTGGTTTGATTATGAAAATATTTGGTGTTTTTATCTCCCCCTTTGAGCCAAAGTTTCCTGGATTTCAGTATCTAGGTTTCTTCCTATCGCTTGGCAGCTTTTAGGATATCAGTGTTGAGTGCCTTTTCTTGCACAAGAATTTGCTGGGTGATCTCTTCACGTTCCATGTAGTTTTGCAGAGGGGCAAGGTTGTCTTGGAGATATTTTTTGTTGGAAGAGGGGTCTGGGAAGGAGGAGATTGCCCAAGATTTTAAAGCAGAGTGAACGGCCCTGAGTTTGGATTCCCAGATGTAGCTAGGAGAGCCAGAGTAAGGTTTATTCCAAACAGAGTGAATTGAGTCCAGCGTTGTGTTATTATGAATCCAGAGGGGATTGAATATAAAGGGAATGGGGCCAAGATTGGAAGGCTGGGAGAGAGAGAGCGCTATAGGTTTATGATCAGAGGAGGCTAGGAAATAATAAAAGAAGAAGCAATTAAATCAAGCTGAAGGATAGAGGTACTTATCAGAAAGCGGTCGAGCTGAACTGCAATGTGTCCCAGGCCAGAACGCTTATTGCTCCAGGTGTATCTCCCATTTTTGGGTACAGGATCCAAGAGATCAAAATCAGCCATCAAGTCTTCTAGCATTTCACCGAAAGAGTCTCTGACAATCGAGCCTCCCCTTTTCTCAATGCTAGAAATTGTTGTATTAAAGTCTAGAGCAATGATGAGATTTTTCCTAGGATAATATTCACATAGACAGCGCAGGGAGTTCCAGAAGGTCTGCTTATCTCTGTAATGTGTCGGGCCATAAACATTGCATAGAAAAAAGGAATCTGAGTTTCTTTTGTTAATAATTTATGAGAGGAGCCAATGAGTATTTTCTTTTACCAGACTGATGGTGAAGTTGTTTGAGTTGTAAAAAGTTGCAATTCCTCCAGTGGCACCTCTGGAGTTGATTGCCATGCCAGTGCTTTTTTTCCATAAGAGGTTCGAGAGTTCTAGCACCTCCTTATTATTCATTTTGGTCTCTTGGACTAGAAGGACATCAACCTTTTCAGTTTTCAACATATTTTTTAATGCTTCGATTTTGTGGATGCCACCTAGCCCTCTACAATTCCAAGAGACAGTTTTTATTATTTCTTGGGCGCTTGAGATCCTACTCGGGATCGAGTTTCCTTGCCTCCATTATTTTTGGTATTTTGCAGAAGTTTGGTGTCTTCTATACTGAGTTGTCTTCCTAGATTCACTTCTCTCTCTGTTTCTTGTTCACGGTGTTGCCTTTGCGATCTTCTACCTCTTACGGACGGGGGAGGTCCAATATCTGTTGCCTCTGTTTCCTGTGAGATTTGAGTTTCTTTGGAGGTGGTTTTCCCCAAGGATGAAGATAAAGGATTGGTTCTACTGATTTTTATCATTTTAGCCCAGGTTCCTCCCGGGAATAACTGATGCTTATTATTCTCTTCTGTGGATGCCATATCTGCCCAAGTTTCCTTAGGGGAAGGAGGATCTATAAGATAATTTCCAATGATCTTTTCAATAACTGAGATGTGCGGGGTTTCTTTTGAGTTTCCTGCATTTTCACTGACTTCTATTCTTTCTCCATTCAGTTGAGCTTCAGGATTTGGAATTTCTCCTTCTTCAAGTTGAATATTCTCAAAGTGATTGCTGCTAGAGGGTTCAGTGTTCTTCTGTTGTTGTTCCTTGCTCTTCCCTCGTTGCATTTCTGATTTATTTGCAGCTGTGTTGTGGGTAGATTTTTTGCCTTTTTTGGCTTGTTGCCATCCTTCTTCTTGAGTTTTTTTCAGGATTTTCATGATTGGTCTTGGGGCAATTTTTGACAAAATGCCTGTATTCGTGGCATTTTCTGCATTTAAAGGGCAGTTGTTCGTAGTCCACTTTCTGATAAAATTCCCAGCCATCCATGAGAATATTAATTCCTTTTGGAAGACCTTTTTCCAGATCCACTTCAACACAGATCCTAGCGCAGGAGAAAAGATGCACTTTGGGCTCAGCTTTATCAATGCATCTTCCAAGGGAGTTCCCTATAGCTTGAAAGACCTTGTCGTTCCAACAATGTAGAGGAAGATGCGGTAAACGAACCCAAACCGGAACAGCGGAAGGAATATCTTTATCGGGATCGAAGGAGAGGTTCCATCGATTGAGATACAACCCTCTTGATCCCAAGAAATAAGGCCCACTGCGAAAAATGAGGTCTCTATCCTCTTTAAATTCAAAAAGGAAGGTGTAAAACCCTTACCACATAAGCAGTGTTGTAACCCTCCAGTAATGAGAGGCATCCAGTTCTTAGAAAGCCAAGAATCCATAGTTTTTGGGGATGGCCATATCCCAGTAAATTGCCCAATGAGTCCTCTATCGTTTAGAGCTAGTGCTTTCATTCGAGAAGCTGCCGACGTGATCTGCACCTTGGGAGCTGTTTCTCGCTTGAAAAATGCGGAAGTGGGGATATCCGGAGCTTGAGAAGGAGGGGACGAAGCCACCAGGAGATGAAAGGCGGCATCCAGATGGAGACGGAGCTCCTCCAGGGAAGGATTTGTGGGAGGAATGGTGGCCATGGTGGCCCTAACCAGGCAGAAACCCTAGCATCCGATCACTCAAGGAAAAAAATCTTAAGATTTATCCTTGAAATAAAATAGCGACAAGAACTTGATTGCTTGCACAAATTCTTGGCATTTTTCCTTCATATCATACATCATTATTCATATATACATAGCACTATTTCTTTATGTAGTCTAAACATTCTATATCAATACATATTGTTATACATCAATCCTATAGATACATTATATATTATTTATTCCATAGCACAATATGAACCTAAGTACATTCTAATACATCATACACTATACTTGATTTGTAAGATGATAATATGAACAAAAATACACTGCCATTACTTCATAACATTATCTGTATCATTACATCTAGTATATTTAGAACATAAATTTGGTTACTTAAAAGACGATTGGTTGCTTCGAGTCTATATAATAGAGGTTTTAGCACCCTTTCCTTAGATAGATATGGATTAATTGCTATAAATTATGAAAGTCAACATGCTCTTTATTGCACCGAGTGAAACGAGGTGCTCTACAGCCCAGTATGGGGGAGATGTTGTAACATGATATAATGTTTGTAACAAAATAATTAAAAAAATTCATTTCGGCTCATAAAATAAAAAATTATGGAAAGTACTTAAAATAAATCCATATTGGTTCATAAAATAAAATATTATGAAAAGTAATTAAAAAATAGATGTTCGTTTATAAAATAAAAACTTAAAACTTAAACACGGATCTATCAATCAAGAGAGATCAAATTTCTTGAGTTTAAATTTAAAAAAAGAAATACACCTCAAGAAATTGGATCCCTCTCGGTGCTTGATAGATACGGGTTTAAGATGGATCTATGCTGGTTTAAAGAAAGTTGAACTAAATAATATGTCTTTGAGAACGTAATATCAATATTACAGAGTAAATTTCATATCATTGTTAATAGTTTATAAGTTTAACTCCAACTTATTTTCCACTTTAAAGGTTCATTCAAGCATAAATGTTCTATATATGGTTTTGCCATCATAATATGACTAAAGTCATTCCAAAATCACGCTTGAGATATTATCACATTGTTTCAATTCTGATTTCCTATATATGCATCATCATTTTATGACTAAAGTCATTCCAAAATCATTCTTGAGATATTATCACATTACTTCAATTATATGCAATTATATGAGTATAGCTTAAATAGTAGGTTCCCACTTTATATGTCTTAATCCCTTTCCTTGGTAATCAATAGTAGACCTAATTTTGCAACCAAGTCATAGGTGTGTTGATATATTTATACCATGTCTGCCTAGTAATATAATTTATATTTATAAATATTTTTAATAATTCTTATAAATAATAACAAGATTATTCATTAATCATATTTTATCCTACGTAAAGCACATTAACATTTGTTATTTTATTTAATTATAGTTACATCACTATATTATCACATTATTGCATGTGTTATTACTATATTTATTTGTATTATTATTTTCGATTAATCTTGCAAAAAAATCATATACTTACTCATGATTCTCACTTGTTTCAATGTATATTTGCATTTAATATATGATATATTTTAACCCCACCATAAACATATATTGCCTACACCTTGTTTGCTCACAATTTATGTTACTTCCACTCATACTTACTTACTATTTTCTTCTTTGAACTTCATTGCATGTTTTCATTTATCATTCTTAATTAGCTTTCTCATGGCATTCAATACTTATACTCGTCTTGCTATATAGAATTCACTACAATTTGACTTAAATCTAACATCATTATGCAAGCCATGGTACTATTATACCCTTTAAGTTTCATTTTTATCACATGTCCTTGCTATATATATATATATATAGACTTATTTGCAACCTCATTTTCCTCTTGTTTTTTTTTTTAAATCTTCAATATGCATTGTAATTTCATACTTCTTATTCACTTCTTATATTTAACTGAATCCACGTATTACTTGCTCCTACATGATTATATATTTTTGGATCTCTACACTTATTTATATCATTCCATTTAAATTTATCAATATTTTTGTTATTATACTTTCATAATCAGTACACTGATTATATTGTATTCCACGCATCACCTTCATTACTAAATTCATATCTACTCATTCATGCCATCTCATATATGCCGCAACAATCTCCATACTCTTTACACTTCACTGTGATTTACCTTTTCTTGATATACTCATTTCACTTATCTTCTATTCTTACATGTATTATTATTGTTTTTTACCCTCATTTACTCTTTCATAGATATCTCTATGTTAATTCCCTATTCATCTCTACTATTTTCCTTTCAATCTCTTATTCACACCTATCAAGTCGCCTTTTCCATATCCATTCACCACACAGCATTATGACTCTTACTTATGTGCACTAACATTATATGCTCTACTCATCATTATTTGACACTATATTGTACAACACCCTCAACGCAATATGTATTTGAACTCATTATCTCTTATCTAATCATACCAATTAATATGTTTGTTGCTCATGACATTTATCCCTCCACTTCTCTTAATGTTCACTTGTCATGACATGCTTACACCAACATGCCCATATTTAATATGTTGCACCATTTTTCATTTTTAAATTATTTTTTAAACCCTTACATAAATTCATTTGATGCACATAAATTCTTGGAGTAGTGAGTAGCTCAAACATGAGGAGGGGAAGCTTGAAAATAACACACTATCAACAACACATGCTAATTGATGGAAAAGAATCTATTAATCATGAATGGTACATGAAATGTCTCTACTCTACACATTTCTTAATTATCAAGTACACATTTCTTAATTTTACTTATACTTCTCATGCACATTGCTCTATTATACTGTGTACTTGTGCCTACTATCATACATTGTTCTTTACTTGATTTCCCAATTCAACGTCATATTATCTTCTTCGTACTTCTACTACATTCATTTCCTTATTGTAATATTATATTATAACTTACCTTAAAAAAAATCCCTTAGGTTATAATTTATGTTAACATACTCTTATATTTAATTATATTGCAAACACGCACGCACGCACATGCATGTGTGCACGTGCACGCACACATGTAGGTGCATGTGCGTGCACACACGCACATATGCATGCATGCACATGATATGGAGAAGATCGCATGAGCTCACACTAGGGGATCTAGGGTTTCACATCCTCCTATACCACCCATCCAATCTAATGATGGATCTAAAAATAACAATGAAGGGGTAGGACCTACACCAGTTACTATGTCACCCTACCAAATCAATAATGATGCTCTCCCATCAATGGCCCTGCCTAACAACACCAATCTAAAGTTTCCCTCCTCCACCACCCTCAAACACATATCCCCTCATGATCCACCACTTTCCCCAATCCATCTCCCATATATGTTTCCCTATGATACGACTATACCCTCCATCCATCCGACGGATCCCACATCCACGCCCCCTAAGGTTGAAACCTTTGAAGGATACATCAAAATTACAGGCGCGGAAATGCTACAGGAATCGCAGACCTGGTTGTATCACAAATTTAAAGGAGTAAATGAAGGCCACTATTGACCCTAATATCTTCAAAGAAAATTAATATATTATATTGAATTTTCCATTATCAGTAGATTTCATGCCAGAGGGTTTAAGGAACAAAATATGAAGAGTTGGGTACATCGTACCTAGAACCATATATTAGGGTATACACCACAAGCATATGATGGGGATAGGGGATATATAATTTTTTTTTTCAACTTAGTGGAAGATCGTTTAAAGATCACTTTGGAAGGGTCATGATTCTGGGGAAATGTGGCACTAACCCTATTCTGTCGGAATGTCGGTTTTGATCCCATTCAAGAGACAATTCATACCCTTGAACTGTGGATAAAACTACCCTGCCTTCCAATTGAATATTGGGATGCCCGCATTTTCAAATTGAATAGAGACTCCTTGGGAACTTTTTTGAAGATTGCCCCCAAAACTAAACAAAAATCCCAAACCTCTATGGCCACGATATGTGTGGAATGGATACTACTCAAGGTCTCCCAGATGTTATATTAATTGAAGATAGTGAAGATTATTATATGCAAACCCTATATTATAAGAATGTACCTTTTGGGTGCACACACTTCCACTCCCATGGTCACCTAAATATTTTATGTCTGCTCCTTATGTCTTTCAATGATATAGGTGGCACCCACTTGGTTATGAGTCCTTCTAAATTTGGTGAGGAATCCTTGTCCTCTGCAGGAAAAATAGGCATAAAGTGGTCGAGACAAGTAATGATATGGATTCAATACATCAAGAAGCTTCTAGGGTAAATGAGGAATTCAAAAGAGTCATAAAAATTTCACAATCAAAGATAAATGAGATGGAATACATTATAATGGGGTCACATGACAAACATGATGCACCTTCGGCTTCCATTGAAGGGAAATGGAAAAAGGTCGTTATGGATGCCTTGGTATACATCCCTCTACCATTGAAACAGGATCCACTGATTGACATTGAAGGTTCATAGGAGAAATCTTCTCCCACCACTTCCAAAGGTAACGCATCAAATGGATTCTACTCAATACCCTCTTCATTGAAACATTTCCTAACCCGCTCACAGACCAATGGAGAGGGTAGTTAATCAAGAGGGATAAGCTAAACCCATCAGATAGTGATTCCCATAACTAGAGGCATGAAATATTCTTTAAACCATGAAAAATTTGAAGTTGAAAAGAATATTTTTGTCGGCGGACAATATACCATACAAGGGGCCCTTAGCATATTATCCCTCGCTAAGGTTTACAAATGAATGTGCTTTCACATAACATGAGAGGTATCAGGATGACCTCAAAGAAATTATCCCTCAAAATATTGGTACAAAAACATTGGCCCTCTGTTCTTTTTATTCATGATACAATGTCTTCCTCAGAAAATGCAAATAAAATGCTAAGCAACTGCCTTTTGGATTGGACATTTATTTCCTTTGATGCTAGTGGTAACTCTTGCGTACTGACACTTGGGTGGAATGGAACACTTATTCTTCAATCATTGATAAGCAACCCAAACTATATTTTTTCATCATGTTTCTCAAAGTCTCTAAATTTCTCTATAGATGTTCTCAATGTATATGACCCTTACCATGATAGACCTATCTCCTAGGATGATTTCCTTACCTATTATCTCCTTGCTCATCCACCCCTCATCTTAGGAGGAGACCTAAAATTCACTTTGCTCTATAGCGAATCCTGGGTCCCTATTTCCAGGAAGCATCCACTTATGGATTACTTCTCCTACCATATCGTGCTGTTGAATCTTGTTGATATTGAACCTATTGGTTTTGGACCCACCTGGTCCAATAAACATTTTGGAGAGAAACATATATCAAAAATATTAGACCGCTTTATATTAAATTAATCCCTCCTTTTGGATTTAAATGCCTACAAATCATCCATTCTAAAAGTGGGACATTATGATCACATGCCCATTCTCCTAAAATTATCTACTATCCAAAAAAACATGCACCTTTCAAATTAAACCTTCACTAGCTACTATATGAGGACTCAATTCATTGGTACAGGATAGCCAAGTGATCTACAGGAAGGATTCACATACTCATGCAATGGAATCCTTTCAAAATAACTAACAAGAATATAAATTTTGACTAAGTGGACAAAGAGGACCTTCTCATAATTTGAAAAATCTCTCCTAAAGGTTGAAGGGAAAATTACAGATATATTGAATTCACTATAAAAGGGTCATTTCATTATAAAAGGGTCATTTCATTGATGAATCAAAGGCTAAGTTGGAAACACTAGAAACATAAAAATCTAGGCTCCTTGCATGGCATGAAGTAAAGTGGAGAATGAAAAATAGAGCGCTTTGGCTCTTGGAAGGACCAAAAAAAACATCGTTCTTCCATCGTCAAACATTGGGTTGCAAGGCTATTAACTCAATATGGAATATCATATATCAAATAGGGAAAGAATGCACAAATTTCAATTCTATATCGAAGGCTGCTACCTATCACTACAAAACTTTGTTCACTAAACCACCAAGGGAGAACATAAGAGACATATTTTCAACTTCGACATACACTATAAAATTTGGTGCCATTTTTGGATGGGAATTTGTCGGTTGTGAGACACCTTTTAGTAGCACAACCAACGAACCTCAGCCACAAAAACCATTGGTTGGGGAACCATCGGTAGTCCAGCGCCTCTCATTTTTTTCTAAACACTGACACTTAACATGACACATGTCAACTAAATGGCCTCGATAAAAAACATGCTACGTCGTCGGACTTCTGATGGCTTGCCTTCACCAGACTGAGGGAAATCCTTCGGTGGACTAATGCTAATCCATCCATACACCGAGGCCCGAATCCCTACCATTGGTTGAACGACAGAACTTCGTCGGTATAGAGATGGCATGTTTTCTAATTGTAAGGGACTACCGTCGGTCACCCAAACACCCTTCATCGGTAGGGCGATGATGTGTTTCCGATTTTTGTAGTAGACGTTCGACTCATTTTCCAAGCCATTAACGATATTATGTTGCAAGATTATGTCTATGGACCCACAGATATAAAACTATTTTTCAACGTTAAACCATCAGTCGACCGACGGAAGGGGTGTATTTTAAAAAGAAAAGTATGCCTAGAAATGTCCGTGAGCCATGGGAAAATTCCCACGGGCCATGAGAAAATTCCCACAGGCCATGAGAAAATATCCGCAAGACATGAGAAAATTCCCACAGGCCATGAGAAAATGACTGCAAGCCATGAGAAAATGCTCGCGGTCCATGTAAAATGTCTGCCAAGCATAAGAAATTCCATCCAGGATAAACTTGGTGAGAAAAAATATCATATATAACAGAGAGTTCAATTTCCAGAGATTAATTTCAAATAAGTACATATGAAACTATTCAACTATTTACAATTTTTATCTTTACTAATAAACCAAGACGTCCATTTTTTTTAAAACAAAGCCAGACAAGTTATTTCATGAGTCAAGTAATATTCATAAATGCAATATAAACAAATTGCTAACATGATGTTTGCAACATTGGTTCAACTTGAACCTTCAACCATAAAAAAAGTAAATTGGCACAAGCCCAAAACAAAAATAGATAGTGGAAAATATTGGCATTGTAAATGTACAGATTACCTTGAGCATTAACATCAGTTGACCCAGTTGATGGCACAAAATAGATCCATTCTGACCTCCAATGCACAAGTTTCCCACAATTGTTGTAATTGTTATTATTTTATGCAAGCGCACAAGATTCTTTGATATATCTAGTTGTATTAGCTCACTACTAGCTAGAACTAATCCAAATTTGTAAGCGGATGGACATTTTAGATAGGTTTCCCAAATCCTAATGCTTACTAGAATGTGTAATTACATGCAACCCTATTGGATTGTCCAAATCCAACCTTTTGGTCCATATTTCCCTAAATTATGTTGTGAGAGAGGGCATTCAGCTCTATGCCAATGTATGTGATGGTACTGCTTCTCTCATTGATATTTTCTTGGATATGCAGTACCTCCATTATATTTTGGCTTTTGAAATCTACAAGAAGTCTACATCTCAGATCCATGAGCTTTCACACTATTTTGAAAAATGCAAGGAGTGGAATATTTTGGGTTCTTTTTAGTATCTAGTTGTTGAAACAATCGACCAAGGGCATGTTGATATCTTGGGAAAGTTAATATAGTATAGGTTTGAGGTATCATGTTGGAGTTGCTTTCATGACAAGGTACATCGACGTGTTGTTGTCTAACTCTTAGGAGCTTGGCCAATGTATACTTAATAAATTACCGTTTATTGATACAGGACTGCTCTCTCAGATCATCATATCTTTCAAGGAACACAAAGCAAGTTCAAGCAAGAATTCCCATGCTTTTTCATGCAAAATTCTTCATTAGACCAAGAACAAACCTAATATGAGGAAAATTGTCCAAAGAAACAAAACTACAAACATTAATTTAGATAAATTAATGCACAACAGAGAAGAAGATATCCCAAAATAATTCCATTCCAAAATTAAAGTCGCTAAATTTGTGTTCCTTAAAGGAGAGATATCCAAGACTTTTCAATTTTTTTTTCAAGTTTTCACAAGTTTGAAAGGAAGTTTTTCCTTCAAAAATTTGCTTCCATGCAATGGCATGAATGGTAATATAGCATTGATTTTTCTCATGTTCAAATCTAGTTTTAATGGGCATGGTTGTCCCAAAAATAATCACATAACCAGGCATGCCATATATGAGTTCAATGTTCTCAATGCATATAGTTGAAGTTTCGTACCTGGTTAAGATGGACCTCATTTTCTGAATACACATAGTTGGATGTTCAAACCTAATTCATATATATAAATTTTCTCATTGTATATGCTTAAATGTTGAGATCTAATTAATAGAATTTACAATGAAATGCTTTATACAGTTCTCATTTCTTCAAACATAGTTCCCTTCCATAATTTTGGTCCCTCGAAACAGGCTTCTTCAACAAAATATGTATATCCTGTCACATGCAAAATATAATGGTCCCAAACTAGTACAAAGTAAATGAACTCTTGTATTTACTATTATTTTCTAACCATGTTGCTTTTTTGGACTGATTTATTCTTAGTTTGAATATTTTCCACAATTATTATCGGAGGGCCAACCAATATCAACTCCCATTTCAATGTAAGCAAGAAAAGGGAAGGCTCTCTCAATGGATGTTGATAATATTTCAGCTACTGACATACCCATTTCCCTTTCTCTATAGTTATAAAGGAAAATAACTAGCTTCATTAAAGGAAAATAACTAGCTTCATTGGCATGTTTTAACATAAATAAACATGGGATCGTATAATGATATGGTGATTCTAGACAACAAGTCTCCTGGGAGTGATTCCTAATTAAGATTCAACCTTTCCTCAATGTGGCAATAATGATTTCTCTTCACCCACCAAACAAAATTTTGAGACCCCTTCTATTGCAAGGCATCTCTATAAAAGTTAACATGTTGATGATTTTCATTATGATTTCACATATAACAATTCCTAGACTCTGAACTAATAGGTGTCATCAAGGAACAAAAACAAATTATGGGATTAGATAGTCATAGAATGAAACATAAGATTCTCAAAACAAATTTAATTTCATGACCTATCATTATAATAATTTTAAGATAGATGGAGCTCCTTCCCACAGTATAATCATATCCAGACATAATCATGAGATGGTAACAATAGATTGACAAGACATGTCACACACCCAAAAATCTGAATATTTTATGTTGTGAGAAAAACATTATGTTATAAGTTATTGTAAAGTTTTTATAATCATTGACCAAGTGGGGTCAAGGATGCCTGTAATTAAATACTCTAATATTTTTATTATCAATCAATAAAAGAGGAGACAAATATCCAAAGGAGACTGTTAAAGAGTGTTCACTCACCCACTAGGAGGAATGAACTGGGGTGGATAGAAAATTGACAATTGGCAGCATCTTCATTCACTTCTAGCTGTTGCAGGTGGCAACTTCCCTATATTTATGGTCATGTTCCCCAAGAAAGTGGAACAGAGCAGGTGGCTCAATAATTATGAAACTGACCAAAAGACCTAGGCACTCTTTTAATCCCATTGAATTGAGCAGGTGGCTCACTATGTTTTTCCTTGTGGCAATTCTGAGAACACAAGGTGGGAATGCACAAGAGATTCGATGAGGGGAAGGATAGGGAGTGAATGATAGAGTAAGTATGAATTTTTGAACTAGTACTATTGAGTGCAGAGTTCATACTGCTAAGTGCAGAGTTCATACTACTGAGTACATATTATTGCTGAGTACAGAGATCGGACTGTTGAATGCAGAAGTTATACTACCAAGTATAGAAACCATTACTGTTGAGTTGCAGAAGGATAAACTCTTTCCTCCACACAGTATCTTTGTCCTGGTGCTTCAGTGAACAGGATCGGGGGTCCTAAGGCAAGTAACATTGATTTCTTCCAGGAAAAGGTTTGGTGGAACGGGCTCCTTTGGGTGTTTGTCCCCCTCTACAGTTATCAAGTTCTTCATTGTTTCAGTTATTTAAATCTTGATTGTTAACCTACTTCTGAATGTTTCATTTTACTTAACTATTAGATTAGAATTACTGAAATTGATAGTTTACTTTGCATTATGCTTTATCTTATTTCTTTCTAGGTTTTAAAATTCTGTATATTCTGAAGTATTTTATATGAAAGTAATATTTTATCATATTGGGAAAACTAGAAGAACATAACTGATAGTTTATATTTATTTATATGTTTGAATTATGGAATCTGGAAAATTGATGAATGAATAAATATCCCTCTGTATTTTTCCACTCTTCAAAGAGACATACTCTAGTATAGAAGGATTTATTTAAGTATGATGAAATATAGATGAGTTCAAATAAAATGCTAGATTTTTATGTCTTACAAGTATACAAATAGTTTACTGAAAGTCTAGAAAATTCACATAAATTGTGCATAAAACAGAGTCAAAATACATTCACAGGCATTTCAGTATACGGTCATTATATTCATGGGTTGCAAACACACAGTACATAAACTGAACATCATACAATAGCAAGACTTATAACCTTGATTTCTTAAAGGAACTATAATCTTATAAATAAAAGTATCATACTATCGAGCTTTGCAGAATTTAATATAAATCTTTATAACCGAACAACCATATTATAGTTTGTACAGAACTCAAGGATAGAGTAAAAATCCTTTGAAAACCATAGGTCAATTCCTACATATTATATTATCTCATAAATAAAGTATGATATACATTAGTATATTGATAATTAAATAATCCAAACAGAGTTCTTAAAACCCTGGTTAATACATTCGCATAAACATTTATACAACTGATAAAATATATTACGAAAACATTCTGAAACTACTCGATAACCCCATAAAAGATCAACATACTTTATACATTAATAATCAAATAACATTTCAAGTTCAAAGAGTATTTCAGGGTTGAACCCTGGATTTTAACTTATAAACTGTATCGAGGGTCAAACCCTGTACACATCAATATTTATCAAATATCATACAGTCGTAGTACAAACTTAAGTATCTATGCCATAAAGAAATACGATTATCATAATTATTAAACAACAGAATTATTACAATCTCGGAATAAGGGTTCGAGACCCACAAGGGATCACCTTGAGTTCATTGAAATATTACGAACTAGGTTTACACAACCCCAAGTTTTTGCCAACCAAAATATATACAGTTGGTGTCCATATGATTAAAACTATAAACAATAAAAACGTATCATACTTCCTAATACAATCAAAACATTGAAGTGATGCAGAACGTATCAAGCACTGAGCTCGATGACATCCATGGGATGCATCATTGCCATAATTTACAAACTAGTGTCAAAGATTAAAATCATTTAAAGATTTAGGGTTCGACTCTCGAGAGAGAGCTTGCCCGGAGTGAAATATTTATACCATGTAAAATTATAAATACCAAATCTAAATACGTAACAGGGTTTAGGGTTTAACCCTATAGAAGTCAAAACATTTTATAAACGAGGAACATTATCAGCATTGCATAATATTAAAAAAGCTACAAAGTAGGGCTAGACCAGAAAAGCCAAATACATTAACCAAAACACAATTTATAAACAGTAAAGGAAGTCGAGAGCAGCATGGTTAACTTTCAAAACAAGTATCGAAACCAGTAACTATTCCTTCCACAAAACGATTACAATGAAGTGAGCATTGCTCAAGGTTTACCAGCATGGTAGCCAAAAACAAAACAAATCTCCTTTACAAACAGTTGGTCGAAACCCTAACGCCGCAATTTAGCCAGAAGACAGTACAGTATCAATGCTACCACAAGGAAGTGCCAAACAACCCTCTTCTATAATTAAACAAACAGTAGTAAACCATTTCCATAATAAACATTTGCTGACAAAGGTGTCAATCCTGTGGATAGGCCCGAAGCTTACTGTGGCTCCAAACCACTGGAGTTGCCGTCTCTGTGTTCAAGCTATCACCGAAGAGCCAATTCAAGACCAGAGGTTTATGTAAACCCTATCAAGCAAGAGAAACAAGTGGTTAAAAGTTGCACAACGGCGAATAAAGATTTGTACATGAATACATTACAAATAGTCATTTCAAATGTAAAGGTTGCAGGACATTACCTTCACTAAACTCGAACTCGGTCGAGAGCTTCTCAGAAGTTTATAGGCTGAAAGCCAAGGGACGAGAACCATAACCTTAACAACTGAAGACCACGAAAACAGTATTGGTATTCACCTCTACAACCGAGTTTAAAACTGAGACTGCGTTCCAAATGGATCATAGCCATGGCGGCCGAGAGAGCATGGCTCTCCAGCCCTCTGAAAAACACAATGCGAACGCCAATACCAAACCCTTAGCGCATGAATAGGATTTTCCTATACGTGGAGCTCACTCCCAAGGCGATCATGTGGGTTCATTTAATGCATGAACTATCAAACACCAACGTTAAAATTTAAACCCTTTCCCTATAGTTTACGCCAACATTGCATGGTAGTTGAATACTTTGGCCTTTGAACTATTGTTATATAGTTTGGGTCACCAACTTATAATATCACTAAGTCTTTCCTAGGAATCTCGAATCCCCTTAGTGGAGGGTTAACCAAGCAACATAAACATAATTTAAATCAACTATATAAATATTGTTTATCACATTAAGTTTGGTCAGAAGTATCCAAACCCATTAGTCAAGTTTGTATTAAGTCTCATAATGATAATCTAACCAATATGAACTAAAGAAGTGATTTATCACCATATCAATACATTCTCTATGGATGTGTATTCTCACCTGTAACCTGAAGTGTAAAAAGCTTCTTAACCACAGTAAATACTTCTAAAATGCCCACAAATAATCTGAATCCCACATTTCGCAGGTAAATAAGATATTGATAAAATATATGATAAGATGATAAAATGATTACAATGTAATGAGAGGCCCCGTATAAATACAATTCCAAAGGGAACCTTTAATGGTTGTTCACAAGAGTTATGTCTCTTGGATAATTATTGTTAATTACTATTATTAATATTATTATTTAATATTTGTATATTTTAGGTTTGTTACATTGCCTTCCCCTTAAGAGAAGCATTGTCCTCAAAGCTTTGTTTTGGAGACAAGGGTTATGTCTGATTTGTTGTTTGAACTGTCATCTCTAGATCCTTTCTTTTACTTTTTGCGACACTTGAGGAAATGAGGCGATACGAGTTACGAAATCCATAGAAGAATTGTCGCATCATTTCTGGTGTGGTCCATCCGAGATCTATTTTTACCGGAGCTATTTGATTTCTTTGTGGGATGGGTCTTTTCGTTTGTTGCTTAGTATGTTGATTTGATGTTCTTTCTTGTATGGCATCGTAATTCCTTGGTGCATGTTCATTTTGACCCTGTCGTTGGTCAAAATGATGTTTATAATTGGGGTGTCGATAAGGGCTTCTTATTATTTGTTTTTCTGCTGGTTTGAATTCTTTTTGAATTGCGACAAAGACTGAATTTGAATTTATTTCTTCCTCAACTTGATTTTGTTTTCTGGAGAGTCTGAATGCTTCCTTCTGGATTTGTGCTACTTTGTTCCCCAGTAGATTGTTATTACTCTGATTTTTATCGAACCTTTCCTCTTGCGACTTTTTGTCCTCTTTTAACTTCTTGACTTGTTCCTCCAGTTCTTGTTTAAACTTTCTGAGGTGTTGGTTTTCTTCTTGCTTTTCTAGTATTCTTCCTTCAAGGTCTTCATTTGAATGCTCTGTCTTTCGACTATGTTTCAGCTTCTTGATTTTTGTAAGTAATGTCTTGTTATGAATTCTCAGTCGAAATAGTTCTTCGGTATTGCTTGCTAATTCCACGCTAATTCGTCCTTAATTTTATTAATTTCCAGCTTATGTGTCTTCTTAATGTCATCATACTGTTGCTGAAGTTTTTCCTTCTGTTGTTGATGTTGACATCTCTCTGATTCTTGATTTTCTAGCTTTCTCTGGGTTTGCATCAATTCCGTATTTTTATCCATGATGAGCTTGTTTAAGCGCTTTATGTTATCTTCTAAATCGTTATTACTTCCATACAAAGATTCTTTGACATTTTTTAAGTTTCTGATTTTATCTTCCAGGTTTTGATTGTGGCTTCTTAGATGTGAAATTTCCTTATCCTTATCTAATAACTCATTCTGGAGCTCTCGTTTTTTTATTTTTTAATCTTTGATTCTCCTGTTCTGCTAAATGATTTCGCATTCTTGCTTTGTAATTTCGAATTGAAGATCGATATTGGTTACTTTAGATTCCTTTAATTTGTTCAATGTTGCTTGTGACCGCGATGTCATTTCTGATTTTGAATTCACCATAATTCCTGACTTTGGATGATAACTTGGTCGTCTTTTGAATTTGACTTCTTTGTCGAGTCTTCCTTTGACTTTGGCTTCTTCAATTTGTCGTCTTCTTATTAGGTTAAATAACCCTTTTTTTCCAAAAATAATTATTATAAAATAATAAGAATTATTATTATTTTTTAAATAATAATAATTATTAGTTAATTAATTAATAATATTATTATATTAATGTTTTATGAACTATATATATAGTTTTTTTTTTCTTTTTTTCCAAAAATATTTTTTTTTATTACGAAGAGTTCAAGCCTTGAGATAATAATAATAGTATTATTATTATTACTATAGTTATATAATAACTCTAATAAAAAACAAGGTGTTTAATAAAATTAAATATTATTTAATAATATTTAAACCATCTACTCTTTTTAAGAAACCAGGTATTTCTTTGTATTTACTTTTTCTTTTTTTTACTTCTTTTTTTTTTTTTTACTTTTATGTTTTTTCTTTTCTTTTTACTTCTTTGTTTTTACTTTTCTTATTTTTCTTTTCTTTTTAGTTTTCTTACTTTTTTGGGAAAATGCCTGCTTTTTGGACAATGTCCTAGATTTTAGGGAAACCCTAATGATGGCTACAAGCCAAAAAAAATATATGGCCAAAGGCCGGATCAGCCAACGAGGCTCTGATACCATTCAAGCATAAAAAGCTTCTTAACCACAGTAAATACTTCTAAAATTCCCACAAATAATCTGAAGCCTACATTTCGGGGGTAAATAAGATATTGATAAAATATATGATAAGATGATAAGATGATTACAATGTAATGAGAGGCCCCGTATAATACAATTCCAAATGACACCTTTAATGGTTGTTCACAAGAGTTATGTCTTTTGGATAATTATTGTTAATTACTATTATTAATATTATTATTTAATATTTGTATATTTTAGGTTTGTTACATATCCTGGACACAGTAGCAGCATGCATTAGCATAAAGCTAAGTAAGCTTTGGGGTGTCACAAGGAACCCCTTCAACAAAAGAAAAACAAATCAGTGTTAACATTATAATTATAAATACAATATCATATTATGACACAAGGGATAGCAAATTAAAATACCAATATCATCTTAAGCATTAAATCGTCGTTTTAATGATAGTCATTTAGAAGTCTTATTTCAGTAACTAAGATGCATTAATAAAACAATGATTTTGGTAATTAAGTATTGCCATTCTAATTTATACTTAAGCCGTTAACTAGGAGATTAACATTCCAAAATTATACTTCCGCACAATACATTGTAGTATTTATGCTACACAAAAAAAAAAAAATTAATTAATTTTTATGAATTTTGGAGGTGTTACATGTGGTATCAGAGCGCAAGTTCAAACTCTAGGCCTGAAAGTTGCTCAACTCGCGCAATTGAAATCAAAACAAAAAATACAACTACTGATTTTTGTTTTAATTTGTTTGTTGTACAACACAATTTATATTTAGTTTGCAGGTATGGAAGGACCAGAAGAATCAACTGAGGATAGGTCCCAACATAATGATCAAAATAATAATGAACATGAACAAGTTAATGAAGAAAATATTTACATGGAATTAAATGATAATCCATCTAAACTACTTAGAACGGTTAAAGATCTAAAACCTGAAATGAAAATTGTAAGGAGGAGAATGAAAGGATTTTAAAAGCACAAGAAGAACTAAATCAGATATTATAGGATAAATTCCATAATGACGAAAAAGATAAAAGAACATAAATTAATTCTGAATCTGGAACCATGTCCTATCAACAAAAAGGTAAGAAGCTAAAATTCTCTACTAATGAAACTAGCTCTTCTTCCGAAATTAATGTTAAATCACGCAGGAAGAAGCATAAGTATTCCAACGACAGTAGTAATAGCCACTACCATTCTAAAAAGAGGAAGTACAAACCATACAAATAGATTTATGGAGAGTTTAAGAAGATAAAACCCCCAACTTTTAATGGAGAAACAGAAAAGGGAGAGGAAGCCAAAGCATGGTTATCTGGTATGAATAAATATTTTCAAATTTACAACTATTCTAGCCAGTTAAAAGCTAAAATGGAAATTTATAATCTAATTGGAAAGGTCACATCTGGTGGCAAGATATAAAACGAGTAAAAGGCATAAAAGAGAAACGCATAAATTGGAGTACTTTTAAAAGGTATTTTAGAAAGAAATTTATGTCGGAACAGTATTATGAAGAACGAGCTAAAGAGTTCTACGAATTAAAGTTAGGTTCCATGAACATGAAGGAATTAAGTAACAAATTTCTAAGTTTATTAAGATATGTGCCTTACATTACTGATGAAAAACCCAAGGTACAAAGATTTCTGAGCTACCTACCTTTTCATATAAAGGACAGAATTGAGTATGACGACCCTAAGACCCTTGAAGAGGCCATTAGAAAGGAAAATTTATGTTATGAACAGAACAAAAAATGGGAAAGTATACCTAGCTGGAAGGCTAAAAGGCCCAATAATTTTGAACAAAGAAAATTTTTTTTTACATTTAATCGAAATTTTGGAAACAATAACTCTTAACTTTCCTAACAGAAAATATAAAGGAATCATCCAAGAGGCAATGCGCAGCAAAATTTTACAGCTACAAGAAACAGAGACCTGCCTAATAATTATGGTAAAAATAATGAACAAAAGGAACCTGTAAAATGTTGGGACTATCAAGGACCTCACTATGCATCAAGTTGTCCTAGCAGGAAAAGAACCATCAACAACATCCATACAGTGCAGGAAGAGGCAACCGTTGGTGACTTAGCAAGGGAAATGCCTAGGATCAATGCAGCCTTGGAAAAACAGATAGGCTAACCATCATACTTCAATGGTTGAAGTAGAAGGTATGTTGAAAGATAAACCTATCTCTATTTTAATTGATCCAGGAGCTAGCCTAAGTTATGTATCTCCTACTATAGTAGAAAAATGCAAATTGCAAGTATAAAAGTTTGAAAAGTCTTGGTTGGTCCAGCTAGCTACAGGCACCAAAAGAAAGGTAGTTGATTTTGTTAAAGATTGTGATTTGTTTATGAATCAGTTTAGAACACAAATAAAATTGAATGTATTACCGCTAGGGTTTTATGATGTCTTAATCATAATGGATTGGCTGGAAAAGCATAGGGTAGTTCTGAATTGTTTTGAAAAGACATTTACATGCTTGAATGATAAATGTGAAACAGTAACAGTAAAAGGAATCCCTAGAAAAACTTCAGTTAGACAGATTTCTGCTTTGCAAGGGAAAAATGATATACGAAAAGGATGTAAAATGTTTGTTGTAAATGTAATCAATGATGAATACACAACTAAAGAAGATAAGTTAAAACTTGAAGACATACCAATCCTAAGAGACTTTTCAGATGTATTCCTGGAAGAAATTCTAGGATTACCTCCAAAAAGAGAATTGGACTTCACCATTGAGCTAGTACCATGTACGGTACCAAACTCAAAATATCCTTACCAGATGAACATCCTAGAGCTTAACAAATTAAAATCACAGTTAAAATAATTAATTGATAAAAATTACATAAGACCAAGTGTGTCTCCTTGGGGAGCACCTGTCATATTCGTTAAAAAAAAAGATAGTACTTTGCATTTATGCATAGACTACCGTCAGTTAAATAAAATGACGATTAAAAACATATATCCTTTGCCCCGCATAGATGAGCTGTTTGATCAAGTATGCGGAGAGACGATATTTTCGAAAATAGACTTGAGATCTGGGTATCATCAAGTCAGAATTAAAGATGAAGACATCTTTAAAACTGCTTTTAGAACCCGTTACAGGCATTACGAATTCGTAGTTATGTCTTTTGGAATAACTAATGCTCCAACAGTTTTCATGTGTCTAATGAATAATGTTTTACATAAGTATTTGGATAAATTTTTAGTGGTATTCATTGATGACATCTTAATTCACTCAAAGACTAAGGAAGAACACGATGAACACTTACGAATAATATTACAAGTTTTAAGAGAACATCAACTGTATGCAAAATTTAGTAAGTGTGAATTTTTCAAAGATAAAATACAGTATTTAGGTCATGTGATATCCAAGGATGGAATCGTAGTTGACCCTGATAAAATAAGAGCAATTAATGAATGGCCTATCCCTGAAGATGTAATCGGTGTACGATCATTTATGGAATCACAGGTTACTACAGAAAATTTATAGAAGGATTCTCAAGAATTGTAAATCATATAACCTCTTTACAGAAAAAGGGAAAGAAATTTGTTTGGGATCAAAAGTGTGAAGAAAGTTTTAAGAAATTAAAAGAACTGTTAACTACTGCACCTATTCTAAAAATTGTAGAACCAAACAAGGACTTCATTGTATGCACTGATGCATGCAATGCCGACCTTGGCAGATTCTTAACATAAGAAGGTCACGTAATAGCGTACGAGTCAAGAAAGTTAAAAATTCATGAGAAGAACTATGCTACCTATAATTTAGAGTTGGTTGTCATGATACATGCTTTAAAGATGCGATGACATCATCTAATCGGTAGAAATTTTTCATTAATGACAGATAATAAAGGTTTAAAATATATGTGGGATCAACCAAATCTAAACGCAAGGCAAGCTAGGTGGTTAGATTTCCTTAGCAAATACGATTTCGAGATCCAACACATAAAAGGTAAAGAAAATAAGGTGCCTGATGTCTTAATCAGAAATGCAAAATTAAATTTTATGGCAGCAGTCAGCACTTACAAAACAGATTTAGAAAATCAGATTGATGAAGGGGTAAAACTGGATGAAAATTATCAAAAATTACGAGAAAAAGTTGCTGAAAATATATCTGAAAATTTAATAACAGATTACAGTCTGAATGAAAATGGTCTAATGTTGTATAAAAACAGACTGTATGTACCAAATGTACCTGTACCTGAAATTAAGTTGTTGATTTTAAATGAAGTACATAAAAGTCCTTATTCAGGACATCCAGGTAAACGAAATATGATAACAATGTTAAGAAAGGATTATTTCTGGCCAAATATGAAGAATGAGGTGGTTGAATACATAGCTAGGTGCATTGAATGTCAGCAAGTTAAAGTTGAGCATAAACACCCAGCTGGTTTATTACAGCCATTGTCAATTCCAGATTAGAAGTGGGAAATAATCAACATTGATTTTATAACTGGTTTACCTAAAAATCAAAAGAAGAATGATTCAATAATGGTAGTAGTAGATAAGTTGAGCAAAGCACCTCATTTTATACCTGTTAAAACCACTTACAAGGCTTCTAACATTGCTGAAATTTTGATGAAACAAGTTTTTCGTTTGCATGGAATTCCTAAAGTCATAATTTCTTATAGAGAATCTAAATTTACAGAAAATTTCAGGAAGTCTTTGTTTAAAGGATTGGATACTACATTTGTTAGAGCGATATTATACCTTAGTGCCTTAATCATTACTTAATTAATGGTTATTAGGTGCTAAACTAGTTAATAATACATCCCTAGGTGTGAAACTAGTTATTATGAAGTGGTTTGGACTTATCTAGATAAGTGTGAACAAGTTCACAGTATATGAGCCAAAGTATGGGCCAAGAGGTGGTCAAATTAGCTGTTAGGCATGCTTATCCAAGCATTTATTGCCCCAACATACCTAAGGCGCCCTCTTTCCTTGTTTTAAGGAAACACATTGACCAAGGGCTCTCATGCTCTGTATGTGGACAATTCCCACTCCCTATGCCATTTTTGGCATGCCTAAGCCTAACCAACTTCCACCCAACCTTATCCTCACATGTGTGAACCTCATTATGACTTCCCATGCTTACTCAGTGTTCACATGCATATTTTGAACCTATTTGAGATATTTTGGAAACCATTTTGGTTAGCCTAGGGGGGATTGGGGTAAATCTAAGCTAGCTAAGTGTGGACACTCCAAGTGGATATTTTTCCTCCTATTTTGTATATAAGGATGAACCAATCTATTTCATAGCATTGGACAGTTAATCATATCTCATATTTGATCATTTGTGCATTTCTGGAATTTTGATCATTTGTGTTGAGTTTTGATCATTTGTTCATTTTGAAATAGTTTTGCACTTGTCTCTTGCTTAATGAATTTAATCTTTCAGCTGTGAGGAATCCATGGTAGCTAGATCCTACTGTGACATAGATTTTACATTGTATCAGAGCTCTTGGAGCTATTATTCGAACCAATAGACTATTTTAGTGGTATGCCAGAAGCAGTGGAGAAACCACAGAATTCCTGAGTCCATTGGAGAAATCTAGTCACTCTTCTTAGGTGCGATGCTCTCCCGAATGCACCCACTATCAAACATGTTTCGAATATGTTAGTGTAGATCCCTCTTGAGTGATTGAGAGTTTTTTGCATGTTTTCAAGAGCACCATTGTCACCCAGTGCGCAAGCAGTAGAAGAAGATGGAGCAATCTCATCCAAATTTGCTCACTCCTTTCAACTATTTCGATTGGAAAGCTGAAATGGTGATTTTGTTGAGATCCAAGGGTCTTTTCAGGATCACAATGGGCACAGAGGTTGAACCAAACTCTGTTGTGGAGAAATCCAAGTTTTTTAACATAATGGATGAGGCATTCGGCCTCCTTTGTCTCAGTATTTCGAGAGACCTCCTGTTTCATGTGGAAAGTCTAGATACACCCAATGAAGTTTGGCTCAAGCTTGAGTCTCTATTTGGGAAGACTGATGAGATGAGAGGACATCAACTTGAGAATGAGTTCATCTCACTGAGTCCAAGCAATTTCGAATCCATCCAGGATTTCTTCACCAAGTTCTAGATCTTGGTCTCACAAATCAAACAGTGTGGCATTGATAATAAGGAAGAACAGTTGATCTTGTCCATTCTTTCAAAATTGGGTCCTGAGTACTCAGTTTTTGTCTCTGCATTCAACTCCACAAAGCTCACAGTTAGAAATTGGAAAATGCCATCTTTGGATGATTTCATGGTTATGCTAACTCAAGAGCAAGACAAGTTGGTCTTAATGGGTTCCATTAAGCAAAAAGACCAAGTACTTGCAGCTGGAGATTCGAAATATGCAAGAGGCAAACCAAATCCCAAATCTAAACCACAAGAGAAGAAGATGAAGGAGAAGAAGTAGTCAAGTGATGAAAACTCAAGTTCAAGTGACAAAGATTCAAAAGTCAAGAAGATGAAGAGCAAGAAAGAGAAGCCCAAGTGTGGTTATTGCAGAGGTTCTCATAATGAAAAATCTTGTTTCAGAAAGAATATATATATTCTAACCAAACTACTTGAAGAACATAACTTTCATGTTCCAGATTTTGCAAGAAGAGAAGAAGCCAAGCTCTCTTTGGAACAAGATCATTGCCTCTATGCTACCTGCAAAAGTAAAAAGTTGTATGCTTTGAATGCTAGAGTTAAATCTCTTTCTGATGTCTATGTTTCTTATTCACATTCTAATATATCAGATTCATAAATTTCTATCTCTTCCTTGAAAGAATCTCCATCCAGTTCACCAAAGCTTTCTCCCAATACTAGTCATTTTTCACTAGTTTTTGACATGCCTTCTGAAAGCCCTTTACCACTTCAATCAGATCCTTCATATTCTGATATGGAAGGTAATATGAAGGCTGATATACAGGCTATGACAGCCATCAAACCATTTTCCCAACCATTGGATGCCAAAAAGACCACACAAACCCCAAGTTCTCCAATTGGAAAATCTAACAATTTTATTGTTTCCAAAACTGTGTCACATATCTATGTTGGTTTTATGTCTTGCATATCATTCCTTGGTTGGAAATCCATGTCATTGGATATCATGGGACTACTGTTGCACATGTATGGACCTGATCTTACCACCTATGGTTCAAAACTCAAGTCTCCAGACCTTTCAAGTTCGCTCAACTGTCAGTGTGATCCAGTTGCACACTCTCTTCTTACTGAAAAGACACTCACTCATGGAAACACTATACCTCTATTGTGTGCTGCTCCATATGAATTATATTATGATATTTCAGAGCCTTGTGAGCTCTATTGCATACTTGGGAAGGTGCTACATCAGTTTGGAAGAAAGATACATGGTTTGATTCACCATATGGCAGTTGCTCAAGGAGTTGATTTTGTTGAGTCTTTTGATGTTCTTTGGGAAGGATTTTGCAGAGATATCTTTTCCGTTATTGATTATGTATTCATATCAGAGTATGTATGCATCAAGAAGCATTCTTATGATGCTCCCCCATCATCAAATCATGAGCTTCAAGGAGCCTTCTAACATGCTTTTTGTCTACAGAACATTGAAGAATTGGTGCATGATCATGACATCCACACATTCACCAAGTTTTTCACCAAGAAGTTGTTCATCAACTCATTCAAGTGAAGAACAAGACTTGTTGAAGACCTTTTGATCATCTCAGTGTCATGTCCATTCTTGAGGGAGTATTTTCCCCATGTGGTTTTGCCTCTTTCCTCATTTTACATGGACAAATAAATTTATGTTGTAAAAGGTGACTTGAGCCTTAGTTTCCAAGGCCTTATTTTTTATATTCCACTAAGTCTAGCGTATGGGGGGGTGTTAGAGCAATATTATACCTTAGTACCTTAATCATTACTTAATTGATGGTTATTAGGTGTTAAACTAGTTAATAATACATCCCTAGGTGTGAAACTGGTTATTATGAAGTGGTTTGGACTTATCTAGATAAGTGTGAAGAAGTTCACAGTATATGAGCCAAAGTATGGGCCAAGAGGTGGTCAAACTAGCTGTTAGGCATGCTTATCCAAGCATTTATTTCCCCAGCATGCCTAAGGCACCCTCTTTCCTTGTTTTAAGGAAACACATTGACCAAGGGTGCTCATGCTCTGTATGTGGACAATTCCCACTCCCTAGGCCATTTTTGGCATGCCTAAGCCTAACCAACTTCCACCCAACCTTATACTCACATGTGTGAACCTCATTATGACTTCCCATGCTTACTCAGTGTTCACATCCATATTTTGAACCTGTTTGATTTATTTTGGAAACCATTTTGGTTAACCTAGGGGGGAATGGGGTAAATCTAAGCTAGCTAAGTGTGGATACTCCAAGTGGATATTTTTCCTCCTATTTTGTATATAAGGATGAACCAATCTATTTCATAACATTGGACAGTTAATAATATCTCATATTTGATCATATGTGCATTTCTGGAATTTTGATCATTTGTGCTAAGTTTTGATCATTTGTTCATTCTGAAATAGTTTTGCACTTGTCTCTTGCTTAATGAATTTAATCTTTCAGTTGTGAGGAATCCATGGTAGCTAGATCCTGCTGTGACATAGATTTTAAAACATTAAATTTAAATACATCTTTTCATCTTCAAATAGACGGATAGACAGAAAGAGTAAATCAGATTCCTGAGGATATGTTAAAAATGTATGTTAGAGATCAGCCAAGCAAATGGGAGGATTATCTGCACCTATTTGAATTCGCTTATAACAATCATTATCAAGCTTCAGCCAAACTTAGTCCATTTGAAATTATGTATGGTAGAAAGTGTAACACTCCTATTTCATGGAGTAATCCAGTGGACAAGTTGATGTTAGGACCTGAGTTATTGAAAGAAATGGAACTAACAATGAAACAGGTACAAGGCAATCTGAAAAATTGCACAAGATAGACAGAAGAGTCATGCAAATATTAAAAGAAATCATAAAGAGTTTCAGGTTGGTGAGCATGTTTTCATCAAGGTAAAACCGAAAAAAATCTCCTTAAAGTTAGGGAGTTGTGCTAAATTAACAACCAAGTATTGTGGACCCTTTGAAATACTGTCAAGGATTGGACCAGGTGCATACCAGTTGGCCTTGCCACCAAATCTTAAAGTACATAGTGTCTTTCATATTTCTATTTTGAAAAAATACGTACATGATACTACTCATGTGATAAATTGGAATGGTGTACAGGTGGAACCCGAAGGAGATTTTCTAGTGGAACCGGATTGTATCCTCGACAAGAGGGAAATTTACTTCAGAATTGCACCATTGGACAAGTAAAGGTGCAATGGAAGCACCTTAGTCCAGATGAAGCAAACTGGGAATTGGAGAGTAATATGCGGGTGGCATATCCAATTTTGTTCCAGGAAGGCTCATAGCATGATTAATAAAGAAACATCGAGGACGATGTTGAACTTAAGAGGGGGTGTATGTCACATACCCAAAAATATAAATATTTTGTGTTGTGAGAAAAACATTATGTTATAAGTTATTGTAAAGTTTTTATAATCATTGACCAATTGGAGTCAAGGATGCCTGTAATTAAATACTCTAATATTTTTATTATCAATAAATAAAAGAGGAGACAAATATTCAAAGGAGACTGTTAAAGAGTGTTCACTGACCCACTAGGAGGAATGAACTCGGGTGGAGAGCAAATTGACAATTGGAAACATCTTCATTCACTTCTAGCTATTGCAGGTGGCAACTTCCCTATATTTATGGTCATGTTCCCCAAGAAAGTGGAACAGAGCAGGTGGCTCAATAATTATGAAACTAACCAAAATACGTAGGCACTTTTTTAATCCCATCGAATTGAGCATGTGTCTCACTATGTTTTTCCTTGTGGCAATTCTGAGAACACAAGGTGGGAATGCACAAGAGATTCGATGAGGGGAAGGCTAGGGAGTGAATGATAGAGAGTAAGTCTGCATTTTTGAACTAGTACTGCTGAGTGCAGAGTTCATACTACTAAGTGCAGAGTTCATACTGCTGAGTAAAGAGTATTGCTGAGTACAAAGATCAGACTACTGAATGCAGAAGTTATACTACCGAGCACAGAAACCATTACTGTTGAGTTGTAGAAGGGTAAAATCTTTCCTCCACATAGTATCTTCATCCTGGTGGTTCAGTGAACAGGATCAGGGGTCCTAAGGCAAGTAAAATTGGCTTCTTTCAGGAAAAGGTTGGTTGGAACGGGCTCCTTTGGGTGTTTGTCCCCCTCTACAGTTATTAGGTTCTTCATTGTTTCAGTTATTTAAATCTAGATTGCTAACCTACTTCTGAATGTTGCATTTTATTTAACTATTAGATTAGAATTACTAAAATTGATAGTTTACTTTGTATTATGCTTTATCTTATTTCTTTCTAGGTTTTAAAATTCTGTATATTCTGAAGTATTCTATCTGAAAGTAATATTTTATCATACTGGGAAAACTAGAAGAATAGAACTGATAGTTTATATTTATTTATTTGTTTGAATGATGGAATCTGGAAAATTGATGAATGAATAAATATCCCTCTGTATTTGTTCACTCTCCAAAGAGACATACTCTAGTACAGAAGCATTTATTTAAGTATGATGAAATATAGATGAGTTCAAATAAAATGCTAGATTTTTACGTCTTACTGTTGATGTATTTGTAACTTCGGAGGATATTCACTTGTATATTGTATGTATTAAATTTGTACTTTATTGTATCCCCAACGGAGATGTATTATTCCTTCGATTGGAAGTGTCATCATGTGTACTTGCAAGTGTCGCAAGTTATATTGTAAGTGTCATAACTTGTACTTGATAGGTTATTAGACCACCTTGTTGGGGTCGGCCCTGTATGATTCATGTGGATCAAAGGGTTATTAGACCACCCTATTAGGGGTCGGCCCAGTTAGAATTATGTTATGTGGTTAAGTTAGGGTCGACCTAGTTGAGTAAAGGTCAAGTGATGTAGTGTATAAATAGAGAGTGTGTCTCTCTCATTTTACACATTCTATTGTTCACTCACTTCGCATTAGTGAGAGAAGAGGAGGATGAGCAAAAGTGGAGGAGGAGCATGCTACTAAAGATATCTATATATTGGGTTTGATCATGGTGATCCTTGTATTGATGCTTATTCTATCTCTGAGGAAGTTGCGGGGTTTTTCACCTTCCTTGTTTTCCCCGATGAAATGTTTTGTGTCTCTTGTCTCTTATACTTGATATGATGTACATGTTGTTCTTTTAGTTAAGATCCTAGATCAGAATGTATTAAATTCTGAAAAACTAACATGGAATCGGAGCTAGCCTGAAAGAAGGCATGGTATGGCATTTATGACACTTGCTGCACTTGCGAAGCTAGGGCTTGATATAGAAAAAACCAGTCATCGTAGCACTTTCGCTATAAATCCATTTTGGCGAAGTTTCTGGATCTGAAAGTTTTACAAGTCGAATATAAGCTCCCAATGTACCTTGTGTCCGAAGCACAACATCTAATTCTATGTACTTTTTGTTTTATGGTCGGTAAAATCTAGGGTTTCTGCCTCTTCCAGATCTCAGTCATAAATAAGTGACCTAGGAAAAAAGGTCACAACTTGGGCTAGGAAGATCCAAATGCAATTTCGTAAAACGTGGCAGGTAGGGAATGGACTTTACTTTCACAAGTCCAATTTTCAGAGTTCGAAATTGAACCAGTGACACGTGGCACTCCGTACAAGTTCGCTCTCCTGTTTTATCCCATAAACAGGTCACGTTGCGACACTTGGCATAACTCTCTATCAGAGAATCCATTTGACGTCAGACCTATGGGGTTGGAAATATGAAAGATCAAGATACCATAGGCCGAATTTTCAGACCCTATAGATCTGAAATTTCGGAGTTACACCAGAAACAATCAAAACAGAATTGGATTTTGAGCACCTTCATTCATGGCTCCGGGAATTTAGGGTTTCAGAGGATGTTGGAATTTTTGGAATCGGAGACCATGGATGGATGATCCTCATCAAAATAGAAATTTAGAGACCAAGATAAAAAAAATTGGTTGGGCAGAAGGTCGGGCTTGATCAAACCATAGTTCGAGACTTTGATCAGAAAGGTGGAAAATTAGGGCTTCTACAAAAGTTGGAATTTTTGAATTATGTGACCACAACTGGAAGCTCCTCAAGAAAATTGAAGTTTAGAGCTTTGGATAAAACCTTTTGGTTGGGTGAAGCTCCGGGAAAATCAAACCCTAATTCAGGGTCCTCCCTAGTGAATCCAGAAATCTAAAAGGCAATTTTGAGGGGTGAAACTTTGCAGTTTTCAAATTCTGAGTATACCAGCTTGACCAACTCAGAAAGGCACATCTTTCTATCCTTTCAGAAGTTTGAAATTCAAAGTTTGAATTTTTAGGGTTTCTCTGACAAACCCTAATCCAGCTCCAGATCCAGTTTCAACAAATCAAAGTGGATTGGGTTAATCCTAGAAAAGAATGAATTGGACACCTGCATAAGTGAAGAAGTTTCAGTTCCAGAGGGAGATGAGGCTGAGGCTTTACATGAGAAGGATACAAGCAATCTCAACAGGTATGACTTGAGGCGATACAGGTATGTGTTGAAATCTTTCATGATTAATTCTATGATATGATTGTCTTCATATTATTGAGGTTAGTACAATCTTGATTATTTTTAGAATTGTCTTATCACCCTAGTAAAAGTATGAATGCATGTGAATGATAGAAGACATTCATTGATTAGGGTTATATGATTGTACTAATACACTGTGGTATTATATGAGGTTGATGTTGTCCGCTGACATGAAAGGTACAAATCATGTTCTAGATCAAGAACATATGAACATGGTGACATGAAGACAAAGACTCATGGATCACATAGAAGCTCTACTTACGAGGTATGTATAGTATGGTTCTACAATGTTTAACCTATGAGTTATGCAGGTTACTAAGCACAAGTCATTGGATAGAACAAGAAGACATTGTTTGGGTATGTTAGTCATAACTAGCAAAAATGATAACCAGGTATGTTTTTCCTATATCAAGTTAGAATCCTACCTTGTGTTAGGATCTTATACTTTTGTATGAATGATAATGATTATCCTTGAAGTTAGAAGTTTAAGTAATCAAGGGTTTACGCATATTATGTTTCTTACTTTGATTGATGATATGACTAACCAGAAGAGTCCTATGGTCAAATAAGATTATGCATGAGTGAAAGAAGTTTTCCCTGAAAATGCTAATGCTTATTACCTCTATATGAAATGATCATGACCATACATGTTAAGTTTAATTAAGATCATAATGTTTTGATAGTATTGAGATTATGCTAATGGATGTATGATCATGTATGATATCTTGAGGATGACACTAGTGCACACTTAAGCATGCATAGTGGTCCGGGATGAATATAAGTTCAAGGACAGGTAATCCAAGAAGCAAAGATCAAGAGGGAGAACACTCCAGTAGTTCCTGCAAGGAAGCAAAGATTGAGAGGGAGTCCACCCTACAACTAAACAAAGATAAGTATTTGAATTGTCCCTTATGATTACTTAAATGATGTTGTTCAGTCATGTACATACTTATGTTCCTAGATTTAGGATGTATATTATGCATATTAGAAAAGTTGCATTAATGAACAAGATACTACTAATATGCAAGTAATGGGTAAGTGGCCTATGGTATTGTACAACATTCCATTGCTACTTATCTAGAATGAAACCTCTTTGCTGACATGTTGGGAATTGTGCACACTCTTAACAAATTTCCTGGTAGAGTTGGAAGGCATCTAGAAAGTTACAAGATATGGATAAATGTTGCATTATAGCATTGGCTAAGATAATTGCATGACTGTATGACATATATTCTTTTGTGTAAGATTTTGTTCTGAAAACTATGAGAAATTTCTAATCATGCAATTGAATTTGACTTGTAGGAAAGACCGTGTGCCATCACCTACAAAAGAAGGACTACAACATGTGTTCCAGCAACGAAGTTAAAAGAAAACTATCTATTGAAGATATTGAAGAACCTGAAGTTCCCAGGATCCGGGATACAGTAATGGAAGAATGCCATGATCGAGGAATACCAGTCGATCATGAAGAATGATGTTTGGGATGTGGTCCCAAGGCCTGAAGGGAAGTCTGTTGTGACTTCCAAGTGGATCTATAATATCAAGCATGCTGTAGATGGTAGCATAGAGAAATACAAAGCAAGGTTTGTAGCTTGTGGCTTCTCCCAGAAAGAGGAAGTGTGTCTTCCCATGGCTATGATATAAGTGTTGTGCCATTCGAGCATGGTTGAAGTGTGTCTTCCCATGGCTGCGATATAAGTGTTGTGCCATTCTCGCATGGTTGAAGTGTGTCTTCCCATGGCTGCGATATAAGTGTTGAGCCTTTCACGGATGGTTGAAGTGTGTCTTCCCATGCCGGTGAGTGTAAGTGTTGTGTGATGTGCATCTGAGTTGTGCTCCGTGGACGATGAGGTGATATTAAGATGATGAAGTGACAGTATGGTACACAGGTTTTACAAAGGCATATAATTAGTCCTGAGATGCTCTTGCAGGTTTTGCAGAGGCAGTGTAATTAGTCCTGGGAGATCTTGCAGGTTTTGCAGAGGCAGTGTAATCAGTCTTGAGGTGTACCTACTTGATGGCTTGCTCGCTGAGATGACATGATCAGTATGATCATGAGTATCAGGATGATACTCCATGGCCATGGACAGGTTATGCAGTTGCATGTAAAAGATCCTGGGAGATCCGATAGGTTGAGTTGTGTGTTCATAATCAGTCATGGGATTCTCTTTCGAGGTTTTTCCATGACCACATGTAATATTTCCCTGGGAGATCCGATAGGTTGAGTTGTGTGCTCATAATCAGTCCTGGGATGCTCTTTCAAGGTTTTGTGGAGGTCACATATAATATTTCCCTAGGAGATCCGATAGGTTGAGCAGTGAGCTCGTAAAAGTCTTGGGTTGCTCTTTCAAGGTTTTGTTGATGCACGTAATAAGTCCTGAGGATTCCACAGTATGGCCAGTGATGATGAAGACCTACAAGTGGTGGGCCTACATCCAGCATGAAAAAGGGTTGGCTCTGTAGAACTTCCTATGACGAGAAGAATTATGAGATAGCACCAGTGATCGAGATGACGTGTACAACAGCAATGATGATGATGCTCCGTGATCCAATGATGAAGATCTAGCTCCAGTATTGAATACTTGTGCCTATATGTATTGATGACTTGTGTCAAGAGAATACCTTCCTAGTTAAGAGGGAGTGTTGATGTATTTGTAAATTCAAAAGATATTCACTTGTATATTGTATGTATTACATTTGTACTTTATTGTATCCCCAACGGAGTTGTATTATTCCTCCGATTGGAAGTGTCGTCATGTGTACTTGCAAGTGTCACAAGTTATATTGTAAGTGTCGTAACTTGTACTTGATGGGTTATTAGACCACCTTGTTGGGGTCAGACCTGTATGAGTCATGTGGGTCAAAGGGTTATAAGACCACCCTATTGGGGGTCGGCCCAGTCACCATTATGTTATGTGGTTAAGTTAGGGCCGACCTAGTTGAGTAAAGGTCAAGTGATGTAGTGTACAAATAGAGAGTGTGTCTCTCTCAATTTACACATTCTATTGTTCACTCACTTCGCATTAGTGAGAAAATAGGAGGATGAGCACAAGTGGAGGAGGAGCATGCTGCTGAAGATATATGTTTCTTGGGTTTGATCATGGTGATCCTTGTATTGATGCTTATTCTATCTTTGAGGAAGTTGCGGGGTTTTCACCTTCTTGGTTTTCCCCGGTGAAATGTTTTGTGTCTCTTGTCTCTTGTCTCTTATGCTTGACATGCTGTACATGTTGTTCTTTCAGTTAAGATCCTAGATCAGAATGTATTAAATTCTAAAAAACTAACACTTACAAGTATACAAATAGTTTACTGAAAGTCTAGAAAATTCACATAAACTGTGCATAAAACAGAGTCAAAATACATTCACAGGAATTTCAGTATACAGAGTCATTATATTCATGAGTTGCAAACACACAGTACATAAACTGAACATCATACAATAGCAAGACTTATAACCATGATTTCTTAAAGGAACTATAATCTTATAAATAAAAGTATCATACTATCGAGCTTTGCAGAATTCAATATAAATCTTTATAACCAAACAACCATATTATACTTTGTATAGAACTCAAGGATAGAGTAAACATCCTTTGAAAACCATAGGTCAATCCCTACAGATTATATCATCTCATAAATAAAGTATGATATACATTAGTATATTGATAATTAAATAATCGAAACAGAGTTCTTAAAACCATGGTTAATACATTCACATAAACATTTATACAACTAATAAAATATATTACGAAGACATTCTGAAACTACTCGATAACCCCATAAAAGATCAACATACTTTATACATTAATAATCAAATAGCATTTCAACTTTAAAGAGTATTTCAGGGTTGAACCCTGGATTTTAACTTATAAACTGTATCGAGGGTTGAACCCTGTACACATCAATATTTATCAAATATCATATAGTCGTAGTACAAACTTAAGTATCTATGCCATAAAGAAATACGATTATCATAATTATTAAACAACAGAGTTATTACAATCTCGGAATAAGGGTTCAAGACCCTCAAGGAATCACCCTGAGTTCGTTGAAATATTACGAACTGGGTTTACACAACCCCAAGATTTTGCCAACCAAAATATATACAATTGACGTCCATATGATTAAAACTACAAACAATAAAAATGTATCCTACTTCCTAATACAGTCGAAACATAGAAGTGATGCAGAACGTATCAAACATTGAGCTCGATGACATCCATGGGATGCATCGTTTCCATCATTTACAAACCAGTATCAAAGATTAAAATCATTTAAATATTTAGGGTTCGAGTCTCGAGAGAGAGCTTGCCCAGAGTTAAATATTTATACCATATAAAATTATAAATACCAAATCTAAATACGTAACAGGGTTTAGGTTTTAACCCTATAGAATTCAAAACATTTTATAAACAAGGAACATTATCATCATTGCATAATATTAACAAAGATCCGAAGTAGGGCTAGACTAGAAAATCCAAATACGTTGACCACAGTAAAGGAAGCTGAGAGCAACATGGTTAACTTTCAAAACAAGTATCGAAACCGGTAACTATTCCTTCCACAAAACGATTACAATGAAGTGAGCATTGCTCAGGGTTTACCAACATGGTACCCAAAAACAAAACAAATCTCCTTTACAACAGTTGGTCGAAACCCTAACATCAGCATTTAGCCAGAAGACAGTACAGTATCAACGCTGCCACAAGGAAGTGCCAAACAGCCCTCTTCTATAATCAAACAAGCAGTAGTAAACTATCACCTTAATAAACATTTGTTGATAGAGGTGTCAATCATATGGATAGGCCTAAAGCTTACCGTGGTTCCAAACCACTGGAGTTGCCTTCTCTTTGTCCAAGCTATCACCGAAGACCCAAGTCGAGACTAGAGGTTGATGTAAACCCTGTCAAGCAAGAGCAATGAGTGGTTAAAAGTTGCACAACAGCGAATAAATATATGTACATGAATACATTACAAATAGCGATTTCAAATGTAAAGGTTGCAGGACATTACCTTCAATGAACTCGAACTCGGCCGAGAGCTTCTCAGAAGTTTACTGGATGAAATCCAAGCGACGAGAACCATAACCTTAACAACTAAAGACCACGAAAACAGTATTGCTAATCACCTCTGTAATCGAGTTTAAAACTGAGACTCCGTTCCAAATGGCTCATAGCCATGGTGGCCGAGAGAGCATGGCTATCCAGCCCTCTGAAAAGCACAATGCGAACGCCAAGACCAAACCCTTAGCACATGAATAGGGTTTTCCTATATGTGAAGCTCACTCCCAAGGCAATCACGTGGGTTCATTTAATGCATGAGCTGTCAAAAACCAACGCTCAAATTTAAACCCTTTCCCTATAGTTTACGCCAACGTTGCATTGTACTTGAATACTTTGGCTTTTGAACTATTGTTATATAGTTTGGGTCACCAACTTATAATATCACTAAGTCTTTCCTAGGAACCTCGAATCCCCTTAGTGGAGGGTTAACCAAGCAACATAAACATAATTTAAATCAACTACATAAATATTGTTTATCACATTAAGTTTGGTTAGAAGTCTCGAAACCCCTTAGTCAAGTTTGGATTAAGTATCATAATGATAATATAACCAATATGAAGTAAAGAAGTGATTTATCACCATATCAATACATTCTCGATGGATGCGTATTCTCACCTGTAACCTGGGGTCCTGGACATAGTGGCAGCATGCATTAGCATAAAGCTTAGTAAGCTTCGGGGTGTCACAAGGAACCCCTTCAACAAAAGAAAAACAAATCAGTGTTAAAATTATAATTATAAATACAATATCATATTACGACACAAGGGATAGCAAATTAAAATATCAATATCATCTTAAGCATTAAATCATTGTTTTAATGACAGTCATTTAGAAGTCTTATTTCAGTAACTAAGACACATTAATAAAACAATTATTTTGGTAATTAAGTATCGCCATTTTAATTTATAGTTCAGCAGTTAACTAGGAGATTAACATTCCAAAATTATACTTCCGCACAATAAATTATAGTATTTATGCTACACAAAAATTTCATTTTTTATGAATTTTGGAGGTGTTACAAGACATTACTTAAAGGAATACTAAAACCTTTATTTTGTTAATATGCATCCAATTACAATTGTCTGTTGAATCACATCAAAACTGTTGGTAGTAGTGTTGAAACAAAAATAAAACTTTTCCTTTGCATAATGAAACAAGTCATAGAATAAACCCTTCTAGCCTCTATCACAATAAAAGTATCATGATCAATTCTTAGTTTGCAAAATAGGTACCATACTCCATTCTTCTCTGAATTTTCAAAGCACATCATAGAACGGATACCTTTATCAATTTGATCAGTAAGATGATCATTGTCTTTAAAATAGTTAGCATGCCAAAAAATGAAGGGGGGTTCCTCAGAAAGGAATGAAAACTCATCAACTATCATTACCTAAACACCCACCATTAATGCACTTAAATTCCCACCAATGCACCTAAATGCCCAGAAATTCCTACCAATGCACATAAATGCCCAGAAATTCCCACCAATGCACTGAAAATGCCCGCAAGCCATGGGAAAATACCCGCTAGCTATGAGAAAATGCCTGCCGACCATGAGAAAATTCCTGCAAAAATACCCGCCACTCATGAAGGAACTGTGTGCAATGCCCTCCATGGATGAGGAATAGACTTAACAACTTAGATGACCTAAGTGGCCACCAAGGTCATTTAAATACCCACCAGGGTCACCTAAATGCCCGCCAAGTCACCTAAATGTTCGCCAAGTGATCTACATACCCAGAAAGTCACCTAAATTTACATACCCAGCAAGTCACCTAAATTCCCACCAAGGTCACCTAAATGCCCTCCAATGCACTTAAATACCCTCCAATGCACCTAAATGTCGTGAAATGCCCGCCAATGCACTGAAAATGCCTGCAGGCCATGGGAAAATGCCTACAGGCTATGAGAAAATTCCCAAAAGCCATGATAAAATGCATGCAAGCTATCGAAAATGCCTTCTAGGAATAAGAAATGCCCGTTAGTAAAGAGGAAATGCCCGCTAGGAATGTAGAAACGTCTGACACTCATGAAGGAAATGTACGCAATGCTTTCCATGGATGAGGAATAGAATTAACAACTTAGATGACCTAAATGCTCGTCGAGGTCATCTAAATGTCCTCCAAGGTCAGCTAAATTCCCAACAATTCACCTAAATGTCTTCCAAGTTCATCTAAATTCCCACCAAGTTCACTTGAATGCCCACCAAGTCACCTAAATGTCTACTAAGTCATCTAAATATCTGCCAAAACAGCTAAATTCCCGCCAAGGTCACCTAAATGCCCGCCAATGCACTTAAATGCCCAACAATGCACCTAAATTCCCAAAAATGCCTGCCAATGCACTAAAAATTCCCAACAGGCCATGGGAAAATGCCTGTAGGCCATGAGAAAATGCCTACAAGCGATGGAAAAAGCCCGCCAAGTAAAAGGAAATGCCCGCTAGGCATGTAGAAATGCCTGCCACTCATGAAGGAAATGTATGCAATACTGGCCATGGATGAGGAATAGACTTAACAACTTAGATGACATAAATTCCCGGCAAGTTCATCTAAATGCTATCCAATGTCACTTAAATTCCCACCAAGGTCATCTAAATTCCCACCAAGTCACCTAAATGCTCTCTGAGTCATCTAAACACCCGCCAAGTCACCTAAATTCCTTCCAAGGTCACCTAAATGCCCGCCAATGCACCTAAATGCCCAAAAATGCCTACCAATGCACTGAAAATGCCCGCAGGTCATGGGAAAATGCATGCATGCGATGTAAAAATTCCTGCAGGCCATGAGAAAATTCCCGCAAGCGATGGAAAATGCCCTCCAAGTAAAAGGAAATGCCCGCTAGGCATGTATAAATGCCCGCCACTCATGAAGGAAATTTATGCAATACTGGCCATGGATGAGGAATAGACTTAACAACTTAGATGACATAAATTCCCGCCAAGGTCATCTAAATGCTAGCTAATGTCACCTAAATTCCCACCAAGGTCATCTAAATGCTCGCCAAGTCACCTAAATGCTCTCCAAGTCATCTAAATTCCTGCCAAGGTCACCTAAATTCCTGCCAAGGTCACCTAAATGCTCGCCAATGCACTTAAATGCTCACCAATGCACCTAAATGCCCAGAAATGTCCACCAATGCACTGAAAATGCTCGCAGGCTATGGGAAAATGCTTGCATGCGATGTAAAAATTCCTGCAGGCCATGAGAAAATTCTCGCAGGCCATGAAAAATTCCTATTGGGCATAATAAATGCCCCCCGGGAAAGAGGAAATGTCTACCAAGCATGTAGAAATGCATGTCACTCATGAAGGAAATGTACGCAATGCCTGCCATGGATGAGGAATAGACTTACAACCATGCACAAGGATGTCCAAATACTTCCAGAAATGTTGTTGTTCAAGGCTTTTCCACTAATGTGTCATAGACTTAACAACTTATATTGATTTTTCACCAGTATTTGAGGGTTGAAAAAGATCCCTAGTGTGCCTAGGATCATGATTCTCACCGTTGATTTATTACCTAGATTTGGAAAAAACAAGGTTTTTATAACTATTGACTACTATAGGAGAGATAGAAATACAGGGTTGAACCATGCCCCCAACTCTGCAAATCATTCCCAAGAAAGGAGAAAAATATTTCATATAAAACTTGAGGTCGACCCTACCTTTTTATATGAAAAATTTAAATAATTTAAAGTGGGCCTTGTTTTGACTTTGGGAAATCGATATAAATAGAACTGAAATGCTCTTAAATGGTCAACAAATGTGCCTATCCCTTGAAGATTATGACTGTGCCTTACCTTTTGAAGCTTTCTAATGAAATCAAGGAAGGCACGGTCAACAAATCATCAATATAAGTTGCAACAAATTATCTTATGTGGCCATCAAACATATCTTTCAAGTTTATGACCCCTATTATTGATGATGTATCTCCAATATCACCGTTTGGCTTCCAATTGAATGAGCAAAAGGGAAGTATTTAACCCACAAAAAAGTGTCATTCACAGCAACAACCTTATACTACTTGACCATATTCTGTGATGGACATCGAGACCTTGTTTTGGGATTCAACCAAGGCAGTTTTACTATAGCAAAGACCTAGGTATAGGCATGTAAACAATGATAAGATTGAACGTGATTCCAATAGACACATAACATAATTCTTTGAACAAGTCTGAAGGTATTATTGTTGTTTGAAACTCATTTACAATAGAGGATGTTTTCAGCAGTATGGACCCAACTTTTTGAATGGAATTAAGGATAGTCTTTAATGCCCTAACAAGTAGAAAAATCACCAACTTTAAGGCAACTTCAATAAACATTTTCATGACACATTTTTAATCCGATGGTTCATAAGCAAACTTAATAATAACTATCTATATATTTCAAAATTATACAAATATTTGTTAGTAATGTTTTTCTTAAAAGAAATAAACTAATGTGAAGTGTGCTCCTTAAGAAAAATGCATCAATCAAGAGTTGTTTTGTTTTAATTAGCTTATACAAGGGAATTTCCAAAAAACATGAACCCCGCTCATGATTAAAAACTTAAAATATATCACTAGTTAATTTTATGTCAAAGATTAACCTTATGACCATTGAGCATGAGTTGAAAGGGACATTAACAGAGTGACCCTTGTGAGTAAATGGCATATACAACCAACAAATAAAAAAGAACATATAATTTTCACCAATGTACATATAGACATCAAAGAGTCAATTTTATAATAAAGGCATAGTCTTACCTGACAACAAACGGCATACAACCAATAAATAAATGATAGAATGTCATTTTCACCAATCATATGATCTGATGATACCATATTGTTGTTCCCATCTTGCAAGTCTTTACTCTATTCTAAATCCTTGAAACAAATTCAGTTTTCCTACCCAATTTTTTATAGTGATACATTGGCTCATTTCTTTAGTTTTGGGTCTCCTAAATCAGAAGTCTGCCAATCATACTACTGCTCTTATTTGCCAAGTTTGTAAACTTGTATCTTGTTTAACTCAGAAGTTAATTCTACACCTCTTTCAAATCTTGAGTGCAAGAATCATTGTGCAAATCTTGATATGAGAATACATGTATCTCTTGGTTGGTGCTCAGTCCCACAACTCATTAACTCAGCCTTCACTTGGTTGGAATGTTGGAAAGTTATCATTGATTTCAATCCATTGTCAAGGTCGTGTCATTAATTTCAAGGTACCTACAAGTGTTCTTGGAATTCTGATTGTTGTTCATGATGAAAGAATCTCATGCTTCCATTCATGAGATTGTCGAGCAGTATTATAATGGAAGCAAGCAAAGCAAATTGCCCACAAGAGTATTATAAAATGTCTGCACTATCATGTAAAATGTCCATCAAGCTTCAAGAAAATATGCCTACATATCATTGGGTAAAATTCCTACAGCATGCCTAAAAAATGCCTGCAGCAGGCCAAAAAAATTCCTGCAAGTGGCTTAAGGAAATGCCCACCTGGCCATTGAAAATACCTTCCTTGGTCAAGAAAAATGCTCGCAGCAATATGCCCACAAGATTTAAGCATTATGCACGTACAAGCATGGAAATGCACACTTTGACTTGAAAATGCCAGTAGGCCATTGGAGATGAACTAAAGATGCCCGTTGTCATGGGAGAAATGCTCACAACTGAGTAGAAATGTCCACAGGTGAATATGGGATGAGACAAATTCCCGCAACAACATGAAAATGCCCACAAAGCATGGAGAGAATTCCCATCAAATGTCTACACTATCAAGAATTCATGAAATATTCCCATGGGCTAAGAGAAATATTATGCCCGCGAGATTATGAAGATATGCCCACAGGCTTTGACCAAAATGATTGCATATGCCTACAAGTATGCTAGACTCATTAAATGATGGAGAAATTGATTTCATGACTGAATTCCTGCATGCTCTAACAAAAATGACTACATATTCCTGCAAGTATGCTATACTCATTAAATGGTAAAGAATGTGATTTCATGCTTTCAGTCATGAATTCATTCACAAAATTGCTAAGAATTCCTACCACAAGTTGCAAGTCGGCCTCCATAAATGCAAAATGATGTTCATAATTTTTAATACATAGCTCGGCCTCATTTTGAAAGAATATCCTAAAAGGTTTGGTTGCAAGACTCATATATATAAGAGGTGAGCTCACCCTCCTAGGTGAACATGGAAAAGTGTAGATGTAACATGGTCTAAAAATACAGAGGAAGAATTGAGGGCAAAGGTGCAACAGGAGTCTAAAAATTTCATATATGTGACAAATCAACATGAAGTCTAAGTGCAAGAGGATGAACTAATTACTTGCAGATTCGACCCTAGTGTGTTGACTCTTTTTAAGGGAATTTAAGGGAATTGGAAGGACATATTTGAAGGCCATATTTGAAGTGGTTTTTGACAGACTTTGAACTACTTAATGAATACTATTCTAAAGGATCGATAGGATTCTCTAAAAGAGCAATTTGGAGTTATATTTCGCAGTTGCTTGTTGAGTTACATGCTTGGCAATTAGGAGATGTTCATTAAGAGAGTTTGAATGCTTGATAGTTAGGAGATATTCATTAACAAATTTTATTGACAAACATTATTTGGCACACTCTCCAAGAACTTAAAGAATTGTTTGGGGCTGAGTTTGAGAACAGATTTTGGAGTCTGGCTTTATTCTTTTAAAAATCCTTTGTGAAGCAGCTTGGACATAAGCTAAAAGCAAAAACATTCAAGGACAAATCTTGTAGTTGATTTTGAAGGCAGAAAAGACAGAGAAGCAGAGATTGAATAATAAATACATAAATGTGAAGGCAATGATGATCATATCTTGAAGAGAGCAAGTTGGTGCTTGCATTGTAAGTTGGTCCTTATAGAGGATTGGTGTTGCATCTCTTTGATTTGGTTAATTTTTATTGTTTAAAAGTTGTGATTAGCTCATTTGTTATGGTTAAAGATATTGCTTAGTTATAGAAGAGTATCTAATCATTTGGTATGGACCTAGGATGCAACCCTTTTGTAGACTACAAAGCATCCACATAGGAAACAAAATTCAAAACCGACAGAGCAGCTCAAGCTTAGTGTTATAGGAGTATTTTGATGGTATGTTTATCTAGGGACATGTGAATTCAATTATCTAGGGACATATGAATTCAATTGTATGTAAGCAACATTGTGTCCATCGTAACATTAATGACCCATAAGATATTCAGTTGACCAACTTAACTAGTTGTATGATGAACTTGATATTAAGTGTTATGAGCCCAACTTCAGAATGAGTTTATCTTAGTTGACTTGGTGTAGGAACAATGAGTGGTCTAGGGACATTTGGAATTATCGTGTATAAAAAATTCAATCCATTGTTGCATCCTTTAAGTTTAGTAGAAGAAAGGATTTAATGAACAATCTAGATAAACACTATTAGACAAATGGAATTTACAAATGGCACACTTTCACTTCCATTTATGAACCTGGCCTATAATACGAGTGGAGTTTGATTTTTCAAATTTAGATAAGAGATGTTATTCTAGTGTCATATCTAATAGATACTTGAAAACCTTGAAAACATATCTATTAATTGAGGGAAGGATAAAAATGTTAATGTAACTATGAGTGCAATCATTCTCAATTTGAAATCAGCAGCAGGTAGAAAAAATTCATTTATGGACAAACACTAAGAGAAGCAATCATTGGCAAGTAGTGTTGATTAAGTTATCTAAATAAGATAGTTCAAAGGAAGCATAGTACAAACACTAACAGAAGAAATCACTGACAAGTATTCTTTTGAAAACCTCTTGAACCATCTCAAGAATTTGTTTGTACATCTGTCTCATAATATACATGATCATATTTTTTTTTGCTTCTTAAAAGTTTGTACATAATCCCCGTCTCATCCATTTGCACCTCCTCATCTCTCGAGCCTTATTCTAATGTTGGTTGGCTTTGCATCCTCCCATGGAGTGTATGTATGGTTTGGTACATACAGCGTGGAGGCTATTGTGAGGTAGGGGCATTTCCTACAATAAAAAAAATGATTAAATTAATAAGATCAGTTATTAATCATTGAAAAAGTTCATTAATAAAAAATTCATTTGCAATTTTATTTACCTGGTGCACTAGTTGAAACCATTGGAATGGTTGGCATGTTCTTGTGGGTCATTTGGTGATTCAAGGGTCATTGTGGACTGGGATGTGGGTATTTCTTCCCTTCAGGTATCTATTTTGGATCAGTGGTGTTTCAGAACCCTGCAGTGGTGTTTCCTTTCCTATTATCTCATGTTTTGGCAAATAGCTTGTTTTCTTGAATAGTTTGTAAAGATAGTATACTTTCCATCTTAATATAGGTAGGAACAAGGAAGGTTGTATCTCCGGGTTGATAATTGTCTAGTTTTACATTTGAGATATTCGATTATGGTGTCTACTATCATTTGTGTATTACAAAGTTGCACGATTCGACCACAACATAACAGATTTTCCAAAAACAATAATCACCATCATTGAACCCAAAGATGGAAAATCTAAATGGTGAATGCATTGTTGGGCCTCCATTCCAATTGCTCCCCTCTTTGTTTGACTACTACTTCCCTCTTCGTTCGACTTCATCCTTGGAATTGATGTGGCTACTCCTTGCATCATGTCATCTCCATTACCACTCAATATTTGCTATGTGTTATCCTTGAACATTTTTTCTAAACATCTCCACGGCCTTTGTCTTGATGGCCAAAATGAATATGATTCCCAAGAATAGTTTGACATCACCCCAAAAATTGGTTTACTTATGCTCCAAAAGTGGGTGAACTCTATAATGGACCCACAAACTAAGTGATCTAGTGGAGGGTTTTACTTAGATGATATCATGTCCTTCGAGAGTTCATTTACTGGTCATTTGTTGGACACTAAACACCTTTTGAGAAAATAAGATGCTAGTTTGTGTTTGTCGACTTCTCAGATACACCAAAAATAAGAAGAGCCACGTAGAATTACCCTCGTCCTCAATTGGGTCCCATAATAATATCCACTTTGAATGTTGAGATTATTACCACTTTGTACTCTTCAGTCTTTCCTAAATAGATAAGTTATTTTTATTAAAATATATTAAATTTTATTTATTTATCTTTCTAAGTTTTAAAATGTGCAAAATTTTAAATCTTTTCTTTATATTTTCAAGGTTATATCTTATATATATGCAAAAAAATCCAAATCTCGCATTTTGAATGTATATTTAGGGTAATTATACCCTTAAAAAAATTTATTTCCCTCTTTATCTTAATGCATGAATTGATTCCCACAAAACAATTGGGATTCTCACAATTCACCATTAAGACATATTGTAAATCATTAATCATTTTGTGTTTTTGCATCTATAAGCACCAATATTAATCTCTTCTTCATTAATTCACACATCATATATACAATAAATTTAAGAGTTCAAGTGAAGGTTGGTGATATTCCTTCACAACCTACACTCCCCAAAATATGGATTAAAGATTCCATCGCCTAATAGATTGTGTTAGTTTGTGTAAAATTCATGGCTTTATAAAAGTTAAATACTATTCAATGTTCACAAGATCATGTGACACAATTGTTGCTTCTCCATGTGTAATTTCTTAGCTTTGATGCTTGGATGTATTAGATTGAATTGTGTGTAAATTGTAAAAAGGTTCTCCATTTCGTATTGCCTGACTATGGATTTCATCACCCTGCAGGGGATACTATTTGCGTGAGCTTCCCCATCTTTTAGTTAGGCGTTTGCATGCTCCTATACCCCATAGGTTAGTGAGTCTTTTTCTTTTTTGTGAGTGATTCCTGTTGGTATTCTGACCATTTTATTGTCACTCCACCTGTTATATCACGATGTTGCAATAGGTGTTTTTGAGCTTGTTGTTGGCCTGAGTGTCATTTTTATTGAGAGCTCTCATTTTGCACACATGGTTTCACTAGGGTTTTTTAACATATTTTTAGACCACGGACCCTTAGCACTTACACATTCGCCACCTCTGATTCCCTGAGACACTCATGTCGTCTACGGGGGAAGTCCCCACAGTACGGTCCATTGGACCCTCCTCATCGCGCTCCCCTAAGACGAATAGCTTCATCCCCAGATATTCATCCCAACGCCCACTATTTTACATCAGTCAGACTCACCTATCCATACAGCTTCGTCTAGCTCCATGGCTAGCGTGAATCCCAACCCATTTTATGAAGGGATTGTCGGCGGTGGTACTGCCACTGGCCCCACTACCACTTCAGCATCTATTCCCACCATGACATCCATGGGACCCACCATCCCGGTTTGTACAGGACATACCCTCAGCACTACAGTGCACCTAGTTACTACGTTCATACCCACATGTAGCAGATCGATTCTGACTACAATCCCTTTGGCTACTGGCGGTACCCTTGGGGGCACCGACCCTTCCTTCCAGATCCCTCTATCCCTTACGAGTGGTTCATTGATCCATGTTATGACAACAACCAATGCACCACCATACGGTGGAGGCGGCCCCATGATTTACACCATGGCTAACATGCAGGACGGCCCGACCATGTCACATCCTCCTTCCAGTTTTCCATTCATGGCCAGTCTTAACCTCCCTAATATAGCCTGATTAACTAACGATCTGATCTAACATGACCCTATGTCGCCTCCCATGCCTACCAATCTCCCTTCGAACATCCCCAAATTTTAGGGGAAGGGTGGTGAGGACCCCCAGAACCACATCACGACCTTCCACTTATGGTGTTCCTCCAACTCCATAGTGGGTGATTCGATATGCTTACGCCTCTTACAATGGACACTCACTAGCGCTACAACCAAGTGGTATATTGACCAGCAACATGGGACGCATTCCACATTTGCATCCCTCGCTTCGACTTTCCTGTAGTTCTTCTGACTACCAGTTCGTTACGACGCTAGTGTAGAGATTCCCCTATCTTGTAGAGAGAGTATGGCTACCCACATCACTGACCATATCCATGAGTGGCGTCGTCATCGAATTTTGTGCAAGATCAAATTAGACGGCCGTATCTTTTTAGATTGGTTTTTTAAGTCTCTTGTACCAACCATCACCAAGGATGTGCCATTTGAACGTCCCCAAATCGAAGAAAAGTCCATACTAAAGGCCCAACAGTTCGACCCCATTTATGCCCAATCGGGCTACCTCTACACCATTTTACCCGATGCTCCTCGTGGTGATTCTTCTCGGAAGGATGTGTCGGGGGCATATCATGTTGTGGATGGCATCATTGTCTACATTGCTTCCACTAGTTGACCATATGTCCATATGCCTCCAGCACCAACCCTTGTCTATAACCCTACACCTAGTTTTGCACAACCTTTCATGAGTTGCGGTCCTGATCTTACATGTGCAACGGCTCATTCTGGAGCAACACCTTCGTATGTTCCACTGGTCCAAAACCCCCATACGCATGGACCCACTTGTGCAGCACATTTTTACGGTCATAACCCGCAAACCTACACCCCCCCTTCCACACAACCCGCTTACTACCATTCATCGGTTGCTCCCACTCCTGCCCAACCTCAAGCTCCTAACACTTACTACCCATTGTCGGCAGCTGCTACACCCGCCCAACCCCAAGATCCTCTTGTTAAACAAGGGAAATTTTATACACAACGGAACCAGCCACAGAACCACCCTGCCCAACAGAACCAACAAGGCCAAGAGAATAGGAGACAAGGTCGCAACTGGGGCACCAACCAACAACCAAGTGAAGGCGTCCAACCACCAAAGCCCCCTGATAATAATGGCACCGCACCGGCTAACCAAAATATCTATCCACAGCCCCAGCAAGGTAAGAACCCCAACTTACATATGAACCACCCATGCTATATTTGCGGGGTCTACAATCATTACACGCACAATTGTCCCCACTTGGCGAGAGCTCGACAACTCTGGAGTGAGGATCCCCAACCTCAAGGGCATGCTGCACCACCAAACCCACTGCAACCTACCGCACAGCCAATGGTGTTGCAGAACCCCTTACCCATGCAAGGGGTTGTCACCACCCAACCCATGGCACTGCCTCAAGGAGTTCCCATGCCACAACAACCAGTTACTTATGCTTCCCCTGCTATTCAACCTCCTAACTCAGGATTTCACCATTTGTTAATGATGTCCTCTTCTAATATAAACCTTCAGACACACCATAATCAGTATGGTTTGACCATCCATACCATCCCTTCGAAAAAAGATTCCACATCTACCCCTATAGATCAGCCTTTACAACTACCCCAACCATCGTCAAAGGGGGCCCCCAAATCCCCCAAATTCCCTCTGCCTCGCATAACCAACAACCCTAATGCTCGTGCTACCCCCAATTATAATATCGTGGATGACTTATCCCAGTCCCCTGCTGCTATGTCATCCTTAGAATTTTTTAAGAACTGTCCAGCACAACGCAAAGCATTGTTGTCTTCCCTAGGTGCGATCGACCCTTTTGACTCATAATTGATGGCATTCGACTTAGACTAGTTTGAACCTCTCATGCCTTCGTCCCTCACATTTCAGATCTTATTCTCGATTTGAAACCTAGTTATACATTGATGCATAGTCAATTAGGGCGTCTCTACATGCGTCATGTCCACATCCGTCTGGCAGAAGCTCGGATCCCCTCCTCTGCATCCATCCATGACCGCCCTCCTAGATTATGATGGCCACACAGCTCAGCTGCAAGGCCTTCTTTCCAATGTTTTCGTTCAACTAGCCGGCAAAACCATCCTGATTGACATTGAATTCTTCAACACTCAACTCGACTACAACCGCCTTATAGGACGCAACTACATGTATGCAATGAAGGTCGTTGCCTCATCTGTGTTCTGGATTATGATGCTCCCCCATGAGGGACGGGTCGTCAAAATAGACTCAACTAACTTACTATGACCCTAACGCACCTACCACGCCAGAGAAATTCCTCCCCATGGTCGAAAAACCTCTTCTTGGTGCATCTATGCCTTTGGTTTCCACACTGGGGAAGGGTCTTTATTTTGAGGCCCTCGTGACCTCCACATTTACCGCATTACCCCCACCCCTACTCACGCCAACCGTTGTAGTCTCGGACTTGTGCACTGTTTCATCAGCAAGTCAGTCCCTGACCCACGGACCGTCGCTCAACCGGTGCTCCTACTGCAACCTCAACAGCCACCCCAACCTCAACCGGTGTTGGTACCCAACCATGTGGGAGCCACCTCGACCCATACGATCCCCTTTTTGTTCCCACCATCAAGAGTGGTAAGCATGTCCGTTATGGCCATGTTGAATCTCCTGAAACTAACTATAGGGCTTCCTGTCTGGTATTTACCTGCACCGAATCCCACTCCGACCCCACAAGTCATGCTTCAACCAGTTCAACCCATCAACACTGCCAATCATCCAACTCCTGGTGTGTCGCTAGAAACTTCATCAAACCCCGGTCCCTAATATTCCAAGAAGGCTGGGGGGAAAAGCCCCGAAAACTAATGGTTCGGCAACTGCGAACAAAGCCATGAACCCTCCTCCTCCAACACGAATACCTTATGTTATTCCTAGAATTTTCAACCTCCTTTTTTAGATGTGTCACCCATGTTTATTTCATTTCGCTTGGTTTGGGTGCTTGAAATTATTTTTAAATTGAATTCACTTTGCATTTTAAGCTATGTTAGTGTTATCCTGGCTCCTAACGTTTGAAGTCTTAAGTATCCCTTATATTCAAAAAACATTATAAGTTGAGTTTTAATTCAAAGAAATAAATATTTAAAGTTCAAACATCACATATTTTAGTTTTGATACATTTTGGCAGCGCGTGGTGTTACTTTTGTATGTACGCATGCTGCTAGAATGTTAAATCATTGACAAAGCCTATTTAAGGCGCATGTCTTGTAATCATTACAGATCTGAGCCTTGGGAAATGTTTCTAATATTTTGACTAATGGTTTACCTTGTTTTATGCATCTGTTAAGATTGAATTTAATGTTCCAGTCATTCAAATCCTTAGAGTCCTGTCTGCTGCCAAATTCCGATTGGATGTGAAGTCGGTGGTTTCATTTCAAATGTGAATCATTTCTCTAGCAGACACAATTTCCTCTTCAGCCACAATTGCATGACAAAGAGTAAGCTTTAGAAGAATTAGTGTTCATCTTTCGTAATTCAGAGTCGGATATGGAGCCCGATAAGAAAAAGAGACCCAGTGGACCGAGCGGACTTAGCAGGAAACTACTTCGAACTGAACCTAAAAATACAGATTGGATTAAAAAATTTCCACGTGTTGCTTACAAGCTAAAGGATGCAGGATGGTTTGCCATGTGTGAAATATTTCAGGGTCACAACATTGAGGTAACAAATCACTTTGCTTTGAATTTCAAAGGATCAGTAGTAAGTTTTGATGGTTTTGAGTTCCAAGTGACAGAAGAATCGATTGCACTTGCAATCGATGTGTCCCCAATAGGAGAAAGGTGGTTCAAAAAACATCCAGTGGATGCAGATTATCATCAGTTCCTTCTCTCTCATCACAAAAATCCTGACTGGAGTAAGGGAATCCAAATGACCTGTATTTTAGAGGAATGGCACGACATTCTGCAGATAGTACAAGGATATGTGACTTGTGAAGGGAGATTTGCGACAATGTTCTTATATCATATGTGGTTCTTGGTCCATGTAGCGGGTATTAAAAGACTGAATTTACCCTACTTTTTCTTGAAAAGCTTAGTCAAAATGGAAGCTAAGGTTCAGAATCATTCCAATTTTAGTAGTCATGGTATCTTCCATCACGGATTAGTGAAATTATTAGTGATTGAAGAACCGAAGAAGTATGAGAGATCCTGATCACATTTCCTTTTTTGGTCTGGTTTTGGGTCTGAGCAAAAGAAGTATGAATGTAAAGAAAGCTCAATTGTTTGTATAAAAAGAAGGCGGACTGTCATTGTAGAAGGAATTTCGAAGGAATCTTCCGGCCAGAATAAAAAAGGAAGTATTGAACAGGAACTTGTTCCTGAAGAGGGGAAATAGAATAATATTGAATTCAAGCCCGTTGAAGAGGAAATGACTGTACAAACCCCTTCCAAGTTTGATGAAATTCCAATAGAAAGACTTCAAGTTCGGGACAACACATATGTTAATTCTGGTCTCATATATGATAAACAAGAAGAGAAAACTGAAGAAAATCCATAACATAGTATTGTTGAAGTTTCATCTCTTGATAATTTTAAAAGCTCTCCTGTTTGTTCGTCAATTCCACTTCAAGTTTATAGGAGGCCTAAAACTCGACCAACAAATCAATTTAGGTTGAATCCGAGGTCTATCTTGGATCCTAATATTAAGAAGAATGAAACAGACAGTATTGAAGATTCATCTGATGAGGAAGATCTTAAAGCAAAGGAATTGGAAGACACGCTGTAAGAGGTATTAGACATGTTAACAATCAAATTAACACCCTTATTCATGTGACAGAAGAAGCACATTTTTACTATGCGCCCGCAACATGAAGACATAACACAAGTACATTCAGAGACAAATCCTCTCTGATCTAATCACTTCTCCCATAAATGGAAGGATTAGGTGAAGAAAGTAAGAACCTAAGGAGATCAAGTTCAGTGATTGAACCGCTCATAAAAGGTCCAAAACTAAGCTACACCAATCAAAAAGTGAAGATGAATGCATTACAATACATTAATTGTACTTAAAGTATGCTAAGTTGTACAAAAAAGCCTAAAAACTATGGAAAGTGGGTTTTTGAGTGAAAATAATCAAAAAACGTGAAAAGGAGCAATCCCATATTGAAAAGAGAAACTTGAGAGCACACTTCCCAATGCTATATAAGAAAGGCATTTGGGGCATTGTAAGAGGAGATGAGAAGAGCAAAGGCATGCTGAGGAGATTCTGAAAGAGGAAGAAGAGCTCAAATTCTTCAAAAGCAAGGGTGAAGGAAGGAGAGCTTATGGTAATGGAGGAGGGATTCACACCAGGATTGTTGGTAATTATGTATCTTCCTCATTGTTTTAACATGAATTGATTCAAGTTTCTGCCATTTAAGAGTTTTAATTCTGCTTATCATGTATGATTTTAATTCTCAAATGGTTTTAGATCTTAATGAATTTAGGATAAATGAATATAGATTTTAAGAATCTTGTGATAATCTTTTCATTTCTAACATAGAAACTCACCATTTCTTAGTAAAATAGCATGTTTATAGTAGACACATTCTACACTATTTGTTGTTATCAAAATGACGACCATACTGCTTGTTGAAATTTCTTGAAATTTCTTGATTTTTCTTCATGTTTTTGGGTGTTCTTCCTTCAGATCTACTCATTTATGCTGTAAAGATCCATTAAAGATCTTAAGATCCATCTAGGGAAGCTCAAAATCGGCCTAGACATGCTTTTAATCCATCAAACCACCTTAAAAACCGATCAGATCTGAGTTTATTGAAAACTATGCCCGGTTCTTCAACGTTGGTAGTTTTTAAACATTGCCACAACCTCAACTTTCCAACAGTGAATGCGTTTTCATGTACGGTGAATGCATCTCTGCCACAATTTTAAAACTCTGCCACGGTTTCTAAATGGTGAAGCGTTGAATTTTTTTTACAACTCTACGTTTTCAATTTTAAAACTCTGCCACGGTTTCCAAATGGTGAAGCGTTGAAGTTTTTTTCAACTCTGCGTTTTCAATTTTAAAACTCTGCCACGGTTTCTAAATGGTGAAGCGTTGAAATTTTTTACAACTCTGCGTTTTCAATTTTAAAACTCTACCACGGTTTCTAAATGGTGAAGCATTGAAGTTTTTTAAAACTAGGCGTGTTCTTTAAAACTTTGAATGTCTCTAAGTTTGAAGACCTCTGCGTTTTTTTTATTAAACTCTGCCCAGCTTTTCCAACTCTGCATGAAAGCTATTAAAGCTTTTCTTGGTCAAGAGATTTGTGCTCTGTTGATGTACTTGACTTATCCTGGATACTTGGGACTAGAAGAGTTCATGAAGCCTTCCTTCTCAAAGCATTGAAACAATCACTTCGAATCTGAGCCTGAAACAGATGTTTTTTCTCTTCATTCACTAAGTTGTTATCATGTGATCGTTGCCCTGTTACACAGTCAGATCCAGTCGGAAGAGATGTTGATAAAATGGGCACTGTTTTGCAATCCGATAAGAGTTTCGCCTTCCCAGTACCTATCAGACCAGCATTTCCACCTGCACCAGTACCTGCAGTTAGGGCGACAATAGAACTGTTCTTGCAAGTTTTAGTTCTTGTAGTTTGTCGAAGTGGAGAATTGAACTGAGATGACCCAATCAGTTGTCCAACTTTATTACCGCTTGATGTAAATGAATCAATGCGTGATTTGGGCTTCAATTTTTCAGATGGGCTAAGTCCCATTGTTTTCGGCATAGGAAGTATCACAGGTATCGGTTGTCGCGATCGCTCCAGGGCCAATTCCTCTAGCCTTTGAGTTTCAATAGATAATTGAGGAGGAGTGCGAACCCTGGAGGGTTCTGCACTAATACTCCAGCCATATTAAGTCTAGTTGTAGATGTTGGGCCAGTGTTAACATGTGAAACAGAAGTTCCTGATGCCACTTGTTGAGAAGATATAAGTGCAAAAGCTGTGACTTGGACTGCTGCACAGGCCAGCATCTTGCCTCTTCTGAAAGGAAGAAGATTCATATTTTGAGGCAACAGTAGCAAGTGCACCAGTAATATAGACTAGTATTAAATATCACAATAACTAATAAAAGGAATACAAACACCATATTCCCCCTTTTAAAAAGTTTTGATCCTTTTAAAAGTAAAATAAAATAATAATAAAAAATTGAAAAGTTTTTGCTTAAGTTGGGCTTAAAATCAAAAAGTTTTGATCCTTTAAAAAAAGTTTGAAAAGTCTTGCTTAAGTTGGGAGGTGTTTGGATTTGTATTCCTTTTAGAAAGTTGTGAAAAGTTTTGCTTAAATTGGGGCTAAAATCTTTTTCTTTAGATTAAAAAGGATTCAAACATTTTGCAAAAGTTGTGCATAGTTGGGTTAAAATCTTTGTCAATTGGTTTATTTTTCCTTTTAAAAAAGTTTAGAAAAAATTTGAATAGTTTTGCTTAAATTGGATTAAATCTTTTTCATGAACCTTTAAAAGTAATCCAAGTTGCAATTTCTTTTTAAATTTGTCTTTGAATGTGTAATAGATCTTTTTGCTTAAGACCCTATGCACATGCTTTTTGGAAATATCAAACCAAAAACCAATCAAAACCATATTGAAAAGAACCTTTCACACACATTTGCATTTGAAAAACACTTGGAACATTATATGTTGAGATAGTTTGAGAGTGATTTCTTTCCAAAAAACAGAAATAAACTTTAATTAGTTACATTTTTTTTTTGAGTTAGAATATTTTCATGATTTTCATGCACAATTAGAGAGAGTTGCACCTTTAGAGTTCGGTTTTCTTGATATATATTGTGTATGAGGCACCGTATCCTCTTCACTCACACCATATGGTGATCTTGTGAATGAGAAAGTGTATCTCACTTGTAATAGTTTAGGAGTTATTTTTTCAAAAGCATCTTATATCGAGCCACCGTATCCTCTTCACTCGCACCTTATGGCGACCTTGTGAATGAGAAAGTGGATCTCACTTGTAACATAGTAGATTTAATTTTTGCATATAGTTTTTCGAGCCATCGTATCCTCTTCACTTGGGCCTTATGGCGATCTTGTGAATGAGAAAGTGGATCTCATGTGTAACAGTTTAGAATTTAATTCATAAGCATTCCAAAGGGCTCTTCGTATCCTCTTCACTTGGGCCTTCGTGCGATCTTATGAATGAGAAACAAGGATCCCCCATGTAATAGAATTAAATTCATTTTCACTTGAGATATTTGTTTGGGTTACGTTGGTCATTAACATCAATTATTATCCATATTTCAGAAGAAGAAAAAATGTGCATGAACATACAAAATCTACCAGAAACTTTGTATGTCTAAAAGAAACTCAGGAACCTCTAACTCTTCCTTAATTTAGAATATTCATCGAATTAAAAGGTAGAGTAGTGAGCATTTTGCATTGTTTGGTTCATTTTTTTGTTTTCGAGTCAAAACACCACCAGTTCCACTTCCACTCCTGAAACGAAGCAAACTACCCTTAAAATTGGCGCTTAATCTAAAATTGACCAAATTTTGATTTTCATATCACCAACAAGATTAGGTTAGTGCCCTAGATTAGGTTTGGAGAGTTAACACTCCTGGGGTGCAAAACTTTGAAACTAGCATTGATTAAAGAGAGTAAATCCATTAGTAGCAAAAAAACGCTTGTCGAAAAAGCGCTTCTGAAACATTCGTCAAGTAAGAGGTCAATCTGGATAAGTAAAGGGTGGTTCCCCCCTTTTGCTTATTTAGTGGGACATGAGCTTATCGAGGGGATTCTATGTTCAGTGACAAGTCCTCAAGGTGACATCACTGTTTCTAGAGTTCCTGGTTATGAGAGTTGTCCTCGACTTACAACTATTCCACCCGACTGTCGATTGTGAAGTGGTAACTTTAGTGGCTATTCCTAGGATATCACATAGGCTATTGTGAGTGGGACACAGTTGCAATACCTGAGACAGACTTTGGAACTTTTACTCCTTAGGAGGGTGATTGGTTAGGAACCAACGCTTGCACCCCTGGTGATTAAGGTTTATTGTAATTGTTTCTCACACCTTCGCTTCTAGCAATTGTATGAGGACTTGACTTCCCTCAACGGCTACTAGTTTCGAAAGGCCCTCTAATCCTGCTTTTCACTAAGCTTCGGTTCTTTGGAAGAGTAAGTTTGCTTGCTTGAAATCTCTAGGAAATTTTTTCTATGCGGACACTTTTTATTTTTTCAGTCTAGACTGCCTTAGGATTGTTTGATTCAAACTATCATTTTAAACACATCCTTTTATCAACTTCTTAGAAGTGGCTACTCTCTCAATCTGCCAGTCACGGCAACAGCAAGGTGAGTCATCAGAAATTGAAGGCCCTGCTACATTGCAGAGATAGAAACAAAAACCACATCCTAATGACTTGGAAACAGAACATATTGTAAACTCAATTAATATTACTTGAGAAGAACAACATCAAATCAACAATGAGAATTCATCGTCACATCACAAACTGAATACGGACATAGTTGATAATCTTACTCTAGTTGAAATTGAAACATTGAAACATTGAAAAATCATACAAATTCTCATGTAATTCCACATTTGATGAGTCTTTCAGAACCAGTTGTACTTACTATCTGTGAGTCACTGGGTGATATCAAACCTCTTTTTGAAAGTTTGAATAACATGCAAAATTCAACAAGTGACCCTATGGCTTCATCGGGAGCACAAGGGAATACATCGTCACAACATCAAACAGTTGCTAGAGGTAGCAATGCTTCCAATTTGGCCTCTACATCAATCCCAACAGTTAGTATCCCTGTTAGTAGAACCAGTTCAACCAGTACTTTAGTGCCAGTTGGTACAGTTTCAGGTTCCAATCCCAGAAGTACATCCACTTCGTCTACAGGAATCCTTACTGAAGGGTGTGCCTTACCAAACATTGGTTTTCCATATGGTTCGGCTAATCAAGGTCAACACACACAAGGAGTAAACCAGAATCCTCTTGGTATAGGCCAACACTTGTCCAAATTCTACTTCTGGGGGCAACCTTTCACCATGGAATGGTAATATTCCTGGTGGAAGCAATGAACCATGGAACATTTATGCCAATTGTGGTTATGCTCCTCAGATTAGTGGAAATGACCTGGGGGGTTATCCTCCGACTTATCCTAGAACAATTCCTAGCGGCAATCCACCTATCAACCCCATCCCACAATGGAGTGGGGAGGTTCCAGGAAGTAACCAATATTTTTGGGCACCACCTTCGCAAGGAGGAAATCAACCTTGGAACGCTTATCTAAGCCAAGGAAACAATCAATGGTTTGGTCAGATTTCGAAAAGTAACCAATCTTTTTGGGGCCTACCTCCGCAATGGGGCAATCCATCCATCCATCTTATTCCACCATGGAATGGACAACATTTAGGAAGTAACCAATCTTTTTGGATGCCATCTCCGCAAAGAGGAAATCAACCTTGGAATGCATATCCAAACCAAGGAAACCAACAATGGAGTGGTAATGTTCCACCAAGTAACGAATCTCAATGGAACATACCCCCGCAAGGGGGCAATCCACCCATGAATCCCAACCAACATTGGAGTGATTATGTTCCACCAAGTAACCAATCTCAATGGAATATACCCCCGCAAGGGTGCAATCCACCCATGAATCCAAACCATCTAGAGAGTGGTAATGTTCCACCAAATAACCAACCTTGTTGGAACATACCTCCACAAGGGGGCAATCCATACATGCAACCAAGTTCACAATGGACTGGGCAACATTCGGGCAATAACCAATCCTTTTGGATGCAACCTTCGCAAGGAGGTAACCCCTCTTGGAATGATTTTCAATCCCAAGTACCACATCAATGGAGTGGCCAGGTTCTAGAAAGTAACCAATCTTTTTTGGGCCTAACCCTGCAAGGGGGAATTCCAACCATTAACCCCATTCCACCATGGAATTTTCAGGTTCTAGAAAGTAATCAATCTTTTTGGAACCAACCTGCAAGACATGTGTTTGATACAGCTAGGCTACCACATGAACTTCATGCCAATGGTATGACGGATTTCGTCAACCATCTGGAACATATTAACCCACATCTGGGACAAGTTTCTATCCGAATTTGCTACCCACAACTGGCCAGGCAATGCAGCAACCTGCTAATCCTTCCAACACTTTTGACATCCTCATAGTCTCATCCATAGACCTGAGAGGAAAGAAGAAGAAGAAGTATAAGGGTAAGCAAAGTGTTAATCCTTCCCATAATTCTGAAATCCTTATGGTCGAGTCCAAGGAACTTAGGGAAAAGAAGAAGAAATACAAGAGTAATCAAAATGCTAATTATGGGAACAAAAATGCACCAACTATGCTTCAATGCGGTGGGAAACAACAACCCACTATTTTGACACCGATACCCCCGCCAGAGGGCAACCAGCTAACCCCCCCGCAAGGGGGCAATGATACTTATGCGAATGTCTTCATGTGTGATCATGAGATGAACATTTAAACAAGACTCGATTCTTATGATGTCTCTCCTAGTACATCGGATCAATGGGAATCACAGCCAAGTGGTTATCTCTACATTGAGAAACCAGCCATAGGCTTAGTACCATACCCCCCCAAAGGTGTTCTACGTAGAATAATGCATAATCCTAAAACGCGAGTTGCTCAGAACAGTAATGTTCTTGAGGACCTAGCTCAAGTACCATGTGCCATGTCGACCTTGGAGGTATTGCAATATCATTCTGCGTAAAGAAAGGAACTATTGTTTACCATTGGTACTGTTGATCCATCCGATGAGACTTTGATCACATCATACATAGACCATTCAATATGTAGTATCCTTCCCAAAGTTGCTTTTCAGATTAAAATAACGACTCATGGTAAGAACATCTGTTTAACCATAGTGGATGAAGGGACCTCAGCTTGTGTAATGTCATTTAAATGTTGGCAAGCATTTGGATCACCCCTATCTGTTGTAGAAGTTTCAAACCAAGCTACTCAAATAGCTTCGGCAGATTCGGATCAAAATCTTCCCTTAATGGAGGAATATGACTCGGTTACCTGGCCCATTTGGGCTGTGAGATATCCCAGCTCACATGAATTCTTGGATTACATTTTATCATCAAATGAAGATATCCCTGAAGTTGTAAGCATTTGGTTGCACCCACCTAAGGACATCTTTTGTGGGGCCACTAGGAGCATAATTGGATTAAATCCACTCAATTATAGGAGCATGATCTGCATGTTCATCGATCTAATCTGGTATATTTGGAAGCTTGCATATAGGTTTAGGCTATCCCTTTGTGAAGATGCATTTGAACATTTTGCAACCCAAACTTGCCATAGGGTCGAACCTATTGGAAATTGGTGGGTCAGCCCTTCATATTTGTATTTTCCACCATTTCGACAGAAGATCCTACCGAACATGGGACACCCTAGTCAGTACCCCATTTCCATTTTGGTGCCCATGCTGAGTTATTCTTATAGGCCCGGGAGCCCTATTAGTCCCATCATGACTTGGATTTTGAGACCACATATCTCTCTTTCATACACTTCTGACCATATCCTGATGGGCTCCCAAATTTTTGTCATTTTACATAAGTTTGTGTTAAAATATCCACTTGAACATCCATGTAAACTGCTTCATTGCTTATTGCTTATGTTGCTTATTTGCCTTTGCAATCACTTTCTGTTACAAGATGCCTATAAACCATTGCTTCTATATATTTGATCCATACCCATGGAGGAAACATCTGTAAGAGTGTACATAACTAGCTCATCCCTTGTTTTCAATACGGATCTTTTCCTTGGCCTGAGCCATGCCCTTGACATTTAGGCGCATTCCCTTGAGACACTCATTTCCTCTAATGTATCATAGCATGCTTTATTCTTTTTTCAATCTAATAAATGAAAAAGGTTAAAAAAAAAATGGAAACACACAAAAATCCAAAAAGGGAGAGACTTGAATCACTTCATATTATAAACTCTGAAGAAAACGGCAACAATCAGTCCTTGTCGCCCTTGAACACGGCACATGATATTGTATCCACTGTCAATACACCATCTACATTTGCCTTAGGAAACTGTACCAGTATTTTGAACAGATCTCCACCGATGGGTTATCCTTCCCGTCACCAATGGAGCTTTCGTTAATGCATCTGGCATTAACAGATTTCATTAAGGTCAGTTACTCAAAGACCTATGTTGGAAAGTGTCCTTTCGGCGTCGTGTTATGTGTTCAAGGGAAGTCCAAACCAAGTCGGCCATTCCTCAAATATTCCTGACAAATCATGTCGGCCTTCCTTGTGTCAGTATACAGTGTTGGATCTTGCAGTTCTACCAAATTATATCAGACTATTGATCTTTGTTTCGTATCAATTGATGTGGGATGCATTAATGCCCTCCTTCCGATGGATCTATTCCTATCGACATCCAATCATCATCTAGGACATGGATCTAGAAACCCAAGAGTACCTTGGATATTGCAGTCATTAGTGGCAGGTTTCCTCGCAAATGACAGTGGGTATACATCAATGATCCCTAATTGTTTGATTCTACAAGTGTTCGACTTCGGAACATCTATTCACACTTGCTAGTTTGTACGCGGTACCTTAGAGTCCATCATCATTATTGGTGGGTCTCTTCGCATTTGTTAACGGTATATATCAATGACCGGTAATCAGATGGTGTTTTATTATGCTTGAAATTAGATCATTTATTCGCATGATATAAACTCGTACTATCGTCAGTTAGTATTGAAGACCTTGGGAAAAACAATTCTATCACTCATCAATGCACTGCCCGAGTTGCGCAAGATTAGACTGCTATGTCATAAGTTCGATAAAGACTTTGTTCTCGCACTCATCAAAGTGCTCTGAAAATTTTATTTTTGACATGGATCCACTGTGTGTTGTTCGTGGCCATGCTTGTTTACTGTTGAGCATGGGTATGCCCGCCTTAGGAAGATATTATATATTTGAGAAATTGCTATGTTTTGCAGGTGGTGATCCTCAATCCTGCGCTTGTGAGTTCTCCTTTCCTCATCCTTGCTTTGAACGATAAAGAGTATCAGTATACAGAGTATCAATTTCAGTAATGTATTTTGGCCCTTAGCTCTGCTTCAGACCTCACACGTTAGGGGGCATCTGTTAACAATCAAATTAACACCCTTAGTCATGTGACAGAAGAAGCACATTTTTACTATGCGCCCGCAACATGAAGACATAACAGAAGTACATTTAGAGACAAATCCTCTCTGATCTAATCACTTCTCCCATAAATGGAAGGATTAGGTGAAGAAAGTAAGAACCTAAGGAGATCAAGTTCAGTGATTGAACCGCTCATAAAAGGTCCAAAACTAAGCTACACCAATCAAAAAGTGAACATGAATGCATTACAGTGCATTAATTGTAATTAAAGTATGCTAAGTTGTGCAAAAAAGCCTAAAAACTATGGAAAGTGGGTTTTTGAGTGAAAATAATCAAAAAACATGAAAATGAGCAATCCCATATTGAAAAGAGAAACTTAAGAGCACACTTCCCAATTCTATATAAGAAAGGCATTTGGGGCATTGTAAGGGGAGATGAGAAGAGAAAAGGCATACTAAGGAGATTCTGAAGGAAGAAGAAGAGCTCAAATTCTTCAAAAGCAAGGGTGAAGGAAGGAGAGCTTATGGAAATGGAGGAGGGATTCACACCATGATTGCTGGTAATTATGTATCTTCCTCATTGTTTTAACATGAATTGATTCAAGTTTCTTCCATTTAAGAGTTTTAATTCTGCTTATCATGTATGATTTTAATTCTCAAATGGTTTTAGATCTTAATGAATTTAGGATGAATGAATATAGATTTTAAGAAGCTTGCAATAATCTTTTTATTTCTGACGTAGAAACTCACCATTTCTTAGTAAAATAGCATTTTTAGAGTAGACACAACCCTACATTATCTGTTGTGATCATGACAAGATTGATCAAAGTCTGAAGAAAGTCCCAGATCTTATTAAAAAAATCAGCCATCTAAAGATAGTTTTGGAGATGAAAACTCTGAAGAAAAATTATTCTTGGGATTTGATGATACAAAAGATAAGGGTAAAGGCATAATTGAACTAGAAATTGGAGAAACCTCCAAGAAACAAGTAGCTTCATAAGAGAATAAAACTCCAAAAGAATATGATAAAGATCAAAATCTTTTAGATGAAGAATTCAGAATAGAAAGGAAGGAAGAAATAAATCATTTCAAATTACAAAATGAGCATATTAATCAAATCAATGATAGGTTGATTCAGGTTAATCTGATGCTAAAGAAAGATATCCAGGAGATGAATAAAGACTACGCAGATTTGGTTCAAGTAGCTGATGAAGCTGTAAAGAGAAGGAAGGCGCCTCAGCAAAGGAATATTGAACTTGTTGGGCCCAGGTTGAGATAAAGTTTTGGAAGCACCTTTTAGAGGCAAGCAGGGAAAGCTGAGCTGAGCGCAGCTCAAAAACACAATTTTGGCTAAGTATTGAGGATGCTGCAAAGTTGTGCGCAGCATCCAACTTTTGACTAGACTGCGGAGTTGCGCGTAGCATCCAAGTTGTGGCCGTGATGCGAAGACCAATACTATGCCGAAGCAGTGCTGCGAAGTTAGGAGGCCACATGGAGCCAGCAAAGCGGTGTGTTGGACAAGTATCAAGTATAGCTACCGGCCCGACTGGTAGCAGCCATTTTTGGAAAGATATTCCAGGATTGCCGAGCGGCGGACGTAGGCAAAACAAGAAGGCGGCCACGCGTGGGTTGTTAAGGAAAGCAATGTTTGGCACGCTTAGAGGGTAAAACCGTTAGAGAGAAATGGTTCGGCAGAAGCATCCTGTAGGAACGCGTGCGACAGGAAGGCCGATAGCGACAAAATGAGGATGTGGAGATCCACCATGATCAAGCAGACGCTACCAAGAGCCAGCAAGCTGGTTTGGAAAATCGGCACAGTTTTGGAAACCCTTAGGGTTTTAGGTTTTAGGCCTTCGACATTGTACAGACATGACCTTTGGGCATGATCTATTTAAGAAGACACTTTTGTATGGGATGGGTTTCTTTTTGGTTGGTTGTTGGTTAGTTGATTGGGGATTAGAGTAATACGGAGATAAGCTTTTTGTATTGTAAAATCTCTCTGAGCTAAGAATATTGTAAAGGCTCTGTAGCTGTGTGCGCAGAGACCCAGCCGAGAGAAAGGAGAGTCTACAGCTGAGTGCGCAGACTAAGAACGGTTTCCCCATCCCTTTTTAAAGATATATATTACCAGTCATTCTTGTGGACGTAGCTTTCCATCCGGGGAAGTGAACCACGTTAAATACTGTGTTATGTGATGATGTTTATGAATGAATGACTATTTATATTTTCTGTACAATGAATGTTTGAATGTTTCCTTGCATGCTGTAATAGGAGAACTTTGATATGCATTTACCATTAGGCGAAGTTTGGGAATGATATGCTAGGTTCCACGGAAGCAGATGAATGGAAAACATTTCAATTCTATGTTAAGATCGTGATTCAGTCATTTAAGTTTAAATATTTTCTTAAACACAGTGAAGGAACGCAGCACAGTTAGTCATCTCTATCATTTTAGCTCACGTTGTAATAATCCAAGTTCTAGAATGAATGCTAGAGAGATAACCAGTAAGTGTCTAAATGAATGGATGAGTGATATTCATTTCAGTGCCTTAACGTTTCAGAGATCTTCCAAGTAGAGGATAAGTGTGGGTAATTCACAGTTCCAGTAGAAGATTCGCAGCAGTAAGAAACCCTTAGTGAGGCCCGCAGTGTTGCCTCCACCGCGTAGTACTGCTCGCAGCGTAGATCCTGTTGCGTACCGCATCACTTTGCCCCACAGTGCACTCCTTATGTCTTGCGCTGCGCAGCTTGTTCATATAAACAACTCATCATTTACTGTGGAAACCTGATTCCGCAGTACCCCATAAGATACACCTCGGGTGAGACCTCAACCTGCTCGCGGGTTGTTGCCGAAAGGGCCGGTGCAAAGGGGTTTTGTTGGTCAAAGGGAGAACCGCAAAGAACCTGGGTCTAATTGGAAACCTCTGGGTTAGTTTAAGCCAACAAATGGTTCCATTTCCGCGCTAGAATCCATGATGAGTTGAAATGGTTTCGTTGCCGCGCTAGAATCCATGATGAGTTGAAATGGTTCCGCTGTCGCGCTAGAATCCATGATGAGTTGAAATGGTTCCATTGAGTTGCAATCACAATGTGTGAAGAAGAATATCAGTTCCCCGAAGGATCTAACTATTGGCATCCTGAAAACACAGAAATCCAAGCTTGGTGGGATAAGACCATAAACGATTTTAACAGACAAGAAAATAGACATCCGCGTCTAAGCGACACACAATGGTCGAATAGATATCTGTTGGATGACATTCACGAGATATTTTGGGCATCGTTTCCATACGAGCTCCATGCGTGGATCTCACGACTCGCAGAGAAGAAAAACTGTTTCCAAGGAGGAGTTCCTACAGAGTGGACTCCCGAGCTCACATCACAGCTTAAAGCATTAGACAGCCTGTTGTCACGTGCAGTTGATTATTGGGTCGATCGTATGCTAGAAGGCTTTGTAACAAAATTTGTTGTAGACACACTCAAATCCTACATCCAAGCAGAAGCACACTTTTTCGGAGGATTCCAAGGTAAGTTTCTGAACAATCTCAGTCTATACATTAAGATGTTGTTAGCTGAGAAAGGTGTTCTAAGAATGCAGTAATATTCTTGAAGTTTGTCATGATAAACAGTACATATATTGATTATGACGAAGAAACACATACTCTTAGAAGTGGTAAAAGATATAAAATTAATAAGAATCCGGAAGGCCCTAAACTTCATATAGATACTGAGATGCCCTGCGATCTTGATGGCGAAGTTGCACAACCATTTACCCCTGAGAATCCGCCGGCTGCACAAATCACGCCACCCTTATCGCAGAACCCACCCCGCAGAAGACTCAGCCTAGTCCATCTCTCTCGATAGTCCCATTTGTATTTACTGCACAGATCCCTTTATAGTAGCCGCGCACTAATCCTGGCACCCCACCACCTAGTAGCACAATGGCAAACACTGATATAAAACTGCCAATATTCAGAGGAACTGGCCTAGAAGACCCTGATTAGCATTGGTTCCTTTGTGAACCCGTATGGAGTGTAAGACAAATCTAGGACGATGCCGTGAAGCAAGCACAGCTCATCACCACTTTCAGGGATAGAGCGCTACATTGGTTTATGAAATACTCTACCGTACAGCCGAGAACCCTCGCAGAAATTAAAGTCGCGCTGGTGGCAGAGTTCAAGAAACCTAAGTCTGAGTCTCAGTGTATAACTGAGCTGAAGGAAATAAAGCAGAGACCAACTGAAACGGTCTGGGAATTTGATCAGAAATTTAAGACCTTACTAGACCAAGTAAGTTTTGTTATACCACCAGAACAGCATAAAGAATGGTTCATTGCTGCGTTGTTACCTCATATCAGATTACCATTGATGCAACAGAAGGTTCTATCCCAGGAAGAGGCCTTGGAAATTGCAATGAAGTTGGAAGATTCACCGATTGGTGATATTAGTTCTGGGATGTCTCAGATCCAGAACCAGCTAACCACCCTGACACTTGAACTACAAAGTATGAAAAATGGTAAAGAACAAAAATATGAACCTAGGCAGGAGGTCTGGTGTACAAGTTGTAAAGGAGAAGGTCATGACTGCGAGCATTTCCCTCTATTCTGCGACTATATTAACAGTGGCATGCTTAACCCATTAAATCAAAATCAGGACCCATGGTGTGAAATTTGCAGAACCACGGGATATAGACCTGAAGACTGTTACCTCATCTAGAAATATGTGAAAACTCTTAAGAATTTATACTGCAATTTCTGTAAATCAGTTGGACATGATAAATCCAACTACCACGCATATGAATTAATGAATGAAAGGAAAATGGATATGGACTCAATGCGAGGCGCTGGCTTGTACCGCGTACAAGAAGATACCCAGCTGAAACAAGAAAATGCACAATATGACCAAGGAGGATACAGAGGTCGTGGTGGTGGATACCGCGGCAGAGGAAGAAATGCTGGTCTGGCACAAGGAAGAGGTTGTGGCCAAGTCATTTGTTATAACTGTGGTCAACCCGGGCACGTGTCTAGAGACTATGTTAACCCATGCACTACGTGCAATTATTGTAAGTCATTTGAGCATGTCATTGAAGATTTCCCAGTATTAGAGGTGGAAATGCAGAAGAGAAGACGAACAGAGGCTCCGAATCCAAATGTCCAGTGGATTGCAGTAGAAAATAGACCATTGGATCCGAGCATTAATGTGGTCACGCATAGTGGCACTGAGACAGGCCGTGATAGAGGAGCAGAAGCTTCAACATCAGTGGAAGCACATACGAAGAAGGATCCCTTTGAAACAGTATGGATAAGGAAAGCTCCAGGAAAAGCACCCCCTCTTAACCTACAGAAGAACAAGGAGATCTTCATTAACGCGCGGGATACCTTTAGAGAACCAGTAGATAAGTCATCAAGGATCCCGCTGCGCAGTGAAACACCGCATGTTGAAGACATGTCGGCCCCGTATGATAAAACAAATACTGCGACAGATGTCCGTACTTCTGTTGCGCAGTTCTTGCGAAGCTGCATGAAGTTACTAAAAAGCGAAAAGCCATAGTAGAGCTCCAGAAGCTTATCAGCCAGTATGAACCTCAGATTGCAATAGAGACTCCAGATAGCGACGTACATCATATAAGGAAGCACAAAAGAACAAGCCGAGAGATGAGGCTTACTGCGTAGATAGGAGATTTTGAAATAGATGAAGTCATCCTTGATCTGGGATCAGAAGTGAATGTCTTGACTAAGCAGACATGGCAGCAGATGGGTCGACCAAAGTTGCTCTAGTCACCTATCCAGTTACGAATGGCTAATCAAGAGAAGGTCATACCTTTTGGCCTCTTAGCTAATGTAGTAGTTGACATTGACGGAGTACAAAGTCATGCAGACTTTGAGGTTATTGAAATTGTGGATGATAGTCAAACTTTTCTAGCAATATTGGGAATTGATTGGGCTATGGATAACTTGGCTATCATAAAATTAAAGACAAAGAAGATGATCTTTGAAGGGAAGCATCTTAGGGTCATCACACCATTGGATCCTAAATATGGTGACAGATACAGTGAGCCGATTTAGGAGGAATCCCAAGCTTAAGATTTAGACCGACTATACTAGCTGACTGCGAACAAGGAAGACTACATTAATCCTACTACGGACGGTACGCTCAGCTGGCGACGCGACACTTCTTGTATATCTGACTCGGATACAGGACTGTAGAATTGGAAAAGCCGCATGCATGAAGTATCAACAAGAAGATGTGCGCAGGTTACGAAATCACTGCGCTGGATCGGAAAAGAGGTGAGTCCTATTCCCACATATGATGGTTCTGCTAATGTTTACAGTTTCATAAGGGAATATATTGCAGCTATACCAGTTGAGCATAGACTGCCAGATTTAGATATAGCATTGCGCGATACACTTTCCAGATGGTGGAATGCACATAAGAAAACATTGACCACTTGGGAACAATGCAGAACTAAGATGCAGATCCAGTTCGCCAAAAAGGTTTCTTTACCCTTCAAAAAGTATAATGGACAGACAGACCCTAGTCAGCACATTGAAATCTGTTCAAAGGCATGGGTGGAAAGACCACTTACAGAATGGGTACATTTATTTGTACATACATTGGATGCGGGTATCCTAGAGAAATGGTACCTCGACCTAGAGCTGCGCAGTGAACTCATTGATTGGGAACTGCTCGCTGCGAACTTCCAGAAGGACTTCAGTTTTGAAGATGAGAATCCATTAATCCATGAAGCATTACATCTAATCAAGAAGCGCATATTCCAGGATGACTGTCCTCATCCAAACATAACATTGCAGGAGTTTGTTGGGACAGAGTGCGTTCTTGCACACCTACAGTCAGAATGGAAGGAACATGAAGAGCACTTTATCGAGTGTTACAACTTAACTGAAGATACCAATTATACAAATGAAGACGATGAGGAGGACCCACGCAACATAGATATACCAGAGTCAGAAGGTGCGCATGAGGTAGAAGGACCTCCGTTGAAAATCCCAGATATGACTGGACTAGTAAAAACACAAAAAGTGAACATTGGCACAGAAAAAGAGCCGAAGTTCGCATCAATAGGATATTATTGGGACGATCAGACTATTGCAGAGATCGCAAATACCTTACATGAGTATCAGGAACTGTTTCCAACAAAATTTACAGAGATGAAAGGAATTTTGGGAGACCTAGGGGTCATGAAAATACCTTTAAAGCCAGGTGATAATCCTGTCAAGCAGAGGCCATACAGATTGAATCCGCGCTATAAGGAAAAAGTCCGCGCAGAGATAGATAAGATGCTAGAAGCAGGAATCATTGAACCAGTCGAGGAATCCGAATGGATTGGCCCCATGGTTGTTCAAGACAAGAAAGCAAAAGGCGAGATCAGGATTTGTGTGGATCTCAGAAAGCTGAATGATGCTTCCATGCACGACCTATTTCCTACTCCATTTACAGATGATGTGCTTGATAACGTTGGAGGAAATGAGGCATATTCTTTCACTGATGGTTTCTCTGGTTACCATCAGATCGGGATTGACCCTGCGGATAGGCATAAGACGACATTTGCTACAGAATGGGGGTCATTCCAATACACCGTCATGCCCTTTGGGCTGAAGAACGCACCTACCATATTCTCTAGAGTTGTCGTCGCAACATTTAAAGATTTTATGCACAAGTTTTTGGAAGCATATTTTGATGATTGCACTATATTTGGTCTATTGAAAAATCATTGCGTGAATCTTCACATGATGCTCGAGAAGTGTCAACAGCATCAAATATCCTTGAATTTGAAAAAGTGTATTTTCTGTGTGCCCTATGGAATTTTACTTCACCACATTGTCTGTAAGCAAGGATTGATGGTAGACCCTGCGAAGATTGCAGTTATTGCAAACTTACCAACACCAAACTCAGTCAAGATGTTGTGATCTACATTAGGCCATACTGGATATTACAGGAAATTTATAAAGGGTTATGCACAGATAACCGCAGCAATGGAAAAGTTGTTGAAGAAAGACGCACCGTTCATTTGGAACGCAGAATGCGAACAGGGTTTTGACACATTAAAAGAAAAGATGGTCACTGTGCCTATTCTAGTCTTTCCAGATTGGACGAATCCATTCCATGTCCATGTTGACACATCATGTATTGCCCTGGGGATCGTGTTAGCTCAGCTAGGAGAGGGAGGTATTGACCACCCTATTGCATTTTCTAGCAGAAAGCTTTCAACAGCAGAAAAGAACTATACTACTACTGAGAGGGAAGGCCTTGCGATGGTATATGCCCCATATAAATTTAGACACTACTTGCTGGGATCGCACTTCCTTATGTTTACTGACCATTCTGCATTGAAATATTTGGTCAACAAGCCAATGTTAGGGGGACGCATATGCCGATGGCTATTGTTGTTCCAGGAATATGACTTTGAAATTATTGTCAATCCAGGTAGACTGAACTTTGGACCTGATCATCTGTCATGGATCGAGTCAGGAGAGGAGCCGACGAATATTGAAGACAGTCTGCCTGATGTGCAGTTATTTAGTATATAGGTTGCCGATGATTATTACAAGGATATCATTGACTTCCTAACCACAGGGCTGGCACCCCAGGAATTCTCGATCCAGCAGAAAAAATAGTTAGTGGTGCGCGACGCGGACTTCACTATAATTGTAGGTTAGTTATACAAACTTGGGCCGGATGAAGTCCTGCGCAGGTGCATACTCGATCATGAGAAGCCATTTATTCTAGCCGACGCACACTCAGGAATCGCGGGAGGTCACTATGCAGGAAGGGCTATTGCGCATAAGATATTGCACGCAAGGCTATGGTGGCCTACGCTCCATAAAGATGCCAAAGAACATTGCAGGAACTGTGATGTCTATCAGAGGACAGGGAAACCATCACGCCGAGATGAGATGCCATTGAATCCACAATTGACACTGCAGCCATTTGAAAAATGGGAAATAGACTTTGTGGGTCCTATAAACCCACCAGGAAAAAGAACGGGTGCAAGGTATATTATTACTACTACGGATTACCTCACCAGATGGGCAGAAGCAAAACCAGTTAAGGACTGCAGCGCCAGTACTGCTGCGCGGTTTATTTTTGAAGAAATACTCACCAGATTTGGCTGTCCGAATATTTTGATAAGTGACAAAGGTACTCACTTTTTGAACAAGACGATTGAGGCACTTACAGAGGAATTCCACATTCGTCATCAGCGCAGTACTCCATCTTATCCACAGGCGAATGGTACTGTGGAGAACACACTCACTAAGGTGTGCAATGTAAATAGAGATGATTGGGACCTACGCGTCTCATCTGTGCTATGGGCATACAGGACCACATGCAAGAAATTGACAGGACAGACACCCTTTCGGTTGGTTTATGGGTAGGAGGCTATAATACCTATGGAATATATTGTCTCTAGTTTAAGAATCGTTGCATTCACAGGGATGGCAGACTGCGAGGCTCTAGAAGAAAGATTACTACACTTACTGGGCTTGGAGGAAGATCTCTTCATCACAGACTTCCACCAGCAAGGTCAGAAGGACTGCGAGAAAGCATGGCATGATCGCCATATAAAGAACAAGTGTTTTCAGGTAAGTGATCTAGTCCTCTTGTATGATAGCAAATTCATGAAATTCCCTGGTAAATTTAAGATGCATTGGCTTGGCCCATATACTGTGATACATGTTACTAACACTGGTGCAGTCTAGTTAGCTAATTTAGCTGGTGATACCTTGCCAACTTTGATAAATGGAAGTAGGCTAAAGCTATACCATGATAGCACTGCTTCGCAGAACCCTGAATAACGAGCCAAGGAAGGAAGTTCTAAGTGTCAAGTACAATTGAAAGTGGACACTAGAAATGTAAAGGAGTCTGTACATGTATGATAAAAGGAAGAAGGTATGATAAGAAGAATGATCTATGTACCGCGCAGCACTGTTGAAGCTGCGCGGAAGAAAAAAAAAAAAAAGAGAAGAAAAATATATATGTATACTGGAAGCCGCGCAGTTGGAAATTTTTGGCACTATGAAGTAGCCGTGCAGGGTTGCAGATGGCTTGCCGCGCAGTTCGGCACAGCACCTAGAGAAAAATAGCCGTTGCATGGCTTTTCAGAAAAATAGCCGTTAGATGACCGTGGTAGCAACTGCTTCATAATTTAAAGAGAAGATAGTCGTTCTAAGCACGTTGACGAAAGAAAAGACCGAAGGATCCGCTCAAATTCACCAACGGACACCACATTAATTGCTTATCTAGCCGTTGAAGGGCACGGGAGAGGGTCTGTTGCGCCTATAAATAACACCATTGGGAGACTCGCGGGTGTTACCGAGCACTTAGAATTTTCTTGTGATTAACCTCTCTGACCTAGTAGCCATCTATATTCTGTCTGCCTTAGACGCTACCTCATTAATGAATGTTCGAACCTGCCTATAGAGACGAAGGACTGACCATTGAAGAAGCACTGAGGATCTTTCAGCACTGAGGGATTCAGCAGTTAATGAAAACTCCAGTTAAGAAGGTCGCCGTAGAACAAGGTGAAGGATCCCGCAAATCACCAAGAATTAATCCGACGATGCAGGAAAAAGAAAAAGATAAGGGAAAAGTCGTAACTGCACCTCGATCCAACATCATAAAGATGGGCTCCTCAACACATAAATCGCCATTCTTCCAAACAAAACCCTTGAAGATGACACCTGAATATATCTCCCCATGGGCACTGAATGCCCCTATGTTTAAATTGTCTAAGAATGTGAGATACGACATCCTACTGTCACCTATCTCAAAGCATGTAAACATTGCTAAGAATCTGCTGGGAAAGATAGCAGATTGTAAATGGGAGGATTATGACCTCTTGGGAATGAAGAAAGACGAGCCAGATGTTCCCAAATACCCAGATTTTCAACCAGACCAGTATATGTGCTGAAGAAGGACGCCAAGGGAACTCTGAACTTGGTAGCTGACAGTTAGCTAGCACCTGTCGTTCAGTCGGGGCTACTGAACTTGTTGAGGTTGCCGCATTTTGACCGTTCTCCAGAACTTAATATCGTGGTTCGCACACTCATGGCATGAATCCACCAAGGTTATCTGTGGCTGGATAGGAACATTGATATTAACATCAATTTGATCCACCACATCACCGGGCTAAGCAAGCGTGGTAAGGATCCTATGCAATTCTTCCAAGGGAAGAGCAAAGAAAAAGAGGTTGTTGAGAAGATGAAGAAAAACCATCCGGTGGTGAAGGAAAAAAGAGGTTTCCCGACAGAAGATATAGAGGACAGAGCAACAAGATTTGTAACGCAGTTGCTCTCAGGAAAGATACTCAAAACAGCTAGGCCTCCAGAGGTGCCTGGGGGCGCAATACTCCTTGGTGCCGCAGCGGCCGCCGAAGGAAACAACTTTAATTGGTGTCAGTTTATGTTGAATGAGTTCCTTGAAGAACTCAACGACACACAGGTGAATGGCATCCCCTTCCATTTCACCTAGCTCATCGTCCTGATTGCTTTGTGTGGATGGAAGGAGCCACGATATTATGTGGGCGTCATTATGGACACCAAGGATCCCAGAGGGTTTAAGTTCGTCAACCTCTGGGCAAGCACAAATGCAGAGCGCCAGCATGCGACAGCAGAAGTCTTTTACCAGTACTAAATTCAGCTGCGTGACGCAATCACGAAGACACCCCGCATTACAAAGCAAGTCACGTCGAAGTATATCTGCATCATCGACTTTGAGGCTGATATGAAATGTATCTTCATATCGTCAAAAGCACAAACGAGGAAACCGGAGTGGTTCCCAGGGAAGTACATCATGTATGAGCAGGATATTGAGGACCTCATGAAAGATTGGCCAATAGAGTTCCGCATAGAGGTTATGGACGTGGAGACAGACTCAGCAGAAGATGAGCCGATCCCTCTCTCATACCCAATCATTTAAGAAACAGGGAAGAGAAAAGAAGCTGAGACTTCAAAGAAGCCAAAGTCGAGGAAGAAAGTGAAGGCCACAAAGATTCAATCGGAGGCAGTCCTCAATGATGATGACTACGAGATGATAGCCGAAACAGTCTCGGAGCAGATGAAGAAGCTTATGGCAGCTAAAGAAAAGAAGGACATGGTCATCCAGGATGACCTGCACAAGACACGGCTCGCAATGCAAGGCCTAATGAAGAAAATGGATGGTCTAGAAAAGCCTTATTTTGCCGTGGGAAGCAGGCGCTGAAGGAAGGTCGGTAGGGACCTCGCAGCAAGGAAGCCAACAGCTAGCAATAACGTTGCCGTCAAAGACTAGAATTTTCCATCTGGACCCATTGGCTATTGCGTTTCCAATGGCAGAACAAGTTGTCTTGGACACAAAGGTAGTCGAGAGGGTAGAGCTCGACTTAGCCAAAATCCCATTACCAGGATTGCACTTCCTCCACACGTATATCGTTGAGGAGATGCATGAACGGATGGTTGAATCAATGAAGTTACAAGCAGAGCTCACCGCAGCAAACAAGCAAATTCAGCTGCAGGCAGAAATACAACTACGGAACGAACTGGACCGTCGACAAAATTTGGAGACTACCATATCCAATGTGGCGAAGGATATTAAAGACATAGAAATCCAGGATGATCCTGCAGACACAGTTCTGAGGATCAGAGATAAGGTGAGATCCTTGCAGTCGGAGATGCAGGATAAAGAGATTTATTATGAGGTCGATATTGCCACATTGAAGGAGAAGATGAATCAGCAGGCGCCATTAACTGAACAGCAAGTCAGAGAGCAAGGAGTGAGCGCCGCCTCGAAAAGCATTACAAGTGAGATGGCTAAGTGCCAATCTCTCTTGGATAAGGTTTCACAGGAAATCGCGACCCTTGAAGAGGATCAAGGGTTGCTGCAGGTCAAGACCACGGTACAAGAAAAACAGACTGCGTTGGACAAGTTGAATGCAGAGGTTAAAGCTCTGCCACCCGGAGAAAGGTTGTCGAGATACAAGGAAATATCCAGCTTAAAGAAAGAAGTACAGGAGTTATGACAAAAAGAGACTGAGATGGATAATTAGTCACAGCAGCTCCTGGAGAATGCCATGGCGGTATCGTAGCAAATTGAAGATAAGTTAGTAGAACTGCGTGATAACCAGGAGCAGGTACAAGACCAAATTAGACAAGAAATAACTCCAACACTACTTGAGACAATTAAACAGGTTGAGGAGGATACAAGAGAAGCAGTGGTGCAGTGGTGCGGTACATATGACGAGTTCGCGGCCAAGTTCGTTCCACCGGTTGCGACACAGAGTGAGGCAACTGAAACAATCAGTGGCTCAGGGACGAGCCACATGTAAGTGTTAGGGGCATGTTGGTCCCAGGTTGAGATAAATTTTTGGAAGCACCTTTTTTAGGAAAGCAGGGAAAGTTGAGCTGAGCGCAGCTGAGAAACACAATTTTGGCTAAGTATTGAGGATGCTGCGAAGTTGCGCATAGCATCCAACTTTTGACCAGACTGTGGAGTTGCGCGTAGCATCGAAGTTGTGGCCATGATGCGAAGACCAGTACTGCACCGAAGCAGTGCTGTGGAGTTAGGAGGCCACGTCGAGCTAGCAAAGCGGTGTGCTGGACAAGTATCAAGTATAGCTACCGGCTCGATCGGTAGCAGCCATTTTTGGAAAGATATTCCAGGATTGTTGAGCGGCGAACGTAGGCAAAACAAGAAGGCAGCCACGCGTGGGTTCTTAATGAAAGCAACGTTTGGCACGCTTAGAAGGTAAAACTGTTAGAGAGAAATGGTTCGACAGAAGCAGCCTGTAGGCACGCGTGCGACAGGAAGGCCGATAGCGACAGAATGAGGACTTGGAGATCCGCCATGATCAAGCAGACACTACCAGGAGCCAGCAAGCCGGTTTGGAAAATCGGCGCAGTTTGGGAAACCCTTAGGGTTTTGGGTTTTAGGTCTTCGACATTGTACAGACATGACCTTCGAGCATGATCTATTTAAGAAGACACTTTTTTATGGGATGGGTTTCTTTTTGGTTTGTTGTTGGTTAGTTGATTGGAGATTAGAGTAATCCGGAGATAACCTTTTTGTATTGTAAAATCTCTCTGAGCTGAGAATATTGTAAAGGCTTTGCAGCTGTGTGCGCAGAGACCTAGCCGAGAGAAAGGAGAGTCTGCAGCTGACTGCGTAGACTAAGAACGGTTGCCCCATCCCTTTTTAAAGATATATATTATCAACCGTTCTTGTGGACGTAGCTTTCCATCCGAGGAAGTGAACCACGTTAAATCCTGTGTTATGTGATGATGTTTATGAATGAATGACTGTCTGTATTTTCTGTACAATGAATGTTTGAATGTTTCCTTGCAAGCTGTAATAGGAGAACTTTGATATGCATTTACCATTATGCGAAGTTTGGGAATGATATGCTAGGTTCCATGGAAGCAGATGAATGGCAAACATTTCAATTCTATGTTAAGATCATGATTCAGTCATTTAAGTTTAAATACTTTTTTAAACACAGTGAAGGAACGCAGCACAGTTAGTCATGTCTATCATTTCAGCTCATGTTGTAATAATCCAAGTTCTAGAATGAATGCTAGAAAGATAACCAGTAAGTGCCTGAATGAATGGATCAGTGATATTCATTTCAGTGCCTTAACGTTTCAGAGATATTCCAAGTAGAGGATAAGTGTGGGTAATTCGCAATTCCAGTAGAAGATTTGCAGCAGTAAGAAACCCTTAGTGAGGCCCGCAGTGTTGCCTCCACCACGTAGTACTGCTCGCAGCGTAGATCCTGCTACGTACTGCATCACTTTGCTCCACAGTGCACTCCTTATGTCCTACGCTGCGTAGCTTGTACATATAAACAACTCATCATTTACTGTGGAAACCTGATTCCGCAATACCCCATAAGATACACCTCGGGTGAGACCTCAACCTGCTCGCAGGTTGTTTCCGAAAGGGCCGGTGCGAAGGGGTTTTGTTGGTCAAAGGGAGAACCGCAAAGAACCTGGGTCTAATTGGAAACCTCTGGGTCAATTTAAGCCAACAAAACTTGTTAAGGAAAATGAAGAGCTCCATCAGAAGCTTTGTCAGATGCAAAAAGAATGCGCTCGTCTTCAGGAAAAGGCACATGCTTTATATGGACTAGTTGTGATGGCAGAGGCAACTCGACGAGTATGAAGTCATTGATCCTTTTCTTGATAACTGTTAAGGTTACAGCTGGCAGTTTTACCTTTTATCTAAGACTGTGATCGATATCTTATACTAGTTGTTATTATTTTTATTTAGTCTCTTTTATGTTTTAGTTATATTTATTTTTAGTATATTAGATCCTTGGATAGTGGATCTTCAAGACAACTGTTTTAAAACATATGCCTATAAATTATATAGAGAAAGACAAAAGCAGGGGTTATATTTTTTGTGAGGGTCGTGAGGATTTTTCAATACTTCTAAAAAGACATATATTTTGCTAATATAAGGAACTACTTTATGCTGAGATGTGTTTTTTTGTTCAAATTGTGAGCCACGTTTTAGCCTTTCATATGCTTGAATGTTTTGTATTCAGTTTGAGTCTTTGCTTGTAGATTTCATTCATACAAATATTTTCTTTATGGATGCTCGAACAGCAAATGAATCTTTCAAGAAACATGTTTGAAATGTGTTTTTAAACATTATATTTTTCATGATGCAAATGTTTATGGACTGTTAACGTCCATTTAGCATCATTACTGGTTTTAAAACCTGGCTCCTTTTATTTTGTAATCTTAGTATGGAATTTATATCTTTATTTAGTAAAACCTGATGTTTTCAGATGTCTGAATTTAGCCCAATTATGATTTAAGTTTTATCCCTCATCATATATAGCCATCATTGCTAAAATTAAACCAACCCTTGAATTTGAGGTGCCTAAAATTTGTGGCCCAGTAGTCTAGTTGCAGACTTTAGGACTAACATCTTTTGGCGTCGTTGTCGGGGAACGAAGTTGAAGATTTTTCCCTGGGTATAATTATATCTTGCTCTGATTTTGATGGTGAAAAGAATCAAGGTAGTTTCATAGACTACATTTTTCACTTGCAATTCAAAAAGTAACTGTGGCTCCCAAGAAGGTAGGAACTAGAGCGAATCCTTCTTCTCCTTTGCATACAGAGGTTCCAGCTGAGAGGCTGTGAAATTGCAAAGGGATCAAGGGTTATTGTATTGAAAGTCTGAGTCATTACTTTGTAATTCCTTTAGGAGGCTTACATCCAAATATGAAATCTCTTTTTTTTTATGAACCAGGTTTTAGTGTTTCCTTTGACTGGAATGTTCTGTGGTTTAGTTTAAACTATCATTAATATGAATTCCTTCATGTTGATTTTATTTTCATGAATTCTCATTTGGTGATTGAACATCCATGAGATCTGAGGAATGTTTTTCTGCACTTAGTATTTTAAATTTTGTATGTGACTTAACAATCTGTTCCACATGCTATCATTAAGCTTTGAATCTTACCCATTATTGATATTTCTCACTCTGGTCTGGTCATTCACTGCTTATTGCAGAGGTTGATGTTTCTATATGTATTACACTTTCTCTACCTACAATATTCTTTTGACCCCCTTGCACAAGCTACCTTAAAAGCCAAATTCAGCCAATTATTTTGTCTTGAGATTAAGATGTGCTAGCCATGCCCACTCCGCAGTCGGAGTGCATCTTTTAGAACTAACACCTCTGAAGTGCGCTTTGTGCGATACCTCAGTTCATGCTACCCATATTTTTCTGCACTTACCCGACCTTCACACTCCTATGCAAACATTGGATGATAATTCGGACATTCCAGTCGTTGAATTGCACGCCACTCCTCAGTCGCGTAACAAATCATCGCACACCAACCAATCATGTGTGATTTACGACACTTACGGTCACTATTCCCACCATTTCCCTAACCTACCCCAGTATCGGTTGATGTTACACGAGTTGCAACAACTGTCGTTAGAATCCTCAATAACTGTAATTGAGGAGATCCACCCACCAGAACCCTCCTCATCAGTCGAGGTAAATACCATTTACATGGTTTCCACCAAAAACTCCCTCGTCTCCTCGATATCCAACTCCACTTCTTTTGATATGTCCACTCGAAGCGCTAACTGAACCTCACTTTCCTTGGGATTGCATGCATCATCGTGCCTATTTATTCCCAAGTAGTCCACCTCAGTTTTGGCTGATCAATTCACGGTGGAGTCAAAATATTTTATTCACGGCAATGTGGATTCATTCAAGAACCCAATCCCATCCCCAGACGCCTTCGAGGAAGGTAACATGGCTAACATCTCACCCACTATCTAAGTCGATATATCCATCAAACCCGGTATAGTTGAGAACATCACGCTAGGCACATCATGTACTCCTGAAGAAATCGTTGCTTATAGGAAACTCTTTCAATAGTTTTGTGATGTCTTTGCTTGGTCATATACTGAAATGCCTGGCTGTGACCTCTCTATCGTTGAGCACCACATTGATACTTGGCCTGATGTCACCCCCGTCTGCCAAAAGAAATGGCCGATACACCCATCCAAAATTCCAACAGTAAAGGCCGAAATTGAAAAATTGCGCCAAGTCGGGTTCAGTTACCCCATTGCATACCCCACATGGGTGTCCAACCCTATGTCGGTCAATAAAAAACAAGGCACCATTCTCATATGTACCGATTTTTGAGATTTGAATCTAGCCTACCCCAAAGATAACTTCCCTACGCCTTTCATTGATCAACTCATCAATGCATGTGTGGGCCATGAGGCTCTATCCTTTATGGATGGATTCTCCAACTACAATAAAATTCATATCCGCAAAGAATATTAGTATAAGACTGTGTTCACAACTCCATGGGGCACCTTTTCCTATAGCGTCATGCACTTCAGTCTTAAAAATGCTAGAGCCACTTTTCAGCGGCAAATGACCTTTTGTTTTCATGACTTGGTCCATATTATCCTCATCTACTTAGACGATCTCACTGCTCGATCCAAGAAACGTCCAGATCATCTACGCGATCTCCGGCAAGTATTTCAGCATTGTCGCAAGTATAACATTTGATTGAACCCCCTCAAGTGTGTGTTTTACGTTCATTCCAGACGGTTATTGGGATTCATTAACTCCCAGAAAGGGATCACTCTTAACCCTTTGAAGGTTCAATCCATTCTTGACCTCCCCTCACCACACACATTGCAACAATTGTAAAGCCTTCAAGGCAAGGACAATTTTCTCCACCGCTTCGTCAGTACCAAAGTACACAGTTTCTTATGCTTGCTTTGGACTAGCGCCCCCTTTGTTTGGGATGAACAAACTCAAGTGGCTTTTGACGCATTGAAACAAGCCATGACTTCTGCTACCCTAATTTCACCACCAAATTTCTCAAAGGATTTTATATTTTATGTTTCAGAATCTGAATATGTCATTTCAGAAGTTTTAGTCCAAGAAGATAGTGCTCTTCAAGAGCACGTGATATATTATGTGAGTTAGACATTTTATGTCCCACCACTTCGTTATCCCCGTGAGGAGAAAATGGACCTTGTCGTCGTCTTCTCGCTTTGGAAATTACGCCAATATATTATTATGAGCCGAACTACAATTATGGCAAACTCCCACCCCATGGTCAATCTCTTGAGTTGATGCCTCATCTAAGGCCAAGTAGCTAGATGGATCGTTATCCTTCAAGAATACGACCTCGAATTTGTTACACCCAAGAGTACCAAGGACCTTTCCTTGGCACAAATCATGACCGACCTACCCTCTTCATCGGTATCACCTCCGATCCCAATTACCTTCCAGACGAACATGTGTTCACCATTTCATCGAATGACCCATGGTACGGATACATACTTATGTATCTGCGTGTAACATCCCTCCTTTTTGGACCTAATGAATTGTATAAATGTAATTGTAAATATATGTAAACGGTCGGGTGAGGAGCTCAAGGCCAAGGCCCCACCAGTGGACCTTGAAAGTAATTGTTGTGATTTATTCTTAAGTATTGAATTAGTGACGGACGCAACTAAGTGACATGCAAGTAAAGTCACTTAAGGGAAAGATAGCCTTCCAACATCTAATACTAGATGATGGGTATCGTCTTAATGCCACGGGCACTCAAGGAAGAGTAAGTTACAGGTAAACCTTAAAAGTTATAAATTTTTTCGTAGTCGAAGAGATAGTCACTCCTTGCCACTTTCTAAAAAAAAGGTCTATCTCGTAGTAAGAAGATAGCTACGACTAATTAATCCTAAGTAAAACTAAAGATGATCACCAAATAGCCTAAGTGCCGATGATATCCTAACTGTTATGATAACCTTAATAAATGCTAGGGGGTGCGATAGACTCACCCTAATAACATACAAATTAATGACTATAATACAACCACCTTGAAGAAGGTAAAGATGAAGTGGTAAGTGTTGAACTAAAATATCATATGTTTTTTTTAATTGAGCCTAAGAAAGATAAACAATATATGGAAAAGGATTTTCTAAAGAGAAAATAGCATGATACTAATAGGACCTAGTATATATAAATATACATATATCAAGGATACAAGTTTATTCAAAGAAAAACCTCCTTCTATCTGGCTAGAGGGAATAATGAGTTCTTCAATATAAGTAAAAGGAATGCTTATTTATATATGGTTACTAAATAAAGAAGGACACTTAGAGTTTTGGTGTTTACATTAAATATTATTAGTTAAAGAGGAATTAGTGTATAGATATACATATATATCTATATAAAATGGTAATCAATGATTCAAAATATTTGAATAATACATTACAAAGTCTAGTGTTAAAATGTAAAGTATATTGCTACTTAGAGGAGACAAACTCACTCATAGTTAAAATAATATATATATTTTCATAAGTATAAAATGAGGCATATAAAGTGAGTAAATTTTTTTTTTTTTTTTGAAAACAAATGTTATTAGAAATGAATCTAAGGTTTATTCCATTATTTGGATGATAACATGACCTCTTTGGTTTTTACTAATACCCACAGAGAAGTTAGTTATTCACTAAACACTTAAAAAATTTAAAGTGAAGTCCTAGACTCAGGTAACGGATAAATGTTCAAGTACTAAATTAGGTACTATTTAAATGAGTGTTAAATAATTAAAATGATTTTTTTACCGAAGTTTATGCACCACTAAAAATACTATATATATATAGATGGTGTAGTAAAAATTAAAAAGAGTGTATGGTTTTCATGATAGTAGACAAATAAATATCAAGAGGACAAATGAGTAGCAACTCATTTCCTAACTCATACCATATAATTTTTAAAAGGTTGTAGAAAACTTTTCTTGTTTTAAATTCTTAAATAAGTAGTGGAGGTTAAGAGGAATTATAGGAAGGACTGGGGCTCAAACGAATAATGACAGCCCTCAAGGGAGAGTCGATCCCATTTCTTAAAGTGTATTTTTCTTTAGTTTTTACGACCTGCCTTATTGTTACTGTATGACCTACGTGAACATAGTTTCCATTTTTGCTTCCACCAGTTTAGTAGTTCTCTTCTGACCTATAATTAATACAGTCCCACCGTTTGCTTAAGGCATTGCCTCAAATATTTTAGTTTGTGAGTTTAATGCGTTTGAGTTGAGTTGCTTGTTAGTGAAGAAAAACTTTGGATTGAAAACATTTATGCCATTACATGGATCGATTTCCTTAGTTGTGTTGAATGTGCTCCATATCTTAATTGATGGTTCCGATTCACTTTAGTTGAGATGGATGCATTTGTTGTATTCAAAACTTTAGAGTTATTATCCATGAGTCTACACCTCTATAGTGTAGATACCAGCGGACAGAATAATATGCTTGTGCTAAGCTTTTTGATTAAATGGAAATTAATTGAGTTACCAAAGAGATCTCCCTCATTAGAAAGCGTTGAACCTTTTTTTTTTAAACCATTACTTTAATTGGGTTAGTAAGGTGTTTTGAAATTTATTTTATAATATTGAAGAATATATATAAATTGGGAAGATAAGATTGAGAAGAAAATATATTTTTAATGTATGTTAAAGAATGAGAAGATTTTTCCTTAGTTAGAATATGGAGTTTATATATATGTTTTTTCTTAATAAAAGTCTTGGTTGATATATACCCTTTTGGTATATGACCGATGAAGAGGGTTTTAAACCCTATTGGCATGAAGGAAAACTTCAAGCATAGTATCTAAATCTATGTATAAGACCTTTAAGGGTCGTCAAGTATAGCAACAATTGAGTTGTAGGATGTAACCTTGGAAATTTTGACATTAATATATAGACACGACGGCGTTGTGGACGTAGCCCAAGTCGCGGGTGAACCACGGTGAAATGATGTACTTGGCGTGTGTCTCTTTTGTGTCCCTTATTGGTGTATTTATTTATATTGTGATTTACAATAATGTGTCTCTTTGTCATATTGGGTCTCATATTTTGGATATATTCTTAAGTGTTTTTAATTTCTTCAGGATGGTCTTCACCCACATGTAAGTAGAGGTTTGATAAAAGTCAATTTGTTGATCGGATTTGAATTTTATGTTTGAATCATATCCATACTTATTAAGATGATAGCTTTGTCTGAAAAGAGGAGAATATGTTAATGAGATTATTGAAGTATAGAATCATGTCGTCTTAAGCACACTGAAGAAGTTTTGTTTTATTTGCCACATATTTATCTTAGGAAAAGTCATAGAAGTCGTATGATGGTTACAATTGAATTTAAGAATGTTTACTTAATACGTTGTTTTCTGTCTCTAACATAAATGGATCTAGATTTAGATAAACGTTACAAAAAGGGCTTATGTAAATGCTGGAAGTTGGTTATAAAACATTTTACAAATGTAATCGAAGAACGATGGAATCAAATAGTTATGAATGTTAATCGTTTATTTGATTATTTGATTTTATCAATGCAAGTACAAACCGACGTTGGTTTTCATCATGCTTAAGTTTCCTTAAAAAATGTTAAATGTCATGAAATTTTTTTCCAACATTCACAATTTTACCAACCCTAATTTTTGGGTTCGTGACATATGGTATCAAATCTTTAGGTTACAAACGCTAGGGCCTATTGGTATCAACATGAGATAAATGATTTGGAGGTTAATGAAGTTTTTATTGTTTTGTTTTGACGCATGGACTGGACTGGACGAGGGAGGATTGTTAACGGAATTAAGCTTCAATTTCCCCAATTGTGTAAAGATAAGTATTTCTCGTCACTGTTTTCCTTACAAAAATTGTAAGTCGGGTATGATTTTCAGTGTATCTTGAGTTGTCCCTTGCTAGATACAAGACATAGATGCTCACATTATTACATGGCATTGTTAAGGAAATTAATATTTTGATTTCAGTATATATGCAAAGGGTTATGAGATTTACATTAGATAGAGAGTATTCATACTTAGTTAATTTTAACTATTGCTACAAGTATGTGAGTGATGTATTTCGATTTGGAATCTATGATAGTGAACGCATGTTATAACAAAAGATCAAATCAATTAATGTATGTACATTTGTTAAAATGTCGGTTAGTTTGGGTAGGATACGCACGAAATATACATAAAAGGTTTTGAAAGATACACTAGGGTGTAGTTTATTTCATATGAAAGACGAAACGAAATAGATAATTGTTTTTATGTCTTTCTGAGGTTGATGTAAATTATAATGATTTTTATTTTATTTTTTGTTAAAACATCATGTTCTTTTAATAATTTCATCGTTATACGCGAAGAGAAAGAAAACAATTAAAAAGAGGACAAGAAATATTAGATTCATTACATATAATGAATTCACTTGAATTAAAGGTACATGTTATTTGATAATGCATAGTTGATACGACGGTTTCATGAAATGATACATCATAAAATATTGCTTCATAGATGTTATAGCTCCGTACTATTGCTTCATAAAATATTGCTTCTCGAAACAAAAGGTGGATTTTCAAGTATCAAGTTAGAATGTACGTCGTTTTGCTTAAAGTTTTGGTAGTGTGCTTATTATTGTTGATTTTCTTTCATTTTCATCCATGGATGCAATAGTACGGAATTATTACTCTTAAGTAATTAATAGTCAGATGAAATTGACATACTTTTAGTTCATGGGATTACAGGTTATGTTTAGAGATATGGACAAACTCATTTGATAAGGTGACCCATGCAAATGAATGTTGCTTAGTTTTGTTAAAAAGATAAGATTGTATTATGGTATCTCATTACAAAAGTATAAAGATTCTTATTAGAACTTTTTAAGATGAAGGTGCATTACTGTAAGGAATTGCATTCTTTGGAGAATAAATGATCCTATCTTTGAATGCATTTCTCAAATAGACCCCTGGTAGGGTTGTTGAATCTTCTACATAAAGGTTGATGTGTATCACGAAAAGAGATTTTGTTAAAAGTATAAGTATGATTATAATAGAAATCTTGTTATGATTAAATTGAATCATGGTATCTTTTGAAAGAGTACGGAACGATTAACGATAAAAGAGTCTTTAGGTAATGAATCCTAGATGGAAATGAATCTGTATGATACTAACATACTTGTTTGTAAGCAGAGTTGAACTGCAGATTCACAATAAGGATATTGAAGAGTTTATATTCATACATCAGGATGAATTGAAAGGAATACGCAAGTTATTGAAAGAGCATGTGTGTGATGCTATGGGACTAATGTGTTCGATTGTTTAGTAACTAAAGCAAAGAGATTTTTTTCTTCTATACTAACATTTCATGAAGTGATCTTAATGATGACTGATGTCATATCAAAGAAGAACATTGATTATAAACCTTATATAGGAAAGTTGAGCTATAACGCTCAAGAGTAAGTAATGAATTACTTTACATCTTATTCAGATTATAGGATGGTATGAATCACGATTTGGTGATAAAAACTTACAATTAATGATGTGTAATCAGCAAGATGCATAGAATGTGATAAGCAAATAAGTGAATATATTGTTGTTATCATTATGCATGTGGCATATAGAACGATTTTTATCACATAAATTTCCTAAACTCAAACAAGAAGGTTTAAATTATGTACTCAAAACATAGCAGAAAGGAAGTTCCTACATTCATTTCCTAGCCGTTGTAGGAGGAAAATTCCCTAAAAATTATATGTGGTCATGTTCCCCATGGAAGTAGAATAGAGCAGGTGGCTCGTTGAATGTTATACTGACACATAAGACCTAGGCAATCTTTATATCCATCGAATTGAGCAGGTGGCTCACTATGTTTTCTTCCTTGTGGCAATTCCTAAAACAAGAAAGTGGAGGAATGCACAAGAGATTCGATGAGGGGAATGGTGATGAAGTGAATGGTAGAGGTAGTATGAAATCTGAACTAGTTCAACCACATTGTTGAGTTCAATATTGCTAAAGGCAGAAGCACTACTATTGAGTACAATAAGTAATCACTGTTGAGTTGCAGAAGGCATACTACTGTTACAAAAAATATCACTGTTGAGTTTACCGAGAATGTTTTTAACTGCAAATTTTATTTACAGGTTTTGACACGAGGACGAGTCATGTGTTCAGCAAAGGATTGCTAAAGTTCCAAACTCAGGAGAGAGTTTGATGATCAACAAGGTGTTGTTGAAATATTGTGTTGTGACAAAACCAATATTGAATTATTTGTATTGTGGACTAATAGATGTCTTTATGAGTGAATGTCATGAATGCTAGAGTAAGAAAATATGGCCTCACAAATGAGGATGAATGATAAATGATAAACATTTTTTTTGTTTGGAATTTTGTATACTTATGTATACTAAAAAATGTTTGAAGATCTGGTATGATCTGTATAGATGTACAAGTTGTGAAAGGAGTGTGAAAGACAAAGACGTGAAGATCATGTGAGTTCAAAGATGATTAAATTACCAAGGGAGAGATGACAAGGATAATGAATCCCGAAGAGTAGATGAATTGCTAAGAAGTATGAACACAGAGGACGGTGTTTTTCTTAAGGGTAGGAGTATGTAACATCCCTCCTTTTTGGACCTAATGAATTCTATAAATGTAATTGTAAATATATGTAAACGGCCGGTTGAGGAGCTCAAGGCCAAGGCCCCACCAGTGGACCTTGAATGTAATTGTTTTGATTTATTCTTAAGTATCGAATTAGTGACAAACTCAACTAAGTGACATGCAAGTAAAGTCACTTAAGGGGAAGATAGCCTTCCAACATCTAATACTAGATGATGGGTATCGTCTTAATGCCACGGGAACTCAAGGAAGAGTAAGTTATGGGTAAACCTTCAAAGTTATAAATGTCGTCGTAGTCGAAGAGATGGTCACTCCTCGCCACTTTCTAAAAATAAGGTCTATCTCATAGTAAGAAGATAGCTATGACTAATTAATCCTAAGTAAAACTAAATATGATCACTAAATAGCCTAAGTGCCGATGATATCCTAATTGTTATGATAACCTTAATAAATGCTAAGGGTGCGATAGACTCACCCTAATAACATACAAATTAATGACAATAATACAACCACCTTGAAGAAGGTAAAGATGAAGTGGTAAGTGTTGAACTAAAATATCATATGTTTTTTTTAATTGAGCCTAAGAAAGATAAACAATATATGGAAAAGGATTTTCTAAAGAGAAAATATCATGATACTAATAGGACCTAGTATATATAAATATACATATATCAAGGATACAAGTTTATTCAAAGAAAAAGCTCCTTCTATCTGGCTAGAGGGAATAATGAGTTCTTCGATATAAGTAAAAGGAATGCTTATTTATATATGGTTACTAAATAAAGAAGGACATTTAGAGTTTTGGTGTTTACATTAAATATTATTAGTTAAAGAGGAATTAGTGTATAGATATACATATATATATATATAAAATGGTAATCAATGATTCAAAATATTTGAATAATACATTACAAAGTCTACTGTTAAAATGTAAAGTATATTGCTACTTAGAGGAGACAAACTCATTCATAGTTAAAATAATATATATATTTTCATAAGTATAAAATGAGGCATATAAAGTGAGTGAGTTATTCTTTTTTTGGGAAAACAAATGTTATTAGAAATGAGTCTAAGGTTTATTCCATTATTTGGATGATAACATGACCTCTTTGGTTTTTACTAATACCCACGGAGAAGTTAGTTATTCACTAAACACTTAAAAATTTAAAGTGAAGTCCTAGACTCAAGTAAAGGATAAATTGTCAAGTACTAAATGAGGTACTATTTAAATGAGTGTTAAATAATTAAAATGATTTTTTACCAAAGTTTACGCACCACTAAAAATACTATATATATATATATAGATGGTGTAGTAAAAATTAAAAAGAGTGTATGGTTTTCATGATAGTAGACAAATAAATAGCAAGAGGACGAATGAGTAGCAACTCATTTCCTAACTCATATCATACAATTTTTAAAAGGTTGTAGAATCCTTTTCTTTTTATGCCGTAGGCATTTCACTGTGGAGAAGCATAACCATCCACGTTGGTTAGATTCCTCACTCATAGAGCGAATAGAATGCTGCCACGTGGATGGTTGTTTCTGTCGCGTGGATGTTGTGGTTGTTTCTGTCACGTGGATGTTGTTTTTGTCGTTGTTTGTCGTTGTTTATGTCGGCAAGTTGGCCATGGCACGGCTGTTTTAGCCTTACGGTATAGCTTCCTTCTCTTGCTGCGACCCAGAGAAGAGGGGCAATGTAGGCAGGAGTGCACTCCTCCTTCAACCCACAGCACTCGCATTTCTGCCAATGGTTCCATCGATTGAAATTGGAGATTATTACTTCAATTATAATATCTTTTCTGGCTTCCTTGGTTTAGGGAAAATTGAACACCCACTATGTCAAGAGACGCTCTTCCACTAAAGATGGCAGTTGATGGCTCTTGGTGAGTGGGTGATCTCTGCACATATTTCTCAAATCCGTTTAGATCATTCAGATAATTTTCCTAACAGTAAATAAATACTAAGAATACACGTCCGAGAATAGTCCCAAGTTTCTTAATTAGCAACAAAAAATTAAAGTTTCTTCGCATGAATGAATATTAGATGTAATGAAGAACAGATACTCACTAAAAATTGGAGAATGTCTTCCCAGAAAAATTGATTATCTGTTTAAATGTTGAGACAATTCAACCGATCCAGCCGACTCAATATTTCAGTCGTCTGCAGCTCCCAACATCCCTCTGCATTAAACTCTTCCAATGATGCAAGGCCTTCCATATTCAGGGTTTTCAGGTTACAACACCAATTTATGTTGAGATATTTAAGATTTACAAGCTTTGAAAGACTTGTTACTGTTTTCAATTCCCAACCTTGACAAGAATGATCACTGACCTTGGCTTCTTGATCGACAGCACGAAGTCCTTGGGATCGTAGCAGCCCTTAAGTGGCAGGTCTCCTTCGTCCTGGGTGCGCTCCACGGTTTCATCCATGAAAGTCCATGATGGAGGTCCAACACAATCCAGACAAACAACACAATGCTAATGGAGGTCCATGATAATATTTTCCATCACAGAAAGCTAAAACATCTGTAAATTTCGTACTTACAAAATGGATCTTCAAATGTGTTATTCTCAAAACGTTGGCTTAGAAAAATTTTGCATTCTTATTGATAACACAGAGATACTCCATGCATTTTCTCCTCAACGTAGCCAAGATAGGGGTCTTCACACGGTCGGGAGATAGAAAGCTCCAAGCATGAACAACAAATTCAACTAGAGATCTGGTTGCAGTTGGCACAATGTCTGCTACTTCCTCGTTAGACATCACATCCCATAACCCATCAATGGCTAGCACGAGATATCAGGCACAGCAATGAGACCGAAACCTTTACACAAAAATATCCAAATGTTCTTGTCATTTCCAGACTAGGAGAGTCATCATGGGGTAACTACACCCATGCCACATCAGGCTCATCTTGCAGTGCAAAAACCTACCCTTTGAATTGCTTAATCCTATCAGCTTCCATTGGTAGATTGGGCTTCAAATCCACAGTCAAATGCACTGCTATCAAAGAACTTCCATCATCTCTTGTGCCCAGAACTGCTCGTGAGTCTCCTATGCTACCTATTACAAGGTCTTCTTCATGTTTTAAAATTCATAGTCGTTGTTATGCTGCAGAAGCAATTGATGGTGGGATGAAACCTGAGCTCCTTATCCATGACCTTAAATTTTTGTTTTTGAGAAAGGATTCTTTCTAGGCCGTGATCATGTCGTGAGCTTTCTCCGCTATTAGATTTGAAATAGTGCATAATGGTCAAATCCACATTCCCTTTCGTGGAAGCAAATTAATAGAGGAGAAAGTCCACCATATTATTGCCATCGTGGAGACATCTATCTCCCCTCGATCTCTGAACTGTAGATTGCTGCGACTCCATGGTGTAGCACGACACACCAATCGTGAAAGTGAAGACATCTATGAACATTCTTCTAATTTATCTTCAAACTATTCAATAACTAAAATGAAACTAGGTTTCTCCAACTGGCCGAAAGGTAACAAGATAACAGAAACATTAAAAACATGAGTACTGGAAATTTAAATAAAATGTCAAACTGAATGTCCCAAGTGTATTGTAATCTTCTCCATATGGTAATCTTCTCTAGTCGCAGATTCAAGAATTGTCACGAATTTGGACAGAAACACAGCAATAGAAAATGGTGTAGACTAGCTCTCACGGTGTAGCATGATAGCTCCCAAGAGAACTCCTTGAATGATATTTTCGCGAGCACCGCATTCAATGCACTCACGACAGATTACTGGAATTGGGGTTCATGCATAGAAATTAGGGTTTCTGAATAGATAGAAATGCATATGAAATGTTGCAAAATGAACGTGGGATTAGGTAGGTGAATGGAAGAGAATGAAAAATTGGTATGGCAGAATATGTTGCCAGTCTTTGCATCCTCCAGTGCTTGCTCCTCCCAGTCCTCCAATCATTCTGCCACCCACTATGTCGATGAGGAATGCAGGAATGCACGGGCATGCAAAATTGTTGGCAAGTGTTAAACATTTCCACTGCATGCAGAAGAGACGGCCCAGCCACCCAACAAATATCCTTGCTACTTTGACGTGTGAAGCACCAACACACTAGCACGTGGTCTGCACTCTACGACGATGAATAGTTTTAAAATTAAAATTATAATGTTGTTCAAAGTAGTGGTTGTCATGCTTAGAGTGCGTTGTCAGTCATGCAAAAGGAAGTGGGCGAGCTTCACAAAACCCATAAAACATATGTCATTCCAAACTTTATTAAGATTTCATATGTCTTATCGCAATGATCCAACCGTCAATTTTCATCTTGAGTAATATTATTATCAGCTTTGACAATAGAGGTTCAATAAGTCCACATCTGCATCCACCAATCACTTGAACATATGCTACCTACCACGATGACATATAAGCCACAATGTTGTATTCATTGCTAGATGGGACAAATCAATGGAGGCTTGCAGGTGAAGATTTTGAGTGAGTTCATGCTCAGGTTAAGAGTTATGTTCCCTGCGATTTTTAGAAGAGTCTAGTTGTTTTCTGAGCATGGACAGAATATGTAGCAATAGCTGGACTTTCAAATGTCATATGTTGGGAGACAACCCTCATCAACGAGATAGTGTAAAGAGAACCATAATTGAGCATGCAATATGTGTTTTGAAGTACATTGTGAACATTGTCCATCAAACATAAAAAAAAAAGCAAGTGATAATGGACACAAGTCATGGAAGCAATAGTTGAATAAGTGACTCTTCCTTGCATATAAGGTGACAATTTAATCATTGGATACCGATGTTTTTTTATTGTAGTTTTTGTTTGAATGTTTTATTTTCAAGAGCTTTAGGCTTCTCTATTATTTGAGAACCAAGCTCTATACTTTAATCTTTAAATTAAAATTTATTATTTTTTTTTTAAATACAAAAAATTATATGTATAAACATAGGTTACTATGTACAAGTAGATAGAAGAATATGCAATCAACAAGGTAGCTTCCTTATTGCAGTAAGGCTACATTAAGGTTTGAATATGCAAGCAATAATACATCTTTAGCATCCTTGATGAGCCAAAACAACCTTTTGCCTTGACTAGGGTACATAGCTCATGCAGCTACAACTTTTTTAAGGACGAGACGGTACATTTTTGGCATTCTTGACGAGCCAAAATAACCTTTTACCTTGACCAGGGTACATAGCTCATGCAGGTACAACTTTTTAAAGGATGAGACAGTACTAATGAGGCCATCAAAATTCATTTACAGCTCACTTGCCAAAGAGAAAACATAGCAGTTCTACAAATGCAATGCCACATGCCAACATAAAGTGAAAGAATTAGAGTGCTAGAATCACTAAACAATGTTGCTTTCTCATGAAAAAATGAAAGAAAATTTTGGCTAAACCTGATTCCAACACCGTTGTACTGAAACTGTTTCCAACACTGTTGAGAAAATTGACACTAGCATAAAATATGTTTAAGTGACTCAACTTTGACATAAATTGGACACTTCTTATATGTAAATTCACTCTTGACTAGTCTACCTTTATTGAGCAACTCTTGATAAATCACCCTTCAAAATGATTTGTAAGTTGTAAAATGGGAATGTCCTGTAGCTTGTAAAATTGGAATGGCCCTTTTGGAGGAAACCTTCAAATCTATAGGTTATGGGAAACCGACATAAAAATAACATTTCTGTTATTGTTTCCATTTCAAACAAGTTTTTTCTGGATACTGTTTTTTTTAGAGATTTCTCCCTCAAGTATCGTGTATGGTAAGAAGGGTGAGAATATAATAAAGATTAATGTGAACAGAATTGGAGGCTAAAGCCTCAACTAGAAACCACAAAGCATTCTAAAATCAATATTTAGAATGCTACAAAAAGAACTTCTAACTATGAACATTTTAGAGATATTGTTCCATATATCTTATGGTAAATAAAAACACACAAATTTATATTACTATGGCAAAAATTATACCTACAACAATTCCATTGTGTCGACTTTTTAATATGGATCCAGGATCCCAAACATAGACAAATTATAAGATAAAATGTGCATTTTTACAAATATATACCGTATTGGAGTAAATGTAACAAAATATTAGTTGGATAATGCAGCTGAAAACTTGGTTCAACTGGTTGCATATCAATACAAAATTCTTTCTATGTACAGGTGGTCCATTTAAATCTTCGCACTTCACCAGTTGTCTTGCATGTTAGCTGGAAAACAAGCTGGTAAGGACTGCAATTCATAAAGAGGCCGTTGGGTTTGATGAACCTCTTCAAGAGTGGGACCTCCTCCCTCTTCCATGTATATGGAATTGATACCATAAATACTCCCCTAGTGATGAGACATAATTGTTAGGGTTTACAATCAGAAATATACGATAATATCTTCAGTTCATCATATATTGTTTCATGAGTACCTGCTGCTGCATAAAGAAATATTAAATCTCATCACAAGGAAGCCCTTCTCTGTTTTGGGATGAAGGCATGCCTCTCATGGCCATGCCATTGGAGGGTGTAAATGAAGTTGGAAAAAAAATGACTTGGAATTTTGAGATTTCATAAATGAAATTGTAGTTCTCATATAGACTATCTATTGCAATCTAATGAAGTTTTAGGAAATAGATATAAAAACTCCATGGATTCTGATTTTCAGTGGTAGGATTGGTATACCTATTGGCCGATTTGTCAGTTGCAGCTTTATGAATAAATTCCTTGAAACAATTTAATATCTTTAGAAACAATCTCGTTTCTTGACATACCTTGCAGTAAGTCCCTTCCTTTCATGGCCAGAAATTTGAGACTATATATCTTCAGTCATAATAGTTAGTGACAGTTTTCCTTGGTGTTGATTCTTTAACCTTGGTATTTTTCTTTTCTCTTCCTCACACCTGATCAACTGAGCTAATGTCACTGTTCTATGAATAGATAATGTTACTATGATATGGATGGATTTTTTGCTTTGATCGGTTCATCATACTTTCATATGCACCTCAATCCAAATCAGCCCCTTTGTTTGCCAACTCATCTGCTACCATATTCCTTACTCTTTGGAAACCTTGTAAATCTCTCAACATATATGGATGTCTTGAAGGGCTGGGACTAGTCTCCGATTTGGTTGGTAATTCTTCCTAACTTTCTATGAGTCGAGGTTCACCCCCTAATATCAAGAAACTTATATTCATACTTTCATATTTTCATACCTTAATGAAGTGATTTGTGATGTGTTTATGAGAAGCTCTCTATTATGGTCAAATAAGCTATTAGTTGCCCATACTCATTCCATATGATTCCCCATATACTAGCTTTCCCTTGCTTACCTTGAAGCCCCATCGAAGCTTAATTTCAAAAAGGGAGTAATTTTGGGTTCCACCTTGATAACGAGAAGGATTATGATTCATCTAAATCTTGTGATTGGAGTAGATTGATTACATGAATTTCCCATATTTCCAACTTAGGATTGTGCCCTTGTGACCCTTTTACATATCCTCATGTGTCCACCTTTTTTATAAGATGGTCTCTTTTATGTTACTTGCTATTTTATTTTGGGTTAGCTTGTTTGGTTTACATAATCCAGTGAAAATCCTTCGATTGCATTCCAACCAAATGAGTGGAATCCTTGTGATTCCAACTCCTTCGTTGAGGAGCTTTTGGGGACCAAAAGCCTCCCAATAGGGAGGTGTGAATCAAAAGAGGATCATAAAAAATCCGGACAAAAGAATTTTTTGAGGCAAAGGTGGTAAAAATTATAAACAACTAATATGGTTACTCTATTCATTTATTCTACCCCATGTAGATACAACTACCAGGATCATTTCAAACTCCAATGGAGAAGGACTCACCTCCTTTCAACTAGGACACCTTTCAGCCACATATAAGCTGCCTTCCTCCAAAGTTATGCTTACTAATGATTGGGTAAGGCATGCAAATATAGATAATTTTGAATGTGCAAAGAAGATGATGGTACATGGTAAATAGGTGAACATACAAGCGTTGAATTAGCTCAACACATGGTAAATCTAGCTATGTGTAAATATTGATTAGCTTAAGACATGGTAAATCCCGCTATTCAAGAAATACATTGAACACAGGGCAAATCAGATCACACACGGATTGAGAGTAGGCATCCGCTCAGGAGGCATCCCTCTCATTGAGATCGGGGGCAACGTTAACACGCGTTGAGGCTGGGAGAGAACTCATTGGAAAAATTATCACCTCCAACAGATGGACAAGGAATCTGGAACATGTGCCAACTTGAACGCAAAAGGAAAGTGTGTGCGGAGGGCAGGTCAAAAAAATATACACACATGCCAAAACCATTTCATTTGATTTGTGAATTGATCAAATGTAAAAAGTGCTCAGTCTTTTCTGCATAAGTTTCTTTAGTCTTTTCCACATCAGTTTCTCTTGCATAATTTCATTATGGGTAGTCCAAGACAATGGTTTCGAGAAGTTTGCTTGGTCCCATATATAATAAGAAAACTTAGCCATGAAATCAACAAATATTGTCCCAACAATTTTGTTTGCGTCAATCATATTGGCCAAAAAAAAATTGAAGGTTTAACAATCTTTTCTTCCTCTTCTCTGCAACTGTTGAAAGTCTTAACCCTTAGAAGAGTTTTAATTGGAGTAGTCATTGTCTGAGACTGATTGTGTCTTCTCCTGGTTTGTAGTTGATTTGATCATGTCGAAGGATACTCCAAAATCAACATTAATGTTTGGATTTGGATTGTTTTGTGTCTTATCTTCATCCTTTACCCAGGACTTGCATTTTAGGCCTTGATGGGAGTAGCAAGGAGGATAGCAGGAAAACCAGAGGATAGAACACTGGAGCAGCGTGAAAATCAATGGGCAAATAACAAAGCTAGATGGCACCATCCACGTGGAAGCATTCCATTCGCTCTATGAGCAAGGAATATAGCCAACGTGGATGGTTATGCTTCTTGTTATGCTTCTGAATAAAGCATGGTACATGGAAGATAGGTACGCTTGTATGTTCACCTATGGTACAACTTAGATTATGGCACTATCAAGAGCTGGTCCATGAAAGAGTTCTATACCTATACTTGTATATGGAGATTCCTAAATTTATTGCTACAACACATGGCATGAAAGCAAACTTTTGTTCACAAGTAGTTTGTGCAGTTTAGGAGCTATTATAATCCATGTTTTCATTGATATTATTACAGAGATATTTTTTCAAATTGCTTATATATTCTAGATATAGTAGTAATCTAAAGTGTTGAGATTACTACTACAGAGATTGTGAGAAAAGCAATTGTAGTTGGCTCACTGTGTTGATGAACTTAACATTATTTTTTGTTATGGGTTGAGTGCCTATGTCTTTGTAATTTGAGATTGTTAAAAACTTTTCTCTTTTCCTACCAGTATCCTTCACTGCCTGTGCCTATGTTTTTGTTCCTTCTAACTTTTCCCTTTTCCTATCAGCGTTCATTTTTGCCCCTCAAGAGGAAAATGCTAGTTTTAAATTCTTAAATACGTAGTGGAGGTTAAGAGGAATTATAGGAAGGCTGTCTCCCTAGTGGAGTACTTCCACTCTCTAAATTCGCCTTTTGTCTCTTTTATTTCTCCATGATGGACATCCTGCCACCACTTCTTCTTAATTAATGATAAGATTTAGTTTGAAAACATTACTTTTTCCCCACATTCATGTTTTCTTCCCACGATGGGGTTACAACGTTTCCTCATTATTATTTTCAACATTATGGCTGCCGCGAGAAAAGGGAATGGCTCCTTGAAGAGGAAACCAACTCGACATGTGGCAAAATGACAGTTATGGGGCGGTGTAGGTCCTCTGGAGGAGAGAACGGACTCCCCAAGGAGAAATAAGGTTGGAAGATTACATATAAGACTGCGCCAAGAAGAAGAGGGATGCGCTGGGAGAGAAAGAAATCTGAAAGTTACATTTAGTTTAAAGACTTATTGTTGTGAGTGGTGTGATAAAAATATCCTCTGCCTATTACTGGACCGAGTAGCAATGATCTCAGTGAGAAGTTGGGTAGAAGATCTCAGCAGGAAGAATTTTTTTTGATCAAGAACTGATCTCTGCATTAGAAGGAGCTCGGTATTAGCTTGGTCCCATCGTCGCGTTAAGAAAGGGTCTCTGTACTTACATCAGCGCAATCAATCTCAGGTACTCTCTGCAAATAGTATGTTACTTAAGCTCTTTTGTTGGAATTGAAAACCGAGTTAGATCGCATCTACCTCCATGTTCGGGATTAAAATCGTGTCTCTGATCTGTTCTTAATTCTTAGTTGTTGGATTTGATTTTGAATTTTAGGTCTGTGTTGATTTTCTTACTTCTTGAAATAGTGGCTTAGATCTCTGTTCCTTGAACCTAGATAGGAACTGATTTCCTTCTCCTCTGAATGACTGGGGCTCAAACGAATAATGACGCCCCTCAAGGGAGAGTTGATCCCATTTCTTAAAGTGTATTTTGCTTTAGTTTTTACGACCTGCCTGATTGTTACTATATGACCTATGTGAACATAGTTTCCATTTTTTCTTCCACCGGTTTACTAGTTCTCTTCTAACCTATAATTAATACAGTCCCACCGTTTGCTTAAGGCATTGCCTCAAAGATTTTAGTTTGTGAGTTTAACGCGTTTGAGTTGAGTTGCTTGTTAGTGAAGAAAAACTTTGGATTGAAAACATTTATGCCATTACATGGATCGATTTCCTTAGTTGTGTTCAATGCGCTCCATATCTTAATTGATGGTTCTGATTCACTTTAGTTGACGTGGATGCATTTGTTGTATTCAAAACTTTAGAGTTATTATCCATGAGTCTACACCTCTATAGTGTAGATACCAGCGGACAGGATAATATGCTTGTGCTAAGCTTTTTGATTAAATGGAAATTAATTGAGTTACCAAAGAGATCTCCCTAATTAGAGAGCGTTGAAACTTTTTTTTTAAACCGTTACTTTAATTGGGTTTAATTGGGCTAGTAAGGTGTTTTGAAAGTTAGTTTATAATATTGAAGAATATATATAAATTGGGAAGATAAGATTGAGAAGAAAATATATTTTTAATGTATGTTAAAGAATGAGAAGATTTTTCCTTAGTTAAAATATGGAGTTTATATATATGTTTTCTCTTAATAAAAGTCTTGGTTGATATATACCCTTTTGGTATATGATCGATGAACAGGGTTTTAAACCCAATTGGCATGAAGGAAAATTTCAAGCATAGTATCCAAATCTATGCATAAGGCCTTTAAGGGTCGTCAAGTAATATTGAGTAGTATCTCGGTGGTATAAACTAAGTATGATAGCAACAATTGAGTTGTAGGATGTAACCTTGGAAATTTTGACATTAATATATAGACACGATGGCGTTGTGGACGTAGCCCAAGTTGCGGGTGGACCACGGTAAAATGATGTACTTGACGTGTGTCTCTTTTGTGTCCCTTATTGGTGTATTTATTTATATTGTGATTTACAATAATGTGTCTCTTCGTCATATTGGGTCTCATATTTTGGATATATTCTTAAGTGTTTTTAATTTCTTGAGGATGGTCTTCACCCACATGTAAGTAGAGGTTTGATAAAAGTCAATTTGTTGATTGGATTTGAATTTTATGTTTGAATCTTATGCATACTTATTAAGATGGTAGCTTTGTCTTAAAAGAGGAGAATATGTTAATGAGATTATTGAAGTATAGAATCATGCCATCTTAAGCATACTGAAGAAGCTTTGTTTTATTTGCCACATATTTATCTTAGGCAAAGTCAAATAAGTCGTATGATGGTTACAATCGAATTTAAGAATGTTTACTTAATACGTTATTTTCTGTCTCTAACATAAATGGATCTAGATTTAGATAAACGTTACAAAAAGGGCTTATGTAAATGCTGGAAGTTGGTTATAAAACATTTTACAAATGTAATCGAAGAATGATGGAATCAAATAGTTATGCATGTTAATCGTTTATTTGATTATTTGATTTTATCAATGCAAGTACAAACCGACGTTGGTTTTCATCATGCTTAAGTTTCCTTAAAAAAAATGTTAAATGTCATGAAATTTTTTTCCAACATTCACAATTTTACCAACCCTAATTTTTGGGTTCGTGACACTACACGCGAAGAAGTTTCAATCTCACCTCAGTCGTGATAATCGTCATCGCATACGCCACCAAGATTCCCGATACCTCCTCCTTGATGATGTCTTTTATCGACGTGGAATCGATACCATTTTACGTTGGTGCCTCACACATGACGAGGCTGAACAGGTTTTGAATGACTATCATAGTGCAGCCTACGGTGGTCATTTCTCTAGAATGGATATTACCAAAAAGGTTATCTGTTCCAGTTATTTCTAGCCAACACTTTTTACTAATTGCATCACGGCAATAAAACACCACCGCAATTGCCAACTCTTTTCCCCCAAGGCACGAACCCATCCCGCACCACTCCATCTGGTTATCACCATCGTCCCTTTCAGCAAATGGGCCATTTATTTTATGGAGTGTCATCCGACCTCGGACAGTGGCCATAAGTACATCATTGTGGTTGTTGAATACTTCACTAACTGGGTCGAGGCCATGCCCAAATTTAATTACCAAGCTAAAACCACAGCATGTTTTTCTTCAACCATGTCATTACATGGTTCGGGGTCCCTAAACAACTCGTGTCCGACCACGGAAGACATTTTGAAGATCTCGTTTGGAAAGAATTGTCCACACTTTTGAAGTTTGAACACTAGTACGCATCTTCCTACTACCCTCAAGGGAACGGCCAAGTTGAGGTTGTCAATAAGATTCTGAAAACAATCCTTCAACGTACAGTGGATAAGCATAAGTCCAACTGGAACCACATGCTCTTTCCAGCAATATGGGCCTACCGCACCTCTACTAAGACCACAACGGGTTTTACCACATTCCACTTGGTCCATGGTGTGGATTCTGTTCTCCCCATTGAGTGTTAGATTCTATCCTTGCATATCGTTGTCGAATTCCTCCTAGACATCTCCCCCCTCAAGCAACACTTAATCTTGTTTGAGCAAGCGGACGAAGATCGTAGGGTGGCCTTACAAATGATCGAGGCTGCCAAAAATCGATCCAAAACTCATTATGATACTCACGTCCATCCCCACATCTTCAAAGAGGGCGACCTCATGCTTGTTTATGACCAAGATCATGACAAGCATGGCAAAGGAAAGTTTGAATCCATGTGGCAAGGCCCATACGTTGTCAAAACTTGCCTCAGCAAGGGGGATTACGTCTTCTTCGACTCTAAAGCAAACCTCTTGAACAACCCTCGTAACGGGTTGTACCTCAAGATATTTTACCCTTAACCTTGCTAGACTCACTGGTTCGCGTTGTAAAGTTTTCTTTCTTTTTGTTTTCCACTTTTTACCTTTTGAGCCTTATGGTTTCCTTCCATGATTGGTACCAGATGGATCTTGTTCCTACAGTATACGTTGTTTTTTCCAACAACACAAGTTGATGGTCTCCTAACCTTGCCTCGGAAGCTTGGGTATTATAGTCCCCCTCACACGAGTTGATCCACCTCGATGGAGTATGTATTGGCGATGCCACCAATAACTAGGTTGAGTACGATGCTATGATCAGTCTCTTAACCGCTGCTCTCCATATGGTCATAAGTCACCTTCGTGTGTTTTTAGACTCCCAACTCCTTGTCGCCCATATCAACACTTATTACCAGGTATGTGACCCTTTCCTTTTTAGAAAGTTCCTGCACACTAAACAATTGATTAGACACTTTGAATTCATTACACTCACACATGTCCCACAAAGTCAAAATAGTGTTGCATACCAAATGTCTAATGACATTCTAGAATGGCATATCAATCACTACATATAGGAAGTAAATCATAAACATGCATCATCATATCATTTTGCATTCACATGTACATATACATCATATAGGCATTAGCATCACATAAAAGGCTCATCATCATAACCCATAAACATAAAAGATGCATCATCTGTGCAAACGGTCTGATAGAGGTGGTCTCTCAGGACTAATTTTATGTGCGGATGCAATACCTAACAAGAGCATCCCATGAACATTTATGTGCCTAAGCACGACTGGAAAGATCTCCCAATACTGATTACATGCATCTCCTTCACAATACCTTTAAAGAGAATCCCAGGAACATTTATGTGCCGCAGCACGACCAGCAAGATCTCTAAAGAGCATCCCAGGACTTATTACGAGCACACAGCTCAACCTCTCGGATCTCCAGGACTGATTACATGTGAATAGACAATACCTTTAAAGAGGATCCCAGGAACATTTATGTGCTGCAGCACGACCGGCAAGATCTCTAAAGAGCATCCCAGGACTTATTACGAGCACACAGCTCAACCTATCGGATCTCCAAGACTGATTACATGTCTTCGTAGTAATACCTCATCCCAAGACTAATTACGAGCACAGGACTGATTACGAGCACACAGCTCAACCTATCGGATATCTGAGGATTGATTACATACTACATAGCAATACCTCATCCCATGACTGATTATGAGCACACAGCTCAACCTATCGGATATCTGAGGACTGATTACATGTTATTTGCACAACCTGCCACATATCATCTCTGACCTCCAAGTATCAACCTGATACTCATGATCCAACGGATCATCATCGCACGAAGCATCATCCTGATGCTCATGATCATACTGATCATCATCACTGTACCTTCCTGGTACATATTATCTGGAGCAACATCCTGAAGCTCATTATCATGATCATCCTGATCATACAATGCATCCACCTGATGCATACCAAGTATCTACCTGATACATATCATCATACATGATCCACCTGATCATACAGTGTATCCACCTGATACAAATGCAAATACATGATCCACCTGATCATACCTAATACATATCAACATACATGATCTACTTGATCATATAATGTATCCACCTGATACATATACAGATACATGGTCCAAGTATCCAACATGATGCATATACAAAATACATACAAATGATCCAACAGATCATATCCAGCATCCAACATGATGCGTACATACATATACGTATAAATGATCCAACTAATCATATCCAGCATCCAACATGATGCGTACATATACATATAAATGATCCAACTGATCATATCCAGCATCCAACATGATGCGTACATACATATACATATAAATGATCCAACTGATCATATCCAGCATCATCCTGATGCATATACAGAGCAGTAATTGGGGCATCATCCTAATGCTCATCATCCAGCACTTACATCCATAGCCATGTGAAGGATCCTCCTTCCAACATGCTTGGAATGGCTTCAGCAAATGTGTCCATCACTTCTTCCTCGAAGTGTCGTCGATCTGAAGAACACCAAGCCTCTCTCTGAAGTACTTGAACTTCACTCTAGCTAGTGGCTTCGTCAGTAAATCTGCAATCTGCTCATCTGTCGCAACATACAGGAGCTTCACTGCTCCTCTCTGCACCATATCCCTGATATAGTGATATTTGATCTCTATGTGTTTCGACCTATCGTGGAACACCGGGTTCTCAGACGGCTTCACACAACTCTGGTTGTCACAAAATATACCAGTAGCCTCCATCGGAAGATCAAATAACTCAGACAGTGGCTTTCGGAGCCATACTGCCTCACAACTAGCTGAATAGGCTGCAACATACTCTGCTTCAGCTGTACTCAGTGCTACGCAGGAATGCTTCCTGCTAAACCAAGAGATCACACCTGATCCCATACTGAAGCAGCACCCAGATGTGCTCTTCCTATCTGCAGCACTATCTGCCCAATATGAATCAACATAAACCTGCAGGTTAAACTTTTGATTTGCATCATACTTGAGCCCATAATCAACTGTACCCTTCAAGTACCTCAGAATGTGCTTTACAGCAATCAGGTGAACACTCCTTGGATCTATTAGGAACTGACTCAATGTGTTCACAGCAAAGCAAATATCTGGTCTCGTGTTCGTCAGGTACATCAAGGACCCAACCATATGACAATACATAGAGATATCAACTGGCTCAGATGAAGCATCACATAGAAGCTTCAGGTTCGATGCCATAGGTGTGGCCATGGCCTTGCAATCCAACATCCCGAATATCTTCAGGATATCTACTATGTACTTCCCTTGACCAAGGAAGATCCCATCTGCACTCTGCCATACCTCCATACCTAGGAAATAGTGCATCATTCCCAAGTCTTTCATATCGAACTCGGCAGCAAGCTTCCTCTTAGTATCTACAATCAATATGTCATCTCCTGTTACAAATAGGTCATCTACATACAGGAGTAGAATCACAGGATTCCCTTCCTCAACCTTGTAGTAAAGGTTGGAATCCGCTTTACTCTTGGTAAAGCCCAAACTAGATAGGAAACTGTCCATCCTACCATACCAAGTTCTGGGAGCTTGCTTCAATCCATACAAGGCTTTCTTCAATCTGCACACATATGACTCCCTGTCATGTATTTCAAAACTGAGTGGCTACTCCACATACACTTCATCTTCAACTACACCATTCAAGAAAGCAGTCTTGACATCCATCTGGTGTATCTTCCATTTCATTACTGCAGCCAGGGAAAGTACTATTCTGATGGAAGTGTACCTAGCTACAGGGGCAAAAGTTTCTTCATAATCTATTCCCTCTTTCTGAGAGAAGCCACGAGCTGCGAATATTTCCTTGTATTTCTCTACGCTGCCATCTGCAGCATGCTTGATTTTGTAGATCCATTTGGAAGTCACAACAGAATTCTCTTTAGGTCTTGGGACAACATCCCAAACATCATTCTTCATTATTGATTAGTATTCCTCGACCATGGCATCCTTCCATTCTTTCTTTTCCGCTGCTTCTTCATAACTGGAAGGTTCTTTGTTCATGATATCACAGAGTAAAGCAACATAGCTGGTATGTGATCTAGTTCTCTTCTTTGCTCTGTGTTCTTCTTCTGGAATGCCAAATCTTTCTGCATCTTGAATGAGCTCTCTAGCCCATGCAGGTTTCCTCTTGTGAGAGTTATTCTCATGGGGTGGATCTATAGGTTCTTGCGGATCTTCAAACTCACGAACAACTTCTGGAATTGCTTCAGTCATGGTAGTGTCTTGAAATCTAGTTTCCTTAGGTTCTTCATAAACTTCAATAGGTGCCTTCCTTGATTTGATGAATGCTGAGTTTTCATCAAATGTTACATCCATGCTGACATCAATCTTCTTGAACCCTGGAAAGTATATTCTGTAAGCCTTTGAGCTTTCACTGTAACCCACAAAGATACCCTTCTTTCCTGAAGGATCTAGCTTGGTCCTCTTTTCCTTTGGGACATGAGTGTATACTGGACAACCAAATATTCTGAGATGGCTGACTTCAGGTTTCTTACCAGAGAAGACCTCTTCTGGTGTCTTGTTGTCCAATATCTTGTGGGGTGTTCTGTTCTGTACATACACAGCTGTTCTAGCTGCTTCTGCCCATAGATGCATAGGTAGATCATGGTCATGCAGCATTGCCCTTGTTGCTTCCATGATTGTTCTGTTCTTCCTATCTGCAACTCCATTCTGTAGGGGATTATAAGGTGCAGTCAACTCCCTCTTAATCCCTGAATCACTGCAAAGCTTCTTGAAGTCACCTGAGGTGAATTCTGCACCATTATCGGATCTGAATGTTTTGATCTTCTTATCATTTTGATTCTCCATCAAGGTTTTGAATTCCTTGAACTTATCAAATACTTCATCTTTGTTCTTCAAGAAGTAAACCCAAGTCTTCCTGGAGAAGTCATCTATGAAAGAGACATAGTAAACATACCCACTTAGAGAACTGGATGACATAGGACCACATACATATGAGTGGATGATTTCCATGATTCCTTTTGCCTTTCTTTCATTGCTTGGAAATACCTTCTTAATGTTCTTTCCTTTTTCATATCCTTTGCAAACACCTTCATGCTTGGTCTTGGTTTCAGGAAGACCTTCTACAACCTTACTTGCAATTGGTAATGCTATGTAGTGCATATGTGCAAGTCTTCTATGCCAAAGTTCACTTGGCTCCATGGAGTCATGCACCATGGCATTTTCAGGTTGTCCCTTCAATTTATACAATCCTCCCTCTTGCTCTCCAATCACTACTGCATCATTGATTTTTTTACCCTTTGGCCACATTAGGACTTGGCCATCCACAAATGCAACCCTCATACATTTTGCATCCAATGCAGAGATGGAGAGAAGATTCTTCTTGAGCCCAGGTACATAAAGAACTTCTTTCATCTTTAAAGATTTTCCAGAATCTAGGTTGTAGGAGGCTTCACCACTTCCTTTGATGGGGTATTAATAATCATCCCCAAGTTTCACTTTATGGGGTGATTCATGTTCAGACAGATTTACAAAATATTCTGTAAACCCAGTCATGTGTTTAGAAGCCCCACTGTCAATTAACCAATCATTACAACCATGGGAAATAGTACCTATGAGAGCAGAGATTAGAACATACTCTTCTTCACTTGATGAGTCATCATCACTTTCTGACCTAGATTTCTTCTTTGGAGGTTCATCATCTTCGGCAGCATGAACATGGTACCTTCTTTTGCTACCCTTCTTCTTTTTGCTGGAGTTGTTGTTGTTGTTATCCATTTTGTTCTTGGGACATTCTGAAGCAAAGTGACCTTTCTCATTGCAATTGAAACACCTTAGATCTTTCTTATCTTTGTGATAAGGATGAGAAGATTTCTTCTTGTGATGGGATGGATCCCTCTTGAACTTTCCTTTCTTGGTGTGTACTGTGAGAGCTTGATCTTCATTCCCCGTCTTTTCTTCTCTTGCCAGAAGCCTTGCTTCTTCTTGAGAGCATTCCTCCCACAATCTACTGAAGGAGATTAGTTTCTTTCTTGCACAGATCCCTTGGATAAAAGAGTCCCATGACCTAGGTAGGCCATTTAAAGTGGTCATAACAATTTCACCATTCTCCACCATTTCATCTACAGCTTCAAGTTGTTCCTTGATCTGAGAGACCTTGGAGAAATAGGATTGAATGGTTTCTCCATTCGACATCTTGACCCCTTTCAATTGATTCCGCGGGGTCATCTTCCGATTTATGTTCTTCCCTTCAAATAGCTTGGTCAGGGAATCGAACATCTCCTTGGGTGTCTTCAGAGATGACACATGTGGTATGAGATGGTCTTTGATAGAATCAACAATGATTCTCTTTTCCTTGACCAAGTTCTTCTGATGCAAAATCTTAGCCTCTTCATCCTCTGGGATAGGGATGTCTTCTTTTACATATGAGTCCAACTCATTCTCTTCCAGGATTAACCCAATCCTATACTTCCAGGCTCGAAAGTTATCAGCTCCTTCAAGCTTATCCTCAAGCTTGGTGTGGTGAGAAATTTTAAAGAGCACTTCAAATGGAATTAGAAAATATTTAGGTCTTACCACTTGAATTGCTGAAAACTAGATCTGGTCCTGGTTTAGGGTTTGTCGAAAAAACCCTAAAAATTCAAAATGTGAATTTCAACTTTCTGAAAGGATATAAAGATGCGCCTTGATGATCTGATCAGCCTGGTGTATTCATAATTTGAGATCAGCAAATATTTACCCTTCATATTTGCCTTTTTGTCTTCCCAAATTCACTAGGGAGAGCCCTGAATTAGGGTTTGAGTTTCCCGGAGATCTACTCAGCCAAAAATCTCGATCCAAAGCTCTAAACTTCAATTTTTGCAAGGAGCTTCCAGCTATGTCTTCAGATTCCAGAAATTCCTATTTTTGTGGAAACCTGTCATGTCCCAAATTTGGAATTGGGTCACAATTGCCTAATCACATTGGCCATATTCATTAGAGTTTGTAAAATTGATGTTAAAGGTCAAATAATTGCCAAGGAGGAAAATTACTGGTTTCCTAGGTTTGGGGTGGAAGCTTTGGGATTTGGAATAATGGGGATAATAAATGATGTTTGAACATTAGAGTGGCATAAATATTTAATAAAGGAGCTAAATAAATATATACAAGTGAAAATCAAAGTGGTATTTGATCATGAAGACACATGGAGGAAGTGGGACACACATATGGCTAGATTTTCCCACTACACTTGGCATCATCCTCTCACCAATTCGAATTCAAGGTGAATGGTAAAATAATTGGGGGATTCCAAAAGGTATTATTCATGGCATGACTCATCCAAGGTCGAAATATAGAGGAAGAGTAACTCCCATGGAAGAGGAAGAGGCAATTTGGAGCTAGTGAGACACTTGGGCTAGATTCCCTAGCTCTATGACAACAATGATGAAGATGCTATGACACCTATGACACAAATCAAACCTAAAGGTTGACATATGACATATATTACATGTCAGGGCTAAAAATAGACTCCAAGAGGGCGCTCAATGGTGTTAGGGAAGCTAAGATGCTTCCACATGTGATTTGGTGGAACTAGGAGACTAGGAATTGTTGTACAAGTGGCGTTCTTTGGAATCTCTTCACAACTTTAGTTGGCATGAGTCTCTTGGAAGGAATTCGACCCATGGAGGAATTTAGAAATTTATAAATGTCAATAACAAAGAATTAAACCAGCTTTTTTTATCATTTGTAGAATTTGCAATTGCATTTGTGAAGAGGGAGAGCTAGTGGATGACTAGTTGCTTGCCTTAGCCAATTTCGAGGGTGAAAGATTCCCATCCAAGTTGGTAATTGGAAAGGCCATTCAGAACTTTCATTTGGATCTTTAATGGAGTCTTTATTTACAAGTGTAAGCTACAGGGCAGCTCATGGTTTCTTCTATTGCAGCCCACTCCTTCAACCATTTCCAGTTTTGATGGCATATTCTTGATCCTTGAGGGAGGGCATTTTTGGTGAGCTATTGTACTCTTTGGGGGAGATTCTAATGCCTCATTTATTTTTTAATATGAATTAAATACTCTTTTATTCATCTCCAGAAATTTTGAGGTCAAAATTCCAAGTAGAAATGTATAAATCTCATTTTTAATGGAAGAACAATGCCATTTCCCCACTACCTTGTTGTGAACCAATGTATTGATGATGATTTCGAATGAATGGATGATTCTCTAATAAATTTATAATTAATGGAATTCCATGGATGTATTTTACAAGTTTCATGTATTGTACTTGAGCATTTGAAGTAGTTTTCCTCAGTTTAATTGCATTGGGAGAAGAAATAGTGCCATTTCCCCAAGGGTCGAATTGGTGAATTTTGCAGTTGAATGGGAGAGGTTTGGAACAGATATAATAATCAATTAATGGTGAAAATGAGACCTTAATAACATCCTTAATACATTCCCCACATCTGTTCAGAAATTTGAGTGGCTTTGGAGGCATTTGGGAAGCCATTTTCAATACTTACCCCAGGGGGATTTGAACCCCAAATTACTAGTAAAATTGCATACTTGGTCCAGAATCTTAAGAGAGTTTGTAGAGGTATCTTGGTGGAAATATATCATCCCTAAACATCATATTCAAGTCCTAATATCATTCATACACCTTCCTTGAATATTTGAAGGCATTTGGAGTCAATTTGAGACCTAGAGACCAATACTAGTCAAAGGGAAATCACTAGTAAAGTTACCTACATTGACCAGAATTGAAAGAGGATTTGTAGAAGTATTTTAAAGGTCCAAAGGCATCCATGAAACAAATATTTATGTTCTAATATAATTCATATACCTTATCAGAAGATTTGGGATCATTTGGGGCAAATTTGGGACCTAGAGATCAAAACTAGTCAAAGGTCGAACTAGGGAAAAAATGTGGAAAATTGCAATTTTAATAAAATTCCTAATAAGGGACATTACAGTGGTATCAGAGCATGGTCTTGGCACCTGATTTGGTAGAACATTAATGAAGACTAGGAGTCAAAGAAATAAGCCACCACCCTTAGAAACTTACACTGGATGTACTTTGGTGAAAGGGAAGAAGTAGGAGAAGAAGTGCATTCATTGGTTACCATGAGTAAGGATGAGAAAGGAACCTTAGAGGAGAATGGGGAGTTTAGAAAATTACTTAAACCATCCTTTGAAGACAAGTGGAGGCAACACTTTCAAGAGTTCAAATTGTTGCTTAGTGAACTTGGAATCAACTCGGAAAAAATAATGAGCAATGGTTCTCTTTTCAAGGAAAAGGATGAAATAATTTATGTCACAAAAGAGGAACCTAATGTAATTTTGGAACATGAGGTACATGTTGATATGTAGGTTCTTGAATATGCTACACTAAAACAAGAAGAAGGACAAGCACTTGTCCTTTTTCAAAGGGATTATGAGTTGCCTCATGGAGAGAGTTGCAAAGCCTTGGAAGAGGTACATGATCTCACAATAGTTGGACCAGCCAATTATGGAGAAGATGAATTAAATATTTCAATGGGTAAGAGTTGTAAAGAATTAAAGTTGGTTCATAATTCCTCACCCCACACTTATTTTCCAGCCACATCACTTTGGGATGAAAATTGGGTGAAAGGTTTTTTCCTAGTGGTGCCACATGAGGGGTATGAAACTCCTACCTCTCCTTTTGATGATGACATGAATAGAGCACCTCATTATTTAGAATTGCAGCAGCATATTGCTTTACCTTATGATGATACATATCCTCATGGATGTATGGATGAGACTTCTTTGAGTCCTTTGAAGTCTCCTTGTTTTTCCTGCTCATTATTTGGTTCAGATTTTAGTGGAGATTCTTCATTCACTTCTTGGATGAAAGAATGCATGGCTGAATATTTTGATATCACATTCTTTTGGAGCAGCACTATCGGACATGGGATCCTCACCTATGTCATTGGAGCAGATTTGATTGGTCACTTGAAGATTGTATGCACCTAGCAAATGGTGGTCTACTTACTTGGAGGTATAAACACTTTCATGATTCTTTGATGAAGTATCTTCTTGATGTACATTTTCATTATGTTGTTATGTACTTTGATGATATATATTTTGTACTCATGATGTTTGGAAGAAGGCATACAAGAAAATGGGATCCAGGAATCCTCTTATCTGATGGTATGGGTTGGAGAGCACTTTTAATTGTTGGGGTGCAATACAAGCAATGGGACCCTGGAATAATTTTTGTCTCATTGGTTTGAATTTTTTGGGGGAAACAAGCAGTAGGGGAGATGGATTTCCCACTTAATAAAGTGATTTTTATCAGAGTAGTGCAGCAACAAGCATGGTGGTTCCTCTCTAAAATCTTCATGGAAACTCAAAGACTCAAGGTTGGGCAATTCAATGGCAACTTCAAAGAATTATACAGGAAGCAGGTTCTTCAACACCCATGTTTGGAATTGCTTGAGGACAAGCAATATTGGGAAGGGAGGATTTGTCATGTCCCAAATTTGGAATTGGGTCACAATGGCCTAATCACATTGGCCATATTCATTAGAGTTTGTAAAATTGATGTTAAAGGTCAAATAATTGCCAAGGAGGAAAATTACTAGTTTCCTAGGTTTGGGGTGGAAGCTTTGGGATTTGGAATAATGGGGATAATAAATGATGTTTGAACATTAGAGTGGCATAAATATTTAATAAAGGATCTAAATAAATATATACAAGTGAAAATCAAAGTGGCATTTGATCATGAAGACACATGGAGGAAGTGGGACCCACATATGGCTAGATTTCCCCACTACACTTGGCATCATCCTCTCACCAATTCGAATTCAAGGTGAATGGTAAAATACTTGGGGGAGTAAAAAAGGTATTATTCATGGCATGACTCATCCAAGGTCGAAATATAGAGGAAGAGTAACTCCCATGGAAGAGGAAGAGGCAATTTGGAGCTAGTGAGACACTTGGGCTAGATTCCCTAGCTCTATGACAACAATGATGAAGATGCTATGACACCTATGACACAAATCAGACCTGAAGGCTGAAATATGACATATATGACATGTCAAGGCTAAAAATAGACTCCAAGAGGGCGCTCAAGGGTGTTAGGGCATCTAAGATGCTTCCACATGTGATTTGGTGGAAGTGGGAGACTAGGAATTGTTGTACAAGTGGCGTTCTTTGGAATCTCTTCACAACTTGAGTTGGCATGAGTCTCTTAGAAGGAATTCGACCCATGGAGGACTTTAGAAATTTATAAATGTCAATAACAAAGAATTAAACCAGCTTTTTTGATCATTTGTAGAATTTGCAATTGCATTTGTGAAGAGGGAGAGCTAGTGGATGACTAGTTGCTTGCCTTAGCCAATTTCGAGGGTGAAAGATTCCCGTCCAAGTTGGTAATTGGAAAGGCCATTCCGACCTTTCATTTGGAGATTTAATGGAGTCTTTATTTGTAGGTTTAAGCTACAGGGCAGCTCATGGTTTCTTCTATTGCATCCCACTCCTTCAACCATTTCCAGTTTTTATGGCATATTCTTGATCCTTGAGGGAGGGCATTTTTGGTGAGCTATTGTATTCTTTGGGGGAGATTCTAATGCCCCATTTATTTTTTAATGTGAATTAAATACTCTTTTCTTCATCTCCATAAATTTTGAGGTCAAAATTCCAAGTAGAAATGTATAAATCTCATTTTTAATGGAAGAACAATGCCATTTCCCCACTACCTTGTTGTGAACCAATGTATTGATGATGATTTCGAATGAATGGATGATTCTCTAATGAATTTATGATAAATGGAATGCCATGGATGTATTTTACAAGTTTCATGTATTGTACTTGAGCATTTGAAGTATTTTGCCTCAGTTTAATTGCATTGGGAGAAGAAATAGTGTCATTTCCCCAAGGGTCGAATTGGTGAATTTTGCAGTTGAATGGGAGAGGGTTGGAACAGATATAATAATTAATTAATGGTGCAAATGAGACATTAATAACATCCTTAATACATTCCCCACCTCTGTTCAGAAATTTGAGTGGCTTTGGAGGCATTTGGGAAGCCATTTTCGGTACTTACCCCAGGGGGATTTGAACCCCAAATTACTGGTAAAATTGCATACTTGGTCCAGAATCTTAAGAGAGTTTGCAGAGGTATTTTGGTGGCCATATATCATCCATTAACATCATATTAAAGTCCTAATATCATTCATACACCTTCCTTGAATATTTGAAGGCATTTGGAGTCAATTTGAGACCTAGAGACCAATACTAGTCAAAGGGAAATCACTAGTAAAGTTATCTATATTGACCAGAATTGAAAGAGGATTTGCAGAAGTATTTTAAAGGTCCAAAGGCATCCCTGAAACAAATATTTATGTTCTAATATCATTCATATACCTTATCAGAAGATTTGGGATCATTTGGGGCAAATTTGGGACCTAGAGATCAAAACTAGTCGAAGGTCGAACTAGGGAAAAAATGTGGAAAATTGCAATTTTAATAAAATTCCTAATAAGGGACATTACAAAACCCTAATTTTTAGGGCCAAATATGAAAATGCTCATAATTGAATTCTGATTAGACAAATAGATTCTCCTTGATGAGTAGATTCAATCTACTATACTGATTTTCCAAAATATGTGGAGAGAAACCCAATAAACAAGAAACCCTAGTTTCCGTCACTGCACAATGTCTTCTTCTCAGGTTAGCTCTGATACCATGTTAAATTTTGAGCATTAATTCACAATACTCTAGGATCTTTATTGAGAGAATAACATGTACAGTATATCAATGCATATCAATCATAACAAGCATGTCAATCATCACAAGAATCAAAAGCATGAGAGATAAGAGACACAGAGTTTCCGTGGGGAAAAACCTAAGGTGAAAAACCCCACAACTTCCTCAGAGATAGAGAGAGCAATGGCTCAACCAAATTACAACCAAATACAATAGATAGTCTCCTACTATGCAGTTGATCCTCCTCCTCCAATGTGCGCCACTTTCCGAGTGAGAGAAGAGTGAGTTTCTGAGTGATCCAAATAGAGATATCCCAATCTCTATTTATACTTAACTTGTTTTCCCAATAACCTTATGGGTCCGACTTGTCTAGCTGGGTACATCAACCACATAATATATATTTTAGGGCTGACCCCACACATGGTGGTCTAATAACCCTTTGGCAAGTTAACACACTTGCGACACTTGTTAATCCACATGACGACACTTCCTTATAGAGGAATAACACATCTCTTATAAGGGTACAATAATATATAAATGAAATACATGGATGAAATAAATTCCGAAGTTACATATACATCAACACTCCCTCTTAACTAGGAAGGTATTTCTCGATACAGATCTGCTAGCACAAGTCTTCTTCTCTGGATCATCAAATCATTGTCATCGTCACTGCTACTGCTATCTCAACCAATCTCTGAATCTACTCGTCATAGGAAGTTCTACAGAGCCAGTCCTTTTTCATACTGGATGTAGGCCCACCGCCTGCAGGTCTTCATCATCTGTGCAAACGGTCTGATAGAGGTGGTCTCTCATGAATAATTTTATGTGCGGATGCAATACCTAACAAGAGCATCCCAGGAACATTTATGTGTCTAAGCACGACCGACAAGATCTCCCAAGACTGATTACATGCATCTCCTTCACAATACCTTTAAAGAGAATCCCAGGAACATTTATGTGCCACAGCATGATCGGCAAGATCTCTAAAGAGCATCCCAAGACTTATTACGAGCACACAGCTCAACCTCTCGGATCTCCAAGACTGATTACATGTGAATAGACAATACCTTTAAAGAGCATCCCAGGAACATTTATGTGCCGCAGTACGACTGGCAAGATCTCTATAGAGCATCCCAGGACTTATTACAAGCACACAGCTCAACTTATCGGATCTCCAGGACTGATTACATGTCTCCGTAGTAATACCTCATCCCAGGACTGATTACGAGCACATAGCTCAACCTATCGGATATCTGAGGATTGATTATATACCACATAGCAATACCTCATCCCAGGACTAATTACGAGCACACAGCTCAACCTATCGAATATCTGAGGATTGATTACATGCTATTTGCACAACCTGCCACATATCATCTCTGACCTCCAAGTATCAACCTGATACTCATGATCCAACGGATCATCATCGCACAAAGCATCATCCTGATGCTCATGATCATACTGCTGATCATCAATGTACCGTCCTGGTACATATTATCTGGAGCAACATCCTGAAGCTCATTATCATGATCATCCTGATCATACAATGCATCCACCTGATGCATACCAAGTATCTACCTGATACATATCATCATACATGATCCACCTGATCATACAGTGTATCCACCTGATACAAATACAAATACATGATCCACCTGATCATACCTGATACATGTCAACATACATGATCTACCTGATCATACAATGTATCCACCTGATACATATACAGATACATGGTCCAGGCATCAACTCCAAGCTCAGGATTAGGCCTCTCTTACATTAATGCTCGTGTGCAATATAGAAGCCCTTTATACCTTAATCGTTGTACATGTAGGAAGTAATGGAATAAATATCTAAATTAGATTTAGAATTTCAAATCCTTCTTACTTGTCAAATGAGATTTGGAATTTCAAATCCTTCTTACTTTTCAAATGAGAATTTATTAGTGTTTATATATTTTCAATATCATTTATATAAATCCATAGAGTGTAAATTTTCTTAACAAAATCTTTATTTGTGTGTAAAGTGTGATAGGTATCCATTATACCAAATTTATTTAAAACTTGAACTTAGTCTTGTCATTTATGACATACCATTGAGATGGACAAATCACTACCAAGATGAAACCCGGTGGATCCTATTACACATTTATACCTTGTAATAATAAAAAGCATTGTGAATTAATAAATCTCAAAATTTTCCCCTCGGGTGTAGATCAATTGGCAACCATACATTTGTTAAGGCGTACGGGATGTTAAGCACGTCATTGGTTCAAACCTCATTGCAGCCTTGAGGGTGTGTTGTGGGGCAGGCGTACTCTCCTAGAGGTTATAGTGGTAGCGGTAGGAATCGACCCCCTGTCACGCGAGTACGAAACCGGCCCGTTGTTGATCCCTCCAGTCAAAAACAAACAAACAAAAATCTCAAATTTTATATTTTTGTCAAGAAAGTCAATAAAAAAATTTCAAATATTAATAATGTGTACAATTATAAAGTTATAAACATGATAAACATAGAATACGAGTGTATTAAATTACACCGCAACAACTCAAGAAATAAAGAAGACAAGAATCCCCAATTGTTTGAGATTGTTTTCTACTATTCCATAAAATATAAGAGAGTTACTTTATCTTAAATGATAATGATCTCGAAAATATGGAGTAAAGGTGTTGATGACCAAATGACAATGGCTTGGCTTCCTGGGATTAGAGTCCAAGCTATGAAATAGTAGCTTGAGATTGAAATATTTGAGGATTGCTCCTCAGCTTTATTATGTCGAAGACATTATCTCTATGAGAAATTGGTTCTTGACACTGTAGCTAGATTCATCGTCTATCAAGTGAATGGAATCCCACCACGTGTATATTTGCCTTCATGCCAAATTCTCCACGGTTTCGTCTTCCATAGGTGAATGTTTGTCTTTTCTGTCAAATTCGTTTTTCCACCAAATTCACCAAGGTTTTGTGTTGAAGGCGGCAAGGAAGTCTCCATTCATTCATCTTTTCTGCAATATTTTGTGTCAAAGCCTGATCTTGAGGAGATTTGTATAGACTACAGAGATTTGTTGCAGGATATCCTTGAGAATACCCCAAGGTTCCGATTTGTCTTTACAGGCCTATTTGATCACATTTTGTTTGAAAATGGCCACCTGCATTACGGCCTCTTCTCTGGCTTCGCTCCATTCGAATCTTGGCGCCACAAGTTGTCTTCCAGGTTTTAACTCAACCGCCATTTCATTTCAGCCTAACCTCTATCTAAAGCTTAGTTTCTTTGCATTGTTTCATTCAATTGACAGATTTACAATGTGGTGAAATTCTGTAATTATGGATGGAAGATTGATGTTGTTAGAAGCGAGATTGTGGGTGTATCTATGTTGAAAAAGGCTGAAATTGATCACAAGAAGAGCGGTGAGCCAGATTTTACTTGCGTTATTAAATTTGGCGACTCTTCTATAATGTTAGCTGAGAGAATGAAGGAAGATGTACATCTAATTCTCTAGAAAGACCCCTTGTGGTTTTATCTGCAATGGGGAAGAAAAACCCCTTGTGGTTTTATCAGCTTCGATCAATAAATCCCCCTTGTGGTTTTATCTGCAATCGAGAAGAGCACTAATAACCTCCTCCGGGTACTAAATATTTACCGACACTTACAATTTTTTCCCAAAATCAGGGGACGGTCTCCTCAATAACTCAAAAAAAAGGGATTTATCAGCTCGTTTAAAAGGGAAGTTTTATGGTCATCTTTCTAGGGTTTTTAAAAAAAATTCCATTCCATTTTTTCACATCCAGTCAACGAATTTTCACACTCCCTCGAGTTTTTGAATATTACCTATAAACTCACAGTGGGGATGTTAATGAGAAAAACAATTAAAAATCTAAGATAATTGCGTTATAGAACCTGGATCATTGTCTCGAGGGATGGTATTAGGGACAAAGAATGGGATAGAGTGAGCCATGAATGGCCTAGGGGTAGTGACATTGTCAACGAAGAGAGGGAGAAACATATGAGACTGGGGAATACTAATCTTTGGTGTTATCGGAGCTGCTGCCACAACCTATGCGGTAATTTATCTCTGATTTTTCTTCTTCCACTAAATTGTTAATTCAATGCCGAAAAGAATCCATTGCTTCTTGTTTATAGAATTCTTTTAGGTTTATAAGCAAGTTCTATATAACTGAACTGTTTAGTTACAGCTGAATTTTAGCGAGAATTTTCATGGTTTATTTTGGCTTGCACTCTTCAATTTTGGTTTAGTTTGTTTGGCTTAAAGACAGCGTACAATCACGGATCTGAACTCCTTTTGTTGGTTGTGATATAGTTCGCTTTTTAAATGCTTCAATATGGAAGATAAAGGGAGCTCATGTATTTTGAATTCTGGAAAGATGGTAGCATTTCTTTATCAGATAGAACTCGAATTTTCGACATCTATCTCTGAGCTCTTTTGAGACTTCATTTTTTTTACATGTTGGGATTCATCTATATCTGGGATCTTATTTTTGGTCTTGGGGGCATTATACAGTATTTTTCCTATTATCGACACAATAATATTGAAACCCTGTTATTTGATATTTTTCAAGGTCTATTTATTTTCTTTTTATCGGTATTTATATTAAGAACCTTGTTATTTAATATTTTTACATGTCTTATTTTGTGTAGAGACTTGGTTTTTTCACCTTCTCCTTTCTCTGTTATAGACTTCAGATGAGCTTGGAACTATCTAGGTTTTTTGGATCTTGATTTTATTTCGGATCTCGATGTCTGTGGCTTTGTCTTCAGTCATGGGTTTTGGTATGTTCTGCAGGTTCTCATGCTATGTATTGGAACATATATTTTTATACTTTCATAATTAAAAGTACGGTTTTTTTCTTGTGTGAAAAAAAGGGAGCTTATGTTGATGATTTGTATTTGGTTTTATATATGCAAAAGGAATTTTTCCATTAGTAAAGCCACTTAAATTTCATTTTTCACATGGTTCCTTGCTGTTCTAGGTTAGAATTGGGGAGAACTAAACAAGGTGGAGTAAATTCTTTGTTAAGTGGGCATTGATAAGATCAAAAAAGAGAGGAAGAGAATGGGTTTTCATGGAATTCCTTCAAAGTTAGAGTTGGAACCTTTGAGATTTTTAAGTATATCACTTTTGTTAACTGCATAAATGATCAATAAGGATCAATTTTTCTTATAAATAAATCCATGGCTAAACATTAAAAGTAAGGAATTCAAATATGGTTATGTTGGAGAAATAGAGTTAAAAGAGTGAGGAATACAATGATCCCAGTGAATTTATTTCTTTTTTTTCTCACCATGGTTGTTCGTTTTCTTTCAAACTAAACATTCACAATGGAAAATAATGTTCAACTCGTTAAAGATTCGTATTGAGTCTAAACGAAGGTTAAAAGGACCCTCCTATGGAGAAGACTAGAGCTTGTTTAATGTTTTTATATCCATCATGCATAGATACTAGAGAATATGGTAATTAATTATATTGATGTCCATTCTACAATTTCATTGTCCAATCATAATAGGGTAATTGATTATACTGATGTCCCCATAGCTTTGATGACCGACAAGGATAATTTTTTTCTACTTACAAGTACAAAAACCCATACCAAATAACCATTGGTATTGTTCCACTTGCTCATTTTTTTGTGTGTATTGAGAAATGCTATTTGATGTGTGTGTCAACGTGAGTGATTGTCCCAAGTCAACTTCCACACAAAATGAAACAAATGAAGACACCCAAACTGAGTGATCACCCTTAAAATGATTCTTCCTGTTTGCTATGTTGCCTTACCATTTTTGGATTTTTAATTATTTGATTTTTATGTATTTTTGGAATGAGGTTTATTGTGTGAAAAATTACAGAATTGAAATAAATGTAGTTAAGATACAAGTACAAGCAACATAATTAATGGAGCTGCTCATAAATTGAAATATACAAAGGAACAATTTAATGAATTACATGATTCTTCACCACAAATTTTGCGTGATTGTATTATATTATATATCTGCCAAAAATAAACTTGAAATTTGGAATATGCAATCCTCCTCTCAAGTTTCTCTTGCCCAAAAATTCATAAAAATGTTCTTAGAATTGATTCAAAGAAGATGTATATTTTCTTCCATGAGCTTGAAAATAGCTTTGCCAAAGACTTGAGCTCTAGCAATTCCAGCAATGACTTTGGTGGTGGAAGTGATTCAGTCAGTGTCAAACATTTTAGTTTCAATTACAACTTGGTCATCATCAGTCTTCATTTGAGTAATTTGGTGATGACCTTCCTCATTATATTGAACTTAAATCTTTCAAGAGCCATTGAGGGGTCTTAATCATCTATACTTGTTGGAAAATCCCAAAGTAGATCCTCAAATCAGGATCTCACTGATGTGTTGTCAGTTGTTTCACCTATTAATCCCAAGTTTGTTGGTCATTGGCCACCTGTCAAATATACTCTATGTAATTCTTATGCTACTATTGATTTCCGGTTGCTTGATTCCCAACAGTTTCAATGTCATGGGCTTGATGAATCAATACCCATACTTCTATCACTAAGGCTTCCTTTGGGTATATTTCCCCTTTGTCTTCTTTACTAGTCTGATGGACATCCGATGTACTCGCCTCCTTCTTTATCTGTAACATTTGATTTTCTTTCAAGTTAGTGGATGAATTCTCCATATCTAAATATCCCATCCGATCCTAAACAAATCTCGCTCACCTTTTCTTTCTCTGCAGCGCCTTGCTTAAGTTCCTGCACTCTGTGAAATTCGGCGGCCCACTTGTGTACTTCCTCATCGATACAATATTGATGACAAGAAGGCCAAGGCCCTGCTGCTTGAAGAGATTGAATATTTTCTTTGTTTGGTTGTAGACTTCAAATGTTCCTAGCTGCAATTTGTAAAAATCCATCTCATCCTCTTGTTCTAATGCTACATTGAAATCTATCAAAGTGAAACCCCAACCATAAGAGGATATGTTAGGAATAATGCTTTCTTACGCTCTTTCAACTTGACATTTCCCCAAGCTTTGGCATTTAGTATGTTATTTCCATGATCACCAAACTGACCAGGATATGCTTAGGCAGGATGTGTGGGCCCAAAGTAAACAATATGGATAAGCTCAAAGGAAAGAACAAGGTCAAGGGAACACCGGTGAAGTGAATTAATTTACCTCCATAAGAAGGGAATGGACTACATTCTAAGAAATTCAAATTTGTTACCCTTATTTCATGATGATATATGAGCTCAATCCAATGCTCATGCAGGTACAAAATATACACCTTGTACAATACTTGGTGGTAGAGAAGCTCTGGTAGACACTGGTTGAATGTTTCTTATCTCATGGAAAAATTCGATCTCAAACTCACCAATGGCATATTGATTGCATAGGGTCGAATGAGAAGCGAAGCCTGGTTCATATGTTATGAAAATTTTGTAGCCAAGATGGGTGCAATCTTCAAATATTATCTGTTACCTTCTGCAAGCATTCAAAATGATGGCTACAATTATAGAACAGAGCAGGCAATACATCGTGCTCGATTATGGAATAGTGCTTCACTTTGTAATCACACAAACAAGAGCGTTGGAACCTTTGAGCTCTTCAACAATAATCTTATAAAATACAACAAAAAGTGGTTGCCTTTCCATTGTAGTTATTGCAGCTTCTGGAGATCTTTCCAAAACAAAACATTTCCAGCACTATTCAACCTGTATCGTCAGGTATGTTCTATTTATAAAAAAAAATTCATATAATCTCTTATCTATGTTTAGAAGGTAACAAGTATGCTTAGAAACTGCAGCATATCCATGGGGATCTTCAGAACTTTTATGCATTCATTCAGTCCAATGCCGACTTTTAAAAGAAAGTTAAGCTAGAATGTTAGGAACCTATGTCAACCCTTCTCTTTACTATGTTAGTATATTGTTGTTGGACGCATATGCTTTGTAAGTCGTCCTGTAGTATTTGTTGATCCGTAGTTTATATTAGCCCATAATATTGACCCATAGTATTGGACGCATATGCTTTGTAAGTCGTCCCGTAGTATTATATGTCCCATGGTTTTGACTCATAGTATTGGGCATAGACTTAGTATATAAGTGTCTGTTGAGGTCATTGAAGGCATCGTGAAGTTAATTGTATTGAGCTTGCTCAAAGGAGGTTGCCCCCGAAGTGGCCCGTGATCAATATAAAAGCGATTCTGAGTTCTATTATTTCTGGTATCTTGTGTATTTGCATTAATTAATTATTGCAGGTTCATCACATCTGGTATCAGAGCACTTTCTTGGGCTCGTTGGGTGGAATTTCTGCCCAAAAAAAATTTTCGCATATGTTGCAGCTTCGGATTTGGCAATAATCCCTATCCGCTTAACTGTGGGAAGTACTTGGGCATAAGCCCTAAAAATCATTGTGAGGAGTACCACAGGAACCCCAAAGTAGCTGGCCCATTGAGAGGACCTGCCAGCGAAAAGGGCAACGACCCCTACCTGATTGACTAGTTCCCACCCGTGAGGTAAACCAAGAGTTGTCGTTTGTGGCAAAGCGGTTATCAGTTTTACCTAAGCCGTGGAGTGAGGGGTACTGCCCCAATACGCAAGCCGTCAGACAGCATTGGTGGCCGAGTGAAACACCTGAACTGTTAGGAAGTCGTACATACCTGGGGTCCATATCTATTTTCAGTTGAACTGTTGTCGATCACTTCCACTCCAGATCCAGCTGTTTCAAATCTATTCTGAAAGTCGTTCCAGATCCAGTTGCCATTTCAGATCCAGCCGTTTTCGATCCCTTCCGCGCCGTTGTGCCGCTATTGCCAATCTATTTCTAGAAAGAAAAAAAAAAAAAAATTCTCCATATCTCCCTTGTTTTCACTCTGTTTCCCTTGAAATTTCATCCCATTCTACATCTTTCATTCCTGAAGACCCTATCCCCAATTCCCCTTCCCAAAGCCCGAAATCCCACATTTGTCTATTTTTAGGGTTTGCCATAACTTCCTCAGATTTCACCCAATCACCTTCAAATTTTACCACAGAGTTCCTTTCTGAATTCTGCTTGTTTGTCCCTCTTTGCCAAATTTTCTCATTCTATCACCCCGCTTTTGAAATCTCCCTTTTTGCTTTCTTGTCCTTTTGACAGTGTCCAAAATCTAGTCAAACCCCAATTACCCATCAGATTGTTTCCCTAATCCAAATTTCCCTTTACTAAATCAGCTTCTGTTTGTGTTTTTCTACCCATTCCACCAAAAAAAAAAAAAAAAACCTGGTTATGGTTGTCACCCATGCAGGAGCACACACCATGGAGGAAGCACTTGCATCCATCCAAACCAAACTCCAAGATCTGGATGAAAAATTTCTCAGCCTCCATCTTCAGCATTCAGCCATGAACAATAACCGACAGCCAGAATCTTTTGCAGCCACCGGGTTCTCTTCTTCCAGCAATTTTCGTGGGCCGAAGCTTGATTTTCCTCACTTCAATGGTACTGATCCGACTGGATGGATATATCCAGCAGAACAATATTTCAGTCTGCATAATACTTCTGATGCCCAGAAAGTTCCACTTGCATCCTTTCATTTGGAACAGGAAGCCCTTCAATGGTACCGTTGGTACATCAAAGCTCATCCCGAGCCAAAATGGACAGATTTTTTCCAACTCATTTTGCCACGATTTGGTCCTAGTGCTTTTGATGATTTCACAGGAGCACTCACTAAACTTCACCAAATTGGCACCGTGCGAGAGTATCAGACAGAATTTGAGAAATTGGCCAATCACACAGAAGGATTGTCTGATGAATTCTACAGGAGTTGTTTTATCAGTGGTCTCAAGGATGAAATCCGCTCAGAGGTCAAAATGTTTTGTCCCAACACAATGATGGAAGTCCTAGGGTTGGCTAAGCTGGCTGAGGACAAGATCGCAGCTCAACAACGCTCCAAACCCATCTTTGTTCCCTTCAGAAATATGGGTTCCCAACGACCTCCCATCACGCCTGCTCCTCAACCAACTCCTATCAAGCATTTGTCTGAAATAGAAATGCAGGCACGTTGAGAAAAAGGGCTTTGCTATAATTGTGATGAGAAATTCACTCAGGGACATAGATGTGTTCAACAAAAGCTCTATCTCTTGGATGTGGATTCTTCGCCTGCCTTAGAACTTGGTGAAGAAGCTATAGATACAGTAAATGATCAGGTCGACATTCAACACCCACCTGTTGACACCCCATCTCAGGACGACCCACCCAAGATCTATCTCCATGCTGTAACCAGCGTCACCACCCCACAAACAATGCGGGTCAGGGGATACTTCAAGAAGCTCCCTCTTACCATACTCATTGATTCTGGTAGCACTCATAACTTCATTGACCCTCGGATTCCCAAACAGGCTGATTGTTTTGTCCATCCTTGCTCCAACTTTGAAGTCATGGTTGCCAATGGGGGCACCTTACCTCGCAAGGGGAAGTGTCACAATGTGTGTATCTCTATGGAAGATTATAACCTACGCTCTAACATGTTTGCCTTGTTCTTAGGCGGATGTGATGTGGTTTTGGGCATTCAATGGTTACGCACACTTGGCCCCATCTTAAGGGATTTTGATAAACTTTGGATGCAATTTAAAGTCAATTGGGCACAACACAAATTTATGGGCTTACAACCAGGGTCTCTCTGCATCATCAATTCACATCGCCTGGAAAAAATCCTTAAAAAGAATTCACATGGTTTCATCGCTCAGCTCAATTCCATTCAGATGCACCCATCAACAGTCTCTACTACTTCCTTGGATAGATATGCAGGTATCTTTGCTGAACCAATGCGCTTGTTGCCTTCAAGAGACCTTTCCGGTAAGAATTTAATCACATCTACCTCTCAGCAGGAAATGATGGCTATTTTGCATGCAGTACAGAAGTGGCAGCCATACCTATTAGGGAATTCTTTCTGCATCAAGACTGATCTCCAGAGTCTGAAAAATTTTCTGGAACAATGGGTCTCCTCCCCAACACACCTGAAATGGGTTATCCAACTCATGGGTTATCCCTATGTGATCACTTACAAGAAGGGTAAGGACAATATGGTGGAAGATGCTCCTTCTCTCACAATTGATGACCCAGTTTCTCTTACAGCTCTTTCTCTGCTTGTTCCAAATTGGTTGCAATATGTTCAACAGGGCTATCTCTTCTATGAACTCCATGCTTCTTCATCAACAGGGCACTCTGGGTTCTGCAAAATGTATGACCGGGAACAATGTAACTTCTTTTGGCAGGGACTAAAAATGACAATTCAACAGATGGTGCCTGACGATGATACTTTCCAAGTCAACAAGGGTGAAACGACACTCCTTTCGGGATTGCTCAAACCCTTGCCCATCCCTACACAGCTTTGGCCAACTATTTCTATGGATTTCCTAGCAGCGCTCTGGTGGTACAATACCACATCTCAAAGGACACCATATGAAGCAGTCTATGGAAAAACACCACCAGTTCTTCTTCCATACACCCTTAGCAGCTCCCCAGTTCAGGAAATTGACTCGGTTCTTCGAAACCGCAATTAGATTCTTCTCATTCTGCAGGACAATCTTCACATGGCCAGAATTTGCCTGAAACAACAAGCTGATCAACACCGTTCTGAGTGCATTTTCCACACAGTTGACAGGGTTCTTCTTCATCTACAGCCTTCCAAGCAATCCTCCTTAACACTCCAAAGGCATCAGTGGCCGAAATGCAACCCGAGGATGCTACTGGGGAACCACTCCTTCATATTTTGCAGCAATTTCTCCAACCAAAGCTTTGAGGAAAAAGATTTTTCTAAGGGAGAGGGGATGTTAGGAACCTATGTCAACCCTTCTCTTTACTATGTTAGTATATTGTTGTTGGACGCATATGCTTTGTAAGTCGTCCCGTAGTATTTGTTGATCCGTAGTTTATATTAGCCAATAGTATTGACCCATAGTATTGGACGCATATGCTTTGTAAGTCGTCCCGTAGTATTATATGTCCCATGGGTTTGACTCATAGTATTGGGCATAGACTTAGTATATAAGTGTGTGTTGAGGTCATTGAAGGCACCGTGAAGTTAATTGTATTGAGCTTGCTCAAAGGAGGGTGCCCCCTCGAAGTGGCCCGTGATCAATATAAAAGTGATTCTGAGTTCTATTATTTTTGATATCTTGTGTATTTGCATTAATTAATTATTGCAGGTTCATCACATAGAACCAGTCCCTAGCTCGCAGCTTTACCTTTATGTTTTTTCAATCTATAGTGTTCTGGCATGAACCTGAAATATTAGCTAGGGTAAAGTCACACAAAATAATCCCTGCTATAATTGTGTGTTCTTTCAATGAGGCTACTTTATTGTCAAGTGTTTTTGTTCCAGTACTGGGATTTGGGGCATAGGATTGCAACCTCGAGGAATTGTTATTTTATGTTGAAGTTTCAAATAAAACTTAATACACTATAATTGATTTGTTCGAGGAAAGTAAAAGATCTTCATTTGAGAACATGCTAGATAACTCTTCAAAACTGAGCAATAGGCCTTTGATACATGAAAGTGACCTTATACAAATATTGAAATGTGATACTATAAAGAAGAGTAAGCATATTTATCCGAGTTGGAATTGGAACAAATGTGGTGACAAATTTTTGGGGTTTTATAGAAATTGTGCATTTTTCTGTTTTTTATATAGAAAAATGGGTGATTTTGACTCGATCAAATGTAGTCAAACTTGTAATTAATTGCAACTTAAACTTTGAATTGTGATTAATCATAAGTTAGACTTGGTCAACCAAGTCAAACTTGGTCAGCCCAACTTGGAAAAAATCATTTACCACCCGATCATACTTAAATTCATGAATTTGGAAAAAATCATTTACCATTTGACCATAGTCAAACTCATGAATTGGAGAGTTTGACTCATGAGTCTTGTTACACTACTATTAAAGGGCTTGGATTAGAAAATTATTCCAAAATCATGACTTCTAATTAGTAATATATTAATAAGATGTCTTGGTTAGGTGTACAACATGCTTTGTCCCTAAAGCCAAAAACTCATACAGTAGAGATTGGTATTGAAAAACTGTTAAAATAATTGAAAAGATGCATTTCTATCCCAATATAAGTGAAGTTGCTTAGAATGTTTTACCTCCTTCGAAACATCATTCCTATTAAGAACCTAAATTTTAAATTATCATAAGAGAACCAAATTCTTAAATTATATTATGCTTAGTGATTCTGGATTGGCATCTCATTTATTTTCTTTGTTCTTGACAAGTAGCTTCCTATCATCGATGTGCAGCAAGCATGCCCTTCCCCAGTATGAAATATTTCAATGTTGTGTGCCCTTCCCCAGTTTGGGAATATTTCAATGCTCTGTAGCCGAATCAGAACACTCAAGGAAGATCCCCTTGGCTAGAAGTTGTGAATGGGGTGTATAGTCCTCCATGTCTCCTAGGACTTGTGCCTAATCCATCCAAAAGATTTATCTTGGGAGATTTGAAACTTGATTGGGTTATCCAACATCCTTGCATTACCATCTAACCAAGCCCAATTGACATCTCATTTCATTGTGTTGTATATATATATATATATATATTTAAATATGACTAGTGACCAGAATTGACAGAGCCTAACCAATTACACTAATCGGAGTAGTGTAAAACTGAGACCACTCATTGTTTCCTCAATTTCAGACCATCCATATTCAAGGGCTCTATCAACTGTGGTAAAAAATGAAGAATGTGGATTTCTTTGCATATTTATGCAATATCCATCACCATTCGTATTAAGGAAAGTTAAGATGTATTCAAATGTTTCTTTGAACATGACTGCACAATAAAAAACGTTATGAATAAATCATGTTCATTCAATGTTTTATTGCACCTTGGTTTCATGCTACTAGATTTAATTGTTAAGTTTAAACCAAATAAACTAGCAAGATCACTGAAAGAAACATAATCACAAGATAGACACAGAATTTACCCTGGGAAACCCTCATGGGGTAGAAAACCCAGCAAAGCTTTCCTCAATAAGATGATCAACCAAAATACAAGATGTGCTCCAAGACTTGTCCTTCTTCTCTACCTCACATGCATACCTCCCAGACACAAGTGCGCTACTTTCTGAGTTGTGGAAGTGTATCAAATGAGGAGCTCTCCTCCTCTATTTATACTAGTTCCCGACTGACCAAAAATACCTAATGGGGCCGACCTCTCCTGGAGAAGTCTAATAACCCCTAAAATAAAAACCCAGGGCCGACCCCCACATGGTGGGTCTAATAACCCTAGTTACCACAAACCATCATAGGAATAAACATCTCCGGATACATGATAGAGTCACCTCGGAGGGATGAAACATCTTCGGAATAATAATATACAAATATAATATTCTTAGAAGTTACAATATTCAACACTCCCCCTTAATGAGAAGGATATTATAATAACACGTGCAGGAGCAAGGAGTCATCGACTACATCACACATGATACATCTGTATATCATCGGAAGCTTTCTTTAATACATCATCATCAGTAACTTAACCAGTTACTGGAACATCAACATCATCGTTGTTATACGATCATCAGCATCGTCATCACACGATCATCAGCATCGTCATCACACGATCATCAACATCGACATCACACAATCATCACAGCATCGTCATCACACGATCATCAGCATCGTCATCACACGATCATCAACATACCCTGTAAAACATGATCCATTTAAGACACCATAACATGTCTAAGGACGATACAATCCACTTGTCAACTTAGAGAAAATCTAAGAACCACTTTCTCGGAGACGTATGTCTATGGATCAATTCAGGGACCAAAGTCCGGGGATGATACAATCCCCTCTCATCCACTAGGGACCACTTCTAGGAGACCATACGTCTACGGATCAATTCAGGGACCGAAGTCCGAGGATGATACAATCCCCTCTCATCCACTAAGGACCACTTCTCGGAAACCATACGTCTACGGATCAATTCAAGGACCGAAGTTTGGGGATGATACAATCCCCTCTCATCCACTAGGGACCACTTCTCGGAGACCATACATCTATGGATCAATTCAGGGACCGAAGTCCAGGGATGATACAATCCCCTCTCATCCACTAGGGACCACTTCTCGGAGACCATACGTCTACGGATCAATTCAGGGACCGAAGTCCGGGGATGATACAATCCCCTCTCATCCACTAGGGACCACTTCTCGGAGACCATACATCTACGGATCAATTCAGGGACCGAAGTGCGGGGATGATACAATCCCCTCTCATCCACTAGGGACCACTTCTCGGAGATCATACGTCTATGGATCAATTCAGGGACCGAAGTCCGGGGATGATACAATCCCCTCTCATCCACTAAGGACCACTTCTCGGAGACCATACGTCTACGGATCAATTCAGGGGCTGAAGTCAAGGGATGATACAATCCCCTCTCATCCACTAGGGACCACTTCTCGAAGACCATACGTCTACGGATCAATTCGAGGACCGAAGTCCAGGGATGATACAATCCCCACCTGTATCCTTATCAATACAGATATAAAACATGTATCCTCATCAATACATCAATAAAACATGTATCCTCATCAATACATCAATAAAACATGTATCCTCATCAATACATCTATCATCAAAAGCATGTATCCTCACCAATACATATATCATCAAAAATTAAAAGCAAGTAAAAATAAGTATTCTAAGAGTCCTAAATCTAAATAACCCAAATATCCAAGTGTAGTAAACAAGTATCCACATCGACCTTGCTGTCGATGAGGAAATCTCATCATCAGTGACTACACTACTCCCCCTTTCGAGGAGGGTCCTTTTGAACCACACCAAGCTTGTCTCGCAAGTATTCAAATTTCACCCGAGACAGAGGTTTGGTCAATATATCAGCAATTTGTTCTTCAGTGCTCACATATTCGAGCTTAATAGCTCTTCTTAGCACCATATCTCGTATGTAGAAATATCGGATCTCTATGTGTTTTGACTTATCATGGAACACTAGATTTTCAGTCATCTTGATATAACTTTGATTGTCACACATGATCACAGTGGGAGCCAATTCTAAGTCAAACACTCTAGATAATAGTTTTCGAAGCCATACTGCTTCACAACTGGCAGAGCAGGCAGCTATATATTCTGCTTCCGCAGTACTAAGAGCCACACTGGATTGTTTCTTGCTGAACCAAGAGATCATGGCAAATCCAAGTCCATAACAGCCACCTGATGTACTCTTTCTGTCTGAAACACTTCCTTCCCAATCGGAGTCTGAGTAACCATGTAATCTGAGTTCATGATTTCCAAGGTAGTAAAGACCAAAATCTAATGTACCTTTTAGATACCTCATTACATGCTTTGCAGCTATTAGGTGAACCTTCCTTGGTTCTACTAGATACTGACTCAATGTATTTACAGCAAAGCATATATCTGGTCTGGTATTTGTTAAATACATCAATGACCCAATGATTTGTCTATATAGAGTTATATCCACTAATTCAGATGAGTCATCAACTAATAGCTTCAAGTTGGAGTCCATGGGAGTGGCCATGGCCTTACACTCCAACATATCAAATCTCTTCAAAATCTCCACAGCATACTTACCTTGATTTAGAAATATTCCTTTTGGTTCTTGCCATACTTCTAGACCTAAGAAGTAGTGCATTAATCCGAGATCCTTCATCTCAAATTCTGAAGAAAGCTTCTTCTTGCATTCGATAATTTGATTCTCATTTCCTGTTAGAAATAGATCATCTACATACAATAGTAATATAACGGGTTCATCATCCATAACTTTGAGATAAATATTTGGATCAGCTTTACTCTTGGTAAAGCCCATGCTTATTAAGAAACTTTCAATCCTTCTGCACCAAGCTCTGGGAGCTTGCTTCAATCCATACAAAGCCTTTTTCAGCTTGCATACATGTGTTCTTCTATCTTTAACCTCAAATCCTTGAGGTTGTTCTATGTACACTTCTTCTTCAATGACACCATTCAGGAAGGCTGTTTTAACATCCATCTGGTGTAATTTCCACTTCATCATAGATGCAATTGCCATGATAGTTCTAATTGATGTGTACCTAGCCACTGGTGCAAATGTTTCTTCATAGTCTATTCCCTCCTTTTGAGAGAATCCTCTGGCTACAAATCTTTCCTTATATTTTTCAATGCTACCATCTGCAGCATGTTTTATCTTGAATATCCATTTGGAAGAAACCACACTTTTATCCTTTGGTTTGGGAACTATATCCCAAACATCATTCTTCATTATTGATTGGTACTCTTCTGTCATAGCTTCTACCCACTCTTTCTTCTGAGCTGCCTCCTCATAGCTGGTGGGTTGATGATCCACAAGATCACACATTAAGGCCACATAGTTGGATACTAACTTGGGTTTCTTCCTTTCTCTAGTGGAACCTTCAGGAGCTCCATATTTTTCAGCTCCTTGAATAATGTCTCTAGACCATGCTGGTCTTCTTTTTCTAGATAGATTTGTGATGGAGGGTTCTTGAGGTTCTAACATGTCATGGTCTTCTGGTGTATCATCTTCAGGGATGGGAACAGCTTCTGTGACTCTAGGAGGTGTATCTTCTTCATAGATTTCTTCAAGCTGACACTTTCTAGATTTCTTGATAGCTGCGTCTTCATCAAATGTTACATCTCTACTTATCTCCATATGATGAAAACCAGGTATGTAAATTCTGAAAGCTTTAGATGTTTCACAATATCCAACAAATATTCATTTCTTACCAGAGGGGTCCAACTTGGTTCTCTTTTCTTTTGGAATGTGAATATACACAGGACATCCAAATATTTTGAGATGACTTACCTCAGGCTTCTTTCCTGTGAACACTTCTTCTGGAGTCTTAAATTCAAGAGCACTATGAGAAAGTCTATTTTGTACATAGACAGTTGTCCTGGATGCTTCAGCCCATAGATACATGGGAAGATCTTGATCATGTATCATAGTCTTTACAGCTTCCATGATAGTTCTATTATTTCTCTCAGCAACCCCATTTTGTTGGGGATTGTAGGGAGTGGTTAGTTCCCTCTTGATTCCAGCTTCTCTACAAAAGTCTTCAAATTCCTTTGAAGTATATTCTCCGCCATTATCTGTTCTGAGAATCTTGATTTTCTTTTCTGAGAGATTTTCTATTAAGGCCTTGAACTCCTTGAATTTTCCAAAGACTTCATTCTTACCATTTAGAAAGAATATCCAAGTTTTCCTTGAATAGTCTTTAATGAATGTGACATAGTATTCATATCCACTCAAAGATGTGGAGGGAATTAGTCCACATACATCAGAGTGTATTAATTCCAAGGTACTTTTAGTCTTTGCTTCACTCCTAGGAAAGGGGTTCTTGATATTCCTCCCTTTTGCACATCCTTTGCATGTGCCATCATGATCAATCTTTAAGTCTGGAAAACCTATGACTACCTTGCTTACATAAGGTAGTGCCTTGTAGTTAATGTGAGGAAGTCTCCTATGCCATAGCTCATTTGGGCTAATGGTTTCATGTACAAGAGTAGCTTCTGGATGGCCCTTAAGCTTGTACAAACCTCCTTCTTCTTCACCAATGATAATTGCATCCTTGATAGATTTTCCTTTGGGCCACATTAATACTTGTCCATCAATAAATGCAACCCTATAGCCTTTCTTATCCAATGCTGAGATGGATAACAAGTTCTTCTTCAATCCTGGTACATACAATATTTCTTTCATTTTCATGGGGGTTCCAGAATCAAGCTTGTGCTTGCTTCACCAATTCCCTTGATGGGATATTGAAAGTCATCTCCTAGAGATACCTTTTGTGGAGAGGTATTTTCTTCAAGTCTTGAGAGAGTCTTTTTCTGACTTGTCATGTGCTTTGAAGCACCACTGTCAATAAGCCATGTATCTTCTCCAGGAGTTATAGATCTAGAGAGTGCGGAGAATAGAACATATTCTTCTGCATCTTCTTCTTCATTTCTCCTAGATCTTCTCTTGAAGAGAGTCCTTTCTTCTTCTTCTTCTTCTCTTCTAGGTCTTTTATTGTGAGGCCTTTCTTCCTCTTCCACTTCTTCTTCACAATCATCCTCTGCAAGATGTGCTTGATTTCTTTTGTAATGAAAGCCCTTTTTCTTCTTTAGGGGACAATATCTAGCAATGTGTCCTAAGCAAAACATTGGAATAGGGACTAATCTCTTCTTTGATTATATCCTCTTTTCTTTTGAAATCTAAGTGGAGAATGAGACTCCTTGAGACTATCCCTTTTGGAGTAGGATTGATTCCTTCTTCTCTTGGTGTGGGTGGCCAAGGCTTGGTCATCTTCTTTGAGCAAGGCTTCTCTATTTGCAACCCTAGCCTCTTCTTGTGCACAATCCTCCCAAACTACATCAAACTTCATACTTTCTTTTCTGGCACACATAGTTTGTATGAATGACTCCCAAGGTCTAGTGAGACCATTTAGAGCTGTCATCACAAGTTCATCTTCATCAAGAGTATCACCAATGGCATCTAGTTTCTCCTTGATTTGGGAGACCCTTGAGAAGTAGTCTTGAATGGATTCTCCTTTGTGCATCTTGGTACTCTTTAACTGAGTTCTTAGGTTCATCTTCCTATTGATGTTCTTTCCTTCATACATTCTTCCTAGGGCATCATACATTTCCTTTGGAGTCTTCTTGGAAGCCACTTAGGGAATCAAGTGATCTTTAATAGAATCAGCTATGATTCTCTTTGCCCTAATCAAATAATTCCTATGCTTCTCTTTGGCTTCATCTCCTTCAGGTTCTGCAACTTCATCCTTGATATAATGAGCAAGATCATTTTCTTCAAGAATGACACCAATTCTGTATTTCCATGCCCGAAAATTTTCTATACCTTCTAGCTTGTCTTCAAGCTTAGTGTTTGGAGCCATCTTCTCTTGAGGGAGTCCAAGAGATAAGAGATAGAGTAGTACTTACCCGAAAACTTTAACTTTTCACTTTTTCGGATCTGCAACAGAATTTCTGGTTTTATCTCACTTTTGGTAAAACTAGGGTTTGACTTTCCCAGAGTTCTACCGAACCAAAAACCTCGATCCAAGGCTCAAAAGATAGATCTTTAGAAGGGCTATTCAGCCATGCAACCAAAATCCAAAAATACTAACTTTTGCAGAAACCCTAATTTTGAGAGAGAGAGAAATATAATTTCACCTTGTGAAAGATGTTCTATTCAGGCTAGCTCTGATACCATGTTAATTTTAAACCAAATAAACTAGCAAGATCACTGAAAGAAACATAATCACAAGATAGACACAGAATTTACCCTGGGAAACCCTCATGGGGTAGAAAACCCAGCAAAGCTTTCCTCAATAAGATGATCAACCAAAATACAAGATGTGCTCCAAGACTTGTAGTTCATCTCTACCTCACATGCAGACCTCCCAAACACAAGTGCGCTACTTTCTGAGTTGTGGAAGTGTATCAAATGAGGATCACTCCTCCTCTATTTATACTAGTTCCCGACTGACCCAAAATCCCTAATGGGGCCGACCTCTCCTGGAGAAGTCTAATAACCCCTAAAATATAAACCCAGGGCCAACCCCCACATGGTGGGTCTAATAACCCTAGTTACCACAAACCATCGAAGGAATAAACATCTCCGGATACATGATAGAGTCACCTCGGAGGGATGAAACATCTTCGGAATAATAATATACAAATATAATATTCTTAGAAGTTACAATATTCAACATTAATATGGGAATATGATCTTTCTCCCTTTTTTTTCTTGATCATATTGTCTTTAATGATGGGTTGTATAGTTTTTCCCTAAGAAACATATTATTGTCTCTGTATATCAATCTGAATTCATCCACTCAAAGAAGGTTTTTTTTTTTAGGGTGTTTAAATGGACACTATGTTGCGACTCAAATTATTGCACTTATCTTTGACGGGTACTATTATGACCATCTCACGACATAGAGTAAAATCATCACCTGGGCCTAATAGTTGGGATTTGAATGACATATTTGCAATAGGGGTTGCTATTGTCACTTTCCTTGCCCTAATCACTATCGTATTTTACTTGACTATAACTAGTGCAATATTCTTTGAGGTGTTATTGTTTTCCTATTTCATCTACAATTTGATTTTTAAAATTATTAAAATTTCTTGTATTATGGAGATAATCTGAGGAGCCATTCTTTAAACAGCTTTTTATTCTTTTATTTTTAAAGATGCTTCTTATATGTATAAAAATGAGTTATATAACCAATTGAAAATATAAGAAGAAAGGAAAGATGTATACAATGAACTTCATATCCTCTTCCTGAGAACAATTAAAACAAATATAAAATCCAAATAACTATTTTGATCTAACATTTTGACATCTTTAATTAGAAAAGCTCACAATTTATGTTTGTTAAACATATTTTCACGTGAGATCAATCAATAACAATGCCGAAGAGGTCACTACTGCAATTTGCTTGCAAGGGAGCATAGTTAGACAAGCCCTGATTTTTATCAGACGTTCTCAAAGCTCGTCATTTATGGAAAGGCCCGGGATTCTCATAATGTGTGCTTTTGTGGTAGTTACGTTGGTAAGTTGCTTTTAAATCTTTTCTACATTTTGAACATACAATCATTTGGAAAAATCATTTACATTTTTTATTTTCAATTATTGTTATTGACCAATTAAACGTTACCTCATTTGCTTATAAGACCAATCCAAGATGCCAGTTTGTTAAAGATATTGGATGCAATGAGCTTGTACATGCTATTTCTACAAAATTATAAAAATATTTGAATCTGTAAAAAGCCTGATGGATTGGCACTTTACAAAGAAGCTTTAAATTAAGGATTGAACAAAACCATCTAGATTGAAAAGATTATTCTTCCCATCATACTTTTTGTAAGTGTTGTATCTGTATGTATTTTGGTCCAATTTTCATGTTTGAAAAATTCATTCATTATTTAACATAAACGGAGACAGTTTGCAAATTGATAAAGTAAGCATAAGTCAATTACGAGCATCTAAAAGTCCAAGGGATTCTGTAAAAAATTAAACTTTGTTTTGACAGTTTGCAAATTGATAAAGTAAGCATAAATTAATTACGAGCATTTACAAGTCCAAGCGATTCTGTATAAAAAATTAAACTTTATGTGTTGATGTGGAAGTGAGATTCAAAAGAGTGGATATTATTTTGTCAGTGGTATGTTTAGCCATTGCACTTAAAATTGTAAATATTTTTGGAATTGGAATATTTCTGAGGATAAATATTTTTTGAGAATATTTGTTTTTGTTTTTTATATTATTCTACGTAACCAAAATTTGTTGTGTTGAAAAGTTGGATGAAACTACATATTTGATGATAATTTTATTGTGAGGGTATGGCACATATGACTAGTGACGAATAACAAATTAACTCTAAATTATTATTTTTTATTAAAATTCAAATTGGAAAATAAAATATTATTTTAATTGAAAATAATAAAATTATGAAAGATATTTAATTTAAATTTGTTATTTGTTTGTTAAGTTAATTGATTTTAGAATATCAAAATAAAATATTATTTTAATTGAAAATAATAAAATTATAAGAGATATTTAATGTTAGGTTTTTTCATTTGTTTGTTAAGTTAGTTGATTTTAGAAGATCAAATGAAGAACACATAAAAAGGTAGTTCTTTTTTCTTTTTCTTATTTATAATGAAAGGTTTTATAGTTTCTAAGGTATGGGAAAAAAACACAACAAAATATAAAGGATAAATCTATATTTTTTATAGATTAGCTATGGTTATGCTTACTTACCATTTTCCATTTATTTTATTGATCTTATCGGCGTTCCTTTGCACCTCTTGGTGCAATTGCTAGCCATCGTAGTGATAGCCATCGTATACAATTGGAGCAATTACTTTTCAGTTTTCCCATCTATTACAAAATGAAATTTGGATTTAATCTCTACACTATACAGGATATGCTAAAAAGTTATTAGGAATTTTGATGGGCGATTTTTATGTATAAACTTTAAAATCATTGATTTATTGTTTTAACCTTTGTATTTTTTTACGTGTTAAATTTTAAGCTACCTGTTAAATACATTTTGAAAGATAAAGTATGTTCCTCGGAATGTCAAGTTCCAAGCAATTTTAAAACATCAATTCATTGTTCACTGTATGTTGTTAATTGTTGTGGAAGCACATCATTATTATAAAGTTTTTATTGATAATGGTAGTTAGTATTTATAATGCCTTATATTTGGACATTCAATAATTAAAACTTTAATATGAATTAGCTTAATATTTTTATTTGCTTATTATCTATTCGACTCGGTAAGATTGATTAAGACTATTATTATGTGAACATATGGACTCCCTATGTGTGGATAGTAAATGGAATTTATCATTTCATTTTATTAATGATGATGAATATGTTATTTCATTTGAACATGCAAAGTGAATGTGGAATATTGATATGTGGATCATGCCAATTTAGTTTGTACTTTGGATAAGGAACAAGTACAGTATATGTTGTAAAGGAACTTACATGATTATTTAAATGTCATTTCAGTGATATAGATTATCACCTGAAAGAGTTGGATATGTTTATACATGAAATCTATGTTAGTGGTGAACTAACCCACATGTTGATTAGCTATGAGATAGTTAGATTCCTAAAGTAACAAGGGGCACAAGATGTTTGGGACATCAAGAGGATAATGAAGTGATATCAGTGTTATTATGATTTAATTGTGAATTCCAATATTGCTATGACTTGCTAGTAAGTGTGAATTTTGATAGGAATCACAACTTGCCCAAAATGGTTGTTCGATGACGAGACTCTAGAAATAGTGATTACACAATGCGATTGATGATGGATGTTAACCTTGGCGATATCATAGGGGGTGGAGGCATTTCCCATTGTTTATCCTCTGAAACCCGAAGTCGTGAGAGGATTGTGCTAGGCACAATCCCGAGATGTGTGATGACGACTATCAATTGCCTGTTGGAAAATCTTGGTCGATGTAGTTGGCACTTCCACGTATGGGTTCTATCTGTGGTTAGGTTGGTATAGTTAACGCCGCAACATATTGCAGCAGAGGACGAGATGGAGAGGTCAGGTGATAACAGTTGTGGTGACTAGTTACTCGAGTATGTATGAGATGGATGAGATCGCGATGAGATTTGGATGGTGTTATTCCTTATGATTATATGCTCGATCTGCTTGATTATGTTTATCTAGTTAAGTTTTAATGCTATTGTATAAAGATTGATGAGTGATGAATGGTTGTAATGAGTGATGAATGAAACGATAAATTCCATTTAATATCCACACATAGGGAGTCCATTAATAAAATAAAACAATAAATTATTGGTACTAAATAATCAACATTTATTGCCCCTAACGCAATAATAAGTGTGAGGATAATTTAAATAAATGGGTAGATAGATATGTATAGGTTTGGATAAGATTGTCTTGAGTGCATTTAAGGGTAGCATGACAAGGGATACTTTTAACCCAAATTTTAGTATTATTTTAATTTAATTCAACAATTATTATTTTGAGTAATTCCAAATGTTATTTTGAGTAATTCCAAATGTTATTTGTTTTAATAATTGTATATTGATTTTGACCAAATCTTGGATGAGGGTGTGAGGAGGATTTTGATAAATATGGGACTTAAGATAGGAAGAGGGGAGGTTCTTTTCTTGGAGGATATTTTTGGAGCTTGAGGGTTTTGATAATTTTTGGAAGAGTTTGAATAAATTTAGAAGAATTACTATCGATTTTGGTGTATCAATATTATCCTATGTGGATCACTATTCTTGGAGTCACGGAAGGGTCTAGGAACTGGAAGGTTTCCTAGAGTTAGTATGTCGGCGAGGCTCGTAGTTGGAAGGGTGGTGTAATTTTGTTTTGGGAATTGGACGAGGAAGAAGATCGAGGCTCTTATCCGTTGGGTTTCTTCACCATCCTTAGACAAAATCGAATTATGTATCGAGGTATTCTTATTATGAATTTAAATAGTTTATATAATGTTGTAGTTTATGCTAGTCAATATTTTCTAATTGAATGGTTAACAATTAAGAAATAATGTAGATTTGCTTATTATTAGTCCTCTTTACAATTTCTATATCATTAAATGGTAATTACAAAAATTATTGTGAACACGACAATGATATACTTCATGGAACAATCACAGCATAATGAACCTTGATGATGTGAACCTTGATGATGGGAACTATAGTATTGCACTTCCATTTATATAGCATCACTACAATGGGTTAAATGTTTTGAAAGTAATGGCAATCTCTTCGAGCTCATATGTTTATGCATGTACTTGAGTGAGTTCCATGGCTTGCTTGATAAGAATAACAGCAATGTGATTTTTTATTTTCTAACAATAAAGATTTGAGCAGAAAGTGAAACATATTTTTGAAGCACGGAGTTCTATATTGTAGTAATGGCAGTAACATAATTTAAGATTTTTACAGTAATGGTGGTTACACTAGGGCTCAGCTTTTGCAATTCCCAACTATACCATCAACTCGCACATGTTGTTCACCCTCTCCTAAATGTAAAATATGGCATGTTTAAATTGGCATATCCATATTCAACTATATCGACAAGATAATAAACATACAATATGGTAATGATATGACACGCGTATAGGTGGAGAATAGAAATGGTTTTCCAGCCAGTGGTTTAGGAGGACAACCAAGTTTTGGGAAAAATCTCTCTCCAAAGAAATTCATTCGGCATGATGAAAGAAAAAATGTTTACGGTAATAATAAATAATGCCTAAATATAATCATTAAACATATGAGTGAAATCATCACTAATTATACTATTATAATATACCATGATTTGGGATAGTCATCTTTGTAAATAGTTGTTAATACATAACTATAAAAACTAAATAAAATTGTGATAATTAAAAATACATGCATAGTTTGCTAATTATAGAGAACCATAATAGAATCATTCATCCACAACATAAATATTGAAACAAAACATGTAAATATCACTCTATGTTGTCATCACTCTGAAAATATTCCACCCTTGGCATGTGTTGTAGGCTCATATTTTTTGGTTTAAATTTCCACAATAGTAAGGCCTTCGACTTCAGATACTTCGTTTAGTCTTGGCCTCATAAAGCTTTGTCCATTTCATTATATTTGTAAGGAAGCAATGGAAGTGATGGGTTGATGCATCGAGTTTCAATTTTGCACCTTTGGTAGCTTACTCTTGTGGATGGACTTCCTATATTTTCTTTCTAGTCTACCAAAGTTCCACATGGTATGCCTTACCCTTAGAATTTAAAAACTGCCAAGCAAGTTGAGATGATTATGAGGAAAATGGAGTTATTTCTAGATAGTGGTGATATTGAATGGTATTCCCCATATAGGCTTGACCATAGATCTTGAATGGGATTCCTCATATAGGATTGACCATAATGGAATTAGATTATCTTGCTAAAACTATTTCTAGAGCCTTAAAATCTAGACAGAAATACAAAACATATGTTGTTTCTATAGGAGGAAATGGTGATGTCATAATTTCTCTAGTCATGTCTTTGGTTGGAATTTACATATTTGTTTGTAAAACTATTGGATAATTTCATTTACATGAAAAGAGCATAATGGATGTTTCCTCTAATTTGAGAGAGCTTGGAAGGACTCTAGGGGATGTTATCTATGTAGGTATTAACTCAACCTTGAACATGCCAATAACCCTTGAATACCTAGAAGCACAAGGGATAGTTGTTGCAACATATAATAGTGAAGAATTTTTAGCATTTTTACCCAAAAATGTAACTGCAAGAAAGCCTCCGCTGATTTGTGAGAAGCAGGTCTCAATCATAAACCAACATCTTAAATGTTTATCTACTTCCTTTCTATTTATAAAAATACCAAAAGTGTGAATTGTTTAAACTTTTCCTTTCTAAATATTTTGCTCAAAATAAGTTAGTAAGGACATAAGTTTGAAGTCTCGATATGTATACTTTTAATGACCAAAAATGACTCCAAATTAATATATGGGTGGTGGTATTGAAAAAGACACATGTATGATATTGGATGGAAGTTGAGCGCTATAGTTAGTTTTTGAAAACCATTTTTTACCTCCAAAGTGGCATTTGGCATAGTGGTTTTGTAATATGGGCATGTGGACGATGCAATAGCAAAGGGTTGTGACACAAGGTAATATGAGAGAATGAATTTAAACTTATATAAGTTAATTTGGGTTGGATCATTAGATCTTCTCTAGAGGATTATCTCTTAGTTCAAAGAAAAAATAGCATGTGCCGCACAACTCTCATTATAGACCTATGTTCTCCCAACCCCTCATTGATGTTCTTATGCTAATTATTCTTGTTGTCTCAATCAAACTTTGCAAGGCTTTACGAACATGCAATTGTGGCTAAGGATACCTTTGGTTGGTCCCAAAATTGAAGTCTCATAGCAACTTTTTCACTATTTGTGAAGATTGTATTGGCCAAATGTATGACATAAAAGAGATGTTCAATGTTGGGGAGATAGTTCTCAAACCAATTATTTGTTTTGGGTTTATTTGTTTTGGGTGACTTTGTGTTGGCAAGGTCAAATAATATGGACCCACATTTCAGCTAGGCTGTGTCCTAGCCTTTTGGAATTCTAGATTGGAACATCAATACAAGCAACTAGTATATGTGACATGTTTTCTTGTGTGGGACCTTTTGTTATATTTGTGGCGAAGAAAAGAAGTTGTAGTGTATTCACAAATTATTTAAATTAAGTTGGTGTGAATTGTTTGTGCACTAATGTAGAACTCAACAAGGTGGATATGATCTACTTTGAATAACAAAATATCAAATAGGGACAACTCCACAAGTGAATGGTGCATGACAAGCTTTGAAGTTGGAAGTATTTATTATCATTGGAGGTTTCACATCAAATTGGAATTATAGTATTGATTGAAGTTGTAGAGCTCGTCAAGGCGAAATTTTTTTTTTTTTTTTAATTTCGCCTCGACGAGCTCTACATTTGGTATCAAAGCGCGGTCGAACCTAGTTCGAACCGAAATACTTCCGTAATACTTTGATAAACTGTTTAATTAACAAAACTTTACTTGCTTGCCAACTACAGACTTTGCCATGGATCAACGGACTCGCCGAGGTAGGACTAGGAGGGGACGAGCACAGGCAGCACGACCACCAACCCCTCCAGTAGCTACTCCACCTAGAGCCAAAGAGACGATCAACTTGCCCGCCGGCGAAGTCATGAACATGATGAGAAACTTCCAAATAATGTCGGAAGCACTGCTGACCCGATTGGACCGCGCAGAAGACCGGCCCATAGTACCTACGACTGAACCGCAGAACCCACCTCCTGCCAACATTCATAGAGAACTAGAAAAAGTAAGATTTCTAGAATTTTGGGGTTCCACAGAAGGAGCTGCAGCAGAAGCTTGGTTAGAGAACATGGCGATGTGCTTTTCCTTGAGGGACTACACCTCAAACCTGAAAGTACACATGGCCATTTTGTAGCTGAAAGGGGAAGCCCTACTCTGGTGGAAGACATTGAAACCACAGTTGGGAGTCGAAGTCAACGAAGTGTCATGGGAACTGTTTGAAGAACAGTTTCGAAAACACTACATGTCTAAAGAGTTCATTGAGAGGTAGCTCAATGAGTTCAATGCCCTCCGACAGGGAGGAAGAACAGTGCAGGAGTATGAGATCAGGTTCATGGAACTTCTGAGGTATGCACCTCACATCTCGACAGAAAAGCTGAAGGTGAACAACTATATTTATGGACTGAACGACAACATTAGAGACAAGGTCCACATTCTTACTCTGCCTACATTGCATGATGCGATACAAAAAGCTTTAATAGGCGAAGAAGAGCTAGTAAACACAGGTCCGTCTAGGAAAAACTTCCCCATTCGGAATCGGGTAGTGCCACCTTCTGACCCGCCGAGAGTGAATTTCGGTCAGCGAAATAACTTCAGAAGACCTATGCATGGAAAACCAGTTAGAAACAACAGAACGCCGTACAAACCACCACCCAGAAGAGACAACACTAGAACATTTGGGAAGCCAGCACAGTCAGGACCACGTGGCAATAATGCACCCACTAGAAGATCAAGAAGAGGACCAAAGGAAGGGTATTGGGGTTGCAGAGATCCACACTTTCAGGTTGACTGTCCTTAGCAGTAGACAGGACCAAGATAGGGACAGAGGCCACCTCAAACTACTGCTGCAAATCTGGGTCGAGCACATCGTATACATGTGGCGGTCAACAACCGTCAGGCGGAACATCATTTTATTGTACTAGAAACGACCGGCACACTTAACGGTATGCAATTCTCTTTACTCATTGACCCAGGTGCTACTGAAAGCTTTATTTATTATTTTGCATTAGAACGAAGCAAGATGATGGCAAGTGCACAAGACGATTTCGGCTTAGTCGAAATGGCATCCGGAAATACCTAGAGCGTGGGACTGAAACTAGAAGATTATGAGTTAGACATAGGAGTATGTCGCACTAGAACTTCTTTCTATGCGACCGCCCTCGGAGCTTATGACCTAATCCTAGGCATGGATTGGTTGGAATCCCATGCTGCCATTTTAGACTGCCGTAGCAAGGAACTGACTTTCTATGATGATGAAGGTCATAAGAAGGTCCTCAGAGGGATGAAGAACAAGGTATCATTGAGGATGATTTCCGCTTTACAACTAAAGAGAAGCTTAAGGAAGGGATGTCAGCTATATGCGGTAATAGCAATGAATAAAGACAAAGACAAAGCCAACATCTCCGACCATACCTTATTTGCGGAATACATGGATGTATTTCCTGAAGCCTTACCCAGACTACCACCTCAGAGAGAGCTAGACTTTACCATAGAACTGAAGCCGGGAACTAAACCAATCGTAAGAGCTCCATACAAAATGTCCGTGCCAAAATTGAAGGAACTACAGATGCAGTTACAAGAGCTCCTGGATCTAGGGATGATTAGACCAAGCGTCTCCTCGTGGGGAGCACCAGTACTCTTTGTTAAGAAGAAGGATGGGTCGTGGCGACTCTGCATTGAATACCACCAGTTGAACAAGGCTACTGTGAGGAATCAGTATCCTTTGCCTAGGATCGATGACTTGTTCGATCAAATGAAAGGCACCACAATCTTTTCAAAGATTGATTTACGATCAGGTTACCATCAGTTGAGAATCACGGAAGCTGATATTTCGAAGACCGCTTTTAAGACACGGTTTGGACACTACGAGTTCGTAGTGGTACCTTTTGGGTTGACCAATGCACCTAGTGTCTTCATGAACTTGATGAACGACGTGTTCCGCCAGTATCTCGAGAAGTTCGTGTAAGTATTCCTCGATGATATTCTTATTTACTCCAAGACACCAGAGGAACATGAAGAGTATATCCGGTTAGTTTTACAGTGTCTCAGAGAAAACCAACTTTATGGGAAGTTATCAAAATGCTCTTTATTCCAGAAGGAAATCCACTATTTATGACATATTATTTCTGGTGACGGTATAGCAGTAGACCCCTCCAAGATTGAGGCCATTTGGGAATGGCCAGCGTCAACAAACGTACATGAAGTGAGAAGCTTCATGGGACTTACGGGATATAGAAGCTTTGTCGAAGGGTTCTCGAGAATTGCAGGATCGATCACTGAGTTGCAAAAGAAGGATAGGCCATTTATTTGGACGGATAAATGTGCCAAGACATTTGCAAAACTGAAAGAGCTATTGACAACGGCATCGGTTCTGAAGGTGCCGGACATGGAAGAAGATTTCTTGGTATGCACTAATGCATCCAAGGATGGATTTAGATGTGTGCTAATGCAGGGAGGAAGAGCGATTGCCTACTCCTCTCGGAGACTCAGACCACATGAGGAAAACCATGCGACACATGACATGGAACTGACTGCAGTAATGCATGCTTTACGCTTATGGCGACACTACTTCATAGGAAGGAAATTTGAACTTAAGATAGATCACCGTGGATTGCAGTATATCTTTAATCACAGTGATCTAAATGCTAGACAGAGGAGATGGTCAGAACAGTTGAGTGAGTATGACTTTGACATTACCTATGTAAAGGGGACCCTGAATAAAGTAGCAAATGCACTTAGCTGTAGACCCTGCATCTTCTCAGTGATCCCAATGCAGACCAACTTGAGAGAAAAGGTACTCGAATTACAACAGGAAGACAACTGGTACAATGATGTAAAGACCGAGAAGAAATAGGAACAGATGGAACTACCCAAGTATAAGGGTTATTCGTTAGAAAATCATGGGTTATTGAGATACAACAACCGTATTTATGTACCAGAGAACAATGAGCTCAGGAACCTAGTCCTAGAAGAAGCTCACCAAGTTGTTTATAGAGCACATCCTAGAGTGAAGAAGATGTATGTAGATATTTATCCTCTATTCTTCTGGCATGGCATGAAGAGAGATGTGGTCAACTTTGGCGCCAGATGCATGGAGTGTCAGCTAGTCAAAGCTGAGCATAGACATCCCGCTGGACTACTCCAGCCTCATGCCATTCCTGAGTCAAAGTGGGAGATCATCTCCATGGATTTTATTGTGGGATTACCTTTGACCCGCAAGAGGCATGATACCATCTTTGTGGTAGTAGACACTCTCACAAAGAGTGCACATTTTATACCCATCAAGAACACTTATCAGGCCCCAGAGATTGCTAGAGTGTTCATCGATGAGATTGTACGACTGCACGGAGTGCCGAGGAAGATAATTTTTGATCGGGGATCAGTATTCACTGGTATATTTTGGACAAGCTTCCAAGAATCCATGGGGACCCGACTTAACTTTAGCACCGCATACCATCCAGAGACTGATGGGCAGACTAAAAGAGTGAACCAGATACTAGAGGACATGTTAAGGATGTATGTAATGGATCAGCAGACCCGTTGGGAGGAGTTTTTACCTCTAGTAGAGTTCGCGTATAAAAACAGCTATCAGAGTTCTATTCAGATGGAACCTTTTGATTTTTTGTATGGCCGACCATGTCAGACACCCTTGAGCTGGGACAGACTAGAGGATAGTTCTCTACTTGGACCTAAGGTGATTCAGGAGATGGAAGAACAGATGGCAGATATCCATGCTCGACTGAAAGAAGCACAGGATCGACAGAAGAGTTATGCCGATGCGCATAGACTCGATAGAGAGTATTAGGTTGGAGACCGAGTATTTTTGCGAGTGTGGGCGCAAAAGAGTACTATCAGATCTGGGAAAGGGACGAAGCTATCTCCTAGGTACGTGGGACCCTTCGAGATATTAGAACGGATAGGACCGGTTTCCTACCGTCTTGCACTACCATCATCATTGCATAGGATGCATAATGCTTTTCACGTATCAGCACTTAGACATTACATTTCTGATTCAGCACATATTATTGACATGAGTTACTTGCAGATAACGGATGAAGGGGCCGTGACGGCAAAGCTGATATGCATATTGGACCATCGAACACAACAGCTTGGGCACCGTGTGATCAATCAGGTCAAGGTTCAGTGGGACAGCTATAGTCCCAGTTCTGCAACCTGGGAGGATGCAACTGAGATGCGTCGGGACTTTCCTTATTTGTTTTGAACTTCGGGACGAAGTTTTAATAAGAGGGGGTGTATGTAATGCCCGCCTCAGCACTTACGTTTGATTTTGATTATTTTGGACTTATGATTGATTAGATTATTTGAGACCTATGATTGATCAGACTACTTTGAGACATACGACTGATTTGACTATTCAAGGACACTGGTTTGAAGTGACTCGGGGTTATAAAAACTTGGACCATGAATGATTGCTTTAGATTTTATATGCGAAATGAAAATGATTAGATAAATGATGATTTATGGATATACTCGACTGGCTGAGAAAATGAAAAATGATGAATGTTGAAATTACTTGAAATGAAAAATGATGATTTGTTTATACTCGACTGACTAAGAAAATGAAAAATGATGAATGTTGAAATTACTTGAAATGGAAAATGATGATTTATTTATACTCGACTGACAGAGAAAATGAAAAAGATGATACAAATGTTTTATAGTGCAGCTCTACTAATATGCGTTTGAGTGTATGCAGTGGCAGGTAAGACGATTTACCGACTGACCCACAATGGAATTATCAAGGTCATAAGAACGGAAAGAACACTTAAGGGTACGACGACTGACTGTCGACCCTGAACTAGTAATCCACTCACGGGTGAAGCCGTTTCAGCTTACCCGGGGAAGCGTATGTCGTACAGGCAAGACCATAATGATTTGGTCGTGTACGATGAGTTGAGGGGCGCACAATAAGGAGAGCCTTATCCCTCAACATCCCTTAGTCTCCAAGGAGCGTAGTTGAGAGATCGCGGTAACGACTCCCGATCGCTACGCAGTGCTCCCCACAAGAAAAAAGAAAGATACTGTCGGAAGGGCCCGCCGAAGAGGTACCTAGACAAAGAAAAAAATGGGAAAATAAAATTATTCATGCACGCGTAATTAAAAATAAAATTAAAATATGGGTAGAAATTCTAGAGAATTTATTATTAAAAGAATTAATATTTTATTATCAGGATGGTTATATTATTATTATGAGAAAAGAGGTTTAAAAATTGAAAGGTTAATGATAATTGCTTTATCTTTAGTTAAAGTATATTTCTTTCTGTTTTAAAAGAAAAAGAAAGAAATTAAACGAAATATAAAATGTCTTATTTAAAATATCCTTTTATTTTTTGATTTTTTATTTTTTTAAATAAAGTAAAAGAAATAAATTTAGAAAACTTTTGGTTTTGAATAAAATATTTTATTTATAAAAAGAAAAAGAAAAGAAATCTAGTTTGAACATGTGGTTAAAAATCAACAACTATATCTGAGAAGACAAACACAACTAGAACTCTCTTAAAGACAACTACACCTACTTTGCACTGATTTAGGGAGTTAGGTGTACACATTGAGTTAGAAACAGACACTTGTACTTGAGAATAAAATTAATTAAAATATTAAATTTATTTAAAAATGTGCATGGACAGACACATGGCACACAAGAATTTGCTATATAATGAGGGAGGAGAAGGGAGAAGGATCTCTCTTGCTCCCTAATGCTGGATGGTCGTCATAATCTCGGATTATTTGTGACCCTTGGAGTTGGGATTAGCCGGAACAAGGATTGGGAGATCCTTTCGGGAGGCTAACTTGTTCTTACAACCCCATTAGCTCGAGGGTTCGAAGAGAAGAAGATTAACCTCGATACGGTAGGGTGGTCAACTGAGGGGTTGTCGGTATATTCGTTGAAGCCGGGTTGATCGGATATCAAATCGACCGCTACAACAACGATTTACTCCAAGTCAAAGTCAACATCTGAATCAAGTTCAATTTCTTTAAAATTTGTTTTGTTCCAATATTAGAGATTATATTTAGTTCCGTTTTATTTTATATATATATACAGTTGTAAATTGATCTTGAAATTTATTGAATTCCTAATTTTGGTTTTAATATTTGTGGAAGCATAGAGCTACTGGAAATAATTCAATTCTGTGTTTTTCTTTTAAGAACTCTGCTAAAGTTTTAATATGCTTCTGAGTTACTGAAATTCCATCCATGCGCACCTAACTCGTCACATCGACGTTCTAGATATGCGAGGGTTTAGACCCACCGTCATTTATCCGATTTGATCCTTAAGTCGCACAGGATGTATTTATTTATGTATTCAGACCTTGTGTATTTTTTTTAAAATGGATGGTTCTACCTGTAACTTACTTCTGCGCATTATTGAACTTCCTTTTCTCTGCTCGAACCCTCTGTGTTTAGTCTGTTAGAAAAATTACAATTCTTTACATGCGGAATAAACTTTTAAAGAATCGAAAAGAATTAATAATGTATGTCGTCAAAATCATACCTCCAGCCATTGATGCTACTCACACTCTGGATTGAGATTTTGCTTGAGGCAATCCACTTTTGTCCGATACCTCTTCCGTCCGATGGACCAAAACAACCGTTCCGTATGGCACTTCCAAACTCTGCTCACTCTGATTGATGGTGTAAAAACTGAAGGAGATTGAGTTAGCGAGTTTGGGGACCAAACAGAAGTCTTTATAGCCCAGCTTCCATCAAGCTTCTATTGGCTATGTGTCAATTGTTCCACAGATCAAGATAGAGAACCGTTGAGGGAGTTATGGACCATTCCAGGAGCTCTCAATGAGAAATCAGTTATTTCCTTAATCAGTTGAGGAGCTGTTTAATATTCGTTAAGAGAGCTTACATTCTCCCACTTGGTCCATACTTCCAAACTTAATGTTTCATCTTAAAACCCATTGATAATCTGTATTAAAAATAGATACATGAATCATGGCGATAAGTCCTCTTAAGACGAGTATTATCTTCCATGTATTACTATGTATTTATTTCTATTAGAATTTATGTGGCAACAATTTCTTAATGAATAAACCTTATGTTAATTCTTGGTCCTATACAGATGAATTCTCTCAATTAAATTAAGGTGCACATAAGTATGAGAAAAACATCACAATAATAACATTGTCCATACAATGAGAAACTATATAATGGAATCAAGTCCCATATTCAATGCATGATCCTTGAATTTAAACGGTGGCATGCCCTTAGTCAAAGGATCAGCGATCATCAACTCAGTGCTGATATGGTCAATGACCACTTTCTTTTCTTTAACACGTTCCCTTATAGCTAAATACTTAATGTCGATGTGTTTATTTCGACTCCCACTTTTGTTGTTTTTAGCCATAAAAACAACAGCTGAATTGTCGCAATACATTCTTAATGGCTTAGAGATAGAATCCATAATTCTAAGCCCGGAAATGAAACTCTTAAGCCATACACCATGTAAAGTAGCCTCAAAACAAGAGACGAACAAAACAACAAATGCAAGGTCAGGTCTTGTGCAGACCTGAGCATACATTAGGCTTCCGACAGCAGAAGCATATGGAATGTTCTTCATTTGTTCCCTTTCAAAGTCGTTCTTTGGGCATTGGTTCAAATTGAACCTATCACCCTTCACAATGGGAGCTATACTTGGTGAACAATCCTTCATCCGAAATCTCTCTAAAATTTTATTAATATAGGTTTCTTGAGACAGACCCAAGATGCCTCGAAATTTATCTCTATGGATCTTAATGCCAATGACATAAGATGCTTCACCCATGTCCTTCATATCGAAATTTTTAGAGAGAAATGTTTCACCTCATGCAGCAAACCCTTATCATTGGTTGCCAGCAAAATGTCATCCACATATAAAACAAGAAAACAAATTTTACTCCCACTAACTTTTAGGTATATACATTGATCCATAATGTTTTCTACAAAACCGAAAGAAGAAATTACATTATGGAATTTCAAATACCATTGGCGGGATGCTTGTTTTAAATTGAGGCCTTAAAAATAAAATTTCATGCTTTACCAATGTAAATTCATGCTTAAAATTGAATCTAATGACATAAAAATTGCATGTGGGCTAAATTTTCAATTCAAGCAGATTCAATGATTCTTTATGATAGAATTGAACTTCATGATAAAACTATTAATTCATAATTCCTGTGGATAAGTTATGAAATATTTTATCCTAATTAATTATATAAATATAATAAAAATTCATGTGGGATAAAATTTATTATATTTAGTATAATTAATTACAATTAATGTCTAAATATTCTTTATGTGATCCTAATTAATCATAATATATAACATTATTTAATTAGAGATGCTGTGGCTATTCTCTAATCAATAAAAATTATATGGATCACTAGACATTACTAAAATTAACTTGATACTAATCATGCAAATGAAATATATATTCAAGTTGATTAAGAAAATTTCCTAATTAGCACCCTAGCATCATTACACAGGTTAAAATAAAAATAAAAATGCCTCCTTAAATAGATCTGTGGCAGCCCCACACAAGCTCAGAAAGGATCATGGCTTGCTCTCAAAAAGTCATAGCAACCTCAACAAACCCCAACGGAGTCACAGCCTCTTCTAATAGGCTAACGTCAAGCAAGATCAAGCTATTAAGACTCACGGCTGCCGCAGAAATAGACACTTAGCAGGTATGACCGGACTAACAAGGCTCACGGCCTCCACAAGATCCAACATTCTGGTCACAAAAAAAAAAAAAATCAGCGTGGGAATGCGACCTCCTCATACAAGCTCAGCAAGCTTACGGTTAGACGTAATAGGCAGATTGGAGTTCAATTAAACCACAACAAGGCAGATCGGACCTCGACAATGTTTTTTTTTAACTATAACGGTTATGAGGCTTTCATATTACTTAAAGGCAAATAGCCTGCCTGTGGCTTTACAATTCGAACCCCAAAACTTAACTTAGATATCCAGGAACTCTGAAATTCACCTCATCCCCAGACTCAAGACTTCCAAGGAAATTTCTTCTATCCAAAAGACCTGGTCCAGATTATATGACAGCCTCTCAATAACATCAGAAGAAGCATCCTGACTAGAATAGCACCGAGCCAGGGCGAAATAATCTTCAGACACAAGTGCATGAGACGCATGAAACAACCAAAGAAAACAGGTTTAGATCAACCATGACTCAGACTTCTGCTATTGGAGAATTGCCCAGCATATTGCACAGGATGTCGACTTCATTTCCAGAGCCACCAGTCACTTCACAAGCTCGCTAGAGCTTACTGCTTACTGCTCCCTATTCCTTTCTCATTGAGCTCCTGAATCAGGATGTAACAGCGATCAAAGACTATCTTCAGTGATCAAAGCCTGCACCGAGATAGACTCTTCCAGATCTGGAATCAACACTCCACTTGACGCCAATAGGCCACTGTATTTGCAGAGAAAAGATCTTTTCAGACGGATCTTGAGTACAGAACAGCCAACCAAGCCTTCGGGACTTCCATAAGACTAGATGATCCCTGAGATGTCTTGACCATCAGGTTCCATGGGCTTCTGAGCCACGCAATACCCTGAGATTAAAGATTCAGACCAGAATGGGGTGGGGATTCTCAGTTAAGGGATAGGGTAGTAAGAGAACGTCCCGTTGATTTTAATTTCTCCTCTGCATAGAGCGGAGCCCTCATTTGCCTCAAGGTCCGCCAGCTGATTAAGCCCCCTTAGCACGTGGAAGAAACTGATCAAGCCAAAGTCAGCAACACGAGTTTGAATCCTGGAGTACAGCTGAGACAATGCAAGATGGCTCGGACGCCGCTTTCGAATCAGAGACTGTATAACTATTCTAGAGTCCCCTATTACCGCCAGATCAGAGATTTTCAAATTCCTTACTTGGATAAGACCTTGCCATAGAGCAAGATATTCAGCTTTATTGTTAGAGAGGAAGCCGAGACATGTTACAACAGTCTCACGGTTCAGTTCTTTAGGGCAGGCGACCTTCATGTTAGTCCAAAGAACAACCAGCAATAAGTGCTAGGGCATGTGGCCTCCTCAAGTGAGCTCTCAGCAACCTAAATCACTTCCATAGGGCTCACGGGCCACGACCTAGTCCCAAAAGCAACCACAGATAAATATCAGACCCTAGCAGCATGATGTCAACCTACAGCAATCAGATCTGAAATAAAGATGTTCTTCAATAGGTGGACGGCCTGTGGCTGCATGCATTGGGAGTGAATTTATGTGACCTCTAACTCAGTTAAAAAACACATTGTGCATCGACGCTACACACCTTCCGTACCTAGAAGGCTTTGAAAAAACAAGAGACAGCCACAGCAAAAGTTTCAGCATTCAAGCAACCTGTTTCAATTGCAAAACCAGTACGTCGAGCAAAGGTTCCATTTGAAAAGGGATACAGTCAAATGTATTGGTTGAAGTTTACACAGATGTATTGTTGTAGTTAATAAAAGTTCTAGAAAAGAAACAGTGGTTCCGGATAGATATCAACACGGACGCAAAAAAAACTAAACAATAAAATGTATGAGCAATACCCCAATGGACGTACAGCAGTCCAAACATCAAGGCAGAGATAAAATTACACCCTGATACCAACTGTTAGAAAAATTACGATTCTTTACATGCGGAATAAACTTTTAAAGAATCGAAAAGAATTAATAATGTATGTCGTCAGAATCATACCTCCAGCCATTGATGCTGCTCACACTCTGGATTGAGATTTTGCTTGAGGCAATCCACTTCTGTCCGATACCTCTTCCGTCCGATAGACCAAAACAACCGTTCCGTATGGCACTTCCAAACTCTGCTCACTCTGATTGATGGTGTAAAAACTGACGGAGATTGAGTTAGCGAGTTTGGGGACCAAACAGAGGTCTTTATAGCCCAGCTTCCATCAAGCTTCTATTGGCTATGTGTCAATTGTTCCACAGATCAAGATAGAGAACCGTTGAGGGAGTTATGGACCATTCAAGGAGCTCTCAACGAGAAATCAGTTGAAGAGTTTAATTTTTCTCTGCTCGAACCCTCTGTGTTTAGTCCAGATCCGAATGGCATCTGTATGATCAACTCGTGGCTTATTAAAATCCTCTATGGATGCTCCAGATTCGGACGAGCGTCATTAATGTATCAATTCTATTCCTTTTTCTTTATCTCTGTATTTCTTTTTGGGTGAAACGTTGGGCATTTACCCAGTTCCGAATCTAGCAAATCGATCAGGTTCAAATGATCTTCAAATTGCTTTTCTTTTCTTGGTATCGAAGGAAGAATGCCAAATCTATTTCAAAAGAAATTTGCTGTCGGATCGAATCTATTCTTCTTCCTTTATCTCTGTATTTCTTTTGGGTGAAACGTTGGGCATTTACCAGTCTCGAATCTTGCAAATCGATCAGGTTCAAGAAGAATGTCAATTCTATTTCAAACGAAATTTGTAGTTGGATCGAGTGCATTCCTCTTTTTTATCTGTGTATTTCTTTTTGGGTGAGACGTTGGGCATTTAACCAGTTCCGAATCCAGCAAATCGTCCAAGTTCAGTTGTCTTCAAATTGCGTTTCTTTTGCTTTGGTATTGAAGGTGAAATGTTAATTCTATTCCAAAAGAAGTTGTGACAGCCGATCTGGTTCTATTGACGAAAACTCTGTTTTACTTCTTTCGATTAATCTTCTTAAAATAAGGCTCTATGAAAGTGAGTGAGGAAATCGAATTCTAGGTTGGACGGTTATGCTGTTACCCTTAAAACTCTGTTCGCTCATAGAATGTAGAATCTTTTAAATGATTATCCAAAATATTTCTGTTGTTTAAGCTCCAAAAAAATTTCATCACGGAGGTCGATTTGTGCAATGTTATGATTAATGGATACCCTGTATAAACCTTCCAATTCAAAATCCAAATAGTAGCTATAGGTTTCCCTAAATCGATTCTATTTCTACATCTTAACTTTCCGACAATCTATTTTATATGGTTATATGGCGACCCCAAATGTGGTGACATCCTCCAGATATTGGAACGAAGAGAAATACAATCGCCCCTCTCTGCTGTGGGTCGATTTCCAAAACGCCTCAAGGAAGTGAGAGTGTAAGATCTTAAGCAACGGTGAGCTATCTTTTATTGAATTCAGAAATCGTGGATAAAAACTCATTCTCTGTTGGTGTGTCAGGTGAATAAATAACTATATTGATATCTTTTACTCGAATTCAGAAATCATGGATAAAACTTACTCTCTATTTGTGTGCAGGTGAATAACAGCTATGTTGATATCTTTTATGTTGAATACCTTTTATGTTTATTGTTTATTTTATCTTTGCATTTCTCTTAATTGATATGTCGATGTACTTATGTCGAGTGAAATGAGTATTTTTCCAAGGAAAAATATATCTTACTATTAATACCACGAAATAGTAAATAAGTCCAATACATCATGCCATCAAAACATGTAGGTATGTGAGTCATATCACATACGGGCACAGGTTGGGCCCCAAGTCATCATCACAAATCTAGGATCTATACCAAGACCCATACATAATCCATAAAGGATGCCAAAAAATACGAGCATCAAATCCCCAGCAGCAAAATAAGACCATAACTAACCGTCCCCATGTGTCATAGTATCAAAGTACCATAAAAGTCAAACTAAAGACATAAATACAAATATTATAAGTCCAAAACAGCCAAAGGCCTGGACACAAAGGACAAATATATAGCAAATAGTATAGAGTCGTATAATTCCAAACGGATCAAAAATCCAACAAGGAATTGGAGATAGTGCCTATGAACCTGCAAAATATAAAGCCGCATATAATCATATGAGAAATATATATATCAGAGAAAGCCGCTTAACCAAACCATAAAAATCAGATCCAAAGCAAATCAACCGAGCCCCGGGTGAAAAAAAGGTCCTCATGCCATTCCTCCCACAAGATAATACCAGTCGATGAGCCCAAAGCCAGCTTGGAGAGCATGTCTGCCTCCACATTTATCTCGCGATAAACATGGGCAAAGTGAATATGCTGAAAATCACTGATGTAATTCCTAACTGCATCCAACCAATGTGTGAGGAGCAACACATTAAGAGGGGAAGAACCCGAAGCCCAAGATATTATGGAAGAAGAATCACCCATAACAACGAGAGAAGCAACCTGTTTGAGCCGAGCAAAGTATAAAAGAAGCTAGAGTGCACATAATTCACTGCGGGTGTTCGTACCAAAAACCAAATTTAAATGGATTCGAAAGAAGACAGAGTTGTTAAGATATAGCACCACACTAGCCCCGCTAACACCTCTCCCTCCAGCCGCAGCCCCATCAAAGAACCCACAAGGATACACCAGAACCGGAGGAGCAATTCGGTAACCAGGTCGTCTTTAAATAACAGTATATAGGAGTGAAATGAGTATATTTACTTCTAAGGTGAATGTATTAAATAACAGTTATGTTGATATCTTGTATGTTGAATATCCTTTATGTTTATTGTTTATTTTATCTCTATATTTCTTTTAATTGATATGTCGATGTACTTATGTCGAAGTGGATGTTGAATGGTTAATTGGTATATATATATCTTAGTATGCATGAGATGTCGAAATGAAGAAAGAGGTGAACCGTACATGTGAGTTATTTATGAATATTTTGTTATTTATGAATATTTTGTTATTTATGAATATTTTGTGTGTTAGTTATCATATATTCTTATATCTTAAATATAATTGTATAAGTGAGCTATATATAAAGTCACGATGTGTTAGTATATATTTATATATCTTAAATATAAATGGCATTCGTGAGTTATGCAATTAGATATTATGTGTTTAGTTGGCATATATGTATTCACCTTTAAGGTATAAGATGTCGGAACAAGCTGAAATAACATATGTTGATATATAAATGTTTGGAAATGCTTCAAGTGGTTAGTTAATATAACATAAACACCCTCATTGCATACGATGCCTGGAAGAGATAAATCACTTATGTGAAAATGTTTATATTTAAAAAGATAGGTAGAGATATTTTCTATACATCTTAATTTGTATAAATTATTTAGAAAAAAGTAAGATGTATATGTTGATATAGTTATGTTTATAAGTGACATAGGTATTAAGAAGTAAGGGAAATGCCAGTTAATCTGTACACTTGGAATATAGATAAGAATAATAAGTTGTAGTAGAGTAAAGGAATAAATGCATCACTAATAGTTCTTAGAAATCCAGTATCCTCTTGAGATTATAAACTGCATTGTCCATTAAAATACTTGATAAGTGGGGATATGATTTTAATTTAGTTCCGTACTAAAACTTATAAAATCATCTATTTAGTTTTAAAAATTTCGCCTCGACGAGCTCTACAGAAGTGAGATTGCATATTGTGAATAAGCATGAAGACTTTTTAGAGGAGATGCAATGGTCTTGTATTGAATGGTGTAATCAATAAATCATCAAATATATTGAAGTGTGTGCAATCAATGATGGATTTAATAAATGTTTGTCAATCAATGTGGATTCACAAGGAATAAATTGCATTCAAGAAGCTCATGTTGCTCATATGTGGTGTGGCTTGGTATGGTAATAAAGACACAAAGCAAATCCCATGACATGCATGTATCACCAAAGAAACAAAAAAATTATAATGATGATTTTGAATATGATATTGAATGTGAGCTTCTATGTAATGTTTCAGTTGAACATTGGGATAGTGTTGTAGGGAAATTTGCCTATACTAAATAAAGATCCTCATTGAGTGGTTTAATCTCACTAGCATAGAAGAAGAACATTAACAATATTACTTTCATGAGTTCATAAATCATATCATCAATGAAGGGAAGATGAAAGAGAAGAATCCATTGGTTTATGTGGTTAAACACTTTTATGTTGTGGGAAACTTGTGTAGAAGATAATCCAACACAATTCAATTTCCATATCTAGACACAAAAATGACGAAAACCTTCCACAAATCCATTTTACCATATTAAGTAATTTATATAAATTCAAGTACGTGAACCCTAACTAATTTCGGGCTAATTAATTGAACCATGATTCCTAAGTTCAAATAAAGATAAATATTATATGAATGCACCATGAATTCGAGGGGAGGGGAAGAAGAGAGATCTTTATTATAATAATTCAAAAGGAACAACAAAAAATATACATGACTTCATTGTCGACACATTTGTCGCAAGAGTCTAGGTTCCTCCAACCTTGACCGCTTATCAAGCTTAACTACACCAAGCCGGTTCATGACCTCACTATGGAAGGGGAATTAAAGGAAGACTCAAATCCTACTCAATATCGTATCATAATTGTAGAACTTGGAGGATTTTTTTCAAGAAGAGGATATTATGGCCAAAGGATAGTAGATCTCGAATGATCTCTCTGACATAAGGATGCAGTGTCCCCTCTCTCAACCATGAACCATCAATTTATATGAGTGAAGGGTGGTTCTAGTAGCTTGGGAAGTGAAATCTAGAGTGTACATGTGAATGGTATTCGTACCCTTTGCTCAATGCCCACGCACTATACATTCATTTTATCTTTTGGTACATTTTGAGGATGCTCGTGTGTTTCCAACTAGCAACCTATGAGCACTTACTAGTTACACTTCTAAAAGTTATGAGCACAACGAAAATGGGCGGAGAGATATGTCAAATTGATTTGAAATTCTTGGGATAAAGGAATGCAAGTAGCTTGACTCAACACTAGCGGTTAAGGGGGACTAAATATAAGTATAGCATTCCCCCCTAATGTATGAGGACAAAACCTACAATATTTGATTGTCCAAATACATTATAAAGCCTAGAGGAATCTAACAAGTGAACCAATATGGAGTGTAGCAGACTAGGGATTAAAAATATACCTCTAATCAAATATCAAAGTATGAAATGACTCTCTTCCCCAAGGTGGCATATCCCTTCTTAGGTGGAAAATAAGCATGGCCACCAAATCAAGTACATTGCAGATCCATGAAGTATAGGAAGTGAAAATCATTGCCATAAAAATAGACACAACGGATCCATGTCAAATGTAGATTATAGCTACAAACAAATAAGATTGGATTTATGTCTCAAAGTACATCAAAAGAACAACTAGAAGTATGAAATAGTCAAATTGATCCTCCATTGTACCAATGCCATATATGCTAGTGGTATTGTATAATAAACTTATGTGATAACATCAAAGAGGGATGCCACCACAACCCATGGTCTTCAATCCCTATCCATAGCAAAGTATGATTCTACACCATGTGAATAAATGTATTGAAGTCAAACATGAGAGAAACCATATAATCACCAACCATTAATGTATATCATTGTTAAATGCAAGGTAGCCCATTTATGATTAAAATGGGTCCCAAAGCACTTGGTGCATTCCAACAAATGTGAATAGATGTGATGAGGTTGAACACGTGTACAATCAACTGACTAGGGATCATTAATGTATACCCATTGTTGATGGTGAGGGAACCTCCCATTAATGACTACAAGCCCCAAGGTACTTGTTTATGGGAAGAAATGGCATGTTCATCAACGTGCCATAGACACAACCCGATCCAAGGATTTTCTAGGTCCTCGGTTGTTTAATGCAGCTTCCTATGATAGGATTATGTTGGCCCCATTGTCAATGGTTGGGTTGCTCCTAAAAAGGGAGACTTATAATTAAGTTTTCCTAGAACCTAAGTGAAATCCTAACTAATTATGTAGATGAATTCCTAAAGCTAATCTACTCTGGAATATTAACAGACAAATATGTTGAAAGACTAACTACAGAGAACTAAGAAAAATTAGTAAAAAATCTAAAAGAAAAATATATAACCAGTTTGTGTAAAGATTAATTATGTTACAATTCCAACCAAAGGGAAACCATTGATCAGATTAGAACATATTAGCAAATTAGATTGTATTGATTCAATAAGATATTACTGAATGAATATAGACTTTTTCATAAACTGTTTACCTACAAAGTTACAATATTTCCGTTTGAAACAAATTCCAAATTAACAAAATATCTATGAAAAAGTTAACTATTATAAAATTAGATTGATAAATTAATAATTATTAAACCATTAACAAGATCTACAACTAAAGAAAGAAAGCTTATTATGCTATAACCAAGGTTTATCGAAATATCCAGGAGATCCTATTTATGACACATCCAGATAAAATACTAAAGTTAATGAAAAATCTCATAACCGAAGCATATCCATTGTAATGCAAAATCTAATCATATTTATATTCTAGAAATAAATTAATCAAGGAAAAGATCACAGAATATATCAAGCAAAATTGAAAACATCAAACTTTACTCAATATTTGAAACCATCACGAATAACAATCTTCAATCTCTATTCATTGCTCCAAAAAGAAATTACAAACAAAATTTACAAGTTATTCAACAATGTTTGATACAAAATAAATTTCCACGAGGGCTGGATCCATATCTGCCCCCTTCTCCATTACCAATATTACATATAAATTGTTACAAGTAGATAAGATTGTTCCACAATTTAAGTAATAGATCTCCTGAAACCTAGAGAGACAGAGATCTACCTACTATAACCAAGATTAGACACATAGTCTTTCCAATTGTCATGCTTTTCTAGTATATGAGTAATATCTTTATAAACTGCATGTTTCAACTAAAGTTCTGCCTTGCAAATGAGTGAGGGAACATCCTTTTGTCTAAATTTACTCCATCTTTGTAGGAAGTTAGTGAGATGTGTCTTCAAGGCAATCCAATGAGAAATAAATGACTTCATAGGTGGCAAATCGAGTTGGTTGAGGGCTTTGATTTGTTCAACTGAGTCATCCCTGATCTGATCAACATCGTTGATCTTGATCTTACAAGGCACTACATCAGCCAATTGTTCAAAAGTATGCATGCCCATATCCTCAAGTATGTTGTCAGTTTTTTATTTTCTGAAAGATGGCAGCTTCATCCCTGTACCGTGTGAAATCTCCATTACCAAAGAGATTGTAGATGTTTAATGCATTGTCCAAACATTATGGGTCGTTGTTGTCATAGTCTGTGTCTGAATAAACCCCAAAATTGGGATCCTTTGTCCTAAAATCGCCTGCAAGGTTGGTGGCTTTAGGTTTTCCTCTGCATGCCACGGAGAAATTCAATTACCTGCAAATACCAACCATAATAAGCATGATAAAATCCCATAACAAAATCATTGACAAAAATATAGCATTACCTCAGAATTTTAGATAGGAGTTAGCAAGTAGTTCTTAATGAGCTTGAGAATCTTGGTTCGAAACTCAGTAGAAGAAACAACTTATGGAATTGGATAAATCAAAGTAATTATGAAAAAACTAAGTGTTTCAACTTAAAGTTATTGAGGATCAAACTTTCAAATCAAAATTAAATGCAAAGATGGTAACGTGATAGCGCGATCATTAGTGGTCATGTAATCCTGATTTAACTGTGCTTTTGAAAATTCACATACAAAATGTTTGGGCGGGAAACCTCGAGCGGATGCTTTCCAAATGATAAAAGGGTTTCCGATCGATGTATGATTGTCGAGAACGTTGGATGTCAGGAATTGGATGAGAAATAAGTAATGGTAAACAATATTTTCGACAAAATTGATTATGAGGTAACGTCGGGTGAAAAACATTGGGAGGTTTGAAATGATCTAACCGAATTCCTTTCAACGTGACAAACGCAAGATTATAATTAGTCAGAATAAATAATGAACATAGTGTTTGCAATATCGGAAAGAAGAATTCAAATATTCATAAAGCACGGTTGATGTTGGGATCCCGATAAAATTTAATCTATCATAAACGTCGGGAAAAAGAATTTAAACTTCATAAAACACAGTCGACGTTGGAGGGACAATAATCTGGTCACATCGGGCATATAAATATCGGAAGGTAGAAATAAAGAATCAAAATACAGACCCGATGTTTAACGTCCGACATTTTTGAGTTTTGTTTGACCAAAATATCGGACTTTAAATGTCAGAAGGCTAATTTGATGTTAAGGAATGTGTCGATATGTGTGTCCCGAGATGTTGGATGCGAAAATTTTAAAGCGGGAAAAAGGTATTTGACATCTAAATTACGTCAGAAATGGATTAAGCCCTTGGAGATAAGATCTTAAAGCAAAATTGAGCTATTTGCAAATGAAGAGACAAATATTAACTCAAAAAACTGCAATTAAAAAGCAAATTATGCTAAAAATTAAAAGGGGTCCCATTATTTTTCAAGGAAAATGATGGGATTTGTTGTGGCTACAACAAATGGCAATTCATTGGGAAGAAGCAAATATCTCTGTTAAAATCAAAGTAATTCATCTTCTTCAAGAGTTTTAAGTTTGGGATATACTTACAATGCATTGATATGCTGTCATGATTGGTACTTTCACTTAGATCATCCATATGAGATTTGGACTTAACATTAAAACATTTTAAAGAGATTCAACAATTATTCAGGAACTAAAAACTTTAAATTATTGAAATAATTAGAGCTTTTCAAGAATAAACTTTATCGGGGACAACCTTCAAGCGAAACATACAAAAATAGATTTGAGTAGTCTTTAATTTTTAAACCCAATATCATAGGCATTTCCATTGCTTCCATTAGGTGTCCATAGCCTTAGCAGGGTTGTCTTTTAACCATTTTACCTGCTTTGATCCCATTCCGATCATTATAAATATATGGTTTAGACATTCACTTATTTTTGTAAGTGGGGGATCTAACCCGAAAGATTCTTAAAAGCATGGATGACATGTGGGTTTTAGAAATGTATATGTATATACTTCATTTTTTAAATATGTAAACCCCAAATGCCATAGGCATTGTCACTGCTGCTAGTAGGTGTCCATAGCCTGAATATGGTTGTCTTTTAACCAATTTTACCTGGGTGTTGTAGTCCCAAATGATCAGAATAGGAGGATCTAATTCCATAAAGAATAAGTGCTAATCTCTATGGAGATTGTGTATCGAATGGGGAAGCAAATCTAAAACTCCTTAAGAGTGCAGGATGATGTAAAGGGTTTATTGATAACTAGTCTCATCAATTCCACTTATTCCTTTCAAGTTATTCCTTATAAAATAAATTCAAACCTCTGTGTTTTAAAGTTACTATGTTCAAAGTCTTTGGGTAATGATAAAAAAATACCAATCGATTATATATTGTTCAATATAAAGATTTCTCAAAGCTCAAGGAAGTACTTCACCATTGAGTAGATCACAGAGTTGAAATTTCCCTTAAGATGTCTCTCAAATGGAATAATTCAAATGATTGAGAAAGAGTTAAGATATACCCAATGTGAATTGGAAGTAACCATCGCTATTTTGAAAAGGAAAACTAAAATCAAATTAAAAGAAAAGCTAAATTTTCAAACCAAACAATTAACAAGAAAAACTCAAACTAACTAAAAAACCATTAAAAACTATGCTACATCACTAACCTTAAAGACTAAGAAAAATATTGCTTGAGAATTTGAGCATTCACTGGAAAGGTTTCAAGTTGTCCCTCTAGTGTTTTTAATTGAAATGTACTAGGACCAAGATTTTATGTAATAGTAAATGGTCCCAGCCAAAGACGTCGAAATTTGGTGTGCCCACTTTTGTCCTCATGAACTTTATCCCACTTAAGTACCAAATCACCTACTTGGAATTCCCTGTTAGAAGAAGATATTTCATCAAACCAACATTTGATCAGCTATTGGTGTTTATATAATTTATATTTTTCCTTTGCTCATTCTTCTTCTAGTTTTAGTAGAGTATTTATTCTATGTTCCATCACAGGGAGGCCTATTTCCTAAGTTGATTGAGATAATTGAACAGAAGGCAAGAGAATATTAAGTGGAAGGATAACTTCTTTCCCATACACAAGGAAAAATAGTGAGTTTCCAATGGCAGCTTTGGGAGATACTTGATCTACCCACAAGGCATTAGATAAAGCATTGTGCCAGTTCTTATGGTGATTAGCCATAGTCCTTTTCAGAATCTTGATTAAGTTTTTGTTAGTAGATTCAGCTAAGCCATTTCATTGAGGGTAATAATTTGTTGAATACTTAATTTTGATACCTTTTTCTAATGCAAACTCAGTCAAATTAATAGAAGAAAAATATGATGCATTATCAAAAACCAAAAAAATTGGAATACCAAACCTGGTGATAATATGGGTTTCAAGGAAAGAAATCACATGGTTAGTATTGACCACACGTAGTGGAATTGCTTCCACCCATCTAGTGAAATAGTATGTGGCAGTCAAAATGTATTTATGTTGCAAATATGAAGGAGGGTTAATTAGGATAACAATATCCATACCCCTCTACTGAAAAGGAACATTAACAATGACATGTTGCAAAGGGAACACTACTTTCTTAACTCTGCCGGCTGTTTTCTGGAAAACTTGACATTTACGTCCAAAAGCATAAGCATCTTTGAACAACATCAACCAATAATACCCAACTTTCAATACCTTATGACCAATGGTTTCCCCACCAAAGCGGCCTCCAACATGCCCTACATGTAGCTCATCCAATACCTTATCTGCATCATTATTATCAACACATAGTAAGAATATTCCATCTTAATTTTTTCTAAATAAAACATTATTAATTAATTGATATGGACAATGTTTTAATCTAAGAAATATCCTTTTCTTAGGTTCTAAATATTCAGGAGTGTTTCCATGTGTTAAAAATAACTTAATATCATGGTACCAAGAGTCAAAAACTATAGGCACACAACAAATTTCATATTCAAAAAGAGATTCCTCCTTCTCCCATTCTGAACCAATTTGAGGTGCTTCAACAGACTTGGTAGCTAACTGACAAATACCTTTCCCTGTAAATAATTTGGAAGGTTTTATTTCAAGGTCATATTCCTATAACGCAATCATCCAATGTGGTCGGTTTTCACCAAGCTTCGTTTGAACTATTAAGTTTTGAACTGCAGAATAGGGGACTATGACTTTGGCTCTAGATTTTAGAAGATAGGGTCTGAAACATTTAACTGCCTTATAGACAACATAATCCTACTTCTCCACCACTAGATAGTTGATCTCAACAACCTTCAATCCATAACTCATAAAAGAGATGGTAACCTCACCCCCTTCTTGATTATGTTGTGTTAACATGGCATCATAAGACATATTAGAGGCAAAAGTGTACAAAATGAAATATTTTGAAAAATTAGGACTCATCAATGCGGGAGCTTCAGCAATAGTTTCTCGAACTCTAACAAAAAACTCATTTTCAATATTACCCCATTTAAACTGTCACGAACCCAAAATTTGCATAATAAAATTTTGATGAAATTTTCAAGATAATTTTTCGAAATGGTTACTTAACTCTACAACCTTCATACATATGAGGGAAGAAATGCAATCATGCATAAATATGTCGAAACCCCAATGATCAAATTCTGATTTATAAGCTCTCCTATTTTGAAGTTTAGTTATCCCCTTCTTTCATACTTGAGTTACAAAAAGAAAATAGTACATTTGTATTTTATATTTAACCCTTGTAACTACTTCAAATAATATGCCACCCAAGATAGTCACTCAATTCATTTGTTCAATAATAATAAGTCTAATGTGCTTAAACAATCCATAGTATATACTTACATTAATATTACGTGAATAAATGCAATTTAAAGAAATATATAAACAAGTGTCTTGGCACAGTATACTCATACATCGATGTAGCTATTACATGATCAATATGAATAGTACTTAATCAACACATATACTTCTTTGATGACATGAATAACAAAGGCATCATAGTGATAAAAAACATAAGGCACACATATTGAGCAATATGCATTTAATATAAACATTCAAGTAAAATCTTATTCATACATATGGACAGCCAAAATAAACACATTCAATAAAAGAGGGAGACGAGTACACACACATAAAAGACACATCAAGAGAGAGATTGTTTTAACGTGTTTCACACGAACTCGGGCTATGTCCACAAAAGGTGTTGCGTCTTATAAAATTTATAAGAAAGATATGGATTTTACATCTGCAACACAAATGTTGCTTTCCTCCTTCTTAAGCTACTCTTATGGAGTGCATTTTCCAAACAATAGGAAAATGAAGATACATCTTGCTTATCCTATTGATACTAAGGCCATCTCATAAGGTTCAAATATCAATTTGTTTAAAATTGACTCTTATGGGGTGCTTATTTAAGACATTCAACAACAATATAAATTTAAAGGTTTATTTATATAAAAAAAATATGGAAATCTTCATAAGACTCCTAATAGCTTCGTTCAATTCATATGAAATGTAACACACGATGATTTGCATATATATATATATATATAAAGAAATCTTCACAAGACTCCACGACTTCCATCAAAATCTTATTAAACTTAATATATGATGAAACGTTTATATATATATAGAGAGAGAGAGAGAGTGCATATATTTATATATATAAAGAAATCTTCCCAAGACTTCCACGGCTTCCATCGTAATCATAATACACATAAATTCAAAACTACACATCAAATACTCTACATGTTAACTCTACTATTAAAGCTGGACGCTATGCTTGCTTCACCAGGATTAATAAAAACATGCAGAGGTATAACCCTTTCAAGATAAATCTGTTTTACAGAGGTGAAAAATAACGTTGATTGTTATACCCATATCTCAGAGTTTAAATATAAAAACAAACAGAGATGTAACCCTTTCATTGGCGGCATATAGATCACGTTTTTCAGAGTTATACTAATATTCTTGCCATCCGCAGCAGGTGGATCACGTTTGTACAAAGTTACATTAGAGTCTGTTCATCGGCGAAAGTGCATATCGCATTCTATGGATGTATGCAAGGGTATTATAGTTCTATTTTAATTTCAAGATGGAAAACAGAGATTTAGAGTGAATCTCTCAACCTAAGACATACCTGCAGTATATAAAAATCATATCTTAAAATAACCACGACAGAGCAATGATAAAGGCGGTAAGTGAGATTGGTTTAACCATTTGGAGAGATTATATGGATAATACAGTATTCTAAACTGTACAAATCTCACTACACAAGATCCTTTGTCTTTGGTGCAAAGATTGCTCTCTCTGGGCAGAGCTTACTATATATATAAAATAAATCTATAGCAGATATCAATAATGAACTCTCGACCAACTAAACTCTACTATAAACGCAGAGACTGCTAACAGTTTAAAAAGGGCAGCGATCAATTCAGATCAAGGAAACATTCGGAGATCGATGATCTAACGTAGGGATCACTATACCAGATCTTTTGTCTTGGGTACAGAGATCGGCAATAAAATAAATAAATATATTGATCATCTAAATTTATAAAAAAAATAGAGAGGTCTATCACAACACGAAAAAAAAGCATAGAGATCGTTTAAGGCATTTATTCCCTTCAAATACTCCATATAAAACTCATGCAGAGAGCAATGTATTCGACCTTACCTGAGATCGTTCAATATTAAGGTTGCTTTTTTCTAAGTTCATTGCTGATATAATATCCTATCATCCAAGCTTGGAATGCATGGTGAACGCCTTCTTAATGTCGGTAAGCAGAACCTTCACCTTCGTAGTTGTTTCATATCTCTTTTGCAGAGATCAGCTAAAATTCTATTGTAGAGATGACCATCATCATCTCCCGAGGTTGTTTTTACTCTAATACAGATATGCTATCCTCTACCCTCACATCTACCCTCTCTAACACAGGAATGGATCTTTTCTAACCAGATCGAGCAGCGATATTCTACACTTAGGTCGCGCATCAAACCCTCTTCCCCCCTCTTCACTTGCAGCATAGTGTATGAGGATCACCGAGGGAGATCCTTCCTGTAAGATACGACCTTCTCTATCCCGAAAAAAATTAGGCAAATGCGATTGCGGTCTAGTCTATTAGAAGGGTAAGGCGATGGAAGAGCAACCCTTTGAAATAGCTACACCTCCTATAGATTTATTGAAATAGTCTACGCAGCAACTACAACAGAGATCGGATTAACTCGAGCTGTCGAACTTCTTCGAAACTCTCATCCTAACTTCAACAAATAAAAATAAATCTCTCCTCGACTCTTCCCCCTAAGTAGTGCGACATAGCTTCTTTAAAAAGGTTGGTTGAGTCACTACCTTTGAAAATTCGCCTAGGATCCCCACCATTTGGCAGTCGAATTCCAGAATGCAACTCCAAATGGTAGTTGGTGGAGAGTTTGCAAGGAGATCGTGGGACGATCTCTCCCTTGAACTCAAGAGAATTGTTCCATTAATAAACTGACCTTTTTACTCCATAAGGTGGAAGTGATGCGGTGGTTTCACATCCTGAGTCTTGTCTTTAAACCATTGTCTCCACTTACCATTAAACTCAATCAAAACGCCAACATAACAAGCGTTGAGGATGCAGCTCATAAGTTGTAAGTTGTGCTCAACTTAAAGTGATAGGAAAAACACTTTTATTATGCCAATGTAATAATATATAGTTCGACTCATAGTAGTTTTTACTATTAAAACCAATATACCTAAATATAACATCTTTGACGAGTATATCTTTTGTTGTAATAATTTTATCAATACCTTAACTTGTTTATACCATTTTCTAATTTATACTAATTATACCTTTTTAACTAATAAGATGAACTCATAGATATCAAAAGAAACCAACTAAGCTCACCAAAAATTATTCATATTTTAAGCTTACCAAATAACTTATTTGATAGGCTAAGCTTCTTTTTACTACATTAAGAAACTCTTTTTCTTTTAGAATAATTTGACTTCTTTAAAGCACTAAATAGTGTAAATATCTTCATTAGAGTGCCTTCCATTATATATATATATAATTTCAAAATATTATTACTAATAATATTCTATTGAGGTGATGACATATATGTATATGTCGTCTCCTCCATCTTCTGTATATATATATATATATATTGGGGTTTCACTAACCATACCGAGGTAGTATTTATCAATTTCTCAGTCTACCTTGTGATGAATAGTTAGTTTTATATACTAATTACTGGATAGTGATTTTTCATGATGAAAACCCTTGACATCCTCTATCGGGACAAAGATGTTCATAGGAGTTTCTCCACTTTTCAAATAACCTTAAATAGTAATTAACTTAGTGATAAGCTTTTACGTCATAGAAGATACTTACTTCCCTTCAGTGGTTAAGGGTATCTTCGGTATTCCATTCTAGAACTAACCGATAACCGATACTTAAGTGCTTGCGGCACCATAGATAATATATGTCATTAAACTCATGGTCTCCAAGCTATACCACTTTACGATTTGAGCCATATTCTTACGAGGTTTACTGGTGGGGCCTTGGACTTGAGCTCCTCACCAGAGACGATCACAATAATTATTTACATTTATACAAATTATTAGGGCCAAAAAGGAGGGATGTTACATAAACATTGTATCCTTCTTAATAATGTCTTGCAAGGGTTTAACAATCTGTGCAAAGTAGGGAATAAATCTTTTGACAAATTTAATCTTACCAAGGTATGACTACATGGATTTCTTTGAGAAAGGTTTATTAATATTTGATATGGCTTGATTTCTCTCTAGGTCTATCATCATCCTATGTTTTTATACTACAAATCCTAACAGTCTTCCTTCAGTAACAATGAAGATATATTTCTTGGGATTAAGAGAGATGTCGAACTTTCTACAACACTCAAACACTTTCCAGAGGTGAGAAATATGATCACCCCTCTTTTTTGAAAAGGTGTCAATGTCATCAAGATATACCATAGCACATTGATGGATCAGATCCCTAAAAGCGATGTCCATCACTCTCTAGAATGTATCCCCAGCATTTACAAAACCGAAAGGTGTTTTCCTGTAAGCAAAAGTTCGCCATGGGGTCCTAAAGGTTCTTTTTAATTGATCTGGGTGTGAAATGAAGACTTGATTATAACAAGAAAAATCGTCTAAGAGAGGAAACATTTCTGAACTGAAAAATTTCTACGAGATTTGTTCCAAAAGTAGAACCGGGGTAATTGTCTTTCTAAGAGGCCCTATTGAGATTCTGAAAATCAAAACATAGTCGGATATCTCCATTCTTCTTTTGAACAAGCATAACATTTGTTATCCACTGAATGTGGAGAACTAGAAAATGATCCTAGTGGCCAAGAGCTTATTAATCTCCTTTTTATTGATGATTCCAGGTTGGGATGCATCTTCCTAATTTTCTGTTGAAAAGGATTAGAATGGGTTTTCATCGGGATATTGTGTTGCATCACAGTTGGGTCAAATGTTTTCATATCGTCATTAGGTCTAGGCGAATATATCTTTGTATTCCCTAAAAATATTGATGAAAGATGCCTTTTCAACAAGGCTACACTTGATTCCGAGATTAATATTTTGGGGGTTTCACTCAGTCCCAAGGTTGACAATTTCATAATTCATGCTAGAACTATTTATTTTACAATTTGTGACTTTCCTGAATTTGTCATGCAAATCATAAAAAAATTCTAACCTAACGACTAATTTCCGAATCAAGTTATCTAGGGTTTGCGGGTTTTGCATAGTATGATCAGAATCAGTTGAGTTTTGGAAATATTTATCATGTGTAGTTTCATCGATTGTTGCATCTCCAAAAGTATCTTGAGAGGTAAGAGGTAAGAAATTCTATGATCTGCCAATCATCGTTGAAGACCTTCCAATTGGTCAAATTGTCTAGAATTGAAGGCTTGTAAATCAATTCAATTGAAAAGGCATCAGGAGCAAAACCTTCAGGTGGGAATAGTTTAGATGCAACGTTGGATAATAAGCAACATCAAATTTTTTGGATTTGGGTATGGAGTTTCTATTAAAGGCTTCAACATGATTAATTAAGTTATAGATTTCATACTGATAATTTCAAATGGACAAGAATACAATTAATCGAATTTCTAACATGTCTAACTATAATTTTAGACTCCCCATTGAATCTGACACCTTAGCATTTAAATCAATTTCCCTCTTAAGGCCCTGTATGAGGGCTTCATACTGAGAAATATTATTTGTACACCCAAACTCTAATCTACAAGCAATAAAAAAATTACTTCCTAATGGATCAATTAAAACCCATCCTTCTCCAGCTCCCTCTTTAGACCTGGAGCCATATAAAAAAAGTCCAACATGAACTATCTAATTTAAAATTTATATTTACATTATATATAATTGATGGAGATGAATCAATCCGAGTATAATGAAAAATTTCAGACATCATGATGGAATTTATGAAGGGCGATATCTGTGCAAGAATATCTCTAAAAAGGTAGCAAGGTTGTAATTGCCCAAAGGTGAATCTAGAAACAAAATGGGTGCAGTAGGATCATCGATGTCTATTACAATATGTTTCATATATGGCTCTGTGTCAACCCTAATCTTATTATGTTTCCCATTATGAGGTAGCCACAAATGTGACCAATCAATCGTGAAATATCCTTTTAATTTCTGAGGCCAATCTCTACTCATCCATAATCCATAGGCCTCGGGAACATCGGTACCAATAATGTCATTAACCTAATGAATCTGTTGGTTTGAGGACAACTTGATCAATGCACCTTTTAATTCACCCACAACTTTTACCCTAGACCGATCTAATTATACTATTTGTGTAGGATGGGGTGTCATATCATCGTTCAATTTTCTACACATAGAGAGGGGCATAACATTGGATAAATCCCCATAATCCACCATGCAATTATGCACAATTCTATTAAAAATTTCAAAGGTAAGTAAAATTGGTGGGGTTCCAAACCCTGATTTCTTACCAATTGAAGGAGTGTTAGGAATATATTATTTTGGCCTGGTTTCGATGTTACATGCGGATGTTTCCATGTTATTGTTTTCAACATCTTTTCCTTTTCTAGACTGTTATTTGCAACTAGGCTCCGGAGAACCTTCACCTGAATAGGGGGGGTCTTGAAAAGCTCATATATGGAATGTTGGCTTTCACTTTCTGAAGTTCCTCTATAGGATCAATCTCTAACTAAGGCACGGTGGTTAGTCTAGATATTTTTGGACTGGTTTTAGTGTTTGAAGGGGGGTTCCTGTTGGAATTAGGGGGGGCGACAACTACTTTTTGGATCCCCCCCTGGCAGGGGTTTGGGGGCAGCGCCCCTGTAGCGAAAATTTTGAAAAAAATGCCTTGTAAAATGTTGAAATTTCATAGTCATGACTTGGTCAATTATGGGTGATTACAGGCCCATGGTATTGGGTATCCCATGGTATTTTCCCATGATAATCCATCTTTAAAAGGAAGGCATTGTAATACAAATGTATATTGTAGTATTGAAAAGATCTATGTGATTGTGTGAGAGAGACTGTGATAGAGTGAAGAGGAAGTTGCAGCGAATGTGTTGTGGGTTGTATCCTTTCATTTGTTGGATGGTATAATAAAAGGAATGGAAATTTATCTGTGGACGTAGCCCATATTGGGTGAACCACGTATGTTTGTGTCTTTATTATATTATGTTTATGTGTTTTATTTATGCATCTTATTTTATGTTATTGTTCTGCGATCCTGTTTTTCTAACAATTGGTATCAGAGCCAAAGGCCTATTTGACGCATAAACTTGCAAGAAATATGGGTTCCTGGTTCGAGTGGGAGCAATGGTGGAATAATGAAATTTTAGGGTTGAAAAATTTAACAGCTAAAACTATCAATTATGGAAGATGCAAATGGAGGACTATCTTTATCAGAAGGATCTATTCCTACCGTTGGCAGGAAAAGCAAAACAGTTGGCGGCTATAGAAAGGCATTAGGAATAATACGACTGTGCCTGGATTCGCCGATGGCTTTCAATATTTCAAAAGAAAAGAGAATTGAGGGCCTGATGAGTGCATTAGATAAACTGTATGAAAATCCCTCGGTCTCCAACAAGGTATTTCTAATGAAGCGTTTATTTAATATGAAGATGTCAAAAGGTGGGTCTATTGTTGACCGTTTAAATGAATTTAATATGGTTACTAATCAGTTAAGTTCTGTAAAAGTGAAATTTGAAGATGAGGTTAGGGATATTCTAATCTTGTGCTCATTGTCAGAAATATGAAACAGCTTGGTCATGGTTGTAAGTAACTCCGTATCTGGTTCAAACACTTTGAAATTTGGTGATGTTGTTGGTGTTAATCTTAGCAAGGAAATGAGAAGGAAAAGCACAGGTGAGACATCATGTAATGACTTGACCATGGAGAGTAGGGGAAAACAAAAGGAGAGAGGAAAGAACCCAGGTAATCATGGGAAGTCTAGGAAGGGAAGATCCAAGTCCAGACTGGGAAAGATAGAGTTTTGGAACTATGGAAAGAAAGGACATTTGAAGAAAGACTGCAAATCTCTAAAGAAGAAAGGAAACGGACAGCAGGAGACTACTCAGGAAGCAAATGTAGTAGGTGATTGGTTACAAGATGCTTTGATTCTTGCATTAGATAGTACTAGTGATTACTAGGTAGTAGATTCAGGGGATTCATGTCATGCTACACCCCATAGGAAATTCTTTCATGATTATGTTCCAAGTGATTTTGGACATGTTTTATTGGGTGATGATGAACCATGTAAAATTGTTGGAATGGGTAAGGTACGGATAAAGTTAAATAATGGAGGTGAATGGTCGTTGAAAGATGTAAGGCATATTCCTACTATGAAAAGAAATATGATCTCAACAGGGCAGTTGGGAGATGGCGGTTGTTTATCTGCGTTTGGAGAAACGTGGTGGAAGATCACTAAAGGATCACTGGTAATAACAAAAGGAGATAGGATAGGTATGTTGTATGTATGTCCTCATAATACTAATTATTCTATCTCTGTATCTTCCACATAAAAATATACAACATTGTGGCATCATAGGCTTGGCCACATGAGTGAGAAGGGGATGCAGATTCTCCACTCAAGGAAGTCGCTACCAGATTTGAAGTAGGTAAGTTTGGAATTCCGTGAGAACTATGTTTATGGAAAACATAAGAGAGTCACATTTCTCAGGGTTGGGAAGTAAAAGAAGAGTGAAAAGTTTGAGCTTGTGCATACAGATGTATGGGGACCGACTCAAGTACAATCGCTTGGTGGCTCTTGTTATTATGTTGCTTTTATTGATTATGCAACTAGAAAAACTTGGGTTTATTTCATTCGACAAAAATCTGATGTTTTTGATACTTTTAAGAAATGGGAAGCTTTGGTTGAGAATGAGACAGGATAAAGGAAAAAGTGTCTCAGATTTGATAATGGCAGTGAATACTGCGGCAATGACTTTGATAGTTACTATTCATACCATGGGATTCATAGAGAGAGGGTTGTTCCAGGAACACCACAAGAAAATGGTGTTAGAAAGGGTGAATAGAACAATCATGGAGCGTGCAAGGTGTATGAGATTGCATGCAGGGTTGCCCTTACCGTTTTAGGTAGATGTTGTAGATATTGTTGTTTACTTAATAAACAGAGGGCCTTCAAGCACTTTGGATGGTGGGATTCCAGAGGAGGCATGGAGAGGTAAAAATGTAAACTACTCATTTATGAGAACTTTTGGTTTTGAAACATTTGTCCATATTGATAAAGAAAATAGAACAAAGCTTGAGGCTAAATCCAAGTAATGTACATTTATTGGATACTGGGTTGATGATTTTGGTTATCTCTTATGGGATCATGAAAATAACAAAATCATTAGGAGTAGAGATGTGATATTCAATGAAAAGGTCATGTATAAAGATCAGATGCAGGGAAAGAAACAAGAAAAGGAAAACAGAGAGTACACATTGCTTAATGAAATCAAAGAAAATGAAGTTCTAGAGGTGTCGAAAAATCAAGAATAGTAGCAGGTACCTCAAACTCCTGTAAGTATTAGAAAATCTACCAGGTCAAATAGACCCCCTGAATGATACTCTCCTTCACTAAATTATTTATTGATTACTGACTGTGGTGAACCATAATGTTATGAAGAAGTAATGCAAGTGGAAACTAGAAAGAAGTGGGAGCAAGGAATGAATGAGGAGATGGACTCCTTGGTAAGAAACCAGAATTGGGATTTGGTTTAGTATCCTACAGGTAAAAGAGCATTGCAGAATAAATGGGTTTACGGATTGAAGGAAGAAGATGGAGGAAAGAAGCGATACAAGGCTAGACTTGTTGTAAAGGGGTTTGCATAAAAGAAAGGTATATATTTTTATGAAATATTTTCTCTCATTTTTAAAATGACTTCAATTAGGACTATTTTAAGTCTAGTGGTGGTAGAAGATTTGCATCTTGAACAGTTAGATGTAAAAACAGCCTTTCTCCATGGTATTTGGAGGAAGAGATTTATATGCAGCAGCCACAGGGGTATGAGGTAAAAGGGAAGGAGAATTTAATAGGCAGGTTGAAGAAGAGGTTGTATGGCTTGAAGCAAGCTCCAAGGCAGTGGTATTTAAAATTTGACAGATTTATGACATAACAAGGTTATAGTATATGTCATTTTGACCACTGTGTTTATTTAAAGAAGCTAGATAATGGAAGATATATTATCTTGTTATTGTATGTGGATAACATGCTTGTTGCAGGTTATAACATGTAGGATATAAATGTGCTCAAAAGGAAACTAACTAATTCATTTGCGATGAAGGATTTAGGTGCTGCAAAGAAAATCCTTGGTATGAGAATAAGAAGAGACAGGAAAAATCGCAGATTGACATTGTCTCAAGGTGAGTACATAGAAAAAGGTGTTGGAGAGGTTTAAAATGCAATATGCAAAACTAGTTAGTAACCTTTGGCTAGCCATTTCAAACTAATTAAGGAGATGTCTCCCAAGACATGGGAGGAGATAGAATACATGCCCAAGGTTCCCTATTCACCTGCAGTTGGCAGCCTAATGTATGCCATGGTGTGCACAAGACCAGATATTGCACATGCAATGGGAGTTGTGAGCAGGTATATGAACAATCCAAGTAAAGAACATTGGAAGGTAGAAAGTGGATTCCCAAGTATTTGAGAGTTACTACCACTCATGCATTATGTTTTGGAGGTTCAGACACTATTCTGCAGGGATATGTTGATGCAGATATGGTAGGTGGTAAATATTGCAGGAGAAGCACCACAAGGTATGTTTTTACTATAGGTGGAACAACAATAATTTGGATTTCAAAACTGCAAAAGGTTGTTGCACTTTCAACAACGGAAGCAGAGTATGTTGCTGCTATAGGGGCTAGTAAAGAGATGATTTGGCTACAAAGGTTCATGGAGGAATTGGGTAAGAAGCACGAGAATAGAAGGTTGTACAATGAAAACCAAAGTGCCATTCATCTTGCAAAGAAATCATCCTTCCATTCTAAGACTAAACATATACAACTCAAGTACCATTTCATAAGATTGTTCTGGAAGATGAACTGTTGAAGTTGGAAAATATACATACTAGCCAGAATCCTGCAGACATGTTGACAAAGGTAGTAACCAAAGAGAAACATAGTTCCTGTTAAGTTTTAGTTGGCCTTCAAGCATGAAGGTGAAGATGAGAAATTTTTCAGGTCCAAGGTTCAAAGCATAGTCCAGCAAGTGCAGTAGCGGTTGAGTTGTTGTGATCAGTCTCCAAGTGGGAGATTGTTGGTTGTGGAGCCTAAGCTTCCTAATTCAAAGGTCATGTTTCAACCGTGTATGGATCCCAGACCATGATGGGGGGTGTGGGGGGATTACACCCCCCACTATATCCGCCATGGGGGCTCTAGGGGGCGTCGACTAATTTGGGGAGGCCCCCCCTTGAGGGGGTTCGGGGGCAGCGTCCTCGCAACAAATGTTTTGGAAAAAGATGCCTTGTAAAATGTTGTAATTTAATAGTCATGATTTGGTCAAAAATGGGTGATTTACAGGCCCATGGTATTGGGTATCCCGTGGTATTTTACCATGGTAATCCCTCTTTAAAAGGAAGGCATTGTAATACAACTGTGTATTGTAGTATTGAAAAGATCTTTGTGATTGTGTGAGAGAGACTATGCGAGACTGAAGAGGAAGTTGCAATGGATGTGTTGCAGATTGTGAACCTTCATTTGTTGGATGGTATAATATAAGGACTAGCAATTTTTCCTTGGACGTAGCCAATACTGGGTGACCCACATATATTCGTGTCTCTCTTGTATTGTGTTTACATGTTTTATTTATGCATCTTATTTTATGCTATTGTTTTGCGATCATGTTTTTCTAACAAGGATATCAAAGCTTCTATGCCCAGTGTGCCCGAAGGCAGCCAATGGACCATGGAAGCTAAAACTGATCGCTTACACCATATGCACCTGCAAGCTACTGCAAATACCCTCTCATGCTAGAACTAGCTCCGACTATGGTTTGGCTATTAGTAGACTTTAATCACCGTATTTTGAAGGGGAAACTTTTCTACAAAGCAATAGCTCTCTTTCCCTGAAGCTTTGCCACATATTTGGTGTATATAAAAAGGAATCTATGGTTGTAATAACTAGTCCTGATCTAGCTTCATAGGTGTTTTATTTTTTAAGAAAAAAAAGCTTTAACGTGAGAACCCATCTCTACTACAACTAGTTTCCCGCTACGACTTCAAGCTGCATGTCAACGACATTCGGTGTAAAATTTCGCACGTTGACATTCCTTCCAATATTCAAACCATCAAACCAAGCAATATCAATTGTTCTTCTTCAGATTATTTCTCGAACTATTGGGAATGTGAATGAACTGAGGCCATTCCGAGAAAACAATCCAAGAACGAATCCCTGTGTTCTCAAAACACTGTGTAACAGTAAAGTTGGTTATCACTGGTGCCGAAAATCGAGCTTTCAGGATTTCTTCCTGGATTTATCATTTCGATCGTTTAGGGTTTAAGCGTATATTGGTTTGTGAATGTAGCGTGGAGCGTTTTGGTTCCAATCCAGTCAAGGATACAACTGGGCATGCCTAAGTATGGAAACATTGATATCAATTTCGAGCGTTAACTCTTGGCGCTTCATTTTGTTGGTTGATTTTTGTGCCAATCTAATTTGGAGGTTCTCTGCATTGGAAGGTCGCCCTCTATTTTCCTATAGTTGCAGTATGTATGGGTGTAACGCCCCTCCTGAACAGTCTCTTCCATTCATTTAACCAAGGTATGCCTCAGTCCTGAGCTTGTAGGCCCATAACTGTTGCAATCCACGTGGAGAGAAGGTCTGCTCACTGCTCAATGGTGTAGCGTTCGTCTGTGTCGATGGTAAATCGAGCTACCACAACTATCAACGCATGCGATTTGTGTAACTGTGGTGTATGCCAAGTAATAGCTCCCTCCCTCGTTTCCTCAACGGTTCCTACTGCGTGCTAGCATTGAGTGGCCATTAGGGAATGCGTTGGTGTACATGTCTATCTATTTTCCATCCCGGATCTCTGTCTCGTAACACCCTCTGTCTATCAACACCTATATGGACTAGTGTTCCTTGGGGATGCCCCAATATGCACTCTCTAGGGTTAGGGTTAAGGCTATTAAATGGGGAAAACATGTTTTTTAAAAGGGAAAAATAAATAGGATAGGGGAAGGCTTTAGCGATTAAAAGGAATTTAAAAGGGAAAGGGAAATAGATTTTAACAGGGGGAGGGGAATGAATACAAATATGGAAGGGAATAAGGAAATATTATATTTTAACATTCTTTCTTTTCTTTTTCGAAAATAGAAGGGTTTAGGGATTTATAATATGGTTAAAGGGGTTAATTGAAGGAAAAAGCAATGGCATATTTTTATTTTTATTTTAAGTAACCTATTATACCAAAGATGATGAGGAAATATAATTTTTTAATGGAGAGGGGGAAGCTTTCCATTTTTTTTTTAAATAGGGGACATGGTGAAATTTCGCAAAGGAGGGACCCATGGGGAAAATTATAACTTTTGAGCATGGATGTGAGGAGGATGATGACAAGGGGAGGCAACTGACAATTTATCAATGGATGCAGACTTGAACAAATTTAATCGACATTGCGCAAAATGTTCTTACTTGCCGAAACTTTGACAGACTATCAAAAGGTCATACAGACTCAATTTTGGCCAAACGAAATATGAGTGCAACCAACTCAACGACTTGAACATGATGGCATACAAATATTGACATGATGATGTATAGAGAAAGAAACAAAAATATCCAAGACTTGACTCAACCATGATGTGGTGACGTTGAGATACAACTTGGTAGTTCCACCAAAGGGTTCATATGACGAAAAAAATGGAAAACTAAGATATGGACATGAAGAGCTCGACGTCTTGGACAAAATGGTGCAAACATAATGACCTCGCAAAAACTTTCATTGGTTCGCTTATGGCATCATGTTATGACAATTTGGAACATGTCGATGTTGGGCATCAACACACGGTACCAAGGTGATCAACATAGTGCAAGGATTGTGGTGAACTAGGAGTATAAGCAAGGCCTAAACTCGCCCCTACTCTCTCTCTCTCTTTTATTTTTTTTTACTAGCCTTCTAGGGTCCTAAGGGTAAGGGAGTGTTAGGTGATATAGTTCTTTGATATACTTGCAGGGTCCAACAATAATACTATGTCTAATTTGTCAAGGCACTAACTAAGGAAGCTCAACAATGCTCTTAGCCTTACTACTCGACTACCCAGGTACTAGAGAGTAATATTCTTGAGTGTTGTGCTCAATGGAACTATAGCAACAAGATGGTTGATCGGATTATATAAATATAGTTTCAGGTTCACTAGGGGACTTTCGATATACCCAAGGATATGTGGAAGTGAAATTCCATATGCAGATGTTGTCTAATGCAGTTTTACTTGAATGGGTACCAAAAGAGGTTACAAAAGTGTCCAATTAATGTGACTAAGTATTAATTGTATTTTTTGAATGTATGCTTCCCCAACCACAAGTTTATTGTTATTTTTGAATGTATGATTCCCCAACCACAAGTTTATTGTATTTTTTGAATGTATGCTTCCCCAACCATCAGTTTACTCGATGAACGATAGATCACTATGTTATTTGTAGATGTCGGAACACATCTCTAACCTAAAAAAACTAAAAATTTTCAACTCAGGAAAGTTCTATGATACCAGATGTTATGTACCTTAATAGCCTAATTGGAAATTCATAGCATAAATAACAAAATAAAGAAAGATTTCAATATGAAATACATAATTACCACAACAATAGACAATTGTAGATAACAAAATATCACAATAGCAATATCTTTATTGATGAAAGCAAAGTTCACTTGCCTATTTGAGGGAAAAACCTCCAAATGAAGACAAACTCCAATTACAAAATACTTCACAAGCATCTTGTTTCATTTCTTCAACTCTTATATTTCTAGTGAAGGAATTTTTAATAGGCAGAACATTTTAGTAATCCTTCTTAGTGAAAGAACTTTCTAGTAGGTGGAACCTTCTAGTAAGTCTTCTTACAAATTTTACTTTCACACTATATCTACTTTATTGGCCTTACTTAATATAGATGGACTTGACACATAACAACCTATCTATTAAGGGGTTTAGGGTAGGACCTTAACACCGCCCCTACTAATGCTTCACGGAAATCCAAATGAGATAATAAAAATGACAAAACATATGGATTAATCGAAATGTCCATATCTAATGAATTTTGGTTTCACCTTCAAGAAGTTCATAAACCATATCAATCTTGGTCAAAGATGGAAACCATATTTGGTAAACATAATGAGATCGATCTCACCAACTTGACAATTAGTTGATTGCTTTAGATCCTAGTGATTTTTGTTGCATTGAAGATTATCTATCTATTAGGGTCCTACCCTAACCCCCCTACTTTATCAATGTACAAGGCCATAAGGTCCATTAGATAGTCAATGGACAGTGACTTAATGTTAAAAATATCTCTTTCTTAAATGAAGGCCCCTAGGTGGTGGACTAAGACGAACAAAATTCGTTCACACATAAATTATCCAAAATATCTGGAATATAAAATAATCAATTTAAAATAATAAAAAATTGAGTAAATGGGTAAGAATGAATGAGATTATAAATAAGAGGGCATATATATATAATCATTAAAGGGAACCTTGGTGACTCTTCACAAAAGGCTGAATCCCTTTATTATTATTATTATTATTATTATTATTTATTTATTATTTTTTTCTTATTGATATATTTTATGTTCATAACATGGACCCTCATTAATAACGAGGCCACAGGTAGTTATGACTTTGTCTATTGAAACACCTTATATAGAGTAGTAAGATATGCAATGTTTAGTCAAGAATTGTCATTGTATTTGGAGCTTTTCCCTTGGAAGTTGCCCCCTTGAAGAGGCGAGTTAACATAGCTATCTATTTTATCTATTCTCTCTTGTATTTGTTTATCTTTTCTACGAATTTCTAGGTTTGATCATATTACAAGTGGTATCAAAACTATTTCTTGGGCCAAAAGGGAAGAATTTTTCTACGTTGTTTTAGGATTTGAAATTCGCAAGGTATAGAGAAGACATATGAAGTTAGCTTGTGTCGCTTCTAAGTCTCTATAATTTTGGAGATATATGCTGTGAAAGTTAAGGGAAATTTTCTTAGGGTTTGGCTTTTTCAAACGAGTCATCGTGGAATTTTTTCTCCAATTTTTTTTTGGTGAAGTTTCAGGGTTTGAAAATTTCAAGGTACAAAAAGTACATAAGGAGGTAACTTGTGTTATAATTTTAACTTTTGGGTCACTATAATTTCAAATATACACTCTTTGTAAGTTTGACATTTTGAATGGCCAAAAAACTAGGCTTAAACAAGTGTTCTGGGTAAAATTTTTATATATAGAGTTTTAAAACTCCAAATTGAGTGTGATTGGTTGTATTAGAAATAAGACAAAATATAGCATTTTTTGTAACAATTTCATATTTTGACTTGAAAAATTGGACCTGTGGCAGGTCGTACAAGTTCATCCTTATAAGAAGGCCAAAATCGACAATTCTTCGAAAAATTAAACTAATTTTTGCTTATCACATTAGAATTTAGTAAAACATGTGGCATTGTAGAGCAGACTTATCATAATACTATAGAGAAAAAATTTAGACTCTGAGATGTAGACATTTCAGAGTACAAAATCTTCGAGACAATCTCTAGATAAGAGTTTACAAATAGTTGTGCTTATTTCTAAATTTTGGCCTACCTTGAAAAGTAAGTTATTTTCCAATAATAGTAGAGCTCTTTCTGGGGTTAGCAAGCTCATTTTAAAAAAAAATTAAATACATGTTCTGGGGTCTTTAAACAACAAAAATATTTTTCATTCACCAGGTAAACATGCAGTTAAGGAAGCATACACATAGAAAATACAAGGGTACTTAAGCCACATTATTGTGCACCCTTGTAGCCTTTGTTGGAACCCCTTCGAGTAGTACCACATTAGACAACACTTGTATATGGAATTTCACTTCCATGTACCCTTAGGTATATTGGAAGTCCCGTAAGTGTACCTAGAATCGACTTTCGATAAACTAATCAACTGTCTTGTTGCTATAGTACACCGAGAACAACACTTGGGGAGATTTGTAGAGTAGTATGGCTAAGGGTATTGTCTAGCCTCCTTAGTTAGTGCCCTGAGATATTCGGCCAAGTAATATTGTTGGACCTTTCACATATATTAGAGAGTTATAACACTTGATACTCCCTTGTCTTTGAGACCTTATAAACCTTATAACTATCCACTAACCATCTCATGGTGGACGGTCCTCTCATTATAGACCACCTTGCAAGACCCTAGACAACATGAATACTCACTCTAATGTCACAAAGATTGATGTGCTAGATGAACAATGCAAGAATCTTTGGGCCAAAATCCAAGAAAATGATGACTGATATATGGGAGAGATTTAGAAACTTCGAGAGGAAGTAAGCAACCCAAGGATTCAAAGAATTCAATAAAAAATAAGAAACCTAGACCAAAATTTGGATTGTATACTATCTCGGGTATCACCTCATGAAGAAATCCCTTGGATTACACAACAGAGTGAGCCACACTTGGAAGAAACATCTCACTCTAGACTATTCAACCATCAACAAAACCTTCTAGATCCTCACACCCATAAACCACTCTCCATGGATAATAACACTTGGAACCATTTTCCTAAAGTGGACTTGAACAAATTTGATGGTTCTAAACTCATCAAGATAGGTCACCCAAATGGAAAATTACTTTTCCCTTCATGGCATTATTAAGAACATGATCAAACTTATGTTGGGGGCCTTGTATCTAGATCTAGAACGATGGCAATGTCAGCAGTGGCATAGCAAATCCTATGGGAGATTCATCACTTGGAGTATATTTGTTAAATTTCTCCATGCCCATTATGAGTGAGATACTCGCTATTTGTGGTGGCTTACCAACTTAGCCAAACAAGCTTAGTCGAAGACTTTATCTCAACGTTTGAGCAATTGACCATCCACACATAGAACTTAATTGATTCTTTCTATAAAGAATGTTTCATTAATGGCCTCGATGAGACAATTAAAGCACGAGTTAGAATTCAACATCCAATAACTTGGTTGGAGGAATCACAACGGAATCTAGAAGCAAAGAAAGTGATCTATGCAAAAACGAACAAACCCTCTTTCATTCCTCTCTCACACCATACACAGGCCAGTTCCTCAAGCACAATTCCTTCTCCTCCCTTAAAAGTACATAGGTTGTCTCCATCAAAAATCGTATACCAACAAATACATGAACTCTGCTATAATTGTGATGAAAAGTATGCTCCAAGTCATAAATGGAACAAAGATGATTTCAAATTGATGTGATAGCTCCTTTCCATTATGAAGACATCATTATGGAAGATACCCCTACTTTTGAGGATATTAATGAAATTCCTTCCATGCAAGAAGAAGTGGAACTTGAAGTCCATAAAGAAGAACCAATCATTTATCTTCGTGATGTATCTAGTATTTCAGGCCCACAAACCTTAAAACTTATGGGTTACGTCAAGCATCACAAAGTGGTAGTATTGGTTGACAATGGCAACATCGATAAATTTAATCACCAATGATTTGTTGAAGAACTCCATTATTATGTCCACTCAGTACTGAACTTTCAAATTATGACGGCCAATGGCAAGATGATGAAATGTGGGGGGTGTTGTGAAAATGTGGAACTCCAATTGGGTGATTATCATCTCAAAAATCTTATGTTGGCCTTAGATATGGTTATTTGTGATATAGTTTTGGGGGAATAATGGTTATGTACATTGGGGCCAATTTCCATGGACTTCAAGGAATTATACTTTAGCATTACTCAAGACTCTCATACTTACGCCCTCGAAGGGCTCCATGCAAGCTCCCATGAAATCATAAGTTCTCATCAGATGGAAAAATTATTGAAGAAAGACCACTTAACGATTATTGCTTACTTCCATGCCATCCAGATTCTGGATAAGATCACACCTGAATCCGTCCAATCCTGCATAGGGTTTTGGAAAAACACTAACACATCTTTGCAACACCAAAGGGTTTACCCCCATCTAGATTCTAGAGGAGAGCATGATCATTGTATTCCCTTGATTTTGGGTAGTCAACCACCAAATGTATGGTTGTATAGAAACCCATTTGCAGAAAATAATGATATTGAAAATATCATTCAGGACCTACTCAAGGCAGCAGTCATTTGTTCCAACACTAGCCCATAATCATCCTCGGTGATCATGGTTTTAAAGAAAGAAGGAAATTGGCACATATGTCTTGATTTTCATGTCCTTAATAAGTCGATCATCAAAGATCATTTTCCCATCCCATTCATTTATGATATTTTGAATGAACTCCATGGAGCCAAATTTTTCACCAAACTCAACCTTTGTTCAGGATACCACCAAACCAGGATGAAAGAGGCCGATATTCCAAAGATAGCTTCATAGACACATGAAGACCCCTCTACTTTTCAAAGCCTCATGTATACAATTTTGAGGCCATATCTTCATAATTTTGTGATGACATTTTGATTTATAGTAAAACTTGAGTTTCCCATGTGCAACATGTTTATAAAGCCTCCAATTCCTTCGTGGCCATTAGTTGTTTGTCAAACACTCCAAATGTGCTTTTGGGGTCTCAAAGGTTGAATACTCGGGTGGCATTGTTGGACAAGACGGGGTGAGAGTGCACCCAAATAAGAGTATGACAATGCAAGAATGGACCCCACCCCAAAACCTCGAAGAGATTACATGGATTTTTAGGCCTTACAATGTTGATGTATTTGTAACTTCGGAAGATATTCACTTGTATATTGTATGTATTACATTTGCACTTTATTGTATCCCCAATGGAGATGTATTATTCCTTCGATTGGAAGTGTCGTCACGTGTACTTGCAAGTGTCGCAAGTTATATTGTAAGTGTCGTAACTTATACTTGATGGGTTATTAGACCACCTTGTTGGGGTCAGCCCTGTATGAGTCATGTGGGTCAAAGGGTTATTAGACCACCCTATTGGAGGTCGGCCCAGTCAACATTATGTTATGAGGTTAAGTTAGGGCCGACCTAGTTGAGTAAAGGTCAAGTGATTTAGTGTATAAATAGAGAGTGTGTCTCTCTTATTTTACACATTCTATTGTTCACTCACTTCGCATTAGTGAGAGAAGAGGAGGATTCGCACAAGTGGAGGAGGAGCATGCTGCTGAAGATATCTATCTCTTGGGTTTGATAATGGTGATCCTTATATTGATGCTTATTCTATCTATGAGGAAGTTGCGGGGTTTTTCACCTTCTTGGTTTTCCCCAGTGAAATGTTTTGTGTCTCTTGTCTCTTGTCTCTTATGCTTGATATGCTGTACATGTTGTTCTTTCAGTTAAGATCCTAGATCAGAATGTATTAAATTCTGAAAAATTAACATGGAATCAGAGCTAGCCTAAAAGAAGGCATGGTATGGCATTTATGACACTTGTTGCACTTGCGAAGCTAGGGCTTGATATAGCAAAATCCTAGGCTCTATCAATCACCGAGAGGGATCAAATCTCCCAAGGTGCAAACCTCTCCTTGAATAGCTCCTTGAGTCTAATTCTAAGCTCTAAAGCCTCTAGTTTAAGTCTCATATTTACTTTTACTTTGTATTATTCTTTTTTGTTTATGGGAGACATAATATTTATTACTTTTTACTTTGTATTATTATTTTTTGTTTACTTTGTATTATTTTGTTACTCGACAAACACTCTAAAGTCTCATATTTACTTTTTACTTTGTATTAAAAGTAAAAAGTAAAGTCTCTAGTTTAAGTCTCATATTTACTTTTTTACTTTGTATTATTCTTTTTTGTTTATGGTCGACATAATATTTACCACATAATCCTAAGCTCTAAAGTCTCTAGTTTAAGTCTCATATTTACTTTTTACTTTGTATTATTATTTTTTGTTTATGGCCGACATAATATTTATTACTTTTTACTTTGTATTATTCTTTTTTGTTTACTTTGTATTATTTTGTTAGTCAACAAACACTCGACAAACACACACATGTTACAAGATCTCCCTCATAGTGTATTGTAGAGCGCCTCTCGGCGCAAATATTATTTTGTTACTCGACAAACACATACATGTTACAAGATCTCCCTCATACTGGGCTGTAGAGCACCTCTCGGCACAAAAAACTAGTCACCGTAGCACTTTCGCTATAAATTCATTTTGGCGAAGTTTCAGGATCTGAAAATCTTACAGGTCGAAGATAAGATCCCCATGTACCTTGTGTCCAAAGGAGAGCCTCTAATTCGTTGTACTTTCAGATTTATGATCTGTACAATATAGGGTTTCTGCCTCTTCCAGATCTCAGTCATAAACAGGTGACCTAGGAAAAAAGATCACAACTTGGGCTAGGAAGCTCCAAATGAAATTTCGTAAAAGGTGGCAGGTAGGGCACAGACTGTACTTTCATAGGTCTGATTTTCAGAGGCCGAAATTGAACCAGTGACACGTGGCACTCCGTACAAGTTTGCTCTCATGTTTTATCCCATAAACAGGTCACGTTGCGACACTTGGAATAACTCTCTCTCAGAGAATCCATTTGAGGTCAAACCTATGGGATTGGAAAGATAACAGGTCATGCTACCAAAGGAATAATTTTCAGACCCTGTAGATCTTAAATTTTGGAGTTACACCAGAAACAATCAGGTGCATATTTCTGTCAAAACAGAATTGGATTTTGAGCACCTTCATTCATGGCTCCAGGAATTTAGGGTTTCAGAGAATGTTGGAATTCTTTGTATCGGAGACCACGGCTGGATGATCCTCATCAAAATCGAAATTTAGAGACCAAGATCAAATTTTTTGGTTGGGCAGAAGGCCGGGCTTGATCAAACCCTAATTCGGGACTTTGAGCAGAAAAGTGGAAAATTAGGGCTTCTACAAAAGTTGGAATTTTTGAATTCTGCGACCATGGCTAGAAGCTCCTCAAGAAAATCGAAGTTTGGAGATTTGGATCAAACCTTTTGGTTGGGTGAAGCTATGGGAAAATCAAACCCTAATTCAGGGTCCTCCCTAGTGAATCCGAAAATCTAAAAGGCAATTTTGAGGGGTGAAACTTTATAGTTTTCAAATTCTGAGTATACCAGCTTGACCAGCTCAGAAAGGCGCATCTTTCTATCCTTTCAGAAGTTTGAATTTTTAGGGTTTCTCTGACAAACCCTAATCCAGCTCTAGATCCAGTTTCAACAAATCAAAGTGGATTGAGTTAATCCTAGAAGAGAATGGATTGGTCACCTGCATAAGTGAAGAAGTTCCTGTTTCAGAGGGAGATGAGGCTAAGGCCTTACATAAGAATATTACAAGCAATCTCGACAGGTATGACTTACATGTATGTTTCGAGATCTGTTCATGATTAAGTCTATGGATGTTTGTCTTCATTAAGGTTAGTACAATCTTGATTAACTTTAGACTTGTCGTATCACCTTAATAAAATTATGAATGCAGATATCTATTGATTAGGGTTTTGACACTTATGATTGTACTAATGCATTGTGGTGTTGTATGAGGATGATGTTGTCCGCTAATATGAAAGGTACATCTAGAAAGACAAATCAAGTTCTAGATCAAGAACATATGACCATGGTGACATGAAGACAAAGATTCATCCATTGTCATGGATCACATAGAAGCTCCACTTACGAGGTATGTATAATTTGGTTCTACAATAATTAACCTATGAGATATACAGGTTACTAGCACAAGTCATTGAAGAGAACAAGAAGACATTGCTAGACATAACTAGCAAATATGATAACCAGGTATGTTTTTCCTATATCAAGTTAGAATCCTACCTTGTGTTAGGATCTTATACTGTTGTGTGGTTGATAATGATTATTCATGAAGTTAGAAATGTAAGTAATCAAGGGTTTATGCATATTATGTCTCTTACCTTGATTGATGATATGACTAACCAGAAGAGTCTTATGGTCAAATAAGAATTTGCATGAGTAAAGGAAGTACTCCCTGAAACCTTGAATACTAATGCTTGTGTTTATTATTTGTGTTTGAAATGATCATGACTATACATGTTTAAGATTATTGTGTTTTGATAGTATTGAGATTATACTAATGAATGTATGAGATCTCGAGGATAACACAATAATGATACTAGTAAGCATGCATAGTGATCAAGGATGGATATAAGTTCAAAGGACATGTAATCTAGGAAGAAAAGATCAAGAGGGAGCACACTCCAGTAGTTCCTGCAAGGAAGCAAAGATTGAGAGGGAGTCCACCCAACAACAACAAACAAAGATAAGTATTTAAATTGTCATTTCTTGTATATTTGATTGTTTAAACAATATTATTCAAAGATGTATACACTTATGTTCCTAGACTTAGGTTTTGTATTATGCATATTAGAATAATTGCATTAATGAACAGTATACTACTAATATGCATGTGATGGGTAAGTGGCCTATGGCACTGTACAACATTCCATTGCTACTTATCTAGAATGAAACCTCTTTGCTAACAGTTGGGAGTTGTGCACACTCGTAACAATGTTCTGGTGGAGATTGGAAGGCATCTAGAAAGTTACGGGATATGGATAAATGTTGTATTGAAGCATTGGCTAAAATAATTGCATGACTGTATGACATATTTCTTTATGTGTAAGAATTTGTTCTGAAAACTATGAGATGTTTCTTATCATGAAATTTAACTTGTCTTGTAGGAAAGATCGTATACCATCACCTACAAAAGAAGGACTACAACATTTGTTCCAGCAACAAAGCAGAATCTAAAGTTCCCATAATTCGGGATGCAGTAATGAAAGAATGCCATGATCGAGGAATAACAGTCGATCATGAAGAATGATGTTTAGGATGCGGTCCCAAGACTTGAAGGGAAGTCTGTTGTGACTTCCAAGTGGATCTATAAGATCAAGCATGGTGCAGATGGTAGCATAGAGAAATACAAAGCAAGGTTTGTAGCTCATGGCTTCTCCCAGAAAGAGAGGATAGACTATGAAGAGACTTTTGCATCTGTAGCTAGATACACTTCCATCAGATCAGTACTTACTTTGGCTATAGTGATGAAGTGGAAAATACACCAGATGGATGTCAAGACAGCTTTCTTGAATGGTGTAGTCAAAGAGGAAGTGTATGTGCAGCAGCCACTCGGTTTTGAGACACATGACAGGGAGTCATATGTGTGCAGGTTGAAGAAAGCCTTGTATAGCTTGAAGCAAGCTCCTAGGACTTGGTATGGTAGGATGGATAGCTTCCTATCCAGTTTGGGCTTTACCAAGAGTAAAGCGGATTCCAACCTTTACTACAAGGTTGAGGAAGGCAATCTAGTGATACTACTATTGTATGTGGATGACCTATTTGTTATAGGTAAGGATAGATTGATTGTCGATACGAAGAGGAAGCTTGCTTCCGAGTTCGAGATGAAGGACTTGTGTATGATGCACTACTTTTTAGGCATGGAGGTGTGGCAGAGTGCGGATGGAATCTTCCTTGGACAAGGGAAGTATGCAGTAGAGATCCTGAAGAGGTTCGGGATGATGGACTGCAAGGCCATGTCCACACCTATGGCATTGAACTTGAAGCTTCTGTGTGATGCTTCATCTGAGCCGGTTGATGCCACGATGTATCGTTAGATGATTGGGTCCTTGATGTACCTGACAAACACGAGACCAGATATTTGCTTTGCGGTTAACACATTGAGCCAGTTCCTGACGGATCCCAGAGGTGTTCACTTGGTTGCTGTAAAGCATATTATGAGGTACCTAAAGGGTGCAATTGAATATGGGCTCAAGTATGATGCGAATCAAAAGTTTAACCTGCAGGGTTATGTTGATTCGGATTGGGCGGGCAATGTTGCAGATAGGAAGAGCACTTCTGGGTGCTACTTCAGTATGGGATCAGGTGTGATCTCTTGGTTTAGCAGGAAGCAGTCCTGCGTAGCATTGAGTACAGCCGAAGCAGAATATGTTGTAGCTTGTTCGGCTAGTTGTGAGGCAGTATGGCTGAGGAAGCTACTGTCTAAGTTATTTGATCTCCGGATGGAGGCTACTGGTATCTTTTGTGAAAACCAGAGTTGTGTAAAGCTGTCTGAGAACCTGGTGTTCCAGGATAGGTCAAAACACATTTAGATCAAATATCACTATATTAGGGATATGGTGTAGAGAGGAGCAGTGAAGCCCCTGTATGTTGCGACGGATGAGCAAGTTGCTAATGTGTTGACGAAACCACTAGCCAGAGTGAAGTTTGAGTACTTCAAAGAGAGGCTTAGTGTTCTTTAGATTGACGACACTTCGAGAAAAAAGTGATGGACACATTTGCAGGAGCCATTCCAAGCATGGTGAGAGGAGGATCCTTCCCATGGCTGTGGATATAAGCATTGTGTGATGAGCATCAGGACGATGCTCCAGTTACTGCTCTATATGCATCATGTTGAATGCTAGATATGATTGGTTGGATCATGTATATGTATATGGATCATTTTGGATGCTGGATATGATCAGTTGGATCATGTATATGTATATGTATCATGTTGGATGCTTGATATGATCAGTTGGTTCATTTATTTGTATATGTATCAGGTGGATACATTGTATGATCAGGTGGATCATATATGTGATATGCATCAGGTAGATACATGATATGTATTAGGTGGATACATTGTATGATCAGGTGGATCATGTATGATGATATGTATCAGGTAGATACTATGTATGCATCAGGTGGATGCATTGTATGATCAGGATGATCATGGATGATGAGCTTCAGGATGTACATCAGGATGATGTATGGTGAGTATCAGGATGATGCTCCGTGGCCGTGGACAGGTTGTGCAAGGGTAGCATGTAATAAGTCTTAGAGATCTGGATAGGTTGTGCTAGTCACGTAAAAGGCCTCAGATGCTCTTTAGAGATCTTGCTTGGCAAGACACTCTTTTAAGGTTTTGCTAGACCACATGTAATACGTCCTGGAGATATGGACAGGTTGTGCTAGTCACGTAAACGGCCTCAGATGCTCTTTAGAGATCTTGCTTGGCAAGACACTCTTTTAAGGTTTTGTGGGGACCACATGTAATAAGTCCTGGAGATCTAGACAGGTTGTGCTAGTCACGTAAAAGGCCTTAGATGCTCTCTAGAGATCTTGCTGGGCAAGACACTATTTTAAGGTTTTGTGGTAGGGGTCACATGTAATAAGTCCTGGAGATCCGGACAAGTTGTGCTAGTCACGTAAAAGGCCTCGGATGCTCTTTAGAGATATTGCTAGGCAAGACACTCTTTTAAGGTTTTGTGACAGTCACATGTAAAAGATCCTGGGAGATCCGATAGGTTGAGCTGTGTGCTCATAAAAGGCCTGGGATGATCTTTCGAGGTTTTGTTGACGCACGTAATTAGTCCTGGGATCCACAGTATGGCCACTGATGATGAAGACCTACAGGTGGTGGGCCTACATCTAGCATGAAAAAGGGCTGGCTTTGTAGAACTTCCTATGACGAGAAGAATTATGAGATAGCACCAGTGATCAAGATGACGAGTACAGCAGTAGTGACAATGATGCTCCGTGATCCAGTGATGATGATCCAGCTCCAGTATTGAAGACTTGTGCCTATATGTATTAATGACTTGTGTCAAGAGAATACCTTCCTAGTAAAGAGGGAGTGTTGATGTATTTGTAACTTCGGAAGATATTCACTTGTATATTGTATGTATTACATTTGTACTTTATTGTATCCCCAACGGAGATGTATTATTCCTTTGATTGGAAGTGTCGTCATGTGTACTTGCAAGTGTCGTAAGTTATATTGTAAGTGTCGTAACTTATACTTGATGGGTTATTAGACCACCCTATTGGGGGCCCGCCCAGTCAGCATTATGTTATGAGGTTAAGTTAGGGCCGACCTAGTTAAGTAAAGGTCAAGTGATGTAGTGTATAAATAGAGAGTGTGTCTCTCTCATTTTACACATTCTATTGTTCACTCACTTCGCATTAGTGAGAGAAGAGGAGGATGTGCACAAGTGGAGGAGGAGCATGCTGCTGAAGATATCTATCTCTTGGGTTTGATCATCGTGATCCTTGTATTGATGTTTATTCTATCTCTGAGGAAGTTGCGGGGTTTTTCACCTTCTTGGTTTTCCCCGGTGAAATGTTTTGTGTATCTTGTCTCTTGTCTCTTATGCTTGATATGCTGTACATGTTGTTGTTTCAGTTAAGATCCTAGATCATAATGTATTAAATTCTGAAAAACTAACATACAAGCTACTATAGGAAGTTTGTGAAGAACTATGGTAAAATTGTATCCACTGTCATTGATAACCTTGCTCAAGAAAAAATCATTTACATGGAACAAACCAACATAACAACCGTTCTCAATTTTAAAGAAAGCCATGTGCACCACACTGGTCTTAGTTGTGCTTGATTTTAATAAAACTTTCATATTGGAATGTGATACCTGTAGAAAAGGCTTGGGTGCAGTGCTAATGCAAGAAAGAATACCCTTTCATTCACAAGTAAATAATGATGTGATAGGAATTTGAGAAATTTTACCTATGAAAAATAAATGATGCCCATACTACATGTAGTCGGCATATGGTGTCCATATCTCATAGGGAAACGCTTCCAGATCAAGACAAACCACCACAACCTAAAGTATTTTTTGCAGCAAAGGTTGTCATCCCCAAAGTAGCATAAATGGGTCACCATAAATGGGTCACCAAAATGTTGTGGCAGATGCCTTGTCAAGGAAACATGAGGAAGAGGGATCACTCTTTTCCCTATCCTCTCCAATACTTGAATGGTTATAGGAAGCACAACAAGAATGGTTAACCAATGCTACTACATCTTAGCTCATCAAGCACCTCCAAGAGGATCCCAACCCTACTCAAGGTTACACTTGGAAAAAAGATACACTGTGATATAAAAGGTCATTTTTCCCAGTACCTAACTCTGCTTCGAAACAAACAATATCAATAGAGTTGCATTCACCCCCTTCATAGGTCACTTGGGATTTCAAAAAAATTACACACATGTTAGGCACTCCCTCTTTTGGGAAGGCATGAAAAATGATATACTTACTTTTATAGCAGAATGTGACACTTGCCAAAGGAGCAAGGGTTAGACAGTAAAGACTCCTGGAGAATTGCAACCATTGCCAATCCCAAGCATTATTTGGACTGACATTTCCATGGATTTTATTGTTATTCTTCCAAAAGTGGGTAACAAACAAATCATCATGGTGGTAGTTGGTTGAATTTCCAAATATGCTCATTTTTGTGCTCTACAACACCCATTTACCCCAACACCAGTTGTCCAAATTTTTTTAAACTAGATTTCCAAACTCCATGGCATGCTTACCTCCATTGTGTTAGATTGTGATCCAACATTCACCAACAAATTTTGGGAAGAACTATTTAGAATCCATGGCACCTAGTTGTAAATGAGTACCTTCTATCATCCTCAAATAGATGGTCAGACTGAAGCAGTCAACAAGTGTCTTAAAACCTATTTGAGATGTTTTGTATCTAAAAAGCAGCAGTGGTGGGCACAGTGGTTACCTTTGGCAGAGTGGTGATATAATACTATTTATCATTAGGCTAAAAAAATGACGCCATATGAAGCAGTCTATGGCCAAAAACCAACCTCCATGTTTCTTATCTACTAGGTACTTCCAAAGTACATGCATTCGATAGTCTACTTCATAATTGAGATGCCACTCTTTGCACACTTAAGGAAAAATTGGCTATGGATCGAAATCGCATAAAGCAACATGCAACCATCACCACTCAGAGCATTCATTTGTAGAAGGTGACCATGTGTTCCTTTGTCTCCAACCTTATAAGTAGAATTCTCTCAAAGTTAAAGGCCACCATAAGCTGGCACCATAGTTTTGTGGCTTGTATTATATTATTTAATGCATTGGTTAAGTGGCCTACAAATTAGAGCTCCAAACACACTCCAAGATCCACCTAGTATTTCATGTGTCATGTTTGAAGAATGTAGTGGGTCAGAATTGTTGAGTTCAAACTACATTATCATAATTGGATGAAGAAGGACCCATTTAGCTCCAACCAGAAGTAGTTTTGGACACTCAGGAGCGTTGGCTACATCAACGCACTATCCTTGAAGTTTTGATTCAATGGAAGGATACCTCACCAAAATGTGCTACTTGGGAACCATCTACTATTTTGCATTAGTTCCCCCATCTCCAACCTTGAGGACAATGTCGCTTTTGAAGTTGGGGGGGGGGGGGGGGACAATGTTAGGGTCCTACCCTAACCTCCCTACTTTATCAATGTACAAGGCCATAAGTCCCATTAGATAGTTAGTGGATAGTGACTTAATGTAAAAGGGCCCTCTTTATTAAATAAAGACCCCTAGGTGGTGGACCCTCATTAATAGGGGGACCACAAATAATTAAGACTTTGGCTATTGAAGCAATATATATAGAGTAGTAAGATATGTAATGTTTAGTCAAGAATTGTCATTGTATTTGGAGGTTTCCCCCTTGAGGAGGCAAGTGAGCATAGTTATCTATTCCATCTATTCTCTCTTGTAATTTTCTATCTTTTCTAAGAATTTCTAGGTTTAAGCATATTACACTATCTAAGTTAAAACACTTAAAGTCTTACTCGAAGAATGTAAGATATGTAAGAGTGATGACCAACATATTTATGTTATTCTTGCTAAGCTTGATAGTACATATTTGGTTTTTGTATCTACTTTCACTCTACCCATGAAGCTCTTAAGCTTGCTTGCAAAACACCCACTCTTGAAGCTTTTTGTGATTATTTGATTTTAAAGAAAGATAAGCTCTTGCATGTTGGAGTGATCAACACTACATGTACATCTAACAAATTTTTATTGCCCCAATAACAGAAGGATAAAGCCAAACATACAAATAAACAATATCCTTACAACAATAACTTGGAGGAAGTGACTCCATATAAATATCTTGAAATTGATCTTCATCATAAGCTTAACTGGAACTATAGCATTGAGAAAATGATTAATGGAATATGGAAAGCTTCTTATGGACTGGAAAATAGTTGTAAATTAGTAGACCTATGGCTTTGGGATACGAAAAAACTACTCTTTGAGACTCTTGTCACTCCTATTATCTTATATAGTTGTGAAGTTTGGGCCCGCAACATATCTGGAGAATCTTGGAGAAGGATAGATCAAATCCAAAAGTGCTTTATAACATATAATCTCAAAATTAAAGGCAATACACCCTATCCTATCCTCCTCATAGAAGCGAGTCTCTCCTTGATTGAGAGCATGGCTATGACTAGGTACCTAATGTACAAGAACAAGATAAACAACATGGTAGACAAGAGGCTTCCTAAGATTGCTTCATACTCTAGTCAAAACCACCTATGACTTAAGCTAGGTTGGCATAAAGATGCCAAGGATTGGCTAAACCATTGGGGAGTTGAGAAATACGTCACTCTGCATAACAGTGATACTATTAAAAGTATTAGTACATCTAAATTTAAGAAAAATATGTGGTCCAATAAAGAGTTAGAGGATAAGAGAAAATTAAGATATTAAAAGGATGTGAGTAAGTATCATAATCTAAAAGATCAAAAGTATCTCTCTATTTTAACTAGCCTAAATAATAAAATCAACATTGCTAAAATAAGAACAAATTCTTATGAGCTACATAGTGAAATAGGGCACTGGACAATTCCTAAAACACCATGGGATGAAAAATATGTCATCATTGTAACACAAAGAGGGTTGAAGACGAAAATCACTTTCTCATAGAATGTCCCGTGTACACCCACATTAGAGCACAATTTCATAACATTTGCTACAATACTGACCTCTATAACCTTTTAACTTATCATAACTGTGGTGATTTAGGAATGCTTCTCTTAAATATTTTTTAGCATATAAATAAAAATTTAAAGAAAACCAAGTCACTCCTTTCCTTTTTAAAGTTGAATAGATAGAAGTTGGTCTCAGTGGACATTAATAGCTATCATCATCATCATCAAAACGAGGGTTTCAAACCCTCTTATCCAACTCCTGCTTGCAATGGAGAGAAAGGCGCCAAATCAAAAGGTAAGAAGATTGACAGACATCACATTTTTTGCAGGTGAGATGGTCATCTAGAGTCTAAAGTGTTCCAACAAAATGGAAACCTTAGAAGCATAAACGAAGAATCATAACATCAATCTTAATTCTTCTTCTTCTAACTATTCTTCTCATGGACATATACTTTATGTTTATGTTTTTGCCTGCAACATAACACCTACTTCTTCTTCTAATGAGTGGCTTATTGATTGCGGAGCATCTTATCATATGGCTAAGGATAAAATCGAGTTTTCTCTCTTGATAAATGTAACACCAAACTAATATTTGTTAGTGATGATAGATCTCTTAGTGTTGTAGGGCCTAGAACAATTCAACTAGATGATAATCATTTCAATGATGTGTGATTTGTTCCAAGTCTTTTTTGCAATATTCTATTAGTATTAAACATCACTCATTCATGTGAAGGTAAAAAATTAGAGTTTTCATCTCAACAAGTTGTAATAAAGGATTTAAAGCATCCTAAGCATGTCCTAGAAATTGGAATTGTTGATGACATTACAAGTTGTATAGATTTGACAATGTTGGGTCATCATTTTTCCATAAGTTTTTATTATTCATGGTGATGACTTTAACAAAATTTGGCATGAATGATTTCGTCATCTAAATGATCGCTCCTTGCGATAACTATGTAATCATAATATGGTCATTGGACTTTCTCTTGTTTCTTGTAGAGATGGTGTTTGACCCACTTGTGTTCTTGACAAATATAATTGGGACAATTTTGACAAATGCATATCTTGGCACACCTTGTCTCCCTTGCAGCTTGTTCGTAGCGATTTGTATGATATGCTTCATTCTTCTTCTTTCTATGGGTCCAAGTACTTTTTAATTTTCATTGATGACTTCTCCAAACACACTTGGGGGGTTTATTTCTTAAAACCCAAGTGTGGAGTTTTTGAAATGTTTTTTGCTAACAATGTCCTTGTAGAAAAACAATTTGGATATCAACTTCAAAAGCTAAAAACATGTAATGGAGGCAAATATGTTAACAACAAATTTACACCTTATTACACTTCACATGGCATTCGAATGCAACATATTGTTCCATATACACCACAAAAAAATGGTGTCGATGAGAGAAATAACTACACATCAAAGGAAATGACAAATTTTATGATCCAATCTAAGGGATTAAGTCCTCATTTTGGGCGGAAGTTATTAACTATGTCAATTATCTAGTTAATTGCACTCTCACAAAGACTTTAAAATATATAACACTAGAAAAAAGCATGGGGTAAAATAAAATAAAATGTAAGCCACTTTTTTGCATTTGGCAGTGAAGCATGGGCTCACATTCCCAATGAGAAAATGAAATCATAGCAACGTAAAAGTGAGAAGTGTTTTTTTGTTGTTGGATATTTTGAAGATGGAAAAGGTTATAGACTTCTTCAACCCCATTCCAATGAAATTATTGTTATGAGAGATGTTAACTTTGATGAAGGCTGTCATTTTGTGAGCCACCTTCAATGATTCCACCATCTTCTCTTCCCAACTTTTATGTTATTGATCCTATTTTGGTTTCTTCTTAGATGTCGACAATGAAGATGAAAATCCATCTCCACCCACTCACTTTCCTCTAGTTGGTTCTGTTGAACATGAACCTACACCAACACCATTGCTTCTATGATGGGTCCATATAATTTGAGAAGTAGCTAGAGATCTTACTGATGATCCTATATATCAACATCATATACGTTCACCACTCTAGTGAGCTTCCTCTCTTTTGGTTCAAGTTTCAAAGACTCACAATCCAAAAACATTTGTAGAAGCTTTTGACCATCTAGATTATGGCACAACAATGAATGAAGAATAACATTCCTTATTGACGAATGATACTTGGGATCTTTTACCACTTACGAAATGAAGAAAATTTGTTAGATGCAAATGGACATATAGAACCAAGTATGCATTGAATGGAAGTTTTGAAAGATATAAGGCCCAATTAATTGCCAAAGTATTTTCTCACATCGAAAGGATTGACTATAATGAAACCTTTGCTCCTATAACATAAATGAATTCCATATGCCTTGCTACATCCCTTGCGACTTCATATAAATGGGAGGTCCATCAAATGAATGTTAAATTATCCTTCTTGCATGAAGATATTCAAGAAGAAATTTACATTAAACAACCTCATGGCTATGTTCAAAATGATTCCAACTTTGTTTGTCCCCTTAAGAAGTTTCTTTATAGCCTTAAGCAAGCTCCTCGGGCTTAGTATGCTAAAATGGATAACTTTTTTCTTGACATCGAATTTTCTAGATGCCATTCTCACCCCAATATTTATACCAAGAAAGTAGGTAACCATCCCATAATACATGTCCTTTTTTGCGGATGACCTTAATCCCATTGGTAGTGACCTCAAACCTTTAACCAATGTGAAATTCTACCTTAAGAATAAATTTGAAATGATAGACTTGAGATATTTGCATTATTTTCTTGGCCTCCAAGTCTTTCAAACCATGAAGGAATTTTCCTTTCTTAGTCTAAGTATGCATGTGACCTTCTTCGTTTCTTTCACATGGAAGATTGTAAACTAGCCCCATCTCTCTTCCGATCCAAAGTCAAACTTGTTGCCACCTACCCTACACCTGACGTCCATACTCATCATAATATTTCCTTTGTTGTTGATCTTGTTGCCTGATATATGTAAACACCCTATGAGAGCCATTGGTAAGCACCATAAATGATACTTCAGTATATATGAGGTACAATTCAATTTGTGATACATCATAGTCTGGTGGGAACTCCTTTGTTGGTTGGTTTCACTAATTCCAATTGGGTTGATGACCTTGATGATTAGAAGTCTATTGCAAGCCATGTTTTCAGACATGTTAATTGGGATTGTAAGAAGCAGTGAGCTCCTCTTTCTTCAACAAAAGTAGAGTATCAAGCCACAATTAATGTAAGTCAAGAAGACACGTGGCTTCGATAGATCCATTTAGAGTTTGGATTCTAGCAACAACATCCAACCACACTTCGGTGTAACAATCAAAGTGTCATCAAGCTTGCCAAAGTTCGAGTTCAACCTTAATACAAGAAACACATTGAGCTACACATGCACTTCATCAAAAAGATTATTCAATATCACATTCTCAAAGTGCTATTTTGCCCTACAAATGACTAGGTTGTAGATATTTGCACAAAGTCCCTTATAGAGACAAATTTTTTGAAACTTTGATCTATGTTAAAAGTTCAAGAAATTGTCATTAAGGGGGATAGGATCTAATGCCTCATTCCTTCTCCTATTGTGTCACCTTTGTAAATCCTTCAATCATATTCCAAGTTGTTCTCAAGGGGGGATGTTAAGATATCTAGACACTTAAGAGTTAATTAAGATCAAGTTGTTTTAATGTGTCTTTGGGTCCAAGAGTTTTCTTTAGTATGCATTTGTACTTACGTAATTTGATGGTCACATCGGGTTCAAAATATAAATAGATCTTATGATTCATCTTATTCTCAATACTAATGGTTATATTGTTTCATGGCTTAGCACTCGATTGGCCCACGATCTGTATTTAATTAGCATGGAGGGTCATTTGTTGATGATTGATTATGAGAAACTCACATATAACATAATTTCCTTTTGCATTAATATATTGCCTCAATTGACCACATTGGTTGGGCTATGAAAAGTTTTCCTCTCTAAGGGTTTTTAACCACATAATACATTGATGTGTTGATATTTGATATTTTGACGTGAGTGATTGCATAAGGTGTTCTACTTTTATGGAAATATCATGTTTTATTGAACAACCTGCACAACTTAGCCACAAATCAAACCTTGCATATTTAATCCTTAAATGGCACATAAAGCATGAAATCAACACTACAAGGTGCATTGAACACATAGATACACAATGTGATGCAAATTCACTGCACAAAAAGACCCATTTGATGCAAATTGCAATGCCACCTCACCAGTTTGACACAAAGGTATCCCCTGTTGCATCACATGAGATTGTTAAAGGTGACACATTATAGGGTGATGTCTCTTATTGATACATTGGTTGATTGGTTGCATGTTAAGTATGCTTGTTTATTCACCTTGCCTTCCTCCTATATGAGTATGTGCAAAACACTATTTAGATTTGCCTATCTAGTAGCATATTGAAATTAACAACATATAAGTTCCAACATACCATAATCCTTATACCAATAGATACAATGACAAAGGATTACGTCCTCTTTTAACACAATGGAGAGTAATCTTTGTAAACTTTTATTAGATTAGTATTTATATAAATGCATTTGTGTATATAAAACAATAGTGGGAGACAGCTAGCTCTACCTTAAAGCCTGTGTCAATTTTTTTTAACAGAAACCAGTATGGTTTGAAGGTTTCTAGTCCCATGGATTGTTAATGAAGGGTCGAGATTAATTTGAGAAACCTGCCATGGATCTAGAATCCCAGTTTGAAGGTTTGTAGTGCCCACCGTTGATGGATTATTAACGAAGGGTTGAGATTAATTTGAGAAACCCGATACTGACCTTGGATCCCAACTGTTGGTTCTAGATCGACGGTTAATATTCACTAGGGTTTGTATTAAACTGGATTGGGGTTATATCCGCATTACCAGCTCTCCGAGTATTTTCGTGAGGAGTGGATTTTCGCCTACCATGCTATAGATCCGCCCGAGTTATGTCAATATTTCTATTTTTTAATTGTATCTGGATTTCATCTATTGCTCCTTCTGTCTAGTTTATGGGGCTGCCATTTCCATGGATGCTCCAGTCGACTTTGCCAGAAATTATCTAAGTTTGGGGTTGCCAAAGTCATGGCAGCTCCCGCGCTTTGACATTATCATTGTTATTATTCCTGAACAGTCCGGCAATAGGCCATGGCATTTTCGTAAGACAGCTGTTTCTCTCCCTCTTGGATGGTAGAGCCCTTTTAAAAGCATACGCCATGCCATTCTTGGCAGTGGATGACTTGCATCTCTTTCATTGGGTTTTCCTTTAATTTTATTTCTGGCTCAGACGCGCAATTTCTACAATAGCCCATACTTCAAGAGGACCTGGCAGTTACTCTCCACCTCCACAAGACACTTGTTTTCTTTAAAGGGCATTCTAAACTTAGAAAGCAAGTGTCTTATGGACGTTGAGAGTAAAGAGCCACTTCTGCAACGGTCGCAGCGGATGACGGAAGGGATATGCTATGATTTGACCTCTCAGCAAAGAGGGGAAATCCCCGAGGTATGTAGAATTCACTAAATATGGCTTCTTTATCTACACCATATACTTCAGAAGGCTCAAGGGTTTACTATGGCACGTCAAGTATGTATCAGGGCTTTAAAGTCCCCAACATGACTGGCGTTTAGATTTAATTTTTTGGAAGTGTATCCCGTCACTAGTCGATTGTTATGGTCTAAACTGCCATGATCTATATCGTCTGTGAAGATTTTGATCGGCATCAGTTTTAATTGCGTTTTGTTTTGGTTTCAAAATATGATCCGCATTGCCTCGTTGCCATTTATCTGTTCTCTTTTCTTTAAAATAGTCTGTAGTGGTCACAAGTATGCGTTTGAATGCCTACTGATTTTGTCTGGCTAATAAATGCCTTTTATTTGATGTGGGTTTCTGTTTGGGTTTAAATTTTTACTTGCATTTTTCGAATCTTTTGTTGGTGTGGGTTCATTTATCTGTTTTTAATTAGTTTTGGTCATTTTAATAACAAGGTTAGGAGATTTAGCTATTTCATTTTATGTTTGCCATCTTGATCAACGATTTTTGTTGCGTTCGAAAGCGTTTTTGCCATCTTTATCTGCGTTTTTTGGTGTGTAGCTTTTGCAACTGTAAAAGTTGAGTTGTTTTGAGATAAGCATTCGACATCCAAGAATGGTGATTTTGGACTTACTTATTGTTGACTACAAATGTTTTATTTTTGGATTCCAACATTTTTATTGATTGCTTTATGTTGATGTGGGATTTATTTAATTTGTTGAAAATCATTTCAATTTCAATTTTTTTGCCATGGAACAATCTGGTTGAAAATCAGTACTTTGCTATATTGATCAATGGTAAATGGGGTAAATTGTCTGTTTTTTTTTAATCATGGAGCTTAACTGGGAGAGGATAAAAAAAAAGTAAAATCTATCACTTATCCAACTTTGGGTAAAAAGGTCTCGAGTTAACCCTTGGGCTTTTGTTCATTTCCATTGTCAGAGCTTGTTACGAGTAATGGTAATAGCTTTTGGCCATTCCCATTATTAGAGTTTGTTATGAATAATGTTAATAGTTAAGCTTGAAAACTTTGTTTGTATGAAGGTCCTGCATTCACAGCTAGCTGTATGGGTGAAGATTGTTGGAAGTGAGCAGCTAGGTGTGATGTTAGTTTTAGCTAGGTGTAATGCTACTTTTTTAGATTTTGTAATGTAATTTAATGATAACATGTCTAGCTTCATTATCATAACCTTGGATCCATAAAGTGTTCGTGCTACTCTGCCAGCCTTCACAATTTTTTATATTGTGAAAATTATTTGGATCCTAAAAGATTATATTCCTCTCGGCGAAAGATGTAGGGTTAGTATATATGTGCACTTGTTTATTATACATTATAGTGTCATGATAAGTTGGTTTGTTTTCAACGAAGCTGCGATACAATGTTGCAGTGGTTTTGGGTGCTTTTGAAAGCATATATATATATATATATAAGTTTTTCCACATCTCAGTATGGGTGGATTATCAAACTCAGAAGTGAGTGATTGTAATGTTAGCTTTTGACAACTTGCTTTAAAAATGCATGTTATTAATAGCAAGTCTAGATCCATTGCAATTCTAGATTAATCTCAACTTGAGATATATCAAGTGTCTGATTCTGGATTCATCTCAACTGTTCTCTTAAAGAGAATTGAGAATGCGAGAGTTTCACAATATTTTCATAGTCAAAGATATTTGCACCTCAAGCAATTTGATTTTCTTGTTATTTGAATGATGTAAAGTTAATCAGGATATAACTTGTTTATTGTGTATAAGTGTTTCATTTTTAATTTTCATTGTTTTCAACAAAGCTTCAATATAAAGTAGACTTTTGTTTAGTGAAAATTTTTATGTAGGTGGACATAAGAGATTTAAATATTTGTTAGGAAAATCATTAAAGAAATGCCGCTCTAGAAAATATTAACAGATAATTTTGGTTGAAATATCGTTTTAAACGGTTGGGAAATTGAGTGTTTTTATATACATTTTGCCTCTTTTAAAAGGTGCGATTCTGCATGTATTTGGAATTTATGTGGTTTGCAAGCAAACGTCTGCTTGTGATCCAAAAGTTATATATAAAATGGCATTTGGAAATGTTATTGGATCAACCTACTAACTAAATCTACTTCAATAGTGTTAAAAGTTAATGAATGTATGGATGTCTTCTACATGTATTTTAGAGGTGGCCTGCTATAAACCTGACTGAAATTTTAGCCCATTGTAAGCCCTTCTGTAATATAGTAATCAGGTGCATGTGACAGATGCACAACTTCTGTCTGTAATATATATGACGTGAAAAAAATTCAAGGGAAACTATTAATTGTCTCACCATTGTCTTCTTGTGCTTGTCATGTACGTGAAAGAATCCATTCTTGATGGTAGATATTGAAGTTCGTCTTTTAAACTGTGCAACTGTGCCTGTAGGTGGAAGATGTAGAATGATAGATCTGTTCTCACCTGTTGAAGACTCTCAGGTTGTCCATATTGCTAGTTTCAATCTTGTTCCATATTGCAAAGTCAAGGCATGCTTTCCTAGGTCTGTATTGTAGGTCTGGTCTGTATTTTAGGAATGAATTATGCATAGCCTAGGTCTGTATTGTAGGTCTGGTCTGTATTTTAGGAATGAATTATGCATAGCCTAGGTCTGTATTGTATGTGCCTTGAAAATTGAACTTTCAAGTGAAACTAGCATTGGTCTCACCATTGTCTTCTTGTGTTTTTTATGTGATCGAAAGTTTTGCATTGTTGATAGTTGTATATTTAGTATTTACAGAAAATGGACTGTGTATTTATCTGGGAGCCATAGGATCATAGATCTTTTCACTTGTGGGAGACTGTTATGTTGTTCTTTGTTGCTATTTTCAATCTTATTTTTTCATTTCTCTCCTTAATGTGCAATTGTGACGGTTAAGACTGATTACATAATTAATTCAATAGAGCTGGTAAAGTTAAGGCATGGCTCCCTGATGAATGTTGGCACATGTACGTGATACATACTAGGACTAGAGGCCTTACTCACCCTAGGACTTGCAATCAATCATATTTTAAAATTAAAATACTAATAAATTGGAATGTGTAATTTCATCATTATTTTGAATTGGATCTTTTGCTGATGTGGTCTCTCGTCTATGTTGGTTTTTATTTATTATAACGGCTATAATGTACTTCATTCATCTATATGGAGTGTTGAGACATACTAGGACTAGAGGCCTTACTCACCCTAGGACTTGCAATCAATCATATTTTAAAATTAAAGTACTAATAAATTAGAATGTGTAATTTCATCATTATTTTGAATTGGATCTTTTGCTGATGTGGTCTCTCGTCTATGTTGGTTTTTATTTATTATAACGGCTATAATGTACTTCATTCATCTATATGGAGTGTTGAGGTGGGAAAATCTTTTCCAATTTGTTTGCACTGTCTTTTTATATAAAAGTGTATTTTTATTGATAATCTATGTAGTTTTATCTCAATCTTAGATTGATATGAAGCGTTGGTGGGAATGATCCCCAGTGTTGAGGTGGGAAAATTGATTTCCCAGTTTTCTGCATTGTCAATTTTTGAAGAGAAAAGGTGTATGTTTTATTCATGCAGAGAATGGAAGTTAGACTTGCTATCACTGCCTTAGTAGGTGGGAAAAACCCCATGTTTGAGGTGGGAAAAATCCTTTCCCATTTTTTTGCATTGTCAATTTTTTTTTAAGAAAAAAGGCTTGTTTTTATTCATGTAGAGAATGGAAGTTACACTGCCTTAGTGGCCTAATCTCTGTAGAAATTCTTTCATCTTTCATCATATAAGCTTTAAAAAACTACATAAAAACTCACTTAGCAACCCTATTACTGTTCACTTTGTTAATTGCATAAAACAAGTCTAAAATTAAAAAAAAAATGATCTTTTGTGATCCTTACCCACAAATGTCTTGTACCAACCAGACTGTCATACAAAAGCTTGCAAATTCTCCATCTGAAGAAAACATCAGAAATATAAAAGGGTCTTTTTAGGACTGTTAACAATGAAAAGGCAGAGATTCATTTTCCGATTTCTTCTAGAGCTTAATGCATCTGCTTTTTTGTTTAATTGTGGAAAATCTTGTTACCTGTTTTGGTGAATCACCAATTGGCAATATTTTGTAATTAGTTCGCCAATTTGCCTTGCAGGACATGTACTAGAGGTGGTTATAGAAAAAAATTACCAAGGGTCTTCGCTACAATTGTGATGAAACATATTTCTCAAGGCATAAATATAAGGGACAAATTAATGATAGCCATTTTTGAAGACATTTTTAATGAAGAAGTTGATGTTAGAACTCAAAGGGAAGTCCCTCTTTTTTTTTGAAATACTTTACAAGGAAGTATAAGTGAATACAAATTTTGAGCAGAGTTAAAAAAACCACTGAAAGTCCCAAAAAACCAACCCAAATAGATCAGAAACCAGACCCCAAAGTCATCATTGATCAGTCGATGCAACCAAGCTAGTAAAGAACCCCAAATCTCCCTTCATGTTTTGATTACTTTGCCTACTCCTTAGAAATTAAAGTTGGTTGGTTTTGTCAAGTAGTAAAAGGTGTCCCATGAGGCTATTGCAATTGGTAACGAGTAATTGAGACAAGAAGTTGTAAATGGAAGGTCACAAGTTCGAATCCTTGTGGGTACTTCCAAAAAAATAAGAAAAGGTCATTGTCTTGATCAATAATGATGTCACCCTTAATCTTATTCATTGTTGTGTTGTCCAAGAAACACATTACTATGCCCATGCTACTTAACAACTTTCAAATTATGATTGCTTATGAGGCTCTATGAAGTGAAAAAGTTGAAAAATGGTAAGTATTTCCTAAAAACTCATGTTTTACATTGAAATGGGAGGCTTTGATATTGTTTTGGGTGTTGAATGATTGAAAACATTAGGTCCTATCAACATGAATTTCTTGGAATTATACATGACTTTTAAATAGAATGATGATTCTTATATGCTCAAAGGTTTTCAAAGCAAACTCCTTGTGCATAACCATTTCTAATCATTTGGAGAAACTTATGAAAAATGGTTGTTTTATCAGCATAGATCCAAATCCTAGGTTCTATCAAGCATAGAGGGGGATCAAATTTTTTGAGGTGCACATAATATTTATTACTTTTTACTTTATATTATTCTTTTTTGTTTACTTTGTATTATTTTGTTATTTGATAAACACTCTAAAATCTCATATTTACTTTTTACTTTGTATTAAAAGAAAAAACTAAAAGTAAAGTCTCTAGTTTAAGTCTCATATTTACTTTTTACTTTGTATTTTTTGTTTGTTTGTTTATGATTGACATAATATTTATTACTAAATCTTAAGCTTTAAGTCTCATATTTACTTTTTACTTTGTATTGTTTTTTTTTGTTTATGGTTGACATAATATTGATTACTTTTTACTTTTGTATTATTATTGTTTGTTTATTTTGTATTATTTTGTTATTTTGTTATTTTGTATTATTATTGTTTGTTATTTTGTTTATTTTGTATTATTTTTACTTTTGTATTATTATTGTTTGTTTATTTTGTTACTTTTTGCTATTCAAGCCTTTGATGACATGTTTCATCCAATTTATCTCAATTTGCAATCAATTTTGGAAAAATATAAACACATCTTTTAAACATCCCTAAGGATTACCATCTTCATAGGGAGATCATGATCATAGCATCTCATTACTTCTTGGTTGCATACTATCTAATGTGCACTTGTACTATCATCCTTTTGCCCAAAAGATTGAGATTGAGAAGGTTATATAATAACTATTAGTTGTTGGTGTTAGTAGGGATTATAGCAATTGGTTGGTCGCCAAATTTCGTTGATTGTCATTGTTTGAATTTTTTAAACCTAATGTTGATTAAAGTTTTTCAAATTTTTATTATTAAAATCAATTTACTAAAAATTAAAAATAAATTTTTGAAATTTCAAAATTAGATTATTTATTTTTTTATTGATGCAACCCATAGATTTGACAAATTTCTTTTGGTGTGCAAAATAATTTTGGAATTATAAAAATAATAAAATATATAAAACTAAAGAAAAAAAAACTTCCACATGCACTTTGCAATAGCCCTTTCATTTTATACATTTAATGTGATATATGAAAGATTTGACAACTGCCATTAGTGTTGTGTCTTGTTCTAGCAGCTTCGCCATGTCACGCTCAAGCACTAAGAGCATTATATTTAAGAAATTGATGACTTAAATCTCCGAATTTGAACATACCAGGCTTCTAATGATTCGGCATAGTGCTAATGAATGCCATGAAACCCACACGGCCAAAGAACTTTGCGACAAATATAGTGGTGTGCCCCTGGGCTTCTGGGTACTTGACCCATTACAGACAAGGCCGAAGACTACAAGTATCGCTGCAACCTTTATGCAGAACTTGATTGCTATGCTTCCTGCTAAAAAAGGTCAAAATGTCATCATCCATATAAACAAAAACACATGTGCACTCTTCTGAACATACACAAAAGTTAAAATCAAAGATTGTTGCGCCCTTCTCTGTATACATGCAGAGTAAGTCATTACAAAATACTATTTAAAAAATACAATATAGGTTGGTCATCTCCATTGAGACCGCCTTTCTTTTGGATAGGACTTGCAACTAATAAGGAACGACTTCGACTTGAAATGATCGTTTCTCCCACAGGGTAGGGGTAAGTAAAATACCAAAGTAACCAAGAGGGATATTCCCTTTCCAACTTTAAGGAAAAGATAACATATATACCTCATTCAAAGAGCAAAGCTTATCTCCATTGCGTAATCAATCCAAAAACTACAACGAAGTATGGAGGAAATGAGGAGAAGGGTATTCACTTTCCTTACCAATGTGGAATGTATAGAGATGGACACCAAAATCCTCCATCCTAAACACAGAAATATCCCCCTTCTTGGAGGCGTTTAGATATCCCAATAAAATTGAATGAAGTAATTTAAATCCTTTCCAGTCAAATGGACCACCTCTTCCTCTGTTATAATGGAGTTAGTATGTGCGCCATACCCTCCCCCTTCTCAATAGCTTTGAAGAGACAGAGCTCGATGAATCTATGGACATAGTCGCTAAAGAAGGATGGACACAGAAATTTTGGTCCTGCTACGTAACTCAAATCAAAGATTATATAACATAATGTAACTTGGATTACCTACCAACCAATCTACAAGGATCATGTGGCCATTACGCAAGGTGATACTTGTTATATGGTTAACTAAATTTGACGGGATGTGTCCTTGGAGTTGCAGGTATAATGGATCAGATTTACTTGTAGATTTTGTAAATAGAAGACTACGATCATTTTAATCCAAATTGGTCAATCTAAACATTAACCTTGCTTCCTCTAAAGAAGGTCAAAATCTCATCATCCATCTAGCTTAATCATTTGAAGAAAAAAAGGTAAAGAACGAAGAACAAAAACTATCCATGCAATTCATCCATACCTTTGAATACAAATATTGAGGTCTCTGCCTGAGCTGCCCCTTGTATGTGAGGTGAAGTCTGGTTGGGGTGATTAGGTAGCATTTTGCTCATGTGGGGAACGATCGAAACATTCATTGATTTCTCCTTGCCCTTCCAAGAGCCACTAAACATATTATCTGTTGTCCAAATACTATTTTACAGTGCATGTGCGACAAGTCAAGGAATGATGAAAGGCATGGTTGCCATGTGGGTTTCTCTCCATGCACGAGGATTCTTGTCTATCACAAGATTTGTGTACAATGCTAGGTATTCAATTCCTTAAATCCATATCTCGAGATCTTAAACAGAGCGCAATACTCAATTATTGGGTAGGATTCTAGCACAATTCTAATTTGAATTTTGATTTACTCATGGTTGTTCCATCCTATATAGGGTAGTAATTTGAAAGATATTCAACTTGGTGATTAACAAATTTTGACAGTTTTCCTTGTTCTATTTGATCAAAAGTAAAAAATATAGAACCCCACTCAGATATTAATAACTAAGCATTTTATGATGTCTTTATGAAGCTTCCCTATTGTTCATTCTGATTAATTTAATAGGAAGTAATTCAATAATCATGGTTATTTCTCATGATCTTTATTCATGAGTTGGGTATTGACTTTTTTTTAATGGTATAAAGGATAATGTGCCGTGACATGAATATTTTTAATTTTTTTGTCTTTACTTGTGAAATATGTTATCTGAAATATATTGATTATTGAATTATAAAATAAATATTTTTTTTTTTTATTTTAATTTATTATATATTATATATTAACGTGGAAAAGATTAAGGTGCACCTTTTATTCTTAACACCATATCGAGTTAGAATTATAATATACACCCATAGGTGCATTAACAGCTTTAGAAATGAAAATCAATATTGTTGGGGAAGGAATAGCTAGGGTTCGCTAAAGATGGCTAAACCCTAGCTCAAAAATGGCTGCATGCGGCCTGTTGCTGTCAGGCATTGGAGACTATAGCACTGACATGAGGAAATGGCGACGTGGAGGCTTACCTTTTTTTGTTATCAGCGCCTTTAGTTTTGGGTTGTGCGTTTTTTTGTTTGAAGTCTAAACTCTAGGTAGTTTTTTTTTTTAACATTTTTGCATTTGTTATCTGCTACTCGTTTTACTGTGTTTCTATTTTACCTGCAATGGCAAACTATGATGATCAATTGGACTATTCTTTTGACCCGTCGGATGAAATGCCTATCTGGACCCAGCCACCTGGTGTCGGGTGGCATGATGTGGCTTTCAATGTAGGGTGTGGGCAGGTTGGTTTATCAGCTGGAGCGAATTGTTTGGAATCTGGGTTTTCACCATCAAGCTTTCTAGCACTATCCCCTGGTTTACTGTCGTTAAATGCTCCATCGCCTCGTTATCCATCGGTTTCCCCCTTGAAGGAAACTGTGACACCACTCTGGTCCTCTGACCAGGTGATACAGGCCATCGAAGGCTCGATGGCAGGTGGAAAAGGCACTTGTTTTGCAATCGGTAGCATCCATGGACAAGGTAATTTAAACATCCCCTCATCGGATTCACTCCCTGGTCTGAATGCTGAAGTGATACGGGAAAATACAAGCTTGGGGTTTTTGGAGCTTCACGAACGGCGTGGCTTTGCTAGCCCTTGTGTGGGTTTTGGTACCAGTTCTGAAGAGTGGGGAGGGCGTTCTTCGGATGATGCAACTCAACTGGCGAAGCGCGGCAGGAAACATTGGTTGAAGCTAAGCAGGACTAAATACAACTACACACTTGGGGAAGATATTGAGTGGCATCAATTGGTCAAGATGACCAGTATCACTTTGGTTGGTAAGGCGTTGGGCAGATCCTTCTCTGTGTGTACCATTGAGGCCTGGGTGGCAGAGTATTGGGTTGCAGAGTTGGGCTATATCCTTGAGGTAGTTGAATTAACTTGTAATTGGTTTGCTTTCAATTTCCATAATAAAGATCATGCTAAGTGGGTTCTAAATTCAAATTGGAGTTGGGATCGTTGTTCGGTTATGATTAAGCCCTGGCATCTGATGTTTGATGCCAGTCGTGAACGTTTGGATTTAGTCACTATTTGGGTTCGGTTACTTGGTTTACCTCTCCATTACTGGTTGGAGCAGCATTTCAAAGGTATTGGGAACTTGATTGGCACTTATCTGGATGGTGATTATAGCTTCATGCAAACCTGTCAGAGGAAGGTAGCTCGCATCTTGGTCAATTTAAATATCAGGGATGGGTTGGCACCGGATGTCACTCTCAGTTGGGGGTCCTATGCTTATGTTCAGAAACTTGACTATGAAAATGTCCCCTTTAGATGTCGTCGATGCCATGCCTATGGACATCCGGTTGCAGACTGTAAACTACCTTTACGGCGGAAAAATGGTGGTAGTCACAAAACTTCCAATGCTATGGAGGCTCCTCCTCCTGATGGAATTTCATCATCAAAACCCACCCAAAATGTGGTATTAGATGCTGTCGCAGAACATGGACATTTTTGGGCTTTGGAAGTTCCTCTTCCTGTTGGTCTTGCATCTTCGGAACCCTCTACTTTTGCAGAGGTGGCTGGAGGATTACATCTGGAACCGGTTTGGGCTGCGTCTCAAGAGGAAGGGTCGGCACTTGTATCAGCACCTATTGGGTTATCTCAACCAGCTCCCTTCTCGGCCTCAGGGACTTCGGCTGCGGTTATTCTTCCTTCCATGAACCCCCTTTCCTTTCATTTTGTTATTAAAAACTTTTCTTTAGAAAATCCGGACTGGTTGGAGGCTTTAAAAAACTTGAATATCTCCCTCTCACTGGAATTGGTAGAACTTACCTGTAATACTCCTGATCCCCCATCACCTCTACAAACTTCTCAGAATCCTGGTGTGATGATATTCGACCCATCCCCTGACCCCGATCCTGCCCCTGAAGAAGCTCCTTCTTCTTCCCCTACCAACTCCTCAGACTCTGGCTATTACTTACGATCCCTTGCTAAGATTTCCCCTGGGGGGCTGGGTGTTGGGGTTTGTAAACCGGGCAAAGGCAGAGGCAGGAAGTCTCATTCATCTAAGGCACAATCCAAGGCCAAGATGGATCTGCTGGAAGGCAAACAGGTGACTATTGACCGGGCGCTTAGAGTGGTGCGTGCCCAGAAGAGGGGGCGTTAATGAAAGTTATGTCATTTAACTATCGGGGTTTGGCTGGTCCCCATAAAAGATCAACACTGCATAGAGTGGTATCTCTTGAACACCTGGATATCATTCTACTTCAAGAAACTTTGGGTCTTGGTGAGGTGATTAAGTCGTTGTTAGAAAGTTGGTTTAGTGGTTGGTCCTTTGCTACTTTGGATGCTCATGGCCGATCTGGTGGTCAGGCTATTGGCTGGAATACAAGAACGGTGATGTGTCAAAACCTGTGGGGGATGGAATCCGTTCTGAGATTGTCCTGCTCGTCTCTTGATTTTGGTGAATTTTTCACTGTGGTAAATGTTTATGGTCCTTATTTGAATCGGATTCCTTTTTGGGATTCTCTTCTCACAAATCCTTTGTTTTAGGAAGAAAACCTCTTGCTCGGAGGTGATTTTAACTTCTCTCTTGGCCCGGCAGAAGTTTGGGGCAATAGAGCTCGTTCTGACCCTTTGGCTGATTATTTCACTCACAAGTTGGTCACTCATAATTTGCTCGACTCATAATTTGCTCGACATTGAGCCTACTCTCCTTAAGCCTACTTGGAGAAATAACAGAACTGGAGAAAATCGGGTTGAGAAACGCTTGGATAGATTTTTGGTGTCTGACTCTTTTGTGGATAGAAACTACCTCTTGAGGCAGTGGATAGGTACTAGGGGATCATCTGATCACTTCCCTATTTTTGTTGAATTTCGTGATGGACCTACTAAACCGGCCAGGCCGCTTAAGTTCAATAAAATCTGGTTAAAAGATGAGACCTTCACTGACCCAGTTGGCTCTCTCTGGGTTCCTTTTAATCCTAGGGAAGCTCTCTCTGCCTCACATTAGTTTTCTGCTGATATCAAAAGGATTAAAGGACCAGTTAAGGCGTGGGCCCATGACAAGAGTAGAAGAGATGATAGAGAATTGAAGCGGGTTGAACTGGATCTGAAGTTTATTTATGAATCTGGATCCGGGGGCCTAGGGTCTTTGGAGGAAAAAGCTCACCTGGTGTCATTGGAAGGTAGGAGGAACATGCTTTTGCTGGAAAAAGAGGAAACATGGCACTTGAAAAGCAGGGCGGTATGGCTTGCAGCAGGCGATGAGAATACTAAATTTTTTCATGCATATGCAAAAGGAAGAAAGGTGTCCAACACCATTTGGAGCCTCGAGGACTCAATGGGGGAAACCCGGATTTCTTTTGATGGCATGGCTGGGGTGGGGGTAAATCATTTCCAGACATTTTTTAAAGCCCCTGGACAGGTAAACATTGTGAGATTGTTAGGATGGCACAACTTTTTCCCCTGTTCGTGGAAGAGGAAGATAATAAATCCTTGATGGCAATTGTCACGGAAAAAGAGTTGAAGGGGGTTCTCCAGAGCTTTCAGAAAGACAAAAACCCGGGACCGGATGGCTGGATTTTTGAATTTCTTTTGGCCATTTTTTAGCTTATTGGGAATGACCTCCTGCAGATGGTTGAAGATACAAGAATCTCTGGGCGTATTCCAGCTGCCCTAAACTCTACCTTCATTGCTCTAATCCCGAAGACAGATAACTCTTCCTCTCTTGGTGATTTCAAACCCGTCTCTCTGTGCAACTGTGTGTATAAGGTTGTGTCCAAAATTATTGCCAGGCGGCTAAAAGTTATTTTGTCCAAGCATATCTCAACGGAACAATTTGGGTTCCTGGAAGGACGACAAATTCATGAGGCAATTGGAGTGGCACAAGAGGGAATTCATAGTATGAAATCAAGGAAAATCAAAGGAGCCATTATCAAGATTGATTTGTCAAAAACATATGACAAGGTGAGTTGGTTATATCTTCATTTACTTCTTACTCATATGGGCTTTGCTATGGACTTTATCAGGTGGATTATGAGTTGTATCTCTACGGTCTCATGTGCGGTTCTCATAAATGGGGCAGCCTCTCCTTTCTTTCACTCAGAAAGAGGCCTGCGTCAAGGCTGTCCATTATCACCTTTACTTTTCCTGTTGGTAGCAGAAGGGTTGAGTAAGGCTCTGAAAAAAGCTTGTAGGGATGGCACTCTCCAGGGTATTTAGGTGGCTCCGGATTTATTTATTTCACATCTGATGTTTGTGGATGATATTCTCATTTTCTGTTCTGGTTTGATTGGGGGCATTGAAACTCTTCAAGGCATCTTCCAACTATTCTCTCAAGCTAGTGGTATGGAGATTAAAGAAAGGAAATCCACCTTGTTGGCTCACTTGCTAAGTGATAATGAGATCATAGCTATTAGAAGGATTTTCCCTTATACCTTATTGATTCTTGATGTTGGTTTTAGCTAGCTTGGGTTTCAGTTAAAACCTAATGCATATTCAAAACAAGACTGGAATTGGCTTATTGAGAAAATCCACAAACGTTTGAAGGTTTGGAGTCACAAATGGATTTCGAGAGCAGGAAGATTGGTCCTGGTGAAATCAGTTCTAGAGGCCATTCCGGTTTACTGGATGTCCCTCTCCTGGATTCCCATAGGGACGTTGGAGAAAGCTCGGAAATTATGCTTTCGTTTTCTTTGGAGCGGTAAAGGGGACTTTGTTTCCCCATGGGTTCATTGGTAGAAAATTGCTATCCCCAAGGCTTTAGGAGGTTGGGGACTGAAAAACATTCATCTTTTCTCTAAAGCCCTCGCAGCCAAAGGGGTATGGAGAATGTTAAAAACCGACAGTCTTTGGACAAGAGTTGTCATTCAGAAATACATTGCCCCAGCAATTGTCATGGAATGGGTTCGAAATCTGATTAAGTCTCACCGTGGTGGATATGTTATTTGGAAAGCTGTAACAAAATCCTTTTTTGTGGTTGGGGACCTACTGGCCTGGAACATTGGGAATGGACAGTCTCTTCGGGTTGGGGAAGACCCTCGGTTTGGGAGCGAAGGCAGACACATTTTATCAATTGGACTGATTGCATCACTCCGGGATATAGGTATAACTAACATATCCCAGCTTGCTATTCGAGATTTAGTTCACCCATGGACTCAATCATGGATAGATGCCAACACCTTGGATCTTTCTGTAGAGGAACATGATGAATTAAGGAATTATTACAGGGCTCTCATACTCTCTCAAATTCTCATCCGTGATAGGGAGGATTGTTTGGTATGGGAAGGGGCTCCGAATGGCGTGTTTTCACCGAAGAATGGATACATCAGCTTAAGCCATTTCATAAATCCATGTGAATTGGTTTGGTGGTGGAAACCAATATGGAAGTTAAACTGTCCTATGAAACACGGATTATTCATGTGGAATATTCTCGAAAATTCCATTCCTACCTGGGATTTTTTGCAAAGAAAGAACAGGGTAGGGCCGGGGTGGTGCATATTGTGTAAAGCCGATGAGGAAACATGTCTTCACTTATTTCTCCAATGTCCATACATGGTGCAGGTATGGGCAGAATGCTCCAGAATTTCTAATGTTCAGTTTAACTGGGAGGGGGATACGTTGCTACAGGCTTGGTCTCAGTGGTGTATTGATCCAATAGGCATCTCTTTCAAAGCCCTTCCTTTAATGGTGGCCTGGGGGATATGGTTGGTGCAGAACGGCATGATTTTCACTGATAAACCTTGTACACTGACGGTCTCGGTCATACTCATATGTGGCTTCATAACGGCATATCCTCAACATATCAGAATCGCGAATCAGAGAATTGTTTTAGAACTAGACATTGACCACTCAGTACCATGGGGATTCTACGATGGCTTAGCTCAGAAAAACATCTGTGGGGGAGGGGTGTTTTACATCTTTCGTTAACCCACTATTATAACATTTTTTGGGGTGTGGGGGAGGGTGGAAATAACTATGCCGAAATCATGAGCCTCAAGCTTCTTCTTATGTTCGCCATTGACACTGGTTGTCAAAATATTAATGTGTATGGAGATTCTATGAACGTCACAAATTTGTCACTTGGCACACAACAATGCAGAGATCTTAGACTTGCAAACATACTTCAGGATATTCAAGAATTAAAGCACTCATTTTTACACTTTTCTTGCAAACATATTTACTGGGAGAATAACAAGGAGGCAGACGAGGCTTCTAAAGCTGGCAGGGTCCTAGCAATGGGGGTGTGGAAAATAAAAGAATACCGTGAAGGGACAATTTATGAGTACTATCATCGGCTTTTTGTTGATGATTTGGCTTTTCAAGAATAGTAGTGATGTTTTTATAAAATTTTGGAGGAGACTATCAACTTTTTTCTTTTTGTGATGACATAGTGAAGACCTAAATCACTGTTCCTTAAAAGCTATTAGTTGGTATAATAGGAGGCTCGGGGAGCCCCCAGGAATATTATTTTCTGTTTCCTTTTTGGCTTTTAAATATGGTGATGCTGAACACACCAGACTGATGTAATGAAGATACTACTCTTTACAGTACTGACTTTCCTTAAATGGATATCCGCACGCATTTTTTGCATATACAGAATGTAATTTTGTTCACCTCTGCTGAAATAAAATTACGCTTTTTTTTTTTGGAAAAATAAAGTGGAAAACCTTAAATAGTAAAAAATAAATAAATATAAATCCATTAAATGAGAGACATTATAATTTTGGAGAAAAATGTTATGATGTCGCATGGCACACGCTTGCCCAATTAAAAAACAAACACAGGTTTGATTTCGTTATTTTTGAGAAGGAAATATGTTACTGATACTTTGATTGTGTTCAACTCAATTTACGCTTACATTAATTACGTTCATTCAATTCATGTTTCCTGCCATACTCTTAGCCAGAGCAAGAATTATCGGGTGCCTCGAAAACCTTAATAAACAAAACGATGAAGACTGATTAAATTGAAATTTTCGCCTACCATATTTCATCTTATTGTATTAAAATTTGATTTATAACTTTTTAAATTTAAAAAGTACAAGATTAGAATAAGAAATACTAAGGAATATATACTTTTTAATTATTTTTTATATAATATAAGATATTGGAATATATAATTTTTTAATAATTAGTCTGTATATATATATATAAGAGATTTGAATAAGCCCCAAGAGTTAGCTCGATCGGTTGAGTTCTCGGCAGTTAGGCCTCCCAGCATGCGAGGTCACGGGATCCATCCTCATAGACCCTCTTGGGGTTAGGCACGCAGCGGCCGCAGGGCGGAAACCCCTTCGGGGCGGGTCCGTCGGAAATTATTTCGTGGATGTAGCGGTCGGCTAAGCTGATTAAAGTGAACCACATGGAAAAAAAAAATATAAGAGATTTGAATAGTCCATTGGATGTAGCCTGGGTGGTTGGGAGGAATGATTCTTATCCCTCCCACTTAGGTTCAATCCTTGTAAGTGACATGATGCTCTTGTTGAGCCCCTATGTATTGACTAGCTTTCCTTGATTCTTTCGAAACAGCAAGAAGGTGGTGATTTTTCGAAATAGCAAGAAGGTGGTGATTTTTCCACTGAAAAAAAGAGATTTGAATAAGAGATACTAATGAATATATAATTTTTATTAATGATTAGTATATATAAAGTAAGATATTGGAATATACAATTTTTTAATAATGATTGATGTGTATTTATATATAAAGTTAGAAAGTTGAATCATGAAAATGGTAAGTGGATTATATGTTTTTTAACTTTGGATATATATACATATGATGAGATATATGTACTATTGTTTTGTAAATAAAAATTTATTGTTTAATTAATATACAAAAATCATGTATATGGGATCAAATAAATTAAATCATTTGACATAAATTTTTAACTCTGTAGTTTGTGTGGTTTATGGAGAGTTTAGGTTTTATATAAACAACCAATAAGTGAGACGTGTATCTGAGCAGTGTGTGGAGATCACAGTAGCTGTCGAAAGAGATTGCTTATTCCAAGCTTGCTGGCAGATGATAGAACAATATTTCGATAACCAAGTAAAAACTTTTATTAATGTGGTGAACCCTATCTTCAATGCATTGGTTGTCAGATTTGTTTCAATTTGCAATAAACATAACCCAAGTGTTGCGATCTGGTAGATGATGATATCATGATAGCAAGTCTAAGTCAATTCCTTTCTAACAAGTGTAACCATGACTCCTATTGTGTAATGTTTCAACTTCCACAATTCATTTGAGCGAAAATGCAATGTCTCCAACGATATGACCCTTGGAAACCAAGATTTTAGTGATTGGATTCTACTTCTACAAACTCGGTGGTGCTTGCTTATAGATTTTTTGTGGGATAATATAGCTCTTTGTTATTGCATGGCAGCTTGGTGAATTCCTTTAAACTACTCATACATGGAATCTTTATCAAACTCTGGCATCTAGCACCAAATCTCATCTTAATGATGCTTTGATAACATAGAACATTATGGAGAAAACTTCTGCTTATTCCTGCTCAATGTGGTGTTCAATCTTGTAATCCCTTATTCACGCCAAATCTTTGTATTAAGATAAGCTGGCAGTGAGATGACCAAACATGAAGATCCTTGCAAAGTTAACAATGACAAACGTGGCAGTTCAAGTCTTGTAAACTACGGAGTTCAACCTCTGTAATCAACCATCTTTGAATTGATATGATTCTTTATCAGTGTTATGACAACAAACAACAAACTCGGTGGTCTTTTGAAAACTAATTTTGTAAAGCAATATAGTAGCAATAAAAAACAAAGGTTAACATATTCATGATATTAACCTTTATGTATATATCAATCAAAATATATTCTTGCTTTACATATATGCATCATACAATATAAAAAGTTTAAATATGAAATGTTTTAACATTCAAATAATTTTTGTGTTGCTTATTCCATATGGTATGCAAGCCGAATCATGAAATTTATTTCATTTATTGATATAAAGAAAATTACCATGTAGAAAGTTAACTCTTTTATAATATGCATAGACGCTGCATGATTCCTATGAGTTATAAATAATCATTAATTTCAAATGTATTCTTAAGCTTCTACATTAATTATGTGCTAAACATGTGCCTTCCTATGATGAACACCAACAATTGGAAAATGGCCTTCTTGTCAGGTAAGCAGAGGCTTAAAGCGGGTCCAAATGTTACAGCCATTCCAGAAACATTAGACGGAGTCTCTAGTATATGCTTTCACTTTTCTCTCAACGGATCTTTTAGACGCACATCCAAACTCCTTGGTTGTCTTTAAACATTATACGATTTTCTCTTTCCCCGTTGTTTCTGTCTTCTCCCTTAGTTTGGTCAAAATTCAACGATAAAAACATTTAAACAAATATTTAGTTTTGGTCAAAATTGAGCGACAGAATCATTTAAACAAATATTTATTATTATATTTTCATGTGATTTATATCAGAGATATATATTGTTATGATTTCATATTATTTTATACTTAAATATATATATATTATTTCATACTTACTAATATTATTATAATTTCATATTATTTTATACTTATATATATATATATATTATTTCATACTTACTATATCATAGTACTTTAAACAACACGCTCCTATTTAAATGGATTTATCATAGTACTTTATCTTTTATTTCTGAATTTTATACAAATAAAAAACACATTATTATATATATATCCACTCGAGGATTGACCAATTAATGGAAACCGCTACTTATGTGGCAAGTTGTCTTAATTTAATGATGATTATACTTATTGTTAAAAAATTTACTATATTATGATTGTTTTTTTGCATATTTAAAGCCATGCGTTTTTTTTTCTATGTTCTTTTTTACTTCATGATGGTGGCCTTTTGTTTTTGCAACTCTATACATGTTGTTATGTTAATTGGAACATGAAAAACTTTAGATGGTAGTTTTTTGGTTTTGCAACTTTGTACATGTTTTTTTTTTTTTTTTTTTGGTCGGTCGGAAAAAAAACTATATTTTTGTTATTCAAAGGATTTGAATAAAAAAGTACATCATCAAATCAGTTCAAAGAAGTCATCTTACATCCACCACCACATGGAATTCTTATCAAAGCAGAGTACCCCAAAAATGAGATCAGATCTGAAAAATATAGAAAGAGCCTTGATCTATCAAAGACGACTTTTCAAAATCCTTCCAAGTTAAAAGGCCCTCTCGCTCCATTAGTGCTTCTTTAGACAACATGTCAGCGTCATAATTTACCTCTATGAAAATATGCTTCAGCTCCGAAGTTGAAAAAACTGAGAGAAGCCTAATCTATCTTAATAAACAACTTTAGGAGCTTATTACTATTTTTTCAAACTTTTTTTAAGAAAGTGTTCACATATTAATTCTTCTTAAAAATATTTACAATAATAAATAAATAATAAAACTAATATCATAAATATTTTATTTTCAATAAACATATATCATATCTCAATTATAAACATAAGTTTAAAGCAGGGACTAACTGCTTTGCAGCTATTTCCCTTGTTCGTTCTAGTAGTAGTCCTTACTCTTTGGTTGTCATGGTTCTTAAAAAGAAGGCACTTGGTTCATGTGTCTTGTTTTTTAAGCATGTAAAGTCTTGATAGTGAGATAAATTTATCATTTTGGTTATTGATGATCTCTAGGATGAGTTCTTCACCAAACTCGACCTTCACTTTGGTTACCACCAAATTTGTATAAAGGAAGTTGATATTCCCAAAACAACTTTTTGTAGTCACAAAGGTCATTATAAGTATTTGGTGATGCTTTATGGTATTTGAAATGATGCTTCCACCTTTTAGAGCCTTGTGAAACACCCACATCTTTAAGCCCTTTCTATGTTGTTTTGTTCTAGTCTTTGGTGACATCTTGGTCCACAACATAACTTTGGTAGCACATGTGGATTAGGGTTTAGAAGTCCATTGTCGTTTGGTGCTTTTGAAGTTGAGTATTTAGGCCACATTGTTAGTTGAAGAGGGTCCTTATTTGCCTTATTTTTCTAGGTGCTTGATTGGATTTAGACAACTCATCAAGAATGGTTAGTAGATGCCAAGATCATGTACATGATCCATGAGCTATAAGCCAATTCATGTAGACTTTGATTCACCCTATCAATATCAAGAAGCCAATCCACATGCATACCCATGTTTCACTTGGTAGGAAGGTTGAGCTACACTATAAAGGCCATATATTTTTGGTTTAGGATTTTTCATTTAAATCCAAAGTGTTCTTTGAATTACACTCCTCACCCATAGTTGATCATTTTGGGTTTTAGAAAAAATGACAAGATTACGCATTCTTTCCTTTGGGAAGGCATGGAGGAGGACATTTGAAACTTTGTGACATAATTTGATACTTGTTAATGATGCAAAGGGGAAACAGTAAAACCCCCTAGAGCTTTGTAATCCTTACATGTTCTTGCTACCATGTGGGATGATATTTATATGGATTTCATCACGAGTTTACCAAAATTAGACAACAAATCAATGATCATGGTAGTTGTTGATCATCTTTCCAAATATGATTAATTATGTGCATTTCAACATCCATTCATGGCCTCCATAGTCACAAGGGTCTTTATGGACAATGTTTTTAAACTATGTGGCATGTCAAAATCCATTATTACTAATCATGATCCCACCTCTTCACTATTAATTTTTTGGCAAGAGTTGCTCCTAGTTCAAGGTACCTAATCAAATCTCAAAACAACATGACACCCCCAAGTCAATGGATAGTTAGAAGCAATCAACAAATGTTTGGAAGCTTATTTACATTGTTTTGCTTTAGATCAACAAGCTCGATTTGTCTAATGGTTACCCTTGGTTGAATGGTGGTACAATACCACCTATCTTGGTGATATTAAAACGATCCAAGTTTGAGGTAGTCTATGGACAACCTCCATTGTTGGTGATCGCATACTTACCATGCCTTTCCAAGGTTTTAGAGGTGGACAACACCTTAATAGCTTGTGTTGACATTCATTGTACTCTCGAACATAGTTTGGAATTGGCTTAGAATTGCATGAAGCAACATGATGATCAACATCACTTTAATTGTCGATTTGGTGAAGAGGATAAGGTGTTGTTATTACATCTCCCACCATATAAGTAGGCATCACTTAAGGAGAAGAGCCATCAAAAGTTAGCTCCTAGGTTTTATGGACCTTTTATTATATTCAAACATATTAGTCCAATGGTTTACAAATTAGTTTTGCTCAACCATTTTAAGCTCTATCTAATCTTTCATGTGCCTTGCTTTTAGAAAGTGTGTGTGTCTAATTGTAGAGTTTAAACTAGCCTTTCAATATTAAACAAGAAATGTTCTATTTGGTTGTAACCTCAAGCTATTCAGAACAAATGTGAACACCATCTTCACTAGTGCACTATCTAGGAAGTTTTGATCCAAGCCTAGAGACAATTGCAAGGTAATTGCATCGGGAGTAGTGAGGTGCTCTCAACCCAGTTTGGGGGAGATGTTGTAACGTAATGTAATGTAACATTATTGAAAATAAAAAAGTAATTAAAAAAATTAATGTTGACTCATTAATAAAAAATTAAAAACAAATAAAAAGTAATTAAAAAATCAATGTCGGATCTATAATTTTTTTTTTTTATCTTGATGTGTAAATTAAAAAAATTACACCTCAAGAAATTGGATGTCTTTCGACGCTAGTTATGCGGAACGTGTCCTTTAAGGGGTCGACTCCTCTCCGGCCTTCGTCGTCTTTTGATCGCCTATGAGGAGCCGCCACCTTTCATCATTTTAAAAACAGAAGCGATTACGAAGAGAATGCTTGTCTAGAATGGTAATCAAATCCCGCTCAAACCGATACCACACCGTTACATTTCTTGTATGCTTGCACAGAGCTGCATAATGAGAGTGCACAAAATACTTCGGCATAGAGAGCGCATTTAGGGGCTAGGTCAAAGTAGTAATGGATCTTGTTTCTGTACACCATTGATTTCCAGATGGGGCCTCAACATATCAATATAAGCTCCATCAAAGATCTTACTGCTTTCTGTAAACCACTTTCAACTATTGGCCAAATGTTAAGAACAAAGAAATTTGTCACAGCAATAACTATGAGCATGATGTTCACCGTTGCAGTTGATGATGCACAAAGACGCATTGGGAACCATCATACTAACATTTGGGACAATGATGTTGTATAATGTCTCAAAACGCCTTTTGGGGTATTTACCTTCATCTTATTTTATTCTTCTACAAATTCCCTTATGTTTGTTCAGAATGAATGGATTAATCGGTTTAATCTCTGCACTTTCATATGTTAAAATCTATCATTCATCAATATCTGCAAGATAACATTATATTGCATTGAAATGCATCGTAATCAGGAACCAAAATATCGTACTCAAAGGGCATAAATGCTTATTGAAGATATCAAACTTCCACTTGCGAGTGACCTGGAACGTAGTTGCAGTTATAGTGATGATGATTTAATCAAACGTCTTCAGATTGTGGATAATATCGAATGTTTGGGAATTGATCGACATTTTCAACCTGAAATAAAACTAGCTATTGATTATGTTTACAGGTTTTAAGCATTTATATAATCATACACACATTTGATTTTTTTACCTTTAATAAGATTCATTGATGGCATGCAATTCTAGCTGATATCTACCCATTGTTGGACTTGCATTAACACCTCACTGATGTTGAGTAGATGTTGGAATGAAAGGGGCATCAGAGTGGGATCACGAGATTCCCTTATCAATGATCTCAACGCTATAGCTTTGGGATTCCGGGCTCTCCTGCAACCCTCATGGTCAGATGGGATTAAGATTTCTTAGTAATGATCCTCACCGAGCCGAAGTCGGAAGCTACGAGGTTTGATTTGAAGTTATCATAGAGTTCACATTTTATGAAGTCGGGAAGCTACAAACCGTAAACAGAATTAAACACAATAGTTTGTTATCTCGGTGCTCTTTTGGAAAGCATTGGAGTTTTAGTTTTGGCACTTGTGTTCCAAACTTGAGGTAATATCTGTAATCCTTTCATCAATTACAAGATGCATATTCACTGCATTAGAAGGAATTTTTGCTTGCAAAATAATCCTTTTGGCAATGAGAACAGCCGAAAACCTCACCTTCAATACTTTCAAGATAGGTTGAAATCTTGAAATCCTATATATCTATCTATGTACACTTGGCCATCTAAAGAACATTGCTTGATAATTGATCTGGCAGTTTCCAAGTGCAATTATGAGCGATGACCCTTCCAAAAATCAACAGACAATGATCTTACCGATTTCTGATCAGTGAATTGGTGAATTTCAGATTAGTCACAACCTTCAAATTCATATCTATGAAGGATTAAACAACGGATCTATAGTCTACATGAACACAAGACCCCGCCCCCTTTGATCTTGCAGTTGAATATGGTGCAATTCCTCAGATTGGCCCCTCGGCCCCATAGCCACCTAGCGCAAAAAATTTCGATCGGTGCATGAGAATCCAACGATCCGATCTGGCAGTGATCGCTCTCTAAACCCTTGTGTTCTGGTGCTTGGCGTAACAGTTTTAGGTGCAGTCTGGCAAACCTTGCTCTTCACCTTGGATCTTGTGGAACAAGTGGAATTAGATGGGTTCGGCCTTGTGCAATCGTGAGTAGAGGATCATTCTCAACCACAGACTTATACATGTTACAGTTCAATCCTATATTTATCTACGTACCAAGAACAAGAACATACCACAAATCATATATATATTGCGGGGAAATGATGGTTCTCGGTGTTTCAAACATATGGTTCTTTCTCTTATATGATTAAAATTGCCACGTATACTCGGGAGGAATAACATTGACACGCTTGAAGATAGATGAGTTACGTGTCATAGCAGACTTGCAAGCAGATGACAAACCATAGAGTTGGAGGTATCCACGACTGCATTCAATAGTGGAAACACCAATGCTCAAACCACAATACTAAAAATTGCATCTCCTAGAGTTTTCCTCTTCCTTTTTGCTTTAGGCTCATCGTGTTCATCATTAACACTATCATGGTATCATCCAAAATAGAAATGGGCATCAAAGGACTTGAGACGGTCAAAGACAGTCTTCAAAAGGATGGGATAATGATATCAATCAGAACAAAAGAGAAATATGCAAAAAAGAGATGGTGGACATCTTACGAGCCCTATGGTACACACATTTTATCCACGCGACAAATCGGGGGAAGGATCCAAAATAATCCTTGGCAGCTATTCGATCACCTCTTCACATAAAGAGATATTTGCATTAGTTCCATCAAATAGATTATGATGAGGACAATAGTTGCATCATAGACATTTGAATAATCAAAAGACTGGCGCAGCATCTAAAGACCAGTAGGATTACTCTTGTGCTTCTGTTGAGCTTCAAGCAACCGAAGTTTTTGTTATCAAAAACCAAATTTCAATGAGAGGACCATGGGATGATGGGGAACCTAAAACCATAGAGTGCCACAGTCCTCAAGAGAGACCTTGAAACCAACAACTAAGCAGTCAAGGGATGGCTCACTCAACCATAGCCATAAAATGTCTTGCAACGAACAAGATGATGATAGGTGAGCTTCAAATAAATGGACCACCTATTAACATAAACTGTGGGGACATCATGCATGTATGCAAGGAGACACTCCAATCACATATGAAGACACCATATACCAAAGGGGTGTACACTGTTTCATTTATAGGTAAAAGTGAAACCAGAATCTAGGACACTCTTGCTGGAAAGGGAGCTACTCATATGAGGTATAATAGGTTATATTTTCATAAATCTGTTGATTTAGTTATTAATAAAATATTGAGAGAGACATTGGAAGGTCGTAACTATTCACCCCATGAGAACATTGAGCGTTGCAAATAGAAATGCTTTCAACATCTAGAATAGTAAGGAGGTCTTGCAATAATGTCTTGAACATCAACAATTCACAATCATGAGAAAATCAACTGATATATATATATATATACTCGATCAAACCTGCCCAGTGTGATTTGTGCCATACTAAAAACAGTGAGTATCCATTGTTATAAACATGCCCAGTGTGATTTGTGCCATACTAAAAACAGTGAGTATCCATTGTTATAAACATTAGTACCATAGTAAATATTCATTGTATCACTCAATAAGTTCTATTAAGATGACCCGCGACGTAGAGCTCGAGATCCTTGTGATCACAGTTATGCCTCCATTTGATTATAATTGACAGTTCGATGGTTTTAGTAACAACTCTATGCTACCATGTTCAAATCCAAAATGTGTTACATAAAATCAAACACGCGATATGTATATATTTAATATACAATCCAACACACAATGTAAACCGTATATAAAATCCAACATAGACTGTAATATAACAATTGTATTTATTTATTGATTTGAGTATAACCAGGTGAGACTGGAACGCAACTCTTCCCATAAATTTGCATCCACCGATTTGACAACAGGTGAGGTTGGCACGCAACAGAGCATAGGTCGGTTGGTTTGCCTATATCTGCATAAGCTTTCTCTGGTTTGTTCATACAATCTACCCTTCAAGTTCTGTTGTTTGCCCAGACTATTTGCATGAAATTGTTATTTTCCCAGAGTATTTGTAGGAAATTCGATTTGAAAGGTTAATTTCAGGTTCACTCTTGTTCAGATATTTTTTTAATTTACAGCATTTGTAGAGCTTCATATCATATTAGTCTTAGTAGATATTCATATCGTTTACTATTTGTAGTAAGGTAAATTGAATTTGATTAGATTTTCGCACTTGTAACAAATATTTTAGATATTATATGTAGATAATATAATTTACTTGAGTTTACTTGAGTGGTTTCTTTTTGGTATAAGGGTGCTTGCTATCGAAGCCCATGCTTTAGAGTTTGCAATAGATTTCCATATGTCTTTAACCAAGGTCCTAGAGTTTTGAAATAAAGGATCATGGGGACCACACATAATCCTTATTGAGTAAATCCATGTATGGATCAAAATATGTGATTGTAAAACAACAATGTGCAATTTATTCAATAACTGATTAGTAGTCACGCTTGTTTCATGCCCAAATAGATTTGTTTTTCAACTGTGCAAAATTTTTGGCCTGCAAACAAACGGTTGATGGCACAAGGGAATTGAGGTTACAAACAAACCTTTTACCTGGGGAAATATATGTTTGTTTGTAATCCATGCCTTCAATCTAGTGCAGGCTCTCATGACGTGTAATCTCTGCTACTATCCATCCTCGTCAGCTTCTTAGAAGATTGAGATCTAGAGGACTTTTTTCCAAATAAGATAGTTTTGAGCCATTTCTCACTAGGATGCCAACCAAGCCACCATCTCTTTGCCACCTCTAACTGTTCAGGGTCCCTGCATGTCATACAAAAATGACAGGCCCCCCTCCATTAAAAGCATGTGTGTTATGCATGATTACCAACATCTATAACCTCACCCTTCTGGTCACCAACGTAACATGACACACTATCTCAATGTTTCCATGGAATAAAATTGGATTTTTATAGAGTCAAACATCCTTTTGTGCAAAGCCGGTTACAAAATTCCACGTGGCTCAAACACTTACGCATCACATTCTTTTTGTATGAAATTATATTTTTATTGATGATGCTTGCAAACTACGTTATAATGTGATGCTTTTGGACATTAACAACACAAATATTATATCACATAAATTTACTCAACTAGACTGATAAAAGGCCTCAAAGAATGTCTCAAATGGTTCTTTTAAGAATGAGCTCAAAATTAAATTATCTACTCGATAACTAAGAATGGTACCTTTAAAAAACTTGCACATTAATCAATAACAAAATTTAACATATCTTGGATAATTGGAAAAATAATTAGAAAAACAACACCTGTAAAAAAACATGTGCATTAATTAATAACAAAATTTAACATATATGGGATAATTAGAAAATCCTTTCACTTGAGCAGCGAAAAGAAATGATTAACATTTGAAAGAGATTTTAGAAAACCTGAGCTCTATTTAAAAACCTGAGTAGTAATACATAAAACATCATATTAGCATCAAATATATACTAGTGAAATGAAAAAAATATTTAATGATGAACAGTTCTCTGAGAAAACTTATCTCAACATGTCATGTTGGTAATCATCGCATAGTAGTCCCATATAGAGAGCTCTGTCATGATCTTTTCTACCCTTCAATTTTAATTCAGTTGTTTTAAATCCACGAAGACTTATGTGTCAGTTATTCATATGTAATGATGTGAAAATTTATTGTTATCAAATGCGTTAAAGTTCACTAAATATTCATTTGATTTATGGTGCCCATTTCCATGATCCAATGTCTTGCTGTTATTTCAAATTATGTTTTCATTGGCATCTTATTAAGGTGGATTCACTAATTATTAATATGCTTTGGTTTGATTAGACATAAAAAGTTAAAGTAGTAGAGTAAAATTAATTTATTACTATTAAAAATTTATGTTATTAGAGAGTAGTTCAACCAAAATATTCAAAACTTTGAAATTATATTATTGATTAATATTATTATTAAACATTTACGTTATTCAAAGACTTGACCTTCACAACAATGTCACACACTACAACATTAGAAGGAATGTGAATTGCACCATCGTTCTCCTTCTACCGCTATGCAAAGATGAAAGACACTTCATATGTCACACTTCACAAAAAGGAAGAGGCACGCCTTCATTCTCTGTCCCTTTCACACTTAAAATTGTATCCCTCATTCCCTACACTTCCTGTACCAAATGATAATACCATTGTTGCTTGCCAATATAATTAGAGTCCAACTTGATAACTCCTAATTATATTGCATATGTATACTTTCTCTTATGGCAAATTAATGGGCATTTCATTTTACTTACTGGTTTCTATTTATTGCATGGGTTCCTATTTAATTCTTATTCATATTTGCACTATAGTTCCCATCCATTCACTATACACAACTTTTTCTCATTTTATACATACCGAAGTTTTTTCTGCATTTCATTTCCCCCATTTTGGGGGTATGCTAGTTGACAGAGATTTCCCACCAATTTTCTTATGTGCAACGTTGAGGACAAGACCCTTTTGTAAAGGGGAGGGCATGTTAATGTCCACTCTAACTTTCCTAATTAGTGGAATACATTGTTATTATTTCATGTATTAAAGGCCATCTTGACTAAATAAGGCCCCACAAAGTAGTAAAGTGAAATCAATGGCTAATCTACAGCGTATAGGGAAGATAGGCCCTAATATTTGCATTCTGTGTAAAAATAATGAAGAATTTGTTGATCATTTGTTTTTTCAATGCAACTTCTCCAAAAAGCTTTGGAATATTATCTGTAGTGCTCTTAATATCTTTGTGGTGTTGTCGAACTCTTCATTTGATGGTTTTTATAGGAGGTGAAAAGAACAGTTTGTTCATCTAAAGAATCTCCCAGGTCTGGTTGCGTGGACAATATGGAAATCGAGAAATGCTTGTATATTTCAAAACTCTGTTCCAAATGAAAAGCATTATTTCTTCAGTTTTTGGAAACTATTCCATATTCATAAAAATCCCTTGCCTTTATCGAAGAAGGTTAAAAGGTATTTACACTGGAAGTTCGAGAACAACAAAACAACACACGGTTGTTTTGATGGTGCTGCAAATGACCAAAAATGTGGTGCTGGTTTCCATCTCGCTTGTGGCGAGAATATTATTCTTAAGTTCTATATTTCTGGTGGTGGTGGTTCTAATTCTAAAGCATAACTTCTGGGTCTATGGGGCATCCTCAAGGTAGCGGTATGGTGTGGACTGAAGACTTTAATTTTTTTTGGAGATTCACTCTTCATTTTAAATTGGGCAAAAGATCTATATTACATGAAAACTATCCAACTCAAACACTGGAGCGATAGAGTTAAAGCATTAATGAGTTGGTTCTAGGATCTTTCTATTGATCATATATACAGGGAATACAATGAGGTGGCTGACTCTTTATCCAAATTAGCACTTGATGGTGAAGCAAGATTTCTACACTGGGAAGAGTGGGAGGATGTTCTTCTCAGTCACACTGGTTCAATTTGGTTTTTTGATGATATCTCTTAATTTGCAATTCTGGAAGAAGCTCTTATGATAGAGGTATTGATAGTATTTGAGTCTCAGTGACTGTTTTTTTTTAGCACCAGTTATTTGTCCGACTGTAGCAGCTTTCTGAGAAACTGTTTCCTGTATGTATGAGCATTTGCTCATGATCTGATCATAGTCTTTTTTGTACTTTTTGATTTCAATATGAAATAACAAAAGTATCGACTTTTTTTCTGTTTGAAAAAAATTGATTAAAAAAATTGGAAATCAATGGCTTCATTAAAAAAATGCACTCATTAATAGTTGATGACTCATTAATGGAGATCCCCTAAATTATTAGGTTTTTGATTAATTAGATATTAAAACTAGATAATCTTAAAAAACAAAATTTTATGATTAAAGTTTACATAATCACATAAAACTATATGAAAGCGGAGCTACTTTACAAATACGAAAGCGGAGCTACTTTCATTATGGTGCGTTTTGAAGGTGGCTAGCATCTTTGGCATTGATGATCTAAAGATCTTTGGTGACTCAAGGGTTACTATTAAATGGGCGCTTGGCGAATGTGAATTAAAGGTGTTATCTCTGGTTCACTGGTGTTCTTGGATCAAATCAACTTCTGTGGAGCACATTTATCGTCAACATAATCAACTGGCAGACAAACTCTCAAAACAAGCTTTAAGTGGAGAATTTGGTATCTTGATCTAGGAAGAATTCTTTCAGTCCCAGGTTTTGAATCAGGGCTTACTTAAGTTTTTTCAATAATTGTCTGTCAGTTTGTGGAAGTGGGCATGTTTAAACTGATATAACGTTTTAAGTTATTATGATGTATATTTTTTGGGATCAACTATTTTTTAGTTTTTATGCTGTTTCTTTTTTGGAATTGAAGGCATATCACTGCCTCAATAAAACACAGTCTCCTTCAAGACTTGTCAATCATGTACCTTTTGATTCCTATGAATAACATTGATACACTTTTTTTCGCTGGATAAAAAAACAAAAAAAAACTATAAAATCCCTCAGAAACTTCCTTTATTCATTAAATTAAAAAACCTGTCCACTCATTAATTTACTCCAATTTTTATTTTTATAAAACAAATACTAGGTGTTTGATCCTCACCAATCTGGGTAATGATTAATTTGAGGGATCCTTACCATTGATGGATCATTACTCAACGGTTAAGATTAATTTGAGAGACATGTGTTGGGCCTTGAATTCCAACCGTTGGATTATTAGTGAAGGGTTGAGATTAATTTGAGGAACATGCTCGCGACCTTGAATTTTAGGGTTTTGGGTGTTATAATAATATCTCCATTCTCTGTCGTATCTTGCTATTATTGCATCACTTCTTCGACTTTATTTATGCAGGATTTGGTTTACTCCTGCCTTCACATTATGCAGGATTTGGTTTACTCCTGCCTTCACATCGATTCATTAGGGTGTTGGGTGTTATGATCTCATCTTTTTACATGAGTGGATTTACTTCTACCTGCATATGAGTCTGCCCGCAAAATCCCTTGTTTTCTGATTGTGTTCGTTTTTCTCTTTATTTTTGTTTTGTTTCTCCACTGGTTAACTAATGGGACTGTCATTTCTATGGTTGCTCCTATCGAATTTGCCAGTATTAATCTTGATTTTGGGGCTGCTAAATTCATGGCAGCCCTCGGACTTCGATAATACCATGCCTCTGATTCCTTGAACGCCCGGCAATGGGTCACAATATTTTCGCAGGGAGGTCGATTCTTTCCCTGATGGATGATGTTTCTCATTTAAATTTCATCCGCCATGCCGTTCTTGGCAGTGTAATGCTCATATTTTTTTGTTTGTCTTTCCACTTGAGTTTCATTTCGCGTTTGCAAACGAAACCCTACACATTTTCTCTTGAAAATGCCATTCTGAACCGAGAGAACGAGTCTTGTAGAGGTTGAGAGTAAATAATCACTTCTGTAACAATCTCAGCAGAGAGAATCCATTCGCAATGTTATAGACCTCCAAGGAAGGAAGCCATCAGCAAAGGGAAGGAGTAAGATGTATTTCACAAAAGATTAATGGGTTTCCTGGGGTAGGTTAAGTATGTTTGGGGTTTTAAAGTTTTCAAGATTATCGGCCTCTAGATAATAGTGTTTGTAAGTCTTTAATGGTTATTGTTCCTTAAGATCCAAGCAATAGGCCACAGTCTTTTCAAAGGGTGGCCATTTCTTTCCCTCGTGGGCGACAGGGTTCATTTAAACGCAGCTGCCATACAGTGCTTCTGAGCTCTCCGTTTCTTTCATTGTTCTTTCTTTTCCTTGTATATATTAGTTTTTATCTGAGCTATGCATAGTCGTCAACATCCGATATGTCTGGAAGATCTTGCAATTGCTCTCGTCCTCTACAAGGCATTTGTTCTCTTGGAAAAGGTTATCTTAACCATAGAGAACAAGTGTCTTATGGAAGCTGAGAGTAATGAGCAAGTACTGTAGCAATTTCAGCGGAATGAAGGTGTCAGCTAGGGAATGAAGTTCATTGAAGTCAATGCAGGGTTCTCATCAAAAGTCCAAAGTCCTATTTTGTTGGAGCGAGCAGAGCCCTCTTGCTGCCTACAAATAAATCCCTTAGGTATGCATACACTTTTAAAGTAAGCTTTGCTGCCTACAATATATTTTCAGTTCAAGGGATCTCCTAGTGTAGTTTAAGTTTTGTTTTGGGATGTAGAGAAATATTTAGTATTCTTATTATTTTAAAACGAAGTTAAATTTAACATGCAATACTCGGAATCAAGCGTGATACAAGTAGATTGTCATGTCATAAGTGGTGTTTGTTATGCTCCCAGAATATTGTTATGTTTGTGCCCTTGCCATGTTTGAGATTCTCCTAAGATGAAATCGACAAAACTTTAGCAGGTATAGCTGGAACTTAGGAGCGCCTAGGTAGTCTTGTTGATTTGCGACATCGATTTTGCCGTGGAGCAATTAGTTTTTGTTTGAAGTTGGTTTTTCTGTAGATATTTCAGCATATTTTGTTTTTAGGTTATTTTGTTGAACTGGGTTCTCGTTTATGTTGGTTTTTATTATTCAATCATCAAATTGTGAGGTTATTGTTTTTGTTATTTTCATTGTTACAGTTTTTTGTTATTTTTATTTGTGATATGTGATTTTAGGTAGATTTGAATTGTTTTTCATGTAAAAATTCGAAGTAAAATTGTTCTTAGAGGTGTGTTTTATAGTTTTGGTGAAATTGTCACTAAGTTCTTGGTGCTAATTATGTTTAATTGATAACTAGAGGAATGTACTTCAGATAATTTATCTTGTTACCTGTTCATTTTGAAATCTATTGAAACAGTATGTTGGGAGTTGGGAAAATGTGTGAATCTTACATATGTTTCATGTCGATCTCAGAGCGAGATCATGCTGCTTTACATGTCCGTCAATATCAAAAGTGTCGTGAAACTCTTTTATTTAAAAGAAAACAGATCTTGAAACATAATCCAAATGAAAAATAAAAGTTAGCTGAATGAAATCAGAACTCTTTGAAGCATAGACCAAAGAGTGATCAGAAATCTTGTTCGTCTTTTGTTTCCAGCAACATGTCATGCACCTGTTTCTGGAAGCTGTTCCTGTTTCCGTCACATGCCAGGAACAGGGGTGCGCTAGAAAATAGAACAGGTGAATGGCATGTGCTAGAAACAGGTATCTAGGGGTGTTTTCATTAAATTTAAGTCACATGTGAACACAATTTATTTGTTAATTTTTTACAATGTATCTAACTGGATTCTTTAAGCGTTTGTTTCCTAAATTTCAAAATATCTTGATTCATGGAGTTTGGAAAATGTGTAAAAAAACTATGAAGGTGGACAGTGCTTTTAACGAGACTATCATTTGGAAATAAAATATGCGTAAGACTTCTGATCATACTCTTCATTTATGTTCCGAACAACTTTGATATCATTTATGTTTTTATTATTTTGCTGTGAATCTTTCTTTTAAGAGATATGGGGGTTTGCATGACACCTTCAAATGAATTTGTTTGGTGATCTGCAGTTTAGATTTTGGCAGATCTAACTTTTTTTTTCCAAGATTTTTTATTACAAGAAAAAAATGCATTTTTATTCACTGCTGTCAAAAAATACAATCCTTAGTGCTAGTAGCAAAAATAGACAAGGATTTGTCTGCTAATAGTAGATCTTCAATGTTTCAAACATAGTAAGCTCAGAGTAGAGCATATATAATACCGGGAGTATTAATCAGCTAGTTCAAGACTAGAGAAGGCAAAATTCAGATAGAGAATATGAACAAGAGCGCACATGAGTACAATCTCTCAGACCTTCATGTAATGCATGGCCCTGTTTAGACAGTTCATCAGCCTGTCGGTTGAATTCATGATAGACGTGGCTGAAATTGATATTGCTGAAAGTTCCTTTAATAAAATGCAGCTGCTGCACCGGAGACAATAGGTCAAACTTTTCAATTGTTGCCAAGTTTATATTTTGAATGACCAGTAGGGAATCTCCAAAAACCTGAATGTTCAGAATCATATGAAGTGATGCAAGCTTGAGTAAAAAGAATAGTGCATTGAATTCTGGTGAGTTATTAGTACCAATGCCAGGGCAGCCTTGTAACCAAGAAATAGTGTTCTCTGTTCAAATGAAGACTCTGAAACCAAAAGCACTCCTTCCTTGCTGACATGATCCATCAGAAAAACCCCAAGCCTCCTTTTCATCAATCAAAGGGGGCTATTTTACCTTCACTGGTTTAAGAGTCTGAAGATGAGAATAGTGTTGAAAAAGTGCAAAGTATTGAGAGACAGTTTGAAAAACAGGTCTAATCTTATTGTTAAAAATGACATTGTTCCTAGGAAGATGTCTCAAATTGTGAAAATCTGGGGAACGGAAGAATTTTCTGAAACATGCATCCACTGAATTGTCTTGCCATAAAAGGGAGGAATTAACTAGTAAAGCCATTTCACTCCAAACAGCCTTGGTATATTTACATTCCAGCATCAAGTGAGTGCAAGTTTCCTCCGATGTTCTACATAGTGAGCAGAGTCCTGGACCCTGGAAATCCAAAATGCAACATTCTATCCCAAGCAAGAATTCTATTCTTCAATGCCAGCCAGAAATGTAATACCACCTTTGGAGGAGCTTTGATTCTCCACACCTGTTTTGACCACCAACTCACAGGACCCTGAGGATCTGGAAGAAGAGAAATATACTCAAGTTTGATTGTGTAGTTACCCCCAATTGGGTTGAAGGACCAACTCAAAGTGTCATCTTCATTCTGTAAGTGTAGATGGGCCCTGTTGAGAGAATCTCTAAATAAATTCCATTCCTCAATACCATTATCATACAAGCCAAGAGCCTCCCCTGAAATCTAGCTTTGTTGCCAAATAGTTGTAGTATTGTTGCCAAATTGATAAAGTGTGTGAAATCCCCAAGCATAAAGTGCTCCTATCAAATTTGGAGTCAATCTACCACCACCTGAAAGGCCCAGAATGGAATCTCTACCAATGTGAACCAGGTGGCCATTTCTCACCTTCTAGGACAAAAAAGTCTCTAAGACATGGAAGGCTCTTAATAATGCCCTTCAATAGTTGGATGCAATCCTGTAATGTTTATCACCACTTCTAATCCAGTGAATCAAAGCCAATGGAAATATGTATTTAGCCAGCAGTATTTGTTTCCATAGGTTATTTTAGTCAAAAATAACCAAAGTGTCTTAGCAGACAAGGCTTTGTTAAAGAGCAATATGTTCTTAAGACCCCATCCTCCCTGATCCTTTGGAGTTGCTAAAATCTTCCATTGCACAAGATGAAAGCCATGATGCTCTGAACTCTATCTCCAAAGAAAATTGTAGCAAAGTTTCCTAATATTGCTCAGAACAGAAACAAGAATAGAAGCCAATAGAAACAAGAATAGAATCGCTTCCAATACACTTTTAACCAGAACCACCAGTCCACCACCCTTGGAGAGCCATCTGTTGCACCAAAAATTGATTTTGTTCTCAATCCTACTCAGTAACCAACTCCAGTCCCTTCTTCCATAATTGTTAGGTTTTAGGATAAAACCTAAATACTGAATCCCCTCATCCACACTCAAGCAGTCAAAAGGAAAATAAGATTGCCAAAATAAAGAATCACCCATCTGAGAAGATATAGGTAGAGCAGATTTCCCATCCCCAATCTCCATACCAGTTGCCTTATAGAACAGCTCCAGATTATCTTTTACGTAATGACATTCAAATACAGAGTAGAGGCAGAACAAGAAAATGTCACCCACAAACATTAAATGAGTAAGAGTAACTCTATCATGGAATGAGACCCCTTTGATGTTGCCTAGAGTCTTATCCTCATTCATAATCCTGCTGGGCCCTTTCATGATCATAAGAAAGAGGTATGGTGAGAGAGGACAGCCTTGTTTCAAACCTCTAGAGGACTTAAAAAACCTAGAACTAGAGCCATTTATGAGCACAACAAAATGAGGGGATGTAACACAACACATAATCCAGTTGGTTAATGCAAGATTAAAACCATGTGCAGCAAAACAAATCTTAAGAAGAGTCACAAAGTTTTGTCATATGCCTGAGAAAGGTCAAGTTTAAGAGTAGCAATCTTCAAATTACCAGTTTTAATAGTGTAAACCTTCCTGGACTGATCCCAGTGTCATAAATAGATCTACCTTTAAGAAAGCCAAATTGTTCATTGGAAACATACCTAGAGAGAAGTGGCTTCAATTGAAGTGCTAGAACTTTAGTCATAATTTTATTGGGTTCATTGCACAACGAGATAGGGCTGAAGTCTCCAAAAGTTTCTGGTTTATCTTTTTTGGGTATCATAGCTAGGAAGGTCGAATTGAGTGAAGCAAGGTTGATGCCTGTAAGTTTGACCTCTTCCACCATCTTCAGTAAATCTTCACCAACAACTTCAAAAAAATCTAGGAAAAATTTCGAAGGCCAGCCATTAGGACCCGTGCTTTTATCCCTTTGAAAGTACATTGCTTAGTTCTTCCAAAGTAATCTCTTGATATAACTCCTCATTTAGATTCTGATTTAACATTCTAGGAAACTTACCAATGACCTGAGGCATACTCATCATGTCCTGTTGATCAGGTTCAATATATAACTTTTTGAAATGGTTTACTACAGCCTCATATAGTGCCGTAAAACCCTTAATGGATTGACCATCTTGATTCTTCAATTCCCAAATATAATTATAATTTTTTCAATGAGCGGCCAATTGTTGAAAGAATTTAGTGTTTTGATCCCTTGCCTAGAGGCATAAAGCTCGACTCTCAAGTCTCCACTCCACGTCAAATTCATAGAGAATCTTGCTTTTTTCTTTTTCACATTCCATTATTCTATCTTTATGTTGAAAAGTAGGGAGAAAACAGAGGGAATACCCATACAATGCCTTAAGTTCATTTTCAATCCCCACCAATCTAGCATCACAAATTTACCTTTCCTCCAAATTCCAAATTGTCACCATCGATTTCAAATATCTTAGAGACTCAACCATTTGAATACAGGGATAACCTCTTCCAACAATAATATCTCTCCAATGCATGCTAACCAGTTCTTGGAAACTACTTAGTTTAGCCCATTCAGAATTGTATTTGAAGGGGGTCCCATGTTTTCTCATATTAAGCTCCAATTCTAGACAAATGGGAAAGTGATCAGAGAAAAAGGAAGAACCAACTCAATAGCTATACTGAAGTTGGCTAGCCAGGTGGATGTTAATAAGGAAAAGATCAAGTCTTTTGTAAATACCTTGAGTGCCAAAATTCTAATTTGTTATCATACAGACCATGTATATTTAGAATAAGTAAAGGGCAATCCAGCTCCCTCAAAAAGATTTCAACCCCCACCACAGAGCGAATGGAAAAGGAGTTGAGTACCCTTACCTTAGTCACTCCCGTAACCAGACCACCATAATGCCCAACAACATCCACAACAAAAAATTCCATACTTGACAATAATATACCTAACAAAATAGAAACCTCCAGTGAATTCATCATGTTTTCTTGAAGCAACAAAATGTTTGGGTATTCAATCTTTAACAAAATGTTTGAATGCTAATGCTTTGGCCTGCCTTCCAAGGCCATGAACATTTATCGAAGATATTTTCATATCGGAAAACTTGAGGGAGCTTTCTTGCTCTAAGTACCCCAGAAATTTTCATTTGTCTACCCTCCCAAATCTCTTGCTTGGCCCTTTCCTGAGCTTGAGTCATCTTGGATTTTCTCCCTACCTTTGCATGAATAGGGGTCGAGTCCAACTCTAATCCCTTTGTTTGAAAAACCCCTTTTTGACAAGGTTGGTGGAAATATGGACCTCGAGAGCTAGAGCTTGATTTGTTGCTTTCTCGCACAATAATAGAGTTTCCATGTGAATCCAGAGAAGTATTTGAATTCAGTCTAGTAATAGGCTCATCCCTTAGAAAAGTGAATTCTTTATTAGGCATGGAAGTAGTAAAATTCCCATTAACTCCACATTTGTCTTAGCACTTTCCAGCCCCTTATCCTTTGGGGATTCCATTATTATCGAGTCTAGTACAACTTCACCACTCTTATCCTAAATTTGTTGAAGAATATCCACTTGGCTAGTAGAAAGATCCAGGCTCTTGAATATTTGAGCACCATTAATCGACGGAGAGATTGGGGGGTCTCAGTAGGCACCACATTATCTTGAATCACATCCTCCTCCTGCACCACCTTATGACAGTCTTGCCTTTGTCACCCTACCTGTATACAATGTTCATCTAGAATGTAGTACTATCATCACCCATAGGAGCAACTTTCATCACTTAAAAAACATTCATGTTTGACATTGTCCATATAAAATTTAAAGTGTTACATCTTTGTTTTAATCAGGGGAGCAACATTATGAACGAGCCCATAAGTAGTGTAGAGCAGTGTGTTGATAGTGGAGTGCTGCCAAAAGATGCTTCTCCTATGCAGCGCGACGATGGTTCTACGTTGACTGAGCTCCATGATTGTAATATGGCTAGAACTTAATCATATACTTAATAATTTCGTAGTTATTGATTTTGTACTTTTTTTTTAAAATTTTACATCTAGCATTGTGTCCTTAAATTTTTTTTGGTCTCAATGGTAGAGAATGTTGTAATCAAGGGTCCTACACCTAAAGAGGAGCATAAGACATTGATTGCAATGATGTCGACCAGTGCATCAGGTAAATAATTACATCGTAGAGGTTTTTTTAACATTACTGAACTACTTCATTGATATTTAAAAGTTGGCCTTATAAATTTAACAATTTTTGTTTTTCTTGGCGATCTGTCACAAGTGGCTCCCATGCCATGAGTATCATACTGGGCGTGCATTGCGTTCGAGGTAGCGAGTAGAAACAACTTCTGAAGAGCACCTAGAAAATCAATATGACATTGAAGATGATGAATTACTTAAGAAGTATAGAAGTAAGACTAAGAATGTTTGATGAAGTATGATATTATTATAATTAGATAGACATATTTACTATACTTGGAAACATATTTTGGATGATATACTTCATTTATAAAAACTAGTGTTTTTTTACATTTGCTTTTGAATGAATTTTTGCATAATTTTTGTTGCATTACCTTTGAATGAGTTATTGCATACTTTTTTGTACTGATTAAGGTAAAATATGAAATATAGATGGTTAGTACTTAATTATGTTAAAAGAAAAAGGAAATCAAACAACTTTGTACCTTATTTTATCTCAACGTTCTTTTTTAGCTTTACAATTACATTTTATCAATTTTGTATCTATTTAATACATATTTTTTAGTAGAATATAGATTGGGTATTGGGGAATTGAGAGAGATGTGAGGGGGGTAAGGGCCATAAGATCTTTCGCCTTCATGTGGTTGGACCTGTTCAATACGAAATAATTTATCCAAGATCTATTTAATCTTGGAGCAAACCTCCCTCAATCAAACAAAGCAGCATCAAAGTCAATGTTGACTTCGTTTCTTCTCCGGATCCAATAAATTATTCTCGAAAATAAGATGAGCTTATTCATGAGTGTGTGTTAGTTATTTATCTATTAGGTTTTTAGTTTGTTATCATCGAGTAAATCCATGTTTGAATCCACGATGATGAGGGGCTAGTCCAAAAATAAAGCTTAGAAGGTGATGGGAAGCATTGTAAAGGCAAGTTGACATTCTCAGAAATATGCATCTTAGACTAGTAAATAGTGTTACAAATATGACTTGTATTGATTTTGTATATATTTATGGAGGTAGGTTGAATGATTTGGCACTACAGGTACTAGACAAACATAACGATGGATGAGCTGTGATGAGGGGAGGTATGTTGTTTCCAATTTCATTCCAGATTATGTTCATGTTATGTATTTCATGTCATATTATGTTCATTTTGTGTATTTCATTCCAGATTATGTTCATGTTACTCTGAATTTCACAACTCATGTATAGTTCCATGCCCATGAAAGTAGAAGTGTTTTGCCCCAAAATCAAATATGTAGTGGGCATAGAGTATTTGAAACCAGCCTATAAGGGTAGTCAGCCAAAATGAACCAATTCTTACTGCTTGAAAACCTCCAAGATATTGATTGCACTTATGTAAGTAGGATAGAAGTGAAATAAATGACTCATCAAGGCCTAATGGTATCTAATGTTAAAATTATGGTTAGGTTAGGGTTTGAAGGAGAAAATAGTACAATAGTAGTAGTAAATTTAACAGGACAAATTTAAACATATTTTTTTATCTATTTCAACTTTAACACTCTCCAATGATCACTGTGTTAAAGTTAAGGTTTCATATTTCAAACTTGATACCATCTCCCTAGGTGATTTCTATGTTAGTTTTTACTTGAACAACATATAGCATATAAACAATTACTAAAAGATAAACAAGCACAACATAAAACACAATGAACATAGATATTATTTCGGGGAATCCACAAAGGGAGAAAACCTCGGCAAAGCCTTCCTCAATATAGAAATCACAAAGTACAAAAGTTCCCCAAGACTCACTAATGTGAACTTGCTTGAGTGAATGAGTGAATACAAATGAGAGAGAGCACTCCTATTTATATTCTTCTGTTGGGGTGACAATTTCCCCAACTAGGGCCGACTTCTCTACTTGACTGGTCAATTACATAATATAATAATCTTTTAGGAGCTTTTCTAGGCCGACACGTGTCCTAGGGTTTACATTGATTCTTTCAAGGACCTTTACATTATTAATTACATGACCATAATCTCCCGGAGGAGGAATACAATAATATAAATAGAATATCTTCCGCTGTTACATTATTTTAACACTCCCTCTTAACTAGAAGGATTTTGCGGGTAACAATATTTGCACAACTGACTTGTGAACTTCTATATGTCGTAGGAAGGCTTTGGATCATCATTTGTCTGGGGCATCATCTGTGAAGTAGCAACATTACCATCTGCTGGAATATGATCATCATCAATAGCATAATCATCAACAATCATTCTCTTGCCGGAACATCATCTACGGGAACAACTTCGTCAATTGAAACTTCTTCTGTTGGAACATCTTCATCAGCAATATCATCAGTTGGAACATTTTCTTGTCAGTAACCTCATCAGCTAGAACACCATCTGCTGGAACATCCTCATCAGCAGCACCATCCGCTGGAACAACATCATCATCAGCTGGAACACCATCTGCTGGAACATCCTCATCAACAACACCATCAGTTAGAACATTTGCAACAAACATCAGTAACTAAATACTGATACTATCAGTCAACCAGTATTAATCTTCCCTCACCCTTGGAGAGGCATCCATCCCTGTGGACAAGCATCAATTCGTGAGCGCTGTAACCATCAATCAGCCACTACTGATCTTCCCTCACCTTTGGAGAGGGATCCATCCCTATGGACAGGCATCGGCTCGTGAGAGCTGGAACCATTAGTCAGTCAGTACTGATCTTCCCTCACCCTTGGAGAGGCATCCATCCCTATGGACAGGCATTAGTTCGTGAGAGCTGGAACCATCAGTCAGCTAGTACTGATCTTCCCTCACCCTTGGAGAGGCATCCATCCCTATGGACAGGCATCTATCCTTTCGGATATGATCTCTATTAGTCAGCAAGTACTGATCTTCTGTCCCTCTTGGACAGGCATCTATCCTTTCGGATAGGATCCATCAATCTCTCTTTCTAGAGAGGTCCCTTTGGACTACACCAAGCTTGTCTCGAAAGTACTCAAACTTCACACGAGCTAGAGGCTTAGTCAACACATTAGCAACTTGTTCCTCTGTAGGAACATACTCGAGCTTCACAGCTCCCTTCTGCACCATATCTCGGATATAGTGGAACTTAATCTCGATGTGCTTCGATCTATCATGAGACACATGATTTTCAATTAACTTGATGCAACTCTGGTTGTCACAAAATATCTCCGTAGCATCAATCTCTGCATCAAAAAATCCTGTCAACATCTCGCGAAGCAACACTGCTTCACCACAAGCTGAACAAGCTGCTACATATTCAGCTTCCGCTGTACTGAGTGCAACACATGGTTGCTTTCTATTGAGCCATGAGATCACACCTGATCCCAAATTAAAGCAACATCCTAAAGTGCTCTTTCTGTCTTCAGCATTTCCAGCCCAATCTGAGTTTGTGTACCCATACAGTCTGAAACTCACTATCTGAGGCATATCTGAGTCCATAATCCAATGTACCCTTCATATATCTCATCACATGCTTTGCTGCAATCAGGGGAACATTCTTGGGTTCCACCATATACTGACTCAATGTGTCTACCACAAAACATATATATGGACGAGTATTGGTCAAATACATCAATGACCCAATAATTTGTCTATACATGGTGACATCCACTTTCTTTGAAGAAGCATCACTTAGAAGCTTCAGATTTGTCACCATCGGAGTAGTCATGGCCTTGCAATCTAGCATCCCAAATCTCTTTAAGATCTTTACTGTGTATTTTTCTCGACTCAAGAAAATCTCGTCTGGAAACTGCCATACCTCAAGACCTAGAAAGTAATGCATCTTGCCAAGGTCTTTCATCTCAAATTCTGCTGCAAGCCTCTTCTTACATTCAACAATGGGCTTTTTTTCTCCAGTCAGAAATAAGTCATCCACATACAGTAATAGTATCATGGGTTCATCATTCATAATCTTGTAATAAAGATTAGAGTCCGCTTTACTCTTGGAAAAGGCCAAGCTCATTTGGAAGTTTCTTCCATACCATGCTCTGGGAGCTTGCTTCAACCCATACAATGTTTTCTTCAACCTGAATACATGTGACTTATTATCTTCTACTTCAAATCCTTTTGGTTGTTCGATATATACTTCCTCTTCTATGTTTCCATTCAGGAAAGCAGTCTTCACATCCATATGATGTAGTTTCCATTTCATATTGGCTGCCAAGGCCAGCTTCCATTTCATCTTGGCTGCCAAGGCCAGAATGGTTCTAATCGAAGCATATCTAGCTATTAGGGCAAAAGCCTCCTCATAATCAATTCCTTCCTTTTGCGAGAATCCCTGGGCTACAAATCTTGCCTTGTACTTTTCAATGCTTCCGTCTGCTGAATGTTTTGTTTGGAAGATCCATTTTGATGAAACAACCGATTTGTCCTTCGGTCTTGGTACCACATCCCAAACATCATTCTTGATAATGGACTGATACTCTTCATTCATGGCATCTAGCCATTCCTTCTTCTTTACTGCTTCTTCAAAACAAGTTGGTTCTTCTTCGACAAGATTGCATAGCTAGAGTATGGCCTTGGTCTCTTGCTCTCTCTACTTGATCCTTCTGGGGCACCATACTTTCTTGCATCTTGGATTAATTCACGTGCCTAGGCTGGTCTTCTCTTTCGAGAGATCTCCACATGAGGTATCTCCTCAGGTCTCTGAGGTTTTGCCATGTCATGATCCTCTGGAGTAGGATCTCCTTCAATATTTAGAATTGGTTCTTTGGTTGATTCTGCAACTCCGGGAGCCTCCTGCTCCTCTTCATCCTCATGAGTCTTCTTGGACTCTTTGAAAGTTGTATCTTCATCAAATGTGACATCTCGACTAATCTCGATCTGACGGAATCCAGGGATGTATATGCGATAAGTCGTTGATTGCTCACTATAACCCACAAATATTCCCTTCTTACCTGAAGGCTCTAGTTTCGATCTTTTCTCCTTTGGAATGTGGATGAACACTGGACATCCAAATATCTTCAGGTGTCTGACTTCAGGCTTCTTCCCGGTGAACATCTCTTATGGGATCTTGTTGCCAAGAGCACTATGGGAGATCCTCTTCTGTACATAGACTGCGGTTCTGGCAGCTTCTGCCCATAGATGCATGGGTAAGTCTTGGTCGTGGATCATAGCCTTCATTGCTTCTATGATCGTTCTATTCTTCCTTTCGGCTACACCATTTTGTTGTGGATTATAAGGAACAATGAGCTCCCTCTTAATCTTTGCGTGCTTACAGAAATTTTTGAAATCCCCTGAGGTATATTCCCCTCCATTGTCTGACCTCAGGATTTTAATCTTCTTTTCAGAGAGATTCTCTACGAGTGCCTTGAACTCTTTAAACTTTTCAAAGACTTCATTCTTATTCTTCAGAAAGTAAATCCAGGTTTTGCGAGAGTAATCATCAACGACAGAGGCATAATATTCATACCCGCTTAGAGAGGTGGTGGACATTGGTCCACAAATGTTTGAATGAATGCTATCCATAATACCTTTTGCTTTGCTGTCGCTACTTGGAAATGTGTTCTTTGTACTCTTCCCTTGAGCTCACAGGGGTTCATGGTACTAGCCATCATTGCTGTATCTGCATGACCCTTCAGTTTGTAAAGTCCTTCTACTCCAATGACTACTGCATCGTCAATAGTCTTCCCTTTAGGCCACATGAGAACTTCACCATCTACAAATGCTACTCGAAAATCGTTCTTATCTAATGCTGAAATAGATAGAAGCTTCTTCTTCAACCCAGGTACATAAAGTACATCTTTCATGTTCATGGACTTCCTAGAGTCCAACTTGTAAGAGGCTTCTCCCATACCTTTGATGGGATATTGGTAGTCATCTCTGAGTTTTACCTTGTGTGGAGATTCCTTCTGGATGAGGTGGGACAAGGATTCTTTGTATCATGTCGTGTGCTTTGAAGCTCCACTATCAACTAGCCAAGTATCACTTCCATGAGATACTCAACCAGTGAGTGCTGAGATAAGAACATATTCTTCACTGGAGTCTTCATTATCTCTGGTCTTGTCATCATCATCACTATCTTCTGCTGCATGAGCATGAAACCTCTTCTTTTGCTTCTTGTGGTGTCCAGATTTGTTTGGACAATTCCTTGCAATGTGTCTAGTCTTGTGGCATGAGTAACATTCAATTGAAGAGAAATCCTTCCTGGTTCTTTTCTTCTTCTGGTGTCTTCTTGGAGAGTCCTCTCGGGGACAAGGGTTGTTCTTCCTCTTCTTCCCGCCTTAAGCATGAGTAGCTAAAGCTTGATCTTCATCGTCATTTAATTTCTCTTCTCTTACGACTATTCTTTCTTCTTCTTGGACACATTCTTTCCATAGGTTTCTGAACTTGATTAGTTTCTTTCTAGCACAAATGCCACGAACAAATGGTTCCCAATCTCGGGGGAGACCATTCAGGGTAGCCATCACAACTTTTGCATCCTCTATCATATCCCCAATGGCCTCTAGTTGTTCTTTAATCTGGGATACTTTGGAGAAGTATGAGTGCATGGACTCAAACTTCATACTCTTCACACCCTTGAGTTGATTTCTCAAGGTCATCTTTCTGTTGATGTTTTTTCCTTCAAACAAGATGGTCAAGGCATCAAACATCTCTTTTGGTGTCTTCTTGGAAGACACATGGGGGATCAAGTGATCCTTGATGGAATCCACAATGATCCTCTCTGCTTTGATCAGATTCTTCTTATGCCTTGCCTTATCTTCATCTCCCTCTGGTTTTGTAAGTCCTTCCTTCACATAGTCTTCTAGTTCATGCTCCTCAAGGACGAGCATGACTCTATACTTCCAAGATCTGAAGTTTGGTATTGCTTGTCATTTTGCTATAATGAGAACCTTAAATGGAAATTAAAAAGTTTGTAGATCTTACCTTGATGATTCGCTGGATCTAGGGTTTGATAGAGAAACCCTAAAAATTCAAACTTGGAATTTCAAACTTCTAACAGGCCAGGGAGATGTACTTGACTGAGGCGAGCAAGCTGGTGTGCTCAGATTTTGGAAACTCCAAAAATTTACCCCTCAAAAGTGACTTGTGAAATTCGGATCAGCAATTTCTGGTTTTCTGATCCAAACCCGAACTAGGGTTTGATTGATCCCAGGGTTTTGCCCAACCAAAAAGTTCGATCTTGGTCTCAAAATTTCGATTTTTCTGAGGGGATCAATCCTGTGTTGAGAGAACTCCAAAATTCCGCTTTTGACAAAAGTCCTAATTTCCCGTGGCTGCACAATGTAATCTTTTAGGCCAACTCTGATACCATGTTAGTTTTTACTTGAACAACATATAGCATCTAAACAATTACTGAAAGATAAACAAGCACAACATAAAACACAATGAACACATATATTCTCTCGGGGAAACCACAAAGGGAGAAAACCCTGGCAAAGCCTTCCTCAATACAGAAATCACAAAGTACAAAAGTTCCCTAGGACAAATCAACTACTCCTCCACTTGTGCGCACCTCTCTCTCTTCACTAATGCGAACTTGCTTGAGTGAATGAGTGAATACAAATGAGAGAGAGCACTCCTATTTATATTCTTCCGTTGGGGTGACAATTTCCCCATCAGGGCCGACTTCTCTACTTGACTGGTCAATTACATAATATAATAATCTTTTAGGGGCTTTTCTAGGCCGACACATGTCCTAGGGTTTACATTGATTCTTTCAATAACCTTTACATTATTAATTACATGACCATCATCTCCTGGAGGAGGAATACAATAATATAAATAGAATATCTTCCGCAGTTACATTATTTTAACACTCTAAGAGGTGTCCCCTAAACTACATGATCATATGAAGTTTAGATATGCTCCTACATAAGAATGACCTAAACAATAATTGTATTATATCCATTTGGACCTTTACTAAATCACCATGGTTAGAATTAAGCTTACAACCTCTCTCTTTCCTCTTGTGCATGATCCATCCCTCGTCATATCTGATAATTTGAGGTCCAAATTTGTTTAGAGGTGCTTCTTTTATGCCCAAGATTACATTTATGCATGTTCCATGACTCATTGAGTGTAAATATTTTCCCTTATGCTATTTCTTTGAATGGAGGTGACTATTAGACCACTCAAAACATCCCCAAAGTGCCCATAAATCATGTTAATGGTTGTATCTCATTGTTTTATATGCTCATAATATTCTAGACTTCAACACACTGTACTCTTCGCCACAACCAAGGAATTGTGACCCTCTTTGCCACATTTAAGTATACCCACGACAAAATGGGGGTAACACTCCTCATTAGTGACCAAAATTGGTTCTTATTGTTGATCCATGGTTTGAGGCTATCAAACATGCTCTATTAGGAGTGTTTGGGTCTAAGACATGTCTAACAATGCCCAAAACAAGCTCAGATTTAACCCAAATTTATTTTTTACATATATTTGTACCTTCTTTCATGATGAAAAGTTCCTAGAATTTCTACAAGCATGCTTGGAATGGTATATGAATGGTAGGGTTCACACTTGCAAAGGGAATGGAACAAGCAAATAAAGAAAGTGAATAAGATGTGGGATGAGAGGTCCTCTCTGTTTCACTTACCGAAATTAGCATTATCCTAGTATCAAGCATAAAAAAATGGAACTCCAAACCTTAAAGCAATGCATATACCATACTTATTACCAGATTAAACCCACCCACAAGAAGATTCCTTCACTAGCCTAGTATGCTTCCTAAAGGGGATCACTCATATGAAGGGAAGGAGAAATACAATATGTGATATTGGTGATCCATATTGGATTCAATTCTGACATGCATTATATTCCCAACGGAGAAGACATGTGTATTCATCATTATTTCATACCACATCATGGGGTAGTTGTGTCATACTCCCCCATTTATTTGACAAATACCCTGTTAAAGTTAGTGTAGTTGCAAGATCCATGATCACATAATCCAGTGTGGACCCTTCCTTATACAGTGATTATGAACTTTCAAGTTGTGTATGAAACATTTGTACATTTGAGAGAGAGATGATTGGTTGTACCCCACCTTGGTTACTTATCCTTGGTCTTTACACCTTGTTGATTATTGGTCTTGTGGTACCTTGTCATTGACTTGTGGTTAGTAGGGTCATCTACCCACCTTGATGTTTTTGGTCATATGGGTACCATGGTTGTTTGTCCACTTCGTGGTATACCCTTGGTCCTAGGGGTTATGGGTCACGTACCCACACTTATCTTATGTTGTACCATGTGTTGGTCCTCGTTGCCTTTTTTGCTTGTGAATCAACGAGTGCATTTTGCTTGCGCAGTACAAGATAAAAATCAACCTTTTCAAATTCCCTTGTCTAGAAGGATATGTTGCACTAATCGAGAAAGGGTGGGAATGATTGGAAGGATTTTACACTAAACAAAACTTGAGATGATAGTTGAGTCTCCTACCACCACTATCGTCCAAATCCATTTGTCCTTGAGAATTAGTAGGCCCATTATACAATGCTAAGGCTTTTGCTTCAATATTTATCGAAAGCTTGAGTCCCCACTCCTATGGGGTGGCTTACTATTTACCAAGGAAAAAATCTAAGTCTTGACCCCTGTATTTGAAGAAGGCTCACACCCTCTCTCCTACGTTGAAATTGAAATCAGGGAAATGTTAAAATTTCTATGCAAAAATCCACACCCATCTTCTAGTTGGCTTTCTAGCAATCCACTTCACACCTTCAAAACAACTCTTCTCAACAAGTTTTGCTGGGATATGCCAACTAGGTTCCAAAAATGGGCACCCAGTGAATCAGGACCTTAAAGTCCAGGACCAAAGAATAAGTAGAGACTCTTCTAGACACAAGAAAATGACTCATGCTATGAAATTGAGAGGCAAATTCTCTGCCCAAGTACCTAACACTCATACACTCATCAACTACCCTCTTGAGGAGAATCTCTTTGACACACATGGTGTATTAGATACCCTATACAACAATAACCTTGATCTTGTCTATCATGCATTCCATACCGCTATATTTTGGCCCTACCATGCACTCTCTTGGACATCTCCTTGAGATCGTATGCCAAACCTGCAAAAAATTCAAAGTTGCCAACAAAGAGAAACTGGGGATTTTCTATCGAACTAGGCATAAAGGCATCAAAATATTCAAGGTGTTTCAGTTTATGATGTCCTTGACAAAAATGTGGGAGACACACAATAACCTTGTCTCGCATATCTCTTCATGGGGATGGGTTGGAAACAAGCTCCTTGTAATGCAATATCCCTATGTCCCAGGGTCTCAAAGCTAAATCTAAAGTAAAGGGACTAAGCCAATGAAAAGGCTATGAAATAAATGAAAAAGAAAAGAAAATAAATGGATCGCAAACAGAGGCACAAGGAAAGGGTAACCATGATAAAAAACCCATTTTCATAAGGCACGCATGTAGAAGAAATATCTATAACCCTAGCTCTTGAAAGCTAAGGGTAGACCTATTACACTAAATTGCTATGATGGTTAACTTGCAAAGACCTCCTCTCTTTCCTAAGTACCACATTTAGTGCATCACCTTCACCTAACTTAGGGATCTAGTTTATTTAATTTGGATTAGGGGTTTTCACATGAAATGAGGTTTAATGTTGGTGGCAACATAGTTAGCTTAATGTTTTAATGAGTAAAAGTTAGATAAGTCATTGGGTTATTAAAAGAGTGCAATCACAATTATTTCATTTATTATCTTCATATTTGGATGCATTTCCTAAGTTAGATATTGGTTGACCCCTTTATCACTTAAGCTTTAGTATTTTCACAATATAACACTTTCTATGACACATGTTGATGATGCCTAGGTACATTATGTGGGGTGCCCCTTTTGCTCACACACATATGGTGGTGCATATGGTGCCTAGATGATAGATGATGACTTCTTGGCATGTGGGAGGTAGTTGGAATTTTTTTGGGCCATTCATTGCACATTGGCACCTATTTTGGTGGAGTTTGTTACATGTTGGACCTATACTTGTCATCATTAATGTGACCTTAAACACAATTTAAGGAGTTGGTTACATGCATTGATGGAGCACTCTATACGGTGACCCTTCAGACAGATTTTAGTGTTTATTTTGTTCATTTTTTTATTCAAGATACTTTTGGAAATTCACTTGGGTTTAGCTTATGCAATTTTGTAATATGGAATATAAATTCTTGCCATATATCTTGTGCAGTTTCCAAATTTAAATTTCAGCGATACAAGTACTTTACACATTGCTATTTATAGTTGTTTATGTCTTGTTGATTAGACACAAGTAAAGGAGCAAATTGTTAAGTGCATTGACATCTAATTAAAAAAGGGGTTGAGTTTACTATTGTTATTACTGTTGAGTTTACTATTCCCACTTGATTTGCAACCATTCTCTTATGTATTTATAACTTTGAGAGTTTGTTGAAAGATTTAGGCCTTTCCCAACTTGCTTGAGGCAGTCTAGGTTTATGCAACAAACTACAAGGAATCACTGTAAAATTCTCATGCTTTCAAACTTGACAGGAAAGGCCATGGCCTTGGAAGCAAGTTTTGTCTCTTTGTGCATATACTATGGGAATTGGCATTCCCACATTAGCCTTGAGTTCAACTACCTACTCAAAGTGATTCCATACTGTCCAATGCACTTTGGTCCAGCAATGCCCATGCCCAACATGGGTAATGATTGCCACTATCACAATTTTATAGTTGACCTTTCACCAAGAACATCCAACCATATACTTAATAAATAGAGTGTCTAATTTAATGAAACATACCAAACCTCAATGCTAGTCCCTAATTAATGTATAGGCGACATGGATATAAGAAATAGGGAAACAATTGCCCACCTAACTTCCCCAATATGGATATGGGATATTTTGTAAGTGTGTAACATGTGATGCACATAGGTATGTTTTGTTGTGGTATCGAGTCAAAGGTGTCATTGCCATATAAATAATGTAAATATGTGTAATGTTTTGTATGTCGATGTAAAATTCTTGTGTTCCAAGGCCTTGCTAAAGAATCTATAAATAATGATGAGACTACAAGTCCATCTTTTCCCAGGTAAGGCCTAAAAACAATAATGTATATGTGTTGGAGGGGACCCTTCGGGCTCCTTAGTTGTCATTAGTTACTTATGTAATAGACTAGTTAAAGAAGCAGTTGGAGTGGGTGCAATCGCTCCAACCACATATAAGATGTATAAATAATACCATCAAGATGAATATAACTAGTTGGATGCATTCGACTCATCTCTCTTGTCTTGATTGTATCTCTGTGTGTGCTTATACTCTCTGCTTGAATACAACATCTGGCGTCGTTGCCTCTTTCATGCGATTTGGGTGACAACAGCAACGTGTGGAAGATGGATCGAACCTGCAAAAAGATGCAAGAGATCGTGAGAAGCCCTGTCAGAAATGCTCAAAAATGCTGATGCTGCACTATGTTGCTGTAAAGAAAGAAATGATGCTCTCGAAGATCCTGCCTCCTGCATGAATTATGACTAAGCTTGGACGAGAAATTTCTGCAAAAAGAAAAAGGATAAAGAAAGACTGCTCGTGCCTTGATACTCCTGCGAAAAGAAAAATATGAAGATGTTATCTGCACAGAACATTGGAAGATTATGTGACAGCAACAACAGAGGGAGCCGGTTCGAACCTGCAAAAAGATTAAGCTTGTGGAATAAAAGAACAATGATGCTCGTGAGTCCAGTGGTAAGGCCCTCTTAAAGAATCAAATGACGGACGCTGCATATAATCGATGATCGCTACTATGTTGGTAAGTTAACGAGATGCATATAACTTATACATTATATAGATGATGTTTGGAGGAGCCCGTGACCTTAGCGGTCAAAGAAGGAAGACGTTGGTCTCTGCTAGCATAGATCTTGAAGCCGACTGACCATAAATCTACTTGCTATCTCCAAAGAAGATGTCAACTAGAAACCTAATTTTAAGTTTGCTCGAAGTGGTGGACTCGTGAATAGTTCGACCGAGACAACCTGACAACAATGTGAAGATTTCGACATGGGCAGACTTCGACGACAAGCCTAGTTGATTAAAGCCATCGACTAGCGAAGTTCGATGACCAAGCGTGTCGAGGAGCCATCTACCGTCGACAAAGTTGAAGGCCGAAAGATAAAGAAATCCCTAAGAAGAATGTTGTCCCTGGAAGATATGGTGACATCAAGAGCCTGCACTTGCAAGAAAGTACGAAGAGAACGACCTACAAATAAAGACTAAAGATTTCTCACCCAACTGTGATTCAAAGAATAATTTTACCATGTTTATGGATGCTGGAAGTCTTGCTAAAAGAAATTAAAGATACCGATTAACTGAGATGGAATTCGATTGTAGAAGCCTCTCATTGGGAGCGACTCCAGGTTGCGTTAGTCTGCAAACTCAAAGAATTCTTACATTGTTGGAGCTCGACCAACGTGAGCAACAGAACTGCCGTTGCATTGCAACCGCCTACCAAGAAGTCTGTTCAAAAAGCTATTGAAGCATCCACCAACGCCCACGCTAACTTGGAGTTTGCAAATTTTTTTTTTACGGAAGAGATAGACAATGAAGAACTGGAAAATGAAGTTGCAGATAAAGGAAAATGGCTAAAATCAGAAGCTGATAAACTCAAAGAAGAGGATAAGTCTGTCAATTGAATATAATCCACTGTCGACTTGCTTGCTCAAGGAAAAACATGCTCACGTCCACAATCAACAATGGTGCAAAGGACATCTGACCTTCTATTTGGATTATGAAGACCACCGATTGTTTTCCAACCATTATTTCCTGCCTACTATTCGACGACCAAGAACCTGGTTTCTTGACTTAATTCAAGAATTTTGGCAGTTGTCCTCATTCAGTTTACACGTCATAGAAGTCGATTCAGATTGTCTTTTGGAAACACTGGTAAATGATAAAATATTAAAAGAAATACGTTGTTATTATCATATGGAGATGGTCGACGTTATATAATTGACTCATTCAATTCGGTGGATGTCACTATCACAATGTGGTCAAAATGCCATATGGTCGGTTTTGGTATTAATAATTGGTATTTGAGTTGACAAAGTTATATAATTTTTTTTTGACGATACTTCAATAGAATTGGTCGAAGCTCATTTTTGGTCGGTATAAAAGGTCGACGATTATTGTAAAAGTTAGTCGATTGGTAAGTTCGGTTGAAGCAATATGGTGGTCGACTTCTTTGGTCGATGCTAGATGGTCGTGAAGTTATGTACTTATATGGTCGATGGTTTCATTTGGTCGAGTTATTTTTGTAAAATTAAGCCATCTAAATACTCACATATCGTCGACGTAAAGATAAGATCGATGTTGTAATTAGTGGATGATTCATTTTATGGTAAATATGGTCGATATAATGCGGTCGATAGAATTGTATTGTTCAATGGTCGGTACTAAAAGTGGTCGAAACTCAAAATAGTCGGGTCATTGGTCGGTATTGTAAGTGGTCGAGTCTTTAATGAACTCAATGTTAAATATGGTCGAGAGCCGACCCTTTTTGTATTATAATTTTGTAATTCAACCGATCTCTAGCCGACTTAATAAGTCATGTCGAGTGAAGTAAGTCATGTTGAGTCAGGTCGAGTTGAGTCAAGTCGACCAATATCAGTCGGTATCGACCACAAGCAGCAGCGACACATTCAAAACTTGGAGGAAGCCTCACGACATATGAGCCTACGAAGACCATGTATTCAAGCATAAGCCATCTTACAGCACACAGAAGAAGAGCTTAACGCTAGATGATGACATCAGAACATTTGAATTGAAGAACCCCTTGGTGTTGCATTGCAAAGATGTCCTTGGATTGTGACCGCAGAAAGCCAGAAGACAGAGAAATGGTATAGAAAGTCGAAGAGCCAAAAGGCCCCGCATGCCTGAGCCGAAAGAAATGCCGACCGGATGGAGATGCCTGGGTCGATGGAGATTCCGTCCAGATGAGCCTGGGTGAGGCTTTAAACCAAATGACCTCGTTGCGGAAGAGGATAGTCGACCGCCGTTGTGGGAGGGTGAGACTTCGATGGAATACTACCAGATTGAAGACAGAGGCTGAAGAGTAACCAGTCACAGTAGAGCCTTGTACACGTGTGTTTCCCTATCAAGCTGGTGGCTGTTGCGGCTGAGCACCTATGCAGACTGGTATGCATGGTTGACGCACAGTGAGGACTACTTCCGCAGTAGCAGAAATCCAGGATGCTGATACATCTTTCTTCGGGACGAAGAAAGGCTTTGTTGGTGGGGGAGATGTTGGAGGGAACCCTTCGGGCTCCTTAGTTGTCATTAGTTACTTATGTAATAGTCTAGTTAAAGAAGTAGTTGGAGCGGGTGCAACTGCTCCAACCACATATAAGATGTATAAATAATACTCAAGATGAATATAACCAATTGGATGCATTCGACTCATCTCTCTTGTCTTGATTATATCTCTGTGTGTGCTTATACTCTCTGCTTGAATACAACAATATGCATATTCATAGAGAAATTAAATAAATGCAAGGCATGAAATGGCCAAGAGGAACAAGAGGGGCTATGAGTTGACACAATGCAAAGTAGGGGTAAGAGAACATGTGAGGGGGGTAGAACATTTCTAGTGAGCCAATATGATCCCATGGACATTAATTTATGTTGAGAAGTATGTTTTATTGGGCAACATGTGACATGGCTATTAAGTTGCCACTTAGCCAAGTCATTATATCAATTCTCCTTATCAGGCTAAGTCAATGGGACCCTAAATGAACAAGGTGCAACATCATAGTTAGTAGGTTATTCCCACTTGATTTGCAGCGATTCACTTATATTTTTATCACTTTAACAATTTGTATAAAGCTTTAGGCCTTGAGGATTGATGGCCCAATCAAGTTACTCTTTTTTTTTTTAAAATTGGTCATCCCTTTCCCAACCAGTTTGAGGCAGTCTAGGTTTATGCAAAAAAACTCCAAGGAATCATTATAAAAGTATCATGCTTTCAAACTCGACAGGAAAGGCCATGGCCTTGGAAGCAAGTTTTGTCTCTTTGTACCTCCATTGTGGGAATTGGCGTTAACACTAGCCTTGAGTTCAACTACCTACTCAAACCATACTGTCCAGTGCAATTTGGTCCAGCAATGCCCATGCCCAATATGTTTAATGATTGCAACTATCACAATTGTATAGTTAACCTTTCACCAAGAACATCCAACTAGATATAACAGATTCAATCTCTGCATAATGGAATGTAGAAGAAACAAATCTCTCTCACATGTGTTTTGAAAACAAGAATAAGTAGACACAAGTGTACGAGGAAAAAGATATATCTCTCACCTACACCACCTCAGGGAAATATCATATTTGATGCCCAAAACCCTCTTATCGATGTTTCAACACATAGGTCTACTCGAAAGAAAATATTTACTTTAGAAAAATCCATCCAAGGGGATACAATATGCCCAGGATGAACCAACATCATTATATATATATTTTTAAAAATTTCACAGCGTCGCAATTGCGACGAACACAACCGTTGTTGGTATAGCAATACCGTCAGAATTGCTGCTAAATGCCGTCGTAATTGCGACGCCCAAACGTTACAGTGGCGAATTTCTATTCGTCGCCACTGTGACTTCCGTTTGTCACAATCGCAACTTTTTGTCCGTCGACACTACGACTTTCGTTCGTTGACTTCCTTTCATCGCAACAGTGACTTCCTACTCGTCGCGATTGCGACTTGCTTCCGTCGCAACTTTGACTTCCATCTTGTCACAACGACGACTTCCTTTCGTCACAACGACTTCGTCGACTTGCTGACCGTCGCAATTGCGATAGTATACTGTTGCAATAAAAGAGCGATAACGTCACTCAGGGCGACGATAACAAGTGAATTTTTGGTTGAAAACAATGTTTAGGTTTAGTCACAATTGCGACGTGAGAAAACTTCGGAAGTGAGAAAATGTCGGAAAATATTGGACGTCGGACTTGCGACGATGTCTAAAAGGTCAAAATTGTGACAACATGTGAAATGACATTTGGGACAACCACGGTTTTTGACATACCAACGGTGTGAGGTCGGAAGTGAGACGAAACGACCGTCGGGATTTGGTCCAAATGTACTAGTGGTACAAAACCATTTCACTCCTGTGAGGGAAGATACTAACTAAGACTTGAGTTATATTTACCACATACCACAGACTTCCATCATACCAGGATATCGACTAGCCTATCATATGGAAAACTATGAAATCTACTATAACTACAATTGAGCATAAGATAGCATGATCAAAAAGTTTACGGGACCTAGAGGTTCCCCATGTTGACACCCGAAGAAAGACGAGTAGTACACGGGGGAGCCACATCATTTCCATCCAGCACATGAGTAGGTTGAGTCAATCCTTCACTAGTTTTTCCATACCCATCCCTCTGACTTGGATGAGGAAGAAACCTTATCCCCATCTTACTAGCAATGATATCCACCTTGTGATGCATCAGACGACAATCTATGATCGTGCTCCCTCCATGCATGGATCGTTTCCTCGTATTAGGACATGGGACACAATGCCTTTCATCACCCAATAAGTTGCAATTATTTTGTCATATGCCACGACCCTGGGTCCTACACCCTCGCTACTAGTTCATCGAACTCCTCCTCTGGATTGATATCACAAACTTACTCCCATATACCACGCTCAATTCTCTCCATTTCATCATGGATGGCAGCAGGGATAATTGTCCTAAAGAGTTGGGGAGCTTGGACAACCCTTTTCTGAGCCTTGGTGGCCCGAGGACCCGCTGCAACCCCTTTCTCCTTTGCCTCTCACTAGGGTCGTTTCCTTGTCATCTCTATTGACTCATTTCACAGATCAACTACATCTAGGATCAAACACCACCTCTCCCCTCTCGCTCGGAAAATAACACAAAGACTTTCCGGATGAGATAGCTCACACCCAAATCCTGAACCATTGCCAGAATAAGATCCCTTGCTGCCACCTTCCCTCACAACTGCCGCAATAATTTTCCCACAATTCGCACTGGACATTATACTTGCATTTGATCCTCCCACACTCTCCATCATCATCCTCTTAGATCTAGGCAACATATTATAAATGGTCTCATACATACCCATATCCTTCACTTCTGCCTGATAGCCTAAACCACTAACTCTCACAATCACCCTCTTCTTAATTATCCACCTGACTGAGGTCGAGTGAGTTATTAAGATTCGAACCTCCTTCATCCTTTGGCACATGGACATTCTCTATGGACACATGTTCGGTTCTAGGCCCATCCTCACCCGCATCAGGAATGTTTGCATCTTGAGCTTCCAAGAATTTGCAACGGCTGACCCATGCTGGATCACCAATCGCTTCCATATTTCCTTTGTTGTTGCTTATGTGATCCTTTCCCCTTTGTTGGCCAGGGAATCTAACACCTTATTGCCATTCCTCTTGACATGGAAGAAGGAATAGGCACGAATTTGACTCAGCCATGCCCCGATATATTTGATATTTGCTGGCCGTTGTGCAATCTCTTCGCCATAGATAAAATGATTTTGGAGTCCCCTTCCACTATAATTGGAACCCATCTCTTCCTGATAGCCATCTTGATACCATAAAAGAGTCTCTCCAATTCCCTTGAATTATTAGTTTTGATTCCTATGTATCCATAGAACGCAACCAACACTTCCTCATGGTGGTTTCAAAACATTCCCCCAAAACTAGTTAGGCCTAGGTTCCCTTTCAAAGTGCCATTGAAATTTAGTTTGATGTACCCAACTGGGGGGTGCACCAATGGTTCGGGCTTGGGTATTCTGCCATCCTCATCCTCTCTATCCTAATATAGCTTGGGATGGAGTCAGAACCCTATTTAACCAAAATACTTCGTTCTTGATCCGAAGTTTGCCAATCCTGATCCTTCTAGTTGGTTAAACTGATGGTTTCGAGGATATGAAGCCTAATATTAGTCCAGAATCCATTCTCTGAGTTGCTCTTGTCGTGGAATATATGTCGATTGCTTTCCTTCCGTATTTCCCATAACAAAAATACGGGAATTTTTTTCATATTCGATTGATTATTGGTTTTTGAAATGGATTCACCACCCAATATATGATAGATAGATATGGTCTGCCATGAACATGATTAGACTTACAGAAAATTTTCGCACCTCTATCCCATAATGCCGTTGCGAACACACAATCATCGAAAATAGGTGGTCCATCGATTCTTCGGCATTGGCACACATCACACATCGAACAAGGCCAATTATTCACCTCTTTTTCAGGTTCTCCCCCGTCAAGATCTGCCTTTTAACTACTAACCACGGGAAGGTAGCTACCTTGGGCCATAAGTTTTGATTCCAAAGTTCTTTCTCAGGCCTCGCTCTGTGTCCCATCCATATGTTGTAGGATTTTTTTAAGTTAAAAGTTCCTTTTGGCAAGACACCCCATTTCAGTTTGTTTGGTCCCCTTTGAATCCTGATGTGCCGATCTTGGATGGTTTCCCATATTCCTTGAACCTCTTCTTCGAGGCAATTCTGTCTCCACCATTCCAGAGGCTTCCAAGATTTGAAATCTTCCTCCCCTGGTAATTCACGCGATAAATATTTTACTTTCGTCCATCCTCTCTCTGGGTAATTGTTTCCAAAATTCATGAGAAATTTGCATCCACATCCTCTCGGACTTCCCAAAAGCTATGCTCCTGGATTAATTGTCTTCCCTGGATAGTTGTACTCCAAATATGAGATCTCGACCTTGCTTCGAAGAATCTGATAAGATCCTACTTGTTCCATCCTGAAGCATATTTACTATGCTAGAGATTAGCCCAGGGTTCTGTTGTGTAGGAAGTCCATCTCCATCATATTTTAGAGCCCAAAAACTCACTATTATTTTCTGGGTCTCTTAGGAAAAGATCCCCCCTGCGATTTTTGTCTCCAAATATCTTCCCATTTTACCAATGTTGATTTGTTCCTTTCTTGCGATCCTCCCCATAGGAATTTTCTTTGTAAATTCCTTAAGCTTCAGCACAGCCTTTGGCACTGCCATCACTAAGAATAAGTAGATTGGCATAGATTGAAGAATTGATTTCACCAATGTTAATCTGCTCACCAAGTTGAGGGGCCACATCACCCAATTCATCAGTTTCTAATTAGTGCGATCTAACAACTCTGACCAAGGGACTTTCCTCACTACAACATCATCTACAGGGGTCCCAAGATATTTGGAATGAAGGGAGCTCCCTTTGAAACCTAGGATATGCTAAATATCAAGCTGGGTCACCCCGAGGGTATTGAAAAAGAATACCTTAGATTTATCTTCATTAACATCAAGTCCTGAGGATGCTAAGAACATATTTTAACACTTTTTCATTGCCCTTTCTTCTTGCACAGAAGGATGTCCCATCGACATGGTATCAACCACGGATTGTTGGTGCGATTGTTTAGTTGTCAAATGGTATAAGCGCAAACACCTTATTTCCTAACTCTCAACCATAGATTTAATAGTCCTTCTTAGCCCCTTGGCAATTAGGATGAAAAGGAAAGGGGAGAGGGGATCCCCTATTTTGATCCCTCTTGATGAATAGAAAGTTGGAGTAGGGCATCCATTCAACAAAATTGAGAAGAGAGTTGATGATGCCAAACTCATGATCTAGATGATCCAAGCATCCATGAAACTGAATGATTTCAACATCTCAGAAATTTCCAGCTTATCTTGTGGTAGGCCTTTGATAGTTCAAGCTTCAAAAGCATTCAAGACTTCTTTGTTGTTTTCAGGGAATGAATCACTTCATGAACTAAAATTATTCATGGATCCCCTATTTTGATCCCTCTTGATGAACATAAAGTTGGAGTAGGGGAGCCATTAAAAAAAATTGATAAGAGAGTCGATGATGTCAAACTCATGATCTAGACGATCCAAGCATCCATGAAACTGAATGCTTTCAACATCTCTTTCAGAAATTTCCAGCTTATCTTGTGTTAGGCCTTTGATAGGTCAAGCTTCAAAAGCATTCCAGAGTTCTTTGTTGTTTTCAGCGAATGAATCACTTCATGAACTAAAAGTATTCCCTCAACAAATCCCAATTTCTCTGGAGATATCAACTCTGGGAGAAGAGGTTTTAGCCTATTGGAAATTACCTCGGTAATGATTTTATAGATCATGTTGCACAACGAAATTGGTCTGAATTTTCCTAGGGTGTCTGCACCATCACTTTTGGGGATCAGAGTTAATAAAGTAGCGTTAAATGCACAAAGAACCCCTTTGAACCTCCTTGAATCTTTCATAATCCCAACACTTCCTCTTTAATCATGTCCGAGGAATGATGGAAGATGTTCGTGGTGAATCCATCTCGGCCAGGGGATTTCCCATCCTCCATTTGATTATCTTCTTCTTTGAACTCCTTTATTTCAAATGGGAACATTATTAGATCGTTTTGGTCCATATAAACCACCGCGGGGATGTGTTAAGTGATCCTAGCAATATATGCCGATCTGTCCAAGCTGGGTTCTTCCATAATATCCTTGAAGTAATTCACCAGCTCCTATTCAATCTCCTCCCATGTTTCAATCTGTTTCCCATCTTCCTTCCTCAGCCTTGGGATTTTTTTCCTCTACATTGTTTGGATAATGGTCCTATGGAAGAATTTGGTGTTCCATTCCCTCTCTTTTAAGCACCTATTTCTTTATTTTTGCTTCCATAGGATCTCCTCCTAAGCCTCTCTCGAGTCTAGTTGCTCCAAGATAGAAGACTCTTGTGCTTTGAGCTTAGTTGTATATCCATTTTCTATAAAATACTTTTGGACTTCTTCCACTAGTACATATGGTCAAATTTGCCACGATTTATTGTCCTTGTTGCCACGATTAGGGTTTTGTTTTTTCGTGGATATAGGGACGAAAATTCCCCATTGTGGCAATTGCAATGCTTCATAGCGGCCACATGTCACCTATACAACAGTTCTCAGATCTATGGAATTTGAAATCTGCCACGAATATTCGTCGATATAGAGACGAACATCTTCTATATGTTTCCACGCAGATGCTAAACATGCCACGAACGTTCGTGGATATAGGGACGAACTCATAGAAAAGGTTTGTTGCGAATAGCGACGAATGTTCGTCATAGGTTTAGCATCTGCGTGGAAACATTTTCTATAACTCCACGAATATTCGTCTCAATATCCACGAAGCAATTCACTAACTTTTGTGGCAAGTTTAGCATCTGCGTGGCAACTGCTAGTAGAGATGCGTGGCTATTGAGACGAACTTCCGTGGAAACATCTTCTATGGCTTACACGAACGTTCATCGATATTGAGATGAAACCTGGAAGTGTTAAAAAAAAACCAGACTAAATGGCAATCATTGAAGCATACATGTTTAATCCTCGTGTAGTACATTCCTCTACATTGTAACATATATTCTCAACCAATAAATTTTTCCATCTAATAATCATAACACTCCATGCTCAAGTAATGATGCCTAGGTGTTAAGACCAAAATATGCCAATCTTTGGTATCGTGACAAATGACAGATGACAGATATTCCTCGGCATAATCTGGCTAATCTAGATGAGGCTTATCAGACAATGGGCCTATTTTTTGAGTATCGAAATAAATTTTTAAAGCAAACCTAGTAATTCCTTACCATTTTTTTTCTTAAAGATTAATAGATCAAAGTCGTTCTCAATATACATTAACAATCATCATCATCAATATTGAGGAATGCCATTGTGCACAGGGATATGATAGCTATTTCCATTTTGTCATGACCTTCTATTAACCAGCTTAGATGGATCAATAAAATAAATATTTCAGAGCTATGATATTTATAGAAAAAATGTCAATGGCATATTGATGATAAGCGATGATAAGGAATTCTGATGTGAGTTTTACAAGGTGATGTGGGACATAGTAGTGGTTGGTTTTTGCTACTTGGAATTTGAGGTATTTTACATTTTAAGCTAAGTAATGGGAATGGGATGATTATTGTTTTGCATGTCAATAGTTATGGAGCTCAAATAGTGTTAAAGACTAATAGTTATGTGGAGTTTAAATTGAAAATGAATTGTGGAAGAGGGAATAATTCTACAGGGGAACTCCTTTTCCAATGGATTTTATTATATTTTTCTAGGAAAAAACAAATGTATCATTCGAAAGAGGCTGGAGACTCCAAAATTATCTTATATTTCAATGAAGATGGTGAATACAGTGAATTCATAAATGGTTTTACTGGCATATAGGAACAAATTCAGTCAAATATTCTAACTTTTGGGCATCCAGGTGGACTATATCTCCAGCACAACAAGCAAATCTTGAAGATCAGCCAAATCGAGATCAAGAGGATATCCTTCAGTAGCACAAGAATAGCAGGTCAAATCTCAAACCCTAGAAATCAGGGACCTATCCAAATATGCAAATATTTTTTCTCAAATACTTTGTAACATTTTTCTCAAATAGTTTATAAACTTTGTAATAAACAATCCTTGCTTTGGTTAAGAAATGTTCAACTAATATAGGGGGCATAAAAACCATGATTTTTTTTTCTACATATTCCCTAGTAATGATTTCAACGACTTATCCTCAAGACACAGTCTACACTATCTCTCACTGAATGACAATAGGTAAATAATAGTTACAAATATTCATGAGTAATTATATAACTCTTATAATAAAATATGTATGCCTATGTTCAAATTCACATATTTCCAGATAGTATCTTGGAGTTCTTAAGAATCTATAATCCTCCGTTGACTTTGGACAATTTCAGTGGATCATACCTGAGAGATGACCTTTGGATTTTTTAGGGATGTAGCTCTGCCAACAGGAATGAATTGTGGTCAAAATCCCTCCCCCCAATTCGATACGAAAATAGATCCAGGTATATAACGATTGCTTGAAGAAGGAAAGTTCCAACTAAATATACTTGAAATTAGAACCTATCCCAAGCAAACAAAAAGTAAAACATTGCCTAAGTTTCCAATGTTTCTCACCCAAGGCCCAAGCTCCACCAACTCCATGCACCTTATGTATCGTGATCACTTCCAATCCATTTTCAAATAGGGGGATAAACTTCATGAAGAACCAATGATACTAACTGGAGTATCCTCTTTTTTATATTGGGTTCCTCATCCATTAAGGGATATGTTAAATCTACATCAAATGGTGTGAAACTGCTCTCCCGACGTAGGAGGGGAAGGGACATTTAAATCATTTTTCATGTTAGGAAAAAACCTAATTAGTTGGCCTAAGGAATTCTTTGTGCATTTTTTTCTTCTTCTGATTGTCTGATTGGCTTTGGAGATAACTATGCTCTTCATGTGATCTTTTGACAAAGGATGAAGTTATAAAATATAACCACTCTATGAGACTATTCTTGTGAGGAACTTTTATTTTTATCACTTTCATCAAATTACAGTAGAGGGACCTAACCCTTGATCCTGTCTAGTGTTGGAAGATCCAGAAACAGTTCGTTGTTAAAATCCCTGGTATATTGGTTATGAAGTAAAATAGTTATTTACCCAAATTTAATCGTGCAAGTGCTAACAATACATAATCCAATATATTCATCCATGTGCCAACTATTCCAACTATTCCAATTTGGCATCCTAAACAATAACACATAAACCATACAAATATGCAAAAATTGTGTTTATTTGTTGATTACGAAGTAAAATAGTTACATGTGACAACGTGACACATCTCATCCACTTTGGGCTGTAGAAAGGGCCTCTCAGCCCAAAAACTCATGTTGGCTCAAAAGTTACCAAAAATTAAAAATAACGAGCATAGATCCAAATCCTAGGCTCTATCAAGCGCGGAGAGGACCTAATCCTAAGCTCTAAAGTCTTGAGTTTAAGTCTTATATTTACTTCTTACTTTGTATTATTCTTTTTTGTTTATGTCCAACATAATATTTATTACTTTTTACTTTGTATTATTCTTTTTTGTTTACTTTGTATTATTTTGTTACTCGACAAACACTCTAAAATCTCATATTTACTTTTTACTTTGTATTAAAAGTAAAAAGTAAAGTCTCTAGTTTAAGTCTCATATTTACTTTTTACTTTGATTCAATTATTCTTTTTTGTTTGTTTATGACCAACATAATATTTATCACCTAATCCTAAGCTCTAAAATCTCTAGTTTAAGTCTCATATTTACTTTTTATTTCGTATTATTCTTATTTTTGTTTATGGCTGACATAATATTTATTACTTTTTACTTTGTATTATTCTTTTTTATTTACTTTGTATTATTTTGTTACTAGACAAACACTCGACAAACACTCACATGTTACAAGATCTCCCTCATACTGGCGCAATTAAAAAAGCATGTTATAAAAAATTAAAACCAATATGGATCCATTTAAAACAGGATTTATGGAGCACCAAGAGTGATCCAATTTCGTTAAGTGTATATTTTATTTTTTTTCACATGTAAAAAATTCAAGATAAAAAGGAAATTACACTTAAAAAAATTGAATTTATCTCAGTACTTAATAGATCCTAGTTTAAAATATATGTGATGTTAAAACATATTTAATATCAAAACACAATTAAATTCTAATAAAAGCAATTCACGCGAGATGAAATTAATAATCAAGATGAAATATGAATGGATCAACTTGGTTGTCACTAACACTAATAGTAGAAGGTTGAAATTGATGTTGCAAATTCCAATGTCAAAGCACAATGTATACAAGATGAAATTAATGATAAAGTGCAAATATAAATGGATCAACATCGTTGACACTATTAAACGTGAAGTTTGGATCTTGATATCCCAATAGGTAACAACCCATACAAGTTGAAATTAATGTTACAGCAAAAATGGATCAACATTGTTTGCATTATTGTTTGCATTATTAGTAGGTTGAGAAAATCGAAAATCGAATGTGGCATATAGTTGAAATCTTGATATGCCAATAGGTATTATATATAGTAGTGATTATGTGCTAAAAAGCCAGTGACTTAATAATTTCAAATCTATAATTGATAAGCTGTACACTAATACAACTGTTATTACTTTTACAAAAATTTGAAGCTAATAAGACAAGGAACTTATACAAATTATCAAATTTCTACTATCAAATTGATATACACTGATACAACTATTATTACTTCCACCAAAATTTGAAGTTAATAAGACAATAGCTTATATAAATTTAACACCAGTATTATTACTTTTACAAATATTTAAAGATAATAAGACAGAGCTTATTAGATTTAACAAATTGCCGATTTCACTTTAAATTGATACACTGTACACTAATACAACTATTATTACTTCAACAAAAATTTGAAGCTAATAAGACAACAGCTTATATCGATTTAACAAATTGCCGACTGTAATAAATTGAAAACTAATAAGTAGTTTTTTTTCATGTATATTACATTACCTCGGCGGACTGTGAGTACTTTTGGGATTGTTCATTTCCACCTCCAAAGCATAAGTCTTCGATGAAGATGGGTCAGAGGCAAAAAGTTGCATAGTTGTCATCTGTGGATCCAGGGGAAATGGAAATGGAGTGGTAGTTGTTGAAGAAGATCGGTCAGAGGCCAAGAGTTGCATAGGTGCCATCGGTGGATCAACAGGGAATGGAGATGGAGGAATGGTAATGTCACCGTCTCCTTCCAACATTTGGGTGACTTTGCTCATATGAGGACGATGAGATGCATTGAACTGGATGCACCATAGTCCAATTAAACTTAACTTTTTAGCTATGCCTTGTTCTTCCTCAGACATGCTTCCTTTTGTCAGATTCTCAAACTGACCTTTCTCCACCTGTTTAAAAACCCATTCTGGATAGCAGAATTTGCTTGTACTCTCCTTATTATCAAAATCCATGTTCAGTCTTGCCCCCACCATCTCCATAAGCAGCATACCATAACTATAAACATCACATTTATCAGTAACAACTCCATACATTCCTGACCACATCTCTGGGGCAGCGTAACCTAGTGTTCCTCTATTAGCAACAGAGATGTGGCTTTGCTCTCTATTACTGATTTCGGCGAGACCAAAATCTGCAACTTTTGGAATGAAAGCGGGACCAAGAAGAACATTATGAGGTTTTATATCAAAATGTACGATGCGATTTCTGCACTCATCATGTAGGTATGCAATACCACGAGCTGTTCCAAGTGCAATTGAATATAGTTGTTTCCAATCCAACTCGTTATGACGGCCTCCGTGGATATATTCGTCAAGGGAACCATTCACCATGTATTCATAAACCAGAGCTCTTATGGATCCCTGAGAACAATAACCTAAGAGACGCACTAGGTTAACATGAGAGGTCGTCCCCACTGTTGCCACTTCTGCAATAAATTGTTGTTCACTCTGTTTGGATTCATCCAAAATCTTCACGGCTATCCCACGTCCAGTGGGAAGCTGTCCTTTATAAACTGTTCCGAAACCTCCTTTACCAAGTTTTTCTACCAAATTGTTTGTGTAAGTCATAATCTCAGCATAAGAATAACTGGTGGGCATTTGCAAGGAATAATAATTTAAAAAATTCTCAACCGACGGTGTTAATGTAGAGCCGACGGGGTCCATAAACGCTCGAATGCTCTGCTCCTCAGTGGCAGTCCTCGTACAACAGAATTGCCGACGAACCACTATGCAAGAAACGACTACTATGCTGAAGAGAGCACATGCTCCAAAAAATATATCTGCAAATAATATTATTGAAAAATTAGAATATAAAAGATGAGAGTAACAAATGGATCCGTTTTAAAGATCAGAATTTTACCTGCGGTAACTCGTACAGATAGGAGGTGACCTACAGTGTTATGTCCTTCATGGAAACAAAACAGAAATTACAGCGGATTAAGATATTGAAACATAGATAGGAAAAGTCAATATGACCCAGAAAATGAGTTTCAGTGATCCTCACCTTCAGAGCAATTACTGTAGTACACACCATGACGGCAAATGCAAAAAAAGCTGACATATAATGGGTTACCAGATTTGTCATAGGTGACATCACCATATAATGTGTTACGAGATGTGCGATAGGTGCCATAGTAACATCTTCCTCCAGTGGCTGTACATGCAGGACAAATTTTTTTTATATCCCATGTAATTTGGAACCCTCTTTGGTTTAGTCGTTGAAAATTCTTATCAGTACTAATATTGTATTTCTTATCCGTTGGAACTATTACAAAATACGAACTGCAATATTCTCGAACTGTAGTTTCATAGTCACCAGGGTAGAAGAAGCACTGGCGGTCCGTTTCTCCCCAGTCGAGCCGCGTAAGTGTTTTGTTGACGTGCTGATATTGTTGCGTACAGTTCAGAATTGTTGCCACCATGTATCCCTCGGAAAGGCTGAAGAAACTATTGTTGAAGAAACTATAGTACGGGACCGAGGAATTGTCTATATAATTTTGGGCTATTTGAAGGGTTCGGGTAGAGTAGGACAATTCCGTGATATTTCCAATTACTCTGCCATGAAATACACCAATTTGAATGGTATCCCAACCGGATAAGTCAATTTGAATGGTCTGATTGTCCAAGCAGTGAGTAGATCCAGGGCCACATTTTCCGAAGGGATATCGGATGGTCGAATTGCCACACATGGAAGCAGCACAGTGTTTATAAGATGGATAATCCTCATCTGCAGCCAAATTGAAGAAGAAACCTAACCAATACAATAATACCAGCGTAACCACGATAATAACAAGAGGGATCACAATTCCGCGGCAGGAGGAGTTCATTTTCCCACGCTTAAGCCTAGATAGTTTGCACAGAGAAACTGTAAGAGTGAAGCGAAGATAATTGAGTCTCGAGTTGCAAAATAATTTACAACTGTACGCGAAAGCCGCCGGAAGATAATTGAGTCGTGTCCTGATTTGACTATAGACAAAGTAGATGAGATTTTGATTGTGCAAGTTGACAAAACATAAGGTAGATAAGGCTTTTCTAAATGAATATGAAAAAAATATAATATGATAATTAGATTTGATTGTGCAAGTGGACAAAACATAAGGTGTATAAGATTTTTAAATGAATATGAAAAATTTATAATATGATAATTAGAATTGATTGTGCAAATTGACAAAACATAAGGTATATAAGATTTATGAATGAATGGAAAAAGATTATAATATGATAATTATCAATATTTATAATTTATATAGATTGTGCAAGACAAAATCTAAAGTATATAAAACTTTTTAAAATAATAATTATCATAAGTTTTAAAAACAATATTTAAAGAGCTATGAACTTAACCTTTGCAAGTTCCATTGGATGTTCCATAACATTGCTAAAAATAATAGAAGAGACTGAGAACATACAGTAAGTAAAACCAGATTTTCCGAAGAGAGCGACAGTGTACTACAGGTAAATAGAACCACATTTTCATATAAGAAAGAAGATAAATACATCTATCAAGTTGATTCATATCAGCAACTTAAACACACACCTTACGTTATATCTTATCTGCCTTACGTTAATATAAGCCGCGGAAGATAATTGAATCGAGGCCGTTGGATGGATGATTTACTTGTCTTGATTCTCACTCCTCTACCCTACGCCGTTGGGTGATTAACTTGTCTGGATTGGTCTCCTTCAATCCGTCTTCATTTATAGAAATGTCTTGCCAACTTCCATCTTTGAATGACAGAAATTCTGAAATGTCCTTGCAGCTTCCTTCTTTGAATAATAGAAATTATTGCCCTATCCTTAAACGTCTATTATTCAAAGATGTAAGATATATCCTTAAGTAAAAACATATTCAAATTCAAAGAGAGAAATAAAGTAGTCACTCATCTATCACTATAAATTGGAAGAAGAGTTATTCAAAGATGTGAAACATTTAATGAAACAAAGAGATTTAACTCAGAAACGTTAAACCGTCAAGACATATCAATTATCTATCACCATAAAGTGAAGAGTTAAATATCTATTATTCAGAGATTAAAAAAAGATCCCTCAATCAAAACATTTTCAAAAGAAAAATAAAATCAAGTCAATCATTCATCACCAATAAGGATAGAAGAGTGAGAATGCCTATTATTCAAATGTTGCAACGCCATAGGACAATCCAATTCCGCGTGGGACCAATTCAAATCAATGATCCGCGTGGTAGTTTGTCAAGGCCTGACAATCCACGGGATTTGTACGTTCGTCCACCTCTGCGTAGAATTTCCAGAGGCCTCCGTCCACTTCCGCGTAGATTTTGTTTTTTATCCTCTCCTCTTCTCCGTCCACTATCTCTGCGCACTGTTAAAGCCAAGCCATTCCATTCTCTCTGCGTACTGTTGATTGTTTCTCTCTTTGCAGTTCGTTACTCTCCCTAGCAAACTCACTTGTTTGTTTGAGCGTCAAAAAATGAGATCCCGCTCCCTGATCGGCATCGTGCTCCCTATTGCAATCCTTGTTATTACGTTTCTCCTTATCTCTTTATTTGACCCTACCGTCTGGCATGCCCTTATCTATTATCCATCGACTAAGGATAATAGAGTGAAATCAAATATATGGCAGTAAGAATTTTTATTATTCAAAGATGTAAGACATTTCTATCAATGAAAACTTATTGAAGGAGACCCATCAAGACAAATCGACCATCCATCCGCATGCAGTAGAGGATTAAGAAACAAGACAAGTCAGTCATACAGCGCATGACATATACCTAAATCAAATCATAATAGAAGAGCCCAATCAAGCCAAAGCAATCATTCATCCATGTAGGGTATAGGAGTTAGAACTTATGTTTGCAAAGATGTAGACCATCATTTCCCTATATCAAAGCTTATTGAAGGAGACAAATCAAGCAAAGTCAAACTCCTCCATGTGCGACGAAGGGGAAACTGGGCCTCCATGGCGCCATCGAAAGCTCGACCACAGGTCCCCCCTCTCCGCGAATTGAGTTTCCATCAGTTTTTATTTAATTTGATTTACCGACTGTAGTCATGTAATTAATGCACATAGACAAGACTCCAGGCTCCATTCAAACTCCTCCATGTGCGCCAAAGGGGAAACTGGGCCTCCATGGCGCCATCGAAAGCTCGACCACAGGTCCCCCCTCTCCGCGAATTGAGTTTCCATCAGTTTTTATTTAATTTGATTTACCGACTGTAGTCATGTAATTAATGCACAAAGACAAGACTCCAGCCTCCATTCAAACTCCTCCATGTGCGCCGAAGGGGAAACTGGGCCTCCATGGCGCCATCGAAAGCTCGACCACAGGGCCCCCTCTCCGCGAATTGAGTTTCCATCAGTTTTTATTTAATTTGATTTACCGACGGTAGTCATGTAATTAATGCACATAGACAAGACTCCAGACTCCATTCAAACTCCTCCATGTGCGTCGAAGGGGAAACTGGGCCTCCATGGCGCCATCTAAAGCTTGACCACAGGGCCCCCCTCTCCGCGAATTGAGTTTCCATCAGTTTTGATTTAATTTGATTTACCGACTGTAGTCATGTAATTAATGCAACATAGACAAGACTCCAGACTCCATTCAAACTCCTCCATGTGCGCCGAAGGGGAAACTGGGCCTCCATGGCGCCATCGAAAGCTCGACCACAGGGCCCCCCTCTCCGCGAATTGAGTTTCCATCAGTTTTTATTTAATTTGATTTACCGATTGTAGTCATGTAATTAATGCACATAGACAAGACTCCGGACTCCATGCAAACTAAATGTAGTCAATTGACTCGAGGTGAGGAAAAAAAGACAAATCAAATTAAATGTAGTCAATTATCAATCGACTCAAGGTAAAGGAGTGAGAGCCTAGTCGATTAACAATTGACTCGAGGTAAAGGAAAAAGACAAATGAAGCTAAGCCACTTATCCATCGACTAAGGATAATGGGGTGAGAGTGTCTATTATGATTAAAAGAGAGTGTCTATTATGCTTAAAAGAGACAGATCAATCATCCGAATGAAGCCAAATTAGTGATCCATCCTATCGACGTAGGACAAAGGAGTAAGAATTTGTATTATTCAAAGATGTAAGACATTTTTGTAAATAAAAACAATCAAGACAAGTCGACCATCCATCCGCGTGCGGTAGACAAGTCAGTCATCGATGTCCACCTCGTCAGTCTTCAAGTCGAGATCCATCGTATGATCGTCCCTTCCACAGACCAATCAAAACAAGTCGATCATCCATCCGCGTGGGGTAGTGGACTGAGAAACAAGACAAGTCAGTTGACTTCGACCCTGAATCTAAGGAGGATTGACTTTGCTTGATTTGTCTCCTTCAATAAGCTTTGATACAGGGAGATTATGGTCTACATCTTTGCAAACATAAGTTCTCACTCCTCTACCCTACATGGATGAATGATCGCTTTGGCTTGATTGGGCTCTTCTATTATGATTTGATTTAGGTATATGTCATGCGCTGTATGACTGACTTGTCTTCTTTCTTAACCCTCTACTGCATGCGGATCGATGGTCGACTTGTCTTGATGGGTCTCCTTCAATAAGTTTTCATTGATAGAAATGTCTTACATCTTTGAATAATAAAAATTCTTACTGCCATATATTTGATTTCATTCTATTATCCTTAGTCGATGGATAAGTGGCTTAGTTTGATTTGTCTTTTTCCTTTACCTCGAGTCAATTGTTGATCAATTAGGCTCTCACTCCTTTACCTTGACTCAATTGATAATTGAGTCGATTTAATTCGATTTCTCTTTTTTCCTCACCTCGAGTTAATTGATAATTGACTACATTTAATTTGATTTGTCTTTTTTCCTCACCTCGAGTCAATTGATAATTGACTAGGCTCTCACTCCTTTACCTTGAACCAATTGATAATTGACTATATTTAATTTGATTTGTCCTTTTTCCTCACCTCGAATCAATTGATAATTGACCAGGCTCTCACTCCTTTACCTTGAGTCAATCTACTAGGTTTGGTTTGATCTCTCTTTTATAGTATGCTTTGATTTAGGGAAATGCTTGCATCAATAATCATTCTCACTCCTCTACCCCACATACATGGATAATTGACTTGGCTTGATTTGTCCCTTTTAATACGTTTTTTAAGAAATAATCTGGCATTTTTTAATAATAGACATTGTCACTCCTCTACATTACTCGAATGGATGGTTGACATGGCTTGAATTGATTTGTAGGGATATGTCTTGCGTATTTGAATTGTATACATTCTCGCTCCTCTACCCTAAATCTAACGAGGATTGACTTTGCTTGATTTGTCTCCTTCAATAAGCTTTGATATAGGGAATGGTCTACATGTTTGCAAACATAAGTTCTTACTTCTTTACTCTACATGGATGAATGATTGCTTTGGCTTGATTGGGCTCTTCTATTATGCTTTGATTTAGGTATATGTCATGGGATGGTGCAAGGTAATCATACCCACTTATGACATGTTAATTGCAATGGAATTCATTAAAAACATAAATCCGATCATTAAAATTAATTTTTAGAGATACTTACACAACGTTTTAGATTATGGTGTAAAAAGATGATCTTAACCTGTATAATAGAAGCATCCCATGATTTAGTTTTGTATATCAAACATATTTCATAATTATATGAAAATTGAATCCTCCACCTAATGTTAATGAAATGTTTCATTAAAGAAATCTTCAATTATCTAAAAACATTGAAAAATATTTTGTATATTTAATAATATTAAATTATGAATGAGACAAAATTTAAGTTCTTACGGCAAAAATGATATACTCTTAACTATATGAAATTTTGAATCCTCCACCTAAAGCTAATATATAATGCTTCATGAAAGAAAATCTTGAAAGTCTTAAAAACATAGAAAAATATTTTACACTTCCAAGAATTTTGAACTATAAATGAGAAATAATTGAAATTGCCAAAAGAAAAGAAAAAATGATATTGTAAAGCATAAAATAATAATACACAACTCTAACTCTAATGTGAATAATTTTGTTGTATTATTTCATTCATTACTTAAAAAATAATTTTGTTGTATTATTTCATTCATTACTTATGATTCATACATGTATAAGAAATACTAAATTTGTAAATCTTTGTACAATAAAATTGTTGCATTTTTTGGTTCTATATTAATGATTAGGCTATGAGATGCTTTAAAAAGTAAAATTAAAACAAATATTAAATCAGCCTAGTTTGATTTTAATCACCATAACATGGTATACCAAATAAAACAATCGATAATGATAAATGAAGTTAGAGATACTTCAAGAAATAACACATATAATGAAAAGAAATTAAATTGCTTGAACTGCAACAAAAATATACCAATCTAAACAATAAACTTATTAATTAAAAATTTAATTTCAAAGCACATGTCAAAACACAAGATGAAATTGATTGCAGGTAAAGTTTACCAAAAATAATTTAAAAATTCATGTTCACTCATAAGTTACCCAAAATAAAGAATAATTAAAACCAATATAGATTCATCTTAACTTTGACTCTATTAAATCTTTTTAGAAAGTTTAGGACTCTAAAAAGGGGTTTGCACCTCAAAGGATTTGATAAAGCGTTAAGATGGATCTATAATGGTTTACTAATATGTAATTATTATAAAACTAATATTTAGCTCATTGTCATATTATCAACTTAAAAATACATTTAATCTAATATATTTTAGGTTATAATCATTCAAGCACCAATTATTCCAATTTGGATATCTTACAAATACGCCAAAGTTGTATTAATTAATTAATTAATTATGAAGTAAAATAGATATTCACCCAAAACTAATATCTAACCACCAACTATTCCAATTTGGAATCATGTTGTAAATGTTGTAAATGCTAACACATAAATACTACAAATAAGCAAAAATTTCATTAATTAATTAATTAATTAATTATGAGGTAAAATAGTTATTAACCCAAATTCAATGGTCAAAGTGCCAACTATTACATGGTTTAAAGTATAACACATCACTCCTACAAATAGAAAAAAATTGCATTCATTCATTGGTTATGAAGTAAAATAGTTATTTACCCAAATTTAATCGTGCAAGTGCCAACTACTTCATGTTGTAAATTATATCATATAAATCCTACAAATACACAAAAGTTGCATTCATTAATTAATTGTGAAGTAAAATGCTTTCAATTTACCAAATTATTGCAGCCCAAAAACTCATGTTGGCTTATAAGTTACCAAAAATTAAAAATAACCAGCATAGATCCAAATTCTTTTTTGTTTATGTCCAACATAATATTTATTACTTTTTACTTTGTCTTATTCTTTTTTGTTTACTTTGTATTATTTTGTTACTCGACAAACACTCTAAAATCTCATATTATTTTTTACTTTGTATTAAAAGTAAAAAGTAAAGTCTCTAGTTTAAGTCTCATATTTACTTTTTACTTTGATTCAATTATTCTTTTTTGTTTGTTTATGACCGAAATAATATTTATCACCTAATCCTAAGCTCTAAAGTCTCTAGTTTAAGTCTCATATTTACTTTTTATTTTGTATTATTCTTATTTGTTTATGGCGGACATAATATTTATTACTTTTTACTTTGTATTATTCTTTTTTATTTACTTTGTATTATTTTGTTACTAGACAAACACTCACATGTTACAAGATCTCCCTCATACTCGCGCAATTAAAAAAGCATGTTATAAAAAATTAAAACTAATATGGATCCATTTAAAACAGGATTTATGGAGCACCAAGAGTGATCCAATTTCGTTAGGTGTATATTTTTTTTCACATGTAAAAAATTTAAGATAAAAAGGAAATTACACCTCAAAAAATTGAATTTATCTCAGTACTTAATAGATCCTAGTTTAAAATATATGTGATGTTAAAACATATTTAATATCAAAATGAATGGAGATGAAATTAATAATCAAGATGAAATATGAATGGATCAACTTGGTTGTCACTAACACTAATAGTAGAAGGTTGAAATTGATGTTGCAAATTCCAATGTCAAAGCACAATGTATACAAGATGAAATTAATGATAAAGTGCAAATATAAATGGATCAACATCGTTGACACTATTAAACGTGAAGTTTGGATCTTGATATCCCAATAGGTAACAACCCATACAAGTTGAAATTAATGTTACAGCAAAAATGGATCAACATCGTTGACACTATTAAACGTGAAGTTTGGATCTTGATATCCCAATAGGTAACAACCCACACAAGTTGAAATTAATGTTACAGCAAAAATGGATCAACATTGTTTGCATCATTAGTAGATTGAGAAAATCGAATGTGGCATATAGTTGAAATCTTGATATGCCAATAGATATTATATATAGTAGTGATTATGTGCTAAAAAGCCAGTGACTTATAATTTCAAATCTATAATTGATAAGCTGTACACTAATACAACTATTATTACTTTTACAAAAATTTGAAGCTAATAAGACAAAGAACTTATACAAATTATCAAATTTCTACTATCAAATTGATATACACTGATACAACTATTATTACTTCCACCAAAATTTGAAGTTAATAAGACAATAGCTTATATAAATTTAACACCAGTATTATTACTTTTACAAATATTTAAAGATAATAAGACAGAGCTTATTAGATTTAACAAATTGCCGATTTCATCACCAATAAGGATAGAAGAGTGAGAATGCCTATTATTCAAATGTGCAACGCCATAGGACAATCCAATTCCGCGTGGGACAATCCAATTCAAATCAATGATCCAGTCCACTTCCGCGTGGTAGTTTGTCAAAGCCGGACAATTCACGGGATTTTCCAGAGGCTTTCGTTCACTTCTGCGTAGATTTGTACGTTCGTCCACCTCCGCGTAGAATTTCCAGAGGCATCCGTCCACTTCCGCGTAGAATTTCCAGAGGCATCCGTCCACTTCCGCGTAGATTTTGTTTTTCATCCTCTCCTCTTCTCCGTCCACTATCTCTGCGCACTGTTAAAGCCAAGCCATTCCATTCTCTCTGCGTACTGTTGATTGTTTCTCTCTTTGCAATTCGTTACTCTCCCTAGCAAACTCACTTGTTTGTTTGAGCGTCAAAAAATGAGATCCCGCTCCCTGATCGGCATCGTGCTCCCTATTGCAATCCTTGTTATTGCGTGTCTGTTATTTTCTTTATATGCCCCTCCTACCGTCTGGCATGCCATCACCTATGATAAAGATGAAGCCCGCATTGCTCCATCTTATAACGACTGCACTGATTCCAAGTGTGGCAATTCGACCATCCGATATCCCTTCGGAAAATGTGGCCCTGGATCTACTCACTGCTTGGACGATCAGACCATTCAGATAACCTTTTTTAACGGTCCACTCCATTTCAGAGTAATTGGAAATATCACGGAATCGTCCTATGATACCCGAACCCTTCAAATCGTCCAAGATTCTTCGAGTATACATGATTCGGATTCGACTTTTCTCGTCCTCGACCTTGCTTCTCAAGATCCCTTCAAACTTTCTGAGGGATACATGTTCGGAACAATTCTTAACTGCACACAACAAAATCAGCAAATCAACAAACTCCTCACGTGGCTCGATTGGGGAGAAACGGACCGCTACTGCTACTTTTATAATACTTCAGTCTCAGACTCTCAATTGTGTGATTCCAACACTAGCTTCTGCAAAAGTTGCACTAGCTTCTGCAAAAGTTGCACTTTGGATCCTGTAATCATTCCAAGGGATAAGAACTACAACATTAGCGTTGATAAGAACTTAAAACAAGTCAACCAAAGAGGATTCCAAATTACATGGACTATACCCAAGTACTGTCTTTCATGTCAAGCCACTGGAGGAAGATGTTACTCTAAAAATTATGACACTCATTACTGCGTTTGCCGTCATGGTGTCTACTTCAGGAATTGCTCCGAAGGTTAGGATCTCTAAAACTCGTTTTATTGACAATATTGTGTTTAGGTCTCTACGTTTCGTTATCTTACTCACCTGCTTGTGTTTCGTTTCCATGAAGGACATAATACTGTAGATCATGCTCTATCTCTAAGAATTACAGCAGGTAAATTTCTTATCTTTAAAACCGATCCATTCTTTACTTTTACTTATTCTTTATTTTCTAAGTTCTCAACATTATTTGATCCAGAGATATTTTTTGGAGCATGTGCTCTCTTCAGCATAGTAGTGGTTTCTTGTATAGTCGTCCGTCGGCAAACTTGCTGTAATAGTACTGCGAGTGTGGAGGAGCAGATCAGCATTGTAGCGTTAATGGACCACCTCCACTCTACACCTCCATCTGTGGAGAATTTTTTGAATTATTATTCCTCACAAGTGCCCACCAGATATTCTTATTCTCAGATTATGATTTACACAAACAATTTGGCAGAAAAGCTTGGTAAAGGAGGTTTTGGAACAGTTTATAAAGGAAATCTACCCAATGGGCGTGGGATAGCTGTGAAGATTTTGGATGAATCCAAACAAAGTGAACAACAATTTATTGCGGAAGTGGCAACAGTGGGGACAACCTGTCATGTTAACCTGGTGCGTCTCTTGGGTTATTGTTCACAGGTATCCATAAGAGCTTTGGTGTATGAATATATGGTGAATGGTTCCCTTGAGAAGTATATCCATGGAAGTCAGGAGGCCGACAAACTGGATTGGAAACAGTTGTATTCAATTGCACTTGGCACAGCTCGTGGTATTGCATACCTACACGATAAGTGCAGAAATCGCATCCTACATTTTGATATAAAACCTCATAATGTTCTTCTTGATTCCAATTTCTTACCGAAAGTTGCAGATTTTGGTCTAGCCAGAATAGCTGATAGAGAGGAGAGCCACATCTCTGTCGGTAATAGAGGAACACTAGGTTACGCTGCCCCAGAGATGTGGTCTAGGATGTATGGAGATGTCACTGATAGATCTGATGTTTATAGCTACGGTATGTTGGTTATGGAAATTGTGGGGGAAAGGAAAAACATGGATTTTCACAATAGAGAGAGTACATCTAGCAAATTCTTTTACCCAGAGTGGGCTTTTAAACAGGTCGAAAAGGGAGACTTTGGAAATTTAAGAAAAGAAACCATATCCGAAGAAGAGCAAGATATAGCTAAAAAGTTATGTTTAGTGGGATTGTGGTGTATCCAGTTTAATGCATCTCGCCGTCCCCCAATGAACAAAGTTGTCCAGATGTTAGAAGGTGGCGTTGAGATTACAATTCCTCCATATCCATTTCCCGTTGATCCACCTCGTGTGCAGATGTCTGCCTCTGATCCATCTTCTTCAACTTATTCTTTGGAAGTTCAAATGATAAATCCCACAAATACTCACATTGCTTAAGTTACAGGTAACACTTACCAATGATTTATATGTATATTTTATTGGCTCATTAGTTTATGTCTGTAAGTAATAGTAGCTAGAGTGGCAATTGCTGCTTCACTAGCTTTAAACTTTTATGAAGCGATCACCCAACTTGCAAGGATTGAACCAGGCTTTTGTGTTAATATAATCTTTATCAACTACTACTTGCTCTGGTAGATTAATTTTCATGGGTTTTTATATTTGAAAATTTGATGCAAGCAGATAAAAAAATATGTGGAAATATGCTATCTTGGTCTGTGTTATCATGCTATTTATACATTTACCTTGATATGGATGCCATTTTATTTCAGTTGCTAGCATTTTTATTTGACAATGAAATTTGATTGTGATGTTGGTTGCAACTTAGTGATTATAGCCTTGTTAGCAACCCCCTTCCTTTCAATTTTGATTAGCCTATGGCATACGAGAGGGATGGATTGCATAAATTGTCAATCTAACCCTTATTGTATAAAAGAGCGAGTAGTTACGCTAATAAAAGGAGTGTATATGTGATTTGAGCTATTGCCGTGTAAATCTTATTTCTTTCTTTTCATAGAATATAGGTTTATTATTGAGTGATTCAGATCTCTGTATTTGCTCTTCATATTTAATCCAGCAATATATATTCGTAGATTAGGATTCTCATATCTGCTGTTTTTCTTGGAGCTCCCGTTTTAAGCTACATAGTTGTTAGAATTGAAATTATGAGTGCCTGCTTAACATGATTAGCTGTGCTTCCGAGATCATCAACGTGTTTGTTTTTTATGCATCAATTAAGCATATTTGTCATGCGGTCTATGTCCTTTGATATTAAACTTATTCTTCCCTTTGATATGTTTGTTGGTTGGATTGGTATATATTTGTTGAAATTTCTATCAATGAAATGTTTTAATAGTTAATCATAGCTTGAGCATTAATCATAGCCTGAGCATTAATACGCAATAGAAAGTTATAAGAATATTGAAATCATGAGGGTTCCCAAATTTACTATTGTTCTATACATCTAAAAGATCATAAGAAATGAAGGAAATTCACAAGCAACATTTATATGTTTGCAAACCTCATGCTATGCTCCAATGTATCATTTGTAGAGTACCAATTTAGAGTGGTTTTTAATTTAATATAGTTTTTAATGTTCTTGGATATGTACATGATTACTTCACATTAGATGGAGGATTTAACATTTATTGTAGCCAAAAAATATGTTCAAGGTGCAAAACTAAATCATGGAGATGCTTTTCTTTTGTGTTCCATATTAAGATCCTTTCAAAAGACCCATTCTTTTACATGGACTTAAAAAACTAATTGATGCTTGACAAATATCCAAAGGTTAACATTGTCTATTGGAGCATTGGGTTAGACTTTTTTCCTATAGTGTTTATTTTGTTTTGTTGTGTGTGACAATCGTAGAGTTTGTAGATAAGTTTGATAGCTCAAAGCATGGATTTATTTCGTTATTTCCATTGCTTAACTATGTTATGGTACATAAATATTTAGATTAGATTAAGAGGATTATGTGTGGATTTGTTGGTTAATGAAATAATTTTGTTCCTCTTTAAAATAAGTTATGAATCAAAGAGGATCATATTTCTATTTGGCAATTTAAAGAAATAGTTTTAATTTTGTTGTAGAAGTATATTAAGCATGTGTTATGCATTATAATTGCTAAATAATCAGTGCAAATCTCAATCGTGTACTATGCTTATTTTGAATATATAATTTAAATATTATCTTCTACATAAATACAATTCCAATGAAGCCTTAGAAATCTTCAAATGAGTAGCCACAAAGATAAGTAATGAGATACAAGTGCTTTTTAGACATTTGCAATGTAAAAGACGTGTAGCAAACAAGTATAAATTAATATGGTGGGTATTGTTTGGTACGGTGATGGATAAAGAGATATGTGGCAAAATGTAAGTATAAATTAATATGGTGGGTATTGTTTGGGACGGTGATGGATAAAGAGATCGATATATGACACCACTAAGGTGTTATTGTGGCAATACTATTATTATTTTTTTGTTAATTATTATAAATTTAATTTAACTAGCCAAATGAGAATAAGGTTGTATATTATTGTTTGTTAAGAAGCTATATCAAGTATGGTAAATTGGCATGGCTACAATCTATGCAACCTATCAAAATATATCAATATTTCCTAGTTGGAGTGATTTTGGAGAGAGTCAGATGCAGAGAAGGCTAGGGTTTTCATTAGGAAGCTTGCAGTAATCAGTTTGGCGTTTTGGTCAGATCAAGGAAGACCAACACCTTCTAATGTTCAGCTTAGCATGGCGGGTGGGAAGGGGGGGATCAATCCTCTCCCCACATGAGTGGATGAGGGAGGCACAAACATGCCGAAGAGAAGATGAAGATCTAGGTATGGGAGGAGAGGGTTTTGAAAAAGATAGAAGGGAACAATTGGGAGGGTGGGTCTAGTAAAAAACCAGGAGAATGCTTCCCCAATGCAACCCAATATCCCTTGCTTCGGATTAGATCGGAGATTTTGCATGAGAGGATTGAGAATATGAAGGAAAAAGCGTTGATCAACAAGTTTGTAGGGATTTTTCCCAAGGAGAGAGATCGGGTTCGATGGATCAATGCTACAAGGAAGCGGAAAGGGCATTATGACCTGCAATTAGGGTCTCAAGGTTTTTTCACCGTCATTTTCTTCAATAAGGATGATTGGGACTAGATCTTCAACGAGGGACCATATTTCTTATACTCTACTGTGTTATTCTTGTGTATGTGGAAAGAAAGGTTTAACCTTGACAAAGAGGACCTGCGGATTGCTCTGGTATGGATCATGACGTATTCCCTACTCGACGAGTATTGGGAACTAGAGATCCTAAGAGATATAGGGAATTTGTTGGGTAACTTTGTGAAAATATCGGAACGCACTAAAATGGTACTTGATATACTTTGTATTCCCGAATCTGCATTTATAGGGACGTCTCAAAGGATTTTCTTGAAGCTATCAACCTAACATGGGATGATGAAGACTGGAGGCAGACTCTAGCTTATGGATAGATCCCTTATCGATGCAGGAAATGTCATCAATATGGGCATATGTTTATAGATTTCCCTCTTAATTTCCCTCTTAATTTCCCTCCCCTTCAGCTGAAAATCCAAGTAGAAAAGGACCAAGAATGGTTTACCAAACTGAACCATCGCAGAAGGTTGGGACAATAACTGATGGACCAAGAAACAACTATAAAACCCCAATCAAAAAATAAATTTGAATCCTTGAATTCCATTGACAATATTGAAACAAATCCCCTGACTTCGGAAAATGATCTAGGGAGAAGGGAGGAGGAGCTAAACTAGAAGGAAAACCCGGGCTAGGAGGAAGGATAGAGAGGTGGTGTGAGTCAGGCTGACGAAGATGTAGAAGATCCTCCTTCGTGGAAGATGAAGGATTAGGAGGAGGAGGATCCAGAGATCTAGGAGAATTGGAGGCTTCTACTTCTTCTTTTAATAGAAGAAGTAGAAGATATGGATCTAGGAGAATTGGATTTGTATGGGATCGACAAATCTTGCAATGATAAGGGAAAGGGGTATGTTCCCTTTCTACAAGTGGAACTACTATAGGAAGCTATCATGCGGTTGAAGGCATCCCCTCATTTAGGAATCACCCCAAAGGGATCAAAGGAGAACAAATGCAAGTTCATGGACAATGGAGAGAAGCGAGGGAGAAAGAGCAATAAGCAGAGGATGGTAGAGGTGGGGACAAAATTGGTGTAATCAAAACAATATTTCCACTATCAAGGTAACCTTTTCAGAAGTTCATAATTATTCTGAATGAAAGTTATAACAAGGAATATTAGAGGGGCGAATAGCTCCCAAAATATCAAAAGACTAAGAAACAAGAAAAAAAATGAAAAACCAATGGTTTTATTACATCGAGAGACTAAGTGCCAAGAAGATACCATTTGTGAGATAGGTTAAAAATCTTGGAGGGTAAGTGAAGCAGATGCAATAGATGCTAATAGAGTGGAAAGAGGTTGGGTAATATTATGGAACCCTCATGAGGTAAGTCTGTTTAACTTCTTATCTACACAGAGTTCTCTCTTGGATGAGTTTTAGATTGTACTTACGATGATTAGAGGAGTGCTCTCTAATGTCTATGGCCCTAACCATAAACAGTAGAATATAGCTTTTTTAGAATCTTTAGAGGGACTGAGTAGATGGGTAGAGGATAAACATTGGATTATAGGAGGATATTTTAATATGATAATAGCCTTGGAGGAGAAAAAAGGAGGGAGAAGGAGTATAGGCTCTTCCAACCAAGCCTTTAGGAATTTCATAGAAAACATGAAGCTGGTAGATGTAGAGATAGGAAATGAGATGTATACATTGAACAATAAAATAAGTGGGGATCAGCATGTTACATCAAGACTAGATAGATTTCCTGCTTTTGGAATCCATTGTGATGGGAGGGGGGACTTATCGGCCATGTTTCTTCCCTCGGCAGGATCAAACCACTGGCATGTTAGTCTATGTTGGAGTGGGTATGGCGCCATGGATAGGAGGTCGTTCTAGTTTGAACAGTTGTGGATATAACATAAATATTTCAAACCAATGGTCAAGCAATGGTGGGGGTAATTGGAGGGGATTCGAGGCTCAAGAATGTACCCATTTCAGTAGATATTAAAAGCCCTTAAAGCAAAACTTTGGATTTGGAACAAAGAGGAATTTGGTAATATCTTCCAGGATAAAAGAAGGTTAGAAGCGAGCCTAGAACACTATTACATATGGGCGGATTGTTCCACGCAATATTTCCACGTTTTCAACATTCGTGGGTCCATGAAATGAATTTTTATTGTTTTTTTTTTAATTTACATGGCGGAAAAACTGTGGCAATAGCGACGATGTTTAATTTCACCCTATATCCACGAACTTTCGTCCCTATATCCACGAAATTTCTCCGTCGATACGAAGGCTCCTCACAAGGAGAGAAGCATATACTTAAACATATGTTCATCAGGTTCTTTCATTGGGCACAGAAGGAGCTCATTCATAAGTATCCATTGATGAATTATAGGGTATAGGGGGATGGTTAATTTAAAATCTAGCAATGAATATACAGGGGGAGTGTGCTGTGAAGAATGACAGTGGCACCGAAATTCTTGAATGGGCGAAGGGGGCGACAGTTGTTGTTGAAGATGCCGCCAGTTCAACACCATCTACTGTTATCAGCCAGCTGCTACAGCACCGCGTTAATGAATGAACAATCCCTAGGGTTAGCGAAGCAAAAACATTTACCAAGACCCTGATCTCCGCCTCAAGCTTTGCAATAGACATTGAATATATATGGAAAGAAGTGGCTACTATGAAGTATTTGCGCCCCACAAAATAAAACATTGTGAGCTGCAAGGCAGCCTGTGATTACTACAATGTCTTCCAAGTTGGGGTTGATCACATTGTTGCCAAGAGACATTGTACGGAACGTGTAGTCATTGTTGTGGAACTCATCCAGGTGAGCAATCTCTAAATAAATTAGCCGTCATTCGGTTCTATGGCGATGGTTTAGGGTTCCAAGATAAGAATATCTGCTACATGGTTGAACTGGGTTCTCCGAAGCAGCTTGCAAGTTTTCCAGGAGCCATTACATGCGAAACCTATTCCCTGTTACAGGAGTTTAGAATCCCATGGTTACCAGATTGTAGACATTGATCTGGAAGAGGATGTTTTCAGGCCTTGCGTTAGCTGGGCATTACCAGATCTAGGGCTTAAATGCAGGTTAGCTATTTTTTTAACCAATCTCATTGTATTCTTTCAGTGCATTTTGTAACATTCATTTTTGTATGAAAGCATGGCTTGATTTGTGATGGTTTCCTAAAAGGTCACCATTACCTCCTCCTGTAGCACTTGGCAAGCAAATATTTGGTTTAGGCTTTTCTCTGATTTTAAGCCTTCATGCAATCTCAAAGCATGTATCCTTCTCAAAACAAAAGTATCGATTGGGAGTCTACAAAGACAAAAAAAAATGCTCTGTCTCAGAACAAAACATTGCCAACACATTTTAAATATCAAACTTAAGTTCCAGACATTAAGTGTTAAGTCATGGGTTTATGAATTACTATGTCCTCTTTTGTCAATTCACACATAACAAATTGTATACTAAAGCTGGGCGTTAAGATCAATTTGGGAGAATTTGATTTGCATGTAAAAAACCCAACCTTTGACTCTATTGGGCCGCTGCTACAGTCTGTCGGCCCACACATGAATTTGCTTTGGACTTTCGACATTCAACCCAGCAAGCTATCGATTTGACTAAGCTCGGATCTTGAAGATCGATCTTGAATAGATCGAACCTATTGGCTGACAAATAGCTCACCATTACATTGAAAGCTCTGGAAACAAAAAGTATTAATCAATCAAATGGTGGAGTGAATAGGGGTTTCAATACCCAGATTAAAATTCAGTCGATGCTCACTTGAATTTATAAATAAAAAATAGTAGTATTTTCTCTCTTTTGAAGGCTATCGTTTGGTATCAACGAATTACACAATACATTCTCAGACAGATCAGCATTACAACCCATGAACACCCATTACACAACGAACAAGCTCAAATTATCTATGGTGATTTCATATGTTCTTCACATAGTCGCCTTCCTAAATAGTATATGATTTTTCCAATCTAGTAGATCGCCCAACAACCAACAAGATCCACCACATTCAATGGGTATCGTGACATGGTGTATCGATCACACATACTCAAAAGAGATAACATCCAATCGCCCAATCTAGGGGATTGTCTCAGCATTCTATCAATTATAGATATGAAAAAAAAATTCTGAACTGACATATCGCTCACCTTGATAGGGGTTCAAACCATCATGCAATTAATTGACATTTGGTAGATTGCTCCGTGTCATGGTGGGTTAGATACAGAGTATCTTCCATTTTGATCTGGTGGATATCACCCATAAGCTAGTCACAAATTTTAATAGCGTAAAAATAATACTAATCTGGAATACAACTTGCATAATATCAATCATGAACAGAGAGTAATAACACAGTCTAAAGAAATTACTTCAAACAATAAGAACATAACACCATCAATTCATGGACACACACATAATATTTTAATTCCATTAAACCTCTCGACACTAAATCACAGTGATGAGGATTGCGTTGTTCCTACATATTTCTTCCTTGATATCTCCTCCTATGCTCAGTCTAGAGGCCTATTCCTCTCTCTCTTTGGCCTGATATCACTCTGTTTTGACCAACTATGCCCGAATTCCCATAGGCTTACATGTAAATAGAAGCATGCAATTGCTTCCAAAAACTCCCTAAGATACAAAAACTAGCTCCAAAATTCCTATAAATGATTTCTAAGAATAGAAGTTTGAACCTATCTCTTTGATGACTCGTAGATTAGACTCCATCAAATTCTACCACCAAATCCATATTTGTTACATGATTCATCACTTGACAGACACCCATCATCTATCTAGATTCTTCTAGAACTATTTGCCAAAACTACAATATTTTACAATGAAAACCCACTCCTTGGGAAAATATCAAGACCCTAAGGCTTAATCAACAATATAATTGTCAAGGAGACAATATTCTCCTACGTCACTTTGTTAGTCTCAAACTGTTCATATTTTTGTGTTATGTCCTGGTAGTTTGAGGATAGTGGTATCGGGAAGGTAAGATGTGCATATGAGATGGACATTATATTTGAAACATCAACCAAAGCAGTTCCTATTACAGGATTTTAGAAGCCCATGGTCACCAGATCATAGACATTGATCTGGAAGAGTTTTGTTACTCTTAAACAATTGAATCTATTGTAAAACCATTTCTCTGCTAGTTGTTGATAGCAAGGTTGCCTATTCGGTTTCTTGTGAATCTGAAAAATTTGTGCAAATGTTGGAATTAGGTCCTATATATCTTCATCATGGGGTGATCCCCTACAAATAATGGATCTGAACATTCCATTGTGCTCCATCCCTGGGTTTTTTATTCAACTCAAAAGGGGTTGAGACCATGGTGTGGAAACTCAGGTATAGAAGGAAATAGCTCACTAATTTGCAAAATTCCTTTGCATAATAACACTGTGGATGTTTTCAAGAGCATATTTTGTTGCATTCTTTAGAATCATAAAATTCATGTGTAACTATTCAAGTTTACTAAATGAGGTTGTAGGAGCTCCTCAAGGTCTTATGACACAGGTGGCAAGGACGAATTATTTATCTGGAGGAATTGCCACTAGTAATTATGTGTTGACATCTTCTGTAATTTCATTTGGCTATAAAGTTTGATGTTTTGTACTAGGCATTATGTTCCTAGATTTAGCTCTCTAAAGTCCACCAGCAATGTTTACCAAGAAGCACGGAATCATCCAAGGAAAAATATTCTCATTTATGTGGACAATTTTGATAGAAAATGTGTAAAAAACCATTGCCTATTCCCACATATGTAAATCAAATTAATGTTAAAGTGACACTTGGAATCAGAAGCTACAGAAAGGAAAATCGCCCAAGCTCAATCTTGAAGATAGTACTTTTCTTTATCTCTAACTATTCCAAAATTACCTTGGGTGTTGCATTTTTAGGATCATCACAGTAATGAGACAAAAATGAGGATTGGTAACATACTAGAATAAAAATCCTACAAAACCTTTTCATATCTCACTAAGATTACAAACTTATGTATCCTTTGACCCTTGCCTAGGCTATTCTAGTTTGTTCATATGAAACTTGATCTTCTTTCAATGGTAAACCATTAATTTCTTGTCATTTTCATTGAGCTTCGAAAGGGTGGAGGTTCTATCGAAGGACAAAGTCTGGAACACCCTCTTCTATTAGAAGAAGCCTTAGAAGCACTAGTCGATCTCCTAGAAGACGTCTCAGAAATGCTCCCAGACTTATCCAAATACAGACAATATTGATATGCTGCAAGATGTCCATAGTATGCAGGAGGAACCAACGAGACTGTATTTGTGCACCTGACAAAGGTGTAGCACATATTGTTGATAAGCTGTTGTAGCTCATCAGATAGAAAATTATTTTCATCCCACAACACATGATAATGGGTTGGTTTGCGTGTTCCCTTGATGCCTAAATGGCTGCACAAGAAAAAAACAAATTTTCACGGATGTGTAATTAGAGTATCTACTACAGTTCCCGGAAGAATATTTTCAAATGCATCAAAATACAAAGAGGATCGCTTCCCAGCAGGTGGGGCATTTTGAGAGATGAGCTGGTGGTCTCTCCCACCAGCATATGAATTAACTAGCTCTGTGGCTTTCCCATCATAATGGAACAACCTTGTATGATGCCACTTTTGTACCACAACGAAGGTAATGGTGGGATTGTAATTCTCAATCATCTTACAGAAAGCCTTCAGAGCTCTTAGTTCCTCTTCCAATACTTTGTAAAGATGCCCTTCACTCACACCATCTCGGAGGAACAATATCCTTCTTGAAAGTTTTTTTATTTCATCTTTGTAATCTTCCAACAACTCTCCTACCATTTCTCTCAACCCCTCAATTATTTCTTTCATGTGTGCTTGTGTCCTCATATGTGCTACATATTTTTTTGCAGCTGGCTAGTTCATGCTAGCTACAACAACGAATGACTCTTGCCATCAATAGGGTGTGGATGAGTGACATCTGCATCAAAAAATATGGCAGGCTCATTGAACAACTGAGTTAGCTTCCTAGGAAGTTGAATGTAGAGTGCCACAGTACTGCCACCTACCTTGGCATTAATCTTCAAGGCCAAGTTTGCAAGTTATTGTGAAGAAATATTGTAAAAATGTGAGTAGAGATAACACTGTGTCACAACTTGTATACTAGCCTCGCAGATTCTCTTCAAATATGCATATCCTCTATGCTTTCTTTACATGACACATACTAATAGATCCAAATTCCTAGATGCACATATATTTTTCTTAGCTTTGCTTCTAGAAGATTTGCATTTTCTAGCATGTGCATTTGTTCAAAATGAGGGTTCATTTTGTAAACATCCTATAAGATTTGGTTTTACATAGAGAAACTTACTTGTTACTAGGTATTGGTTTTGCTAGTATGAAATAGTTTAAAGAATTAACAATTTATCTTGATTCCTTGATTTGGATTTGTTTTGACTTTCTTGTGTCCAGTTTTGGTTCTTAATTTCAATAGGTTGGTAGCAGATGAAATAATTCTATATTATCAATTTAAATGTATTTGTTCTAATGTATTCTATTAAACCTGCAGCTTGTGTAGCATAAATACGACAAAAGATAGAGTCAATGGAAGTAGCACAGGCAGGTATACATTCCATTAAAACCTGATATTATCTTATCACATTTATATGAAGTTAGGAAGTTGTGTTGTTTACATATTGGAGTTTGTACATGAAACTTGTATGTAGTTAAATAGATGTTTACATGATTTTTTAGTGCACATCAAATTTGTACCAAACCCTTTATATGCAATCAGAAGTTTATAGTCCAAAATTGTGCAAGTGATCTTAAGTAATCCATTTACTCCATTATTTGGTCAAGTGATAATTCTTAGTACTTTCTTTTCCGATTCCATTCACTTGTGTTTTTGGAAAATTTTGTCAAACATAATTTGCCTTCACTATATCCCTTGAGCTTGTTTGTAAATTCAACAGTGAGTACTGAACCGGTACCAGTTTGACACATTGAACCAGTAGCATAGCCTCATCTTAATCTGATAGGAGAATCCATATCCACAACTTCTAGATATAGATCTCATTGCATATAGAGTAGTGTAATTACCCGCAGCAAAAGAGTTAATGTGGGAAGACCTCTGTGGGTCACCACGTTGATCTCCATATAAGACTGCCTGGCCACGTCAGTGCCCAATACCCATGGCTCTGAATTGATCTTAAGCTCGAGAAACCATAGAATGATAAATGATTATGTTATATTATGGTATTAATTCATTTCAACATCCCAATAACATAAATGAACCAGTAGGAAACAAAAATTAAAAACAACAACTTAATTAAAGAGGGCTTGTGGATGACTGGATCAACTAAAATAGATGCAATCACACAATCTAAATGATATAAAGGGTGGAGGGATTTGAGAACCCTTGACCCCCTTATTATAGTGAAATGAATAAAATAAATGAAAGGGTGATCATAATATCATTTGTTTCATGACTTATTGACTGATTGACGGTGCAGCTTCTCATTATGATCCTGTTGGAGAAAATTTTGTAGGTTGTGCTTGGTAGATAACAATCCAGGCAGAAACATGAACCCTGTAGTAAATTTGAGGACCAAACACTATGGAGCCTCTAAATCCATCTACTCTTCAAGGCCAAGGTAGTCCATCTGGGATTCAATGTAGGTGCAAGGACGGTCTTTTATGCAATATGGAATACCATTTTTTAGAATCATAAAGATGAATTAGTTTATTGTAAGTTTAATGCCAGAGTCTTCAAATCGGTCCCTTCATCTGAATATTCATTTTAAACAATGCTTTAGTGGGAATTAACTTTTGTAGCTCCTTGATAGTCAATCTATGATATCTGAGAAGGGCCTTTAGTCATGCTAGTATCCTACATTGTCTATGACCCAGATTTATTGTCCAAAAGTCCTTCCTATTTGAAAATTCCCTTCTTTCTTTTGAAAATGTTTTGATTGAGGGATCTTTTTTTAATCTCTGAATAATAGATATTTAACTCTTCACTTTATGGTGATAGATAATTGATATGTCTTGACGGTTTAACGTTTCTGAGTTAAATCTCTTTGTTTCATTAAATGTCTCACATCTTTGAATAACTCTTCTTCCAATTTATAGTGATAGATGAGTGACTACTTTATTTCTCTCTTTGAATTTGAATATGTTTTTACTTAAGGATATATCTTACATCTTTGAATAATAGACGTTTAAGGATAGGGCAATAATTTCTATTATTCAAAGAAGGAAGCTGCAAGACATTTCAGAATTTCTGTCATTCAAAGATGGAAGCTGGCAAGACATTTCTATAAATGAAGACGGATTGAAGGAGACCAATCCAGACAAGTTAATCACCCAACGGCGTAGGGTAGAGGAGTGAGAATCAAGACAAGTAAATCATCCATCCAACGGCCTCGATTCAATTATCTTCCGCGGCTTATATTAACGTAAGGCAGATAAGATATAACGTAAGGTGTGTGTTTAAGTTGCTGATATGAATCAACTTGATAGATGTATTTATCTTCTTTCTTATATGAAAATGTGGTTCTATTTACCTGTAGTACACTGTCGCTCTCTTCGGAAAATCTGGTTTTACTTACTGTATGTTCTCAGTCTCTTCTATTATTTTTAGCAATGTTATGGAACATCCAATGGAACTTGCAAAGGTTAAGTTCATAGCTCTTTAAATATTGTTTTTAAAAACTTATGATAATTATTATTTTAAAAAGTTTTATATACTTTATATTTTGTCTTGCACAATCTATATAAATTATAAATATTGATAATTATCATATTATAATCTTTTTCCATTCATTCATAATTCTTATATACCTTATGTTTTGTCAATTTGCACAATCAATTCTAATTATCATATTATAAATTTTTCATATTCATTTAAAAATCTTATACACCTTATGTTTTGTCCACGTGCACAATCAAATCTAATTATCATATTATATTTTTTTCATATTCATTTAGAAAAGCCTTATCTACCTTATGTTTTGTCAACTTGCACAATCAAAATCTCATCTACTTTGTCTATAGTCAAATCAGGACACGACTCAATTATCTTCCGGCGGCTTTCGCGTACAGTTGTAAATTATTTTGCAACTCGAGACTCAATTATCTTCGCTTCACTCTTACAGTTTCTCTGTGCAAACTATCTAGGCTTAAGCGTGGGAAAATGAACTCCTCCTGCCGCGGAACTGTGATCCCTCTTGTTATTATCGTGGTTACGCTGGTATTATTGTATTGGTTAGGCTTCTTCTTCAATTTGGCTGCAGATGAGGATTATCCATCTTATAAACACTGTGCGCCTTCCATGTGTGGCAATTCGACCATCCGATATCCCTTCGGAAAATGTGGCCCTGGATCTACTCACTGCTTGGACAATCAGACCATTCAAATTGACTTATCCGGTTGGGATACCATTCAAATTGGTGTATTTCATGGCAGAGTAATTGGAAATATCACGGAATTGTCCTACTCTACCCGAACCCTTCAAATAGCCCAAAATTATATAGACAATTCCTCGGTCCCGTACTATAGTTTCTTCAACAATAGTTTCTTCAGCCTTTCCGAGGGATACATGGTGGGAACAAGTCTGAACTGTACGCAACAATATCAGCACGTCAACAAAACACTTACGCGGCTCGACTGGGGAGAAACGGACCGCCAGTGCTTCTTCTACCCTGGTGACTATGAAACTACAGTTCGAGAATATTGCAGTTCGTATTTTGTAATAGTTCCAACGGATAAGAAATACAATATTAGTACCGATAAGAATTTTCAACGACTAAACCAAAGAGGGTTCCAAATTACATGGGATATAAAAAAAATTTGTCCTGCATGTACAGCCACTGGAGGAAGATGTTACTATGGCACCTATCGCACATCTCGTAACACATTATATGGTGATGTCACCTATGACAAATCTGGTAACCCATTATATGTCAGCTTTTTTTGCATTTGCCGTCATGGTGTGTACTACAGTAATTGCTCTGAAGGTGAGGATCCCTGAAACTCATTTTCTGGGTCATATTGACTTTTCCTATCTATGTTTCAATATCTTAATCCGCTGTAATTTCTGTTTTGTTTCCATGAAGGACATAACACTGTAGGTCACCTCCTATCTGTACGAGTTACCGCAGGTAAAATTCTGATCTTTAAAACGGATCCATTTGTTACTCTCATCTTTTATATTCTAATTTTTCAATAATATTATTTGCAGATATATTTTTTGGAGCATGTGCTCTCTTCAGCATAGTAGTCGTTTCCTGCATAGTGGTTCGTCGGCAATTCTGTTGTACGAGGACTGCCACTGAGGAGCAGAGCATTCGAGCGTTTATGGACCCCGTCGGCTCTACATTAACACCGTCGGTTGAGAATTTTTTAAATTATTATTCCTCGCAAATGCCCACCAGTTATTCTTATGCTGAGATTATGACTTACACAAACAATTTGGTAGAAAAACTTGGTAAAGGAGGTTTCGGAACAGTTTATAAAGGACAGCTTCCCACTGGACGTGGGATAGCCGTGAAGATTTTGGATGAATCCAAACAGAGTGAACAACAATTTATTGCAGAAGTGGCAACAGTGGGGACGGCCTCTCATGTTAACCTAGTGCGTCTCTTAGGTTATTGTTCTCAGGGATCCATAAGAGCTCTGGTTTATGAATACATGGTGAATGGTTCCCTTGACGAATATATCCACGGAGGCCGTCATAACGAGTTGGATTGGAAACAACTATATTCAATTGCACTTGGAACAGCTCGTGGTATTGCATACCTACATGATGAGTGCAGAAATCGCATCGTACATTTTGATATAAAACCTCATAATGTTCTTCTTGGTCCCGCTTTCATTCCAAAAGTTGCAGATTTTGGTCTCGCCGAAATCAGTAATAGAGAGCAAAGCCACATCTCTGTTGCTAATAGAGGAACACTAGGTTACGCTGCCCCAGAGATGTGGTCAGGAATGTATGGAGTTGTTACTGATAAATGTGATGTTTATAGTTATGGTATGCTGCTTATGGAGATGGTGGGGGCAAGACTGAACATGGATTTTGATAATAAGGAGAGTACAAGCAAATTCTGCTATCCAGAATGGGTTTTTAAACAGGTGGAGAAAGGTCAGTTTGAGAATCTGACAAAAGGAAGCATGTCTGAGGAAGAACAAGGAATAGCTAAAAAGTTAAGTTTAATTGGACTATGGTGCATCCAGTTCAATGCATCTCATCGTCCTCATATGAGCAAAGTCATCCAAATGTTGGAAGGAGACGGTGACATTACCATTCCTCCATCTCCATTCCCTGTTGATCCACCGATGGCACCTATGCAACTCTTGGCCTCTGACCGATCTTCTTCAACAACTACCACTCCATATCCATTTCCCCTGGATCCACAGATGACAACTATGCAACTTTTTGCCTCTGACCCGTCTTCATCGACAACTTATGCTTTGGAGGTGGAAATGAACAATCCCAAAAGTACTCACAGTCCGCCGAGGTAATGTAATATACATGAAAAAAAACTACTTATTAGTTTTCAATTTATTACAGTCGGCAATTTGTTAAATCGATATAAGCTGTTGTCTTATTAGCTTCAAATTTTTGTTGAAGTAATAATAGTTGTATTAGTGTACAGTGTATCAATTTAAAGTGAAATCGGCAATTTGTTAAATCTAATAAGCTCTGTCTTATTATCTTTAAATATTTGTAAAAGTAATAATACTGGTGTTAAATTTATATAAGCTATTGTCTTATTAACTTCAAATTTTGGTGGAAGTAATAATAGTTGTATCAGTGTATATCAATTTGATAGTAGAAATTTGATAATTTGTATAAGTTCTTTGTCTTATTAGCTTCAAATTTTTGTAAAAGTAATAATAGTTGTATTAGTGTACAGCTTATCAATTATAGATTTGAAATTATTAAGTCACTGGCTTTTTAGCACATAATCACTACTATATATAATACCTATTGGCATATCAAGATTTCAACTATATGCCACATTCGATTTTCTCAACCTACTAATAATGCAAACAATGTTGATCCATTTTTGCTGTAACATTAATTTCAACTTGTGTGGGTTGTTACCTATTGGGATATCAAGATCCAAACTTCACGTTTAATAGTGTCAACGATGTTGATCCATTTTTGCTGTAACATTAATTTCAACTTGTATGGGTTGTTACCTATTGGGATATCAAGATCCAAACTTCACGTTTAATAGTGTCAACGATGTTGATCCATTTATATTTGCACTTTATCATTAATTTCATCTTGTATACATTGTGCTTTGACATTGGAATTTGCAACATCAATTTCAACCTTCTACTATTAGTGTTAGTGACAACCAAGTTGATCCATTCATATTTCATCTTGATTATTAATTTCATCTCGCGTGAATTGCTTTTATTAGAATTTAATTGTGTTTTGATATTAAATATGTTTTAACATCACATATATTTTAAACTAGGATCTATTAAGTACTGAGATAAATTCAATTTTTTTAAGTGTAATTTCCTTTTTATCTTAAATTTTTTACATGTGAAAAAAAATAAAATATATACCTAACGAAATTGGATCACTCTTGGTGCTCCATAAATCCTGTTTTAAATGGATCCATATTGGTTTTAATTTTTTATAACATGCTTTTTTAATTGCGCCAGTATGAGGGAGATCTTGTAACATGTGAGTGTTTGTCGAGTATTTGTCTAGTAACAAAATAATACAAAGTAAATAAAAAAGAATAATACAAAGTAAAAAGTAATAAATATTATGTCGGCCATAAACAAATAAGAATAATACGAAATAAAAAGTAAATATGAGACTTAAACTAGAGATTTTAGAGCTTAGGATTAGGTGATAAATATTATGTTGGTCATAAACAAACAAAAAAGAATAATTGAATCAAAGTAAAAAGTAAATATGAGACTTAAACTAGAGACTTTACTTTTTACTTTTAATACAAAGTAAAAAGTAAATATGAGATTTTAGAGTGTTTGTCGAGTAACAAAATAATACAAAGTAAACAAAAAAGAATAATACAAAGTAAAAAGTAATAAATATTATGTTGGACATAAACAAAAAAGAATAATACAAAGTAAGAAGTAAATATAAGACTTAAACTCGAGACGGATTAGGTCCTCTCCGCGCTTGATAGAGCCTAGGATTTGGATCTATGCTCGTTATTTTTAATTTTTGGTAACTTTTGAGCCAACATGAGTTTTTGGGCTGAGAGGCCCTTTCTACAGCCCAAAGTGGATGAGATGTGTCACGTTGTCACATGTAACTATTTTACTTCGTAATCAACAAATAAACACAATTTTTGCATATTTGTATGGTTTATGTGTTATTGTTTAGGATGCCAAATTGGAATAGTTGGAATAGTTGGCACATGGATGAATATATTGGATTATGTATTGTTAGCACTTGCACGATTAAATTTGGGTAAATAACTATTTTACTTCATAACCAATGAATGAATGCAATTTTTTTTTATTTGTAGGAGTGATGTGTTATACTTTAAACCATGTAATAGTTGGCACTTTGACCATTCAATTTGGGTTAATAACTATTTTACCTCATAATTAATTAATTAATTAATGAAATTTTTGCTTATTTGTAGTATTTATGTGTTAGCATTTACAACATGATTCCAAATTGGAATAGTTGGTGGTTAGATATTAGTTTTGGGTGAATATCTATTTTACTTCATAATTAATTAATTAATTAATACAACTTTGGCATATTTGTAAGATATCCAAATTGGAATAATTGGTGCTTGAATGATTATAACCTAAAATATATTAGATTAAATGTATTTTTAAGTTGATAATATGACAATGAGCTAAATATTAGTTTTATAATAATTACATATTAGTAAACCATTATAGATCCATCTTAACGCTTTATCAAATCCTTTGAGGTGCAAACCCCTTTTTAGAGTCCTAAACTTCCTGAAAAGATTTAATAAAGCCAAAGTTAAGATGAATCTATATTGGTTTTAATTATTCTTTATTTTGGGTAACTTATGAGTGGACATGAATTTTTAAATTATTTTTGGTAAACTTTACATGCAATCAATTTCATCTTGTGTTTTGACATGTGCTTTGAAATTAAATTTTTAATTAATACGTTTATTGTTTAGATTGGTATATTTTTGTTGCAGTTCAAACAATTTAATTTTTTTTCATTATATGTGTTATTTCTTGAAGTATCTCTAACTTCATTTATCATTATCGATTGTTTTATTTGGTATACCATCTTATGGTGATTAAAATCAAACTCGTCTTATTTAATATTTGTTTTAATTTTACTTTTTAAAGCATCTCATAGAACAAAAAATGCAACGATTTTATTGTACAAAAATTTACAAATTTAGTATTTCTTATACATCTATGAATCATAAGTAATGAATGAAATAATACAACAAAATTATTTTCTAAGTAATGAATGAAATAATACAACAAAATTATTCACATTAGAGTTAGAGTTGTGTATTATTATTTTATGCTTTATTATATCATTTTTTCTTTTCTTTTGGCAATTTCAATTATTTCTCATTTATAGTTCAAAATTCTTGGAAGTGTAAAATATTTTTCTATGTTTTTAATACTTTCAAGATTTTCTTTCATGAAGCATTATATATTAGCTTTAGGTGGAGGATTCAAAATTTCATATAGTTAAGAGTATATTATTTTTGCCATAAGAACTTAAATTTTTTCTCATTCATAATTTAATATTATTAAATATACAAAATGTTTTTCAATGTTTTTAGATAATTGAAGATTTCTTTAATGAAACATTTCATTAACATTAGGTGGAGGATTCAATTTTCATATAATTATGAAATATGTTTGATATACAAAACTAAATCATGGGATGCTTCTATTATACAGGTTAAGATCATCTTTTTACACCATAATCTAAAACGTTGTGCAAGTATCTCTAAAAATTAATTTTAATGATCGGATTTATGTTTTTTAGGAATTCCATTGCAATTAACATGTCATAAGTGAGTATGATTACCTTGCACCATCCCATGACATATACCTAAATCAAAGCATAATAGAAGAGCCCAATCAAGCCAAATCAATCATTCATCCATGTAGAGTAGAGAAGTGAGAACTTATGTTTGCAAAGATGTAGACCATTCCTTATATCAAAGCTTATTGAAGGAGACAAATCAAGCAAAGTCAATCCTCGTTAGATTTAGGGTAGAGGAGCGAGAATGTATACAATTCAAATAGGCAAGACATATCCCTACAAATCAATTCAAGCCATGTCAACCATCCATTCAAATAATGTAGAGGAGTGACAATGTCTATTAAAAAATGCAAGAGATATTCCTTAAAAAACGTATTAAAAGGGACAAATCAAGCCAAGTCAATTATCCATGTATGTGGGGTAGAGGAGTGAGAATGATTATTGATGCAAGCATTTTCCTAAATCAAAGCATACTATAAAAGAGAGATCAAACCAAACCTAGTAGATTGACTCAAGGTAAAGGAGTGAGATCCTAGTCAATTATCAATTGACTCGAGGTGAGGAAAAAGGACAAATCAAATTAAATATAGTCAATTATCAATTGGTTCAAGGTAAAGGAGTGAGAGCCTAGTCAATTATCAATTGACTCGAGGTGAGGAAAAAAGACAAATCAAATTAAATGTAGTCAATTATCAATTGACTCGAGGTGAGGAAAAAAGAGAAATCGAATTAAATCTAGTCAATTATCAATTGAGTCAAGGTAAAGGAGTGAGAGCCTAATTGATCAACAATTGACTCGAGGTAAAGGAAAAAGACAAATCAAACTAAGCCACTTATTCATTGACTAAGGATAATAGAATGAAATCAAATATATGGCAGTAAGAATTTTTATTATTCAAAGATGTAAGACATTTCTATCAATGAAAACTTATTGAAGGAGACCCATCAAGACAAGTCGACCATCGATCCGCATGCAATAGAGGGTTAAGAAAGAAGACAAGTCAGTCATACAGCGCATGACATATACCTAAATCAAATCATAATAGAAGAGCCCAATCAAGCCAAAGCAATCATTCATCCATGTAGGGTAGAGGAGTGAGAACTTATGTTTGCAAAGATGTAGACCATAATCTCCCTGTATCAAAGCTTATCGAAGGAGACAAATCAAGCAAAGTCAATCCTCCTTAGATTTAGGGTCGAAGTCAACTGACTTGTCTTGTTTCTCAGTCCACTACCCCACGCGGATGGATGATCGACTTGTTTTGATTGGTCTGTGGAAGGGATGATCATACGATGGATCTCAACTTGAAGACTGACGAGGTGGACATCGATGACTGACTTGTCTACCGCACGCGGATGGATGGTCGACTTGTCTTGATTGTTTTTATTTACAGAAATGTCTTACATCTTTGAATAATACAAATTCTTACTCCTTTGTCCTACGTCGATAGGATGGATCACTAATTTGGCTTGATTCGGATGATTGATTTGTCTCTTTTAATTATAATAGACACTCTCACCCCATTATCCTTAGTCGATGGATAAGTGGCTTAGCTTCATTTGTCTTTTTCCTTTACCTCGAGTCAATTGTTGATCGACTAGGCTCTCACTCCTTTACCTTGAGTCGATTGATAATTGACTACATTTAATTTGATTTGTCTTTTTTTCCTCACCTAGAGTCAATTGATAATTGACTAGCCTTTCACTCCTTTACCTTGAGTCAATTGATAATTAACTACATTTAATTTGATTTGTCATTTTTCCTCACCTCGAGTCAATTGATAATCGACTAGGATCTCACTCCTTTACCTTGGGTCAATCTACTAAGTTTGGTTTGATCTCTCTTTTTCAGTATGCTTTGATTTAGGGAAATGCTTGCATCTTTGGATAATAATCATTCTCACTTTGATTTAGGGAAATGCTTGCATCTTTGGATAATAATCATTCTCACTTTGATTTAGGGAAATGCTTGCATCTTTGGATAATAATCATTCTCACTCATCTACTCTACATATATGGATAATTGACTTGGCTTGATTTATCCCTTTTAATACGTTTTTTAAGGGATATCTCTTGCATTTTTAAATAATAGACATTGTCACTCCTCTACATTACTCGAATGGATGGTTGACATGGGTTGAATTGATTTGTAGGGATATGTCTTACGTATTTGAATTGTATACATTCTCACTCCTTTACCCTAAATCTAAGGAGGATTGGCTTTGCTTGATTTGTCTCCTTCAATAATCTTTGATATATGGAATGGTATACATGTTCGCAAACATAAGTTCTCACTCCTCTACCCTACATGGATGAATGATTGCTTTGGCTTGATTGGGCTCTTCTATTATGATTTGATTTAGGTATATGTCATGGACTGGTGCAAGGTAATCATACCCACTTATGACGTGTTAGTTGCAATGGTATTCCTAAAAAACATAAATCCAATCATTAAAATGAATTTTTAGAGATACTTACACAACTTTTTAGATTATGGTGTAAAAAGATGAAATGTAGACAATCTTATCACCTTCTTGAATATATAATTTTGATTGGTATGTTATTTGTTTTTAAACATAATGCATATATTCGCGTTAGACCCCGTGTTTGGTATGTAAATAGTCTAAATTTGTGAAAACAATTATGTAGATTTGCAAATACTTGTGCATCGCTACTTTTCCAAAATTTTCAAAGTTGATTTTATATAAGTGTGTGTAGTTTCATTCGAAATGAACACCCAAATCATTTGTAGAATCGTCATTGAAAAACAAGGAACTGAAGAAATGGATGTCTTTTGGTTTAGTCTAAACCAAGAGGTTTGCCAATCCGAACATAAAACCAAACTGACCAATTCATCCACCACATAGATGAAAAGAGGTTGTCCTGCCTTTTTTCTTGAATTTATAGGAACGTACATGTGTTAATAACATGCAACACTACCAAAATGCGCACACATTAATAATGTGCACGTGCTATCCAAACGCGCACGTGTTATCAAAATGCATGCGCATTGTTTTTACATGTAAACATGCCTTTACTATTTTTGCCATAAATTTTGATCAACAACATGTATTTTGGTGTTCCTTATACCGTTTGAAAGGTATTTCGCATCTCTAAAACTTTTATGTTTTATGTTTTCTATGATTCTTCACCATTTTTATGTTATTTTTAAGGTAATATTATTAATATTTTGACCAATAGAATAAAATGCGTCCATGTTTTTGTTACATAAGAACATGCCTTCACTGATTTTGCCATAAAATTTGATTCAGAACTTAGATTTTGATTCTCCTTATACAGTTGGAAATGTATTTCTTAGATCTACAAATCTCTCTCTCTCTCTGCACTAATCTCTCTCTTTCCCTACCTTAGTCCTTCCCTCGGTCCAACGCTCTTTCTCCCTCTCTCCATATTTCTCCCACCTTCTCTCACACTTTGTCTCTCTACCTCACTCCCTTTCTCTCAAATTCATCCACCTTTCATCTCCCTCTCTCTCTCTATCTATCTATGTAAACTCCTAACCCCTGATCTCTCTCTCTCTCTAAACCCCTAAACCCCAATATCACTCTCTATCTCTTTCTAAACCCCTAACATCAAATCTCGTGTGTCATGTGCCCGGTCACCTCGGTGCCCTTTAGAGGTAATGGGAGACAACCCTTTAATCACCTACTAAATTTTTTTCTTCTTTTTCTAAGCAATTCAAACGTTCCGCAACTCTACACCCGCATTGATCTTCGATCTGCAATCTGCAAGCCGCAATCAGAAGTCGGAAGTCGGACCATGAATCACAACTTCGACGATCACACCTCCGACTTCCGCATTCCGCAATCCGCACTGCAGAAATCGAATGTTAGAACGCCAATTTACTGCTTCGAATAAAATCTCCTCCCTGACTTCTGCAATCCACAATCCTCCTTGCGGAAGTCGGGAGTCGGGATCCCCAAATGCATATCGCTGAAGAAATGCGCCTCTGACATCCGCAACCCGCAATCTGCAGTGCGGAAATTGGATATCAGAATGCCCAATACACAAAACCATGTCTCTGACTTCCACAATCTGTAATCCGCAGTGTGGAAATCGGGAGTCGGAACACCAATTTCACCACTTCAATGAATTACTTTCCCAACTTTTGCCACCCGCAATGTGGAAATCGGAAGTCGAAACTCCAACTTCGCCAACCTAGGAAAATTACCTTGCTAACTTCTGCAATCCGTAATCCACCTTGTGGAACTCAGAACTCGGAAGTCCAACTTTACCACTCTGGCAATTTTTCCTTTTTGACTTCCGCAATCCGCAGACCGCATTGCGGAAGTCGGAATTCGAAACCACCAACTTCTCCATTTCGACAGATTAACTTCCCGACTTCCGCAATCTTCAATGCGGAACTCGGAAGTCAGAACCCCCAACTTCGTTAGCCCGGGAAAATTACCTCTCCGACTTCCGCAATCCTCCTTGCGGAACTCGGAAGTCGGAACCACCGATTCGCAACCCGTTGAAAAATCCCTTTCGACTTCCGTAATCTGCAATCCGCATGCGGGTTCGAAAAGTCGGAAGTCCCAACTGCAGAACTTCTCCTACCCATAACTTCTTCATCCTAAGTCTTCTTTGGGCAAGTCTAGTACCATTGGAAAGCTCTTGGCGAGCACTATGCAACTGCTTGATCTTCATCCACACCTGAGAACATTGATTTTTTCCTTCTTCCCATCAAAAGATGGCCTTAAACCCCATTCATGCCTCTTTACCACTCGATGAAGGGTTCTAATCCTATCTGTCATGTCCTCTCCCCTTCATCTGATCCACATAAGGGTCATGAACGCCATAGGGGAGTGTCTATTCTTTCTCCATGGTCATGAATGAAGTATTCTGCACCTCCCGGACCTTGCACTTAGTCCTATTCATCAATGGACAATTCAAAGACATTATACCAATGGAAATGAAAATGTGTAGAAGCATACTTAATGAACACAAAGGAATGAAACATTATCCACACACATAGAATGGGATACATCAGCATATCTCTCCCAGGAATATTGTTGAAATAACATGCAGATACTTAGCCCTATTCCTCAATCATATATACATATGAGTACCAACATAAGGATAATAATGTAAATGTGCAAGAGTGTTGGGCTACTTCTTTATTCTTTAACTTTCTCTTACTGACCCAGGTTCAATGCAGTTGTGGTCCAACAAACCTTCTTCACCTGCCCTTTCGGCAACATCCTGCGAACAGACTGAGGTCTCACCCGAGGCAAAGCTAAGGGGGGGTTGGAGAAGCACACTTCTACAATAAGGTGATGCGTAGATAATAAACTGGTGAGTTGCGTGAAGTCACACCTACTTCGCGTTTACTTCATATGCTACAACGCACACTGGGACTACGCACTTCGCAACTACCACAATACAGTATGACAACGCAACTCCAGACTTTGCTTCTAAGAAATCACACACTTTACAGACTTCACTGACTTATTGTTTAGCCATATGAGTTATGCACTCGACCTCCTAAGAATTACTTGCACATTCAGTTATATACGTTCAATACTTAACATACTATTCTCATCCATCATACATGTGAAAATACATATAAAAGAGCGAACATACACAATCATGAACATAAAAATAAGCAATCTCACAGATTCAATCACACAACACAAGTATTTACGTGCTTCACCCCCCAAATGGAGCTACGTCCATGGGAACTATTTTTTATATTGATGGGAAGGGTTCAACAGTTCCAATCTGCGCACTCAGCTGCACACTCTTCTTTCTACAATAGGTATCTACGCACACAGCTGCAGATCCTTGTCCTCTCTTTTTGCCCTTTACAATGCTTAGTCTTTTCCAAAAGACTTAAGACAAAAAATAAGACCATGAGAGACCAACCCTTCCCTTACAAAATTTTCCCTTTTATAGATCGTGCTCGAGGGTCATGTCTTTACAATCATTGTGGGTCAAGAATCCTATACTACCCAAAAATCCCCCAAAAATGGCGTGGTTTCCTCGCTAACCAGGCCTGTCGTTGTCGAAATCTACATCACTTGACTTCGACCGCCTTTTTGCATCGCTTCTGGCTCTGACGCCTCTTCTGACAGCCATAGTTTTGACTGCATGGCTCTGACTACCTACTAGCACGTCCCTTTCAGCCGCTCCACTTCTTCTGTCATTGTCGACCTACCGCTCTGCAACTAATGGTCTTTGCCGCCTTGGCTGTCTTAATACTCTGTCTGTACTAAGGAGACAGGTCGCTTTCCTCCAACTCGGCGCCGCTCCTCACCCTGCTCCCAGGATTTGCAGAGACCTTTACTCAAAATAGGTCGTTGCTAGACCTCGCTTTTCCTGTACTTGTTGCCAAAAATAGCTATTGCATTGGAGCTATGTTTCAACAAAACCGCGCCATGCTTGGACTTCGCATTTCCAACTGCGCTTACTTGGACTTCGCTTTTCCAAAACTGTGCCAACTTGGGCCATGCCCAACAGGACCCTAACACTTACTCGTGGATCGTTTCCGATCCACTTTGCGCTAGATGAGCCTCCCCTGGGGAACTCAGTCTTCCAGTGAAGTCCTGAAGGGTTGCGCTTAGCTTCGCAATTGTTTCCTTTGTTTCCTACTCGAAGTCCTTGATAGTTTCCAACATCTCTTGTGAGATGTCTTCCTGAGTATGCTCCTTTACCGTATACTCCATGGTGCAGAGTTCTTGTAACTTTTCTTCGATTTCTTCTGAGAGGGCGAGTGTCTCTTCCTGTATTAGCTGTAACCTCACTGAGGTGTTAGTTTCCTTCTCCCTTAGAACTTTCAGTTCTTTCCGCAAGTCCTTGATTTCTGCAAACTTTTGGATTTTCTCTTTGGGTCTCAAGGTTTTCATGGCTGCGTCCACAGAATCCATCTCTGCCTGTCGTTGATGTAGGTCATCTTGAATCTTCTGTAGCTCAGGATCCTCCTGCAGCGTAGTCCATACTCTAGCGGCCTGCTCCAATAATTCTTGGCATTTCACTACTTCTATGGAGATGGTCTCTGTTGAAGCCATGGGTTCTGTAGATCTTGCTTCTGCCATACCTGGTGGTGTACCAGGCGGTTTCTGAGTTTGTAGGATAGCAACCTCTTCCTTGTGGGCGATCTCCATATTCCTTGTGGGCGATCTCCATATCTGCCATATCTGATTTAAGATCTCTTACGACAGTACTGATCTTAAGGATGGTATATTCGATCTCCGGTTGCTCTTTGCATTCTGGAATCTACGCACATACCGTAGCAACAGTCTCTTCCAGCCGTCTCTGCTTCTCGTGCGCACCATGAATCTCTCTTGTTTTCTGCGCACATTCCTCTTGTAGTTGCTTGTAACTCTTCTAGATGCAGTTTTTTATTGTAAGAGACTATGTCTCTATCTCTGATCTCTTCTACAACCTGCAAATGCAGATTGTGAAATCCCTCAATAGGTAGCATACCAACATTGATATCCAGGTGCTCTAACCTCTTCGCACCTTCACCTAGCTCATCGTTTGGGAAGATGATACTAAGCAGCTCCATTTGGACCAAGCGAGGTTTTGTTGTCAAGGCAGGTGGCCTTCTCTTCTTTTTCCTTGAATCACCTGACTTGCCTTTTGAATTAGATTCTTGCACTAAGTCCCTCTGGACTTGTTCTATCCTTGCAACCATGCTCTTGAGCTCTACAAGATTCTCGGTAATCTTTGCTTGAGTTTCTTCACTTTTTCTATCTTTTAGTGCGAGCGCCTCTTCTAAGTGCTCGGTGACGCGTAGTGCAATGCAGTCGTAATCATCATCGTGTAACTTCACCTTTGAAGGTGTCTTGGTCGCCTTGTGTTTCTTCCTGTGACCTTTCTCTGCTGCTTCACTTTCAGAGTCCTTTCTCTTTTCTCCTTCTAGCCTTTACGCAGTGTCTGTTTGTGCCTTGTCTTCCTCTGGTGGATATTTAGCTTCATTTTCCTCCGAGGTTGTATGCATTATGACTGGCGAATTGACCTTCCACTCTGCTGGCCAATCCTCCATAATCAGCTCGATCTTCTGCGCATCAAGTTGATAGTTCCCTACAAACCACTCTAGATTCTTCTTCTCGGCCCTCGACTGAATATAAATAAAGTGCAAGTCAGCCTTGAATATCATTCTTTGGAGATACTTGGTTGTCAAGTCCTTTGAGATGCTTAGAGTGCATTGTATCACATCGCATAACTACCTGAATTAAGTGAGCATCTGTTCATTGTTTATGTGCTGTCTGTCAGGCCTCAAATTTGCCCACATGTTGGAATATTTTTTCGCTCGTCAATATCCTAACATTAGTGAAAGGTTGTTCTGATACAATGGATCCTTCTAGCCTATAAAATCAATTAGCACAAGCAACCAGGTATAGTGAAATGCATTGTCAGTCTCCTAAGTTTCGCGAACATCGTCCAAGAACTCATTCATCAAATAACTGGACCAATTGTATGGTGTTCCATCCTTGGTCTTTGCAACTAAGAGGACTGCTGCAGCCGGCACCTCCGTCGATCTGCACTTCCTCAAGATTTTACCTACTAGCAGCTGGACAGTGAACCGCATAGCTATGTCTTCAATTCCATTTGTGAGGAAACCCCGGTTCCCCTTTATTAATTTATACTCATCCTTCATTCGCTTGGAAATATATTTGTCCTTCGTCTTCCCCACAAACTCTGCAGCTGGATCATCACGTCACTTGCTGAGATGGGTGATTTGGTGGATGAGGTCGATATTTATGTCGATCCTGCGGTCAAGCCATAGGTATCCCTAGTGCATGCACGACATCAAAGTGTGCATCACCGCAGTACACTCGGTACTTCTTTCAAAATGTGGTATTCATAAGAGATTCATTAACCCAGATGGCACCATCATCTTGAGCCAGTCCTGCACGATGATGATAGGTTGCCCCGTTTTCTCATCCTCCCTTCGGCACATATATTAGTCAGATTGGAAATGAGGATATTTTGTCTCTTTAGGGTTCTTCCCCTCTAAGATATCATGATCCGATAACTTACATGTCCCTATCTTTCCTTGTAAGTTCTCAAGGATACGCACATCGCTGGAAATCAGTTTTAAAGGAATTGCATATTGTGTGTTTTTGAACAGTTGAATTGTTGGCGCGTCAAGCCTTCTGGGTGGAATGTATTCGTGTGTGAGGTATATTGGCCTGTCTCCAGGTGGTAGTGGTGATCCAGGCCTCAGAAACCCTCTTGCCTTTGGCTTCTCCTGGTCCTTTACCAACTGCTTATCCTTTCACTGCATGGCTGGTGTGTGGCGTGGTGAGCTTCTTGACCGAGACTCCCTCTCTGTAACAGAATTTTTGTCAGTGTTTTCATCACCCCTGTAAGCCCCGAGCATTCAAAACCCCTCACAACCTGTTCAAATGATGACTATTTAGACATTCACTTGGAAATTGCTTTGTATGTTCTCACGATTGTTCATGCACTCACTGTTAAAAACATTAAACTCTTCTTGCGGTAAAAATGAAAAATCACGGTAAAGACCGCGAGTCTATGCTTTACGATATTTATAGGCGCAGTTAACCTTGAGGCGTGCCCACAAACGGCTAGATAGACATTAAATGTTGTGACCGTTGGCCAAATCCGTCGAGGATCTTGGTCTTTTCCTTCATTGAATCCGTCGAAAACGACTAACTTTGTGGTAAATGCAAAGCGGTCGTTGGCAAAAACACTATATAACAGTTATTTTTCTGATTGACATTTTAATGGCTAGCTCCTCTGAACTTCTCTCACGGCTTAGACAACATTTTTGAAGTTCCACTGTGCACTTTTGCTTCTTCGTTTTTTAAATTCGCAGCTGTGCTTCCTACTTGTACTTCGCATCACAACTTCCAACATGCACTTCGCATCACAACTTCCGACGTGCACTTCGTATCACAGCTTCCGACGTGCACTTCACATCTCAACTTTCGTAGAACTTCGCGTTTCACCAAAATTGTGTATAGACTCTGCGCAAATTTTAGTGTCTAATTGCAACTGTACTTGACACTTAAAATTTTCTTTGCTATTGATCAACTGAAGTTCGACGAAGTAGGACTATCCCTGTAGGGTTTTAGTCTACTTCCATTAATAAGACCTGGTAGGTTTTCTCCCCTTAATGTGGCTAGCTGAAATGCGCCACCATGGTAGGTTTTAGTCTACTTCCATTTATAATACCTAGTAGGTTTTATCCCCTTAATGTCATGCACCCATCCACTTTCGCATTAGGTCGACTTGCCATGCATCTCGTGCACCCATCCATTTTCACATTTGCATCTTGTGCACTCGTGACCCAACCATTTTCGCATTCTATCGACTTGGCCATGCATCTCATGCACCAATCCATATATTTGAATTTCATAATAAGCGGAGAGCTTATATTTGAATTTGCATGTCAGATGTGATTTTAGCTAATTAATTGCACTGTAAAGTTAAAGTGTTATGAAAATGCACATGGGGTGAAGTCAACTGACTTGTCTTGTTTCTCAGTCCACTACCCCACGTGGATGGATGATCAACTTGTTTTGATGGGTCTATTGAAGGGACTTGTTTTGATGGGTCTGTTGAAGGGATGATATTGACTTGAAGACCGACGAGGTGGACATTGATCGAGGCCTTTGGCTGGATGACTAACTTGTCTTCTCTCTCACTCCTCTACAGCACGCGGATGGATGGTCGACTTGTCTTGATGGGTCTCCTTCAATAAGTTTTCATTTATAGAAATGTCTTACATCTTTGAATAATGAAAATTATTAATCCTATGTCCTACGTCGATGGGATGGATTACTAATTTGGGTTTATTCGGATGATTGATTTGTCTCTTTTAATGATAATAGACACTCTCACTCCACTATCCTTAGTCGATGGATAAGTGGCTTAGCTTCATTTATCTTTTTCCTTTACCTCGAGTCAATTGTTGATCGACTAGGCTCTCACTTTTTCACCTTGAGTCAATTGATAATTGACTACATTTAATTTGATTTATCTTTTTTCCTCACCTCAAGTCAATTGATAATTGACTAGGCTCTCACTCCTTTACCTTGAGTCAATCTACTAGGTTTGGTTTGATCTCTCTATTTCAGTATGCTTTGATTTTGGGAAATGCTTGCATCTTTGAATAATAATCATTCTCACTCCTCTACTCTACATACATGGATAATTGACTTGGCTTGATTTGTCCCTTTTGATACACTTTTAAGGGATATCTCTTGCATTTTTGAATAATAGACATTGTCACTCCTCTACATTGCTCGAATGGATGGTTGACATGGCTTGAATTTATTTGCAGGGATATGTCTTACATATTTGAATTGTATACATTCTCACTCCTTTACCCTAAATCTAAGGGGGATTGACTTTGCTTGATTTGTCTCCTTCAATAAGCTTTAATATAGGGAAGGGTCTACATCTTCGCAAACATAAGTTCTCTCTCCTCTACCCTACATGGATGAATGATTGCTTTGGTTTGATTGGGCTCTTTTATTATGCTTTGATTTAGGTAAATGTCATGGGTTGGTCCAAGGTAATCATACCCACTTATGATGTGTTAGTTGCAGTGGAATTCCTGAAAAATCCGATCATTAAAATGAATTTTTAGAGATACTTACACAACTTTTTAGATTATGGTGTAAAAAGATGAAATGTAGACAATCTTATCACCTTCCTGAATATATAATTTTTATTGTTATGTTATTTTTTTAAAACATAATGCATATATTTGCGTCAGACCCCGTGTTTGGTATGTAAATAGTCTAACTTTGTGAAAACAATTATGTAGATTTGCAGATACTTGTGCATCGCTACTTTTCCAAAATTTCCAAAGTTGATTTTATGTTTTTTTTAAATTAAGAAAGTCAACGAAGCCCTAAAATGACAAGGTTGAGTGCTAGGCCCCACTATGAGGGTCTTAACCTAATCAATCAACTATCCTTTTTTTTAGTGCATAGGTATTTGTTTGTACTTGTGCGAGATCTTTCCCGGTTTCAAAATAGTTGAGCCAATCAAAAGTTATATTGAAAATAAGACCTATGTATTTTAAACATTTGACATATGTACAAATAAAAATAAATAAAAAATAGAAAAAAATATTTTATTTATCAAAAAAAAATATATTTAGAATATGCAGACAGAGCTTTGTAAGTGTGTAGTTTCATTCGAAATGAACACCTAAATCATATATAGAATAGTCGTTGAAAAACAAGGAACTGAAGAAATGGATGTGTTTTGGTTTATGCAGTCTAAACCAAGAGGTTTGTCAATCCGAACATAAAACCAAAGTGACCAAGTCATCCACCACATAGATGAAAAGAGGTTGTCCTGCCTTTAATCTTGAATTTAGAGGAACGTACATGTGTTAATAACATGGATATGCTATCAAAATGCACACACATTAATAAAGTGCATGTGTTATCCAAATGCGTGTGCATTTTAATTACATGTAAACATGCATTTATTGTTTTTTCCATTGCTTTTGATCTAAAACATAGATTTTGATATTCCTTATACCGTTTGAAAGGTATTTCCGATCTCTACAACTTTTATGTTTTATTTTTTCTATGATTCTTCACCATTTTTCTATTATTTTTAAAGTAAGATTATTAATATTTTGACCAATAGAATAAAATGCGTCCATGTTTTTGTTACATAAGAACATGTGTTCACTGATTTTTCCATAAAATTTGATTGAGAACTTAGATTTTGATTCTCCTTATATAGTTGGAAATGTATTTCTTAGATCTACAAATCTCTCTCTCTTTGCATTAATTTCTCTCTTTCCCTACCTTAGTCCTTCCCTCTCTCTCTCTCTCTCTCTCTATGTATGTATAAATATATATATATATATATATATATATATATATATATATGCTTCTCCCACCTTCTCTCACACTCTGTCTCTCTAGCTCACTCCCTTTCTCTCAAATTCATCCACCTTTCATCTCCCCCCCTCTCTCTATCTATCTATATAAACCCCTAACCCCTGATCTCTTTCTCTCTAAACCCCTAAACCCCAATATCACTCTCTATCTCTTTCTAGACCTCTAACCTCAAATCTCTCTATCTCTCCCACTCTCTCTCTTTCTCAAACCCTAACCCTCGATCCACAATCTCTCTCTCTCTCTCTCTATATATATATATATATATATCTGTCTATCTATATATATATAAAATCATATCCCCCAATCTCTCTCTCTCTCTCTCTCTCTCTCTCTCTTTATCTAACATTTAACCCCCAATCTCTATCTCTCTCTTTTTAAAACCATAAGCCCCAATCTCTCTCTCTCTCTCTAAAACCCTAAACCCCAATCTCTCTCTTGATATCTAAACCCCTAACCGCCAATATCTCTCTTTATATCTCCCTCTCTATCTAAGCCCATAACCCCCAATCTTTCTCTTTGTAAACCCCTAACCTCCAGTCTCTCTCTCTCTATACCCCTAACCCCCAATATCTCTCTCTGTAAATCCCTAACCTCCAATCTCTCTCTCTCTCTCCCCAAACTCATAACCATCAATCTCCCCCTCTCTCTCCCCATAAACCCCTAGCCCCTAAAATCTCTCTTTAAAATACTAACCCCTAATTTCTCTCTCTCTCTCTAAATGCCTAACTTCCAATCTCTCTCTCTCTCTCTCTCTAAACCCCTAACCCCCAAGCTCTCTATTTGTAAACCCCTAACCTCCAATCTATCTATCTCTATCTCTTTCTCTCTAAACCCCTAACCCCTAATCTCTCTCTATCTATCTAACCCATCACCCCTAACCTTCAATCTCTCTCTCTCTAAGACCCTAACCTCCACTCTCTCTCTCTCTCTCTCTCTAAACCCCTAAACCCCATTTTCTCTCTCTTTCTAAACTCCTAACCCGTGATCTCTCTCTATCTATCTAGACCCCTAAACTCCAATCTCTCTCTCTCTCTCTCTCTCTCTCTCTCTCTATCTATCTAAACCACTAATCCCAAATCTCTCTCTCTCTCTCTCTCTATCTCTCTAAACCCCTAGCCCCCATTCTCCCTCTCTCTCTCTAAACCCCTGACCCCCAATATCTCTCTCTTTCTCTCTCTAAACCCATAACTCCCAATCTCTCTCTCTCTCTCTCTCTAAAACCCTAACCCCCAATCTCTCTCTCTCTCTCTAAACCCCTAACCTTAAATCTCTCTCTCTCTCTCTAAACCACTAACCCCCACTCCCCCTCTCTTTATAAACCCCTAACCTCAAATCTCTATCTCTCTATTTAAACAGCTAACCCCCAATCTCTCTCTTTAAACTGCTAACCCCCAATCTCTCTCTCTCTCTCTCTCTAAACCCCTAACCTCCAATATCTCCTTGTTGACACAGTTATGTCAACAGGGGTTCACTTTGCACTGCTATCAACAAATATCAACCATGCACCCTTAACCATTGACCTAGAAAGGTTTTACCCTTTCCAGCAACACCCGCAGAGTGAGTGAGGTCTCACCCGAGATGTCTAACGGGAGCTGCAGGAACTAAGTTTCTGCAGTTGGGATAATAAATGCACTATTTCACTCTCAATCAACACAATCTAGAGATTTACATTCGTATTACAACATCATATTATCATCCTAGTAATCCTTGACTGCATTACCATATCATACTTAACGAATTAAACAAATTAACAAAGCGTGTCTAAGGATTCTGCGGTACATAACATATCCGTGAAGACATCTATTGCGATTTCAAGAAAACATCAAATATTGTGATAAAAGGAAGATAGATATACATATTAACCACTCCAACATTACATAACCAAAACCAGATAAATACTACCATAAATAGATCCAAAAGACATAAATACAGACAGATGCGAAGATATCATCTCATACTGCGCAACTCCAGAGAATTCCCTCAGGCTTACCAACGCACAAAATATTCTCCTTTTTCTGCCAGACCAATTATATCTAAAGCTTACAATCTTACTTCTACTTATAGGCGCACTTGGCCGTTACAAATGGTCCTAATGACCCATCTCTAACTAATTTAACTAATTACTTCCGCATATCTAGGCTTTGCGACTGGTCCTTTGTTCTTGTCTTTGACACTTTCTCCACTTAGGGTTCTGCACTTGTGCCCTCCGACCCCATGCCAACAGGCCCCCAACACAAAATTGTGGCTCTCCCTCGAGCCACTTCAGCTGGACACTGTTGGTGCATCAACTTGCTTTTTGAACTCATCGTAAGCTGTCGTGACTTGATCGACAACCTCCTTTGCTGATGCTGCTTTGTACTCTTCCTCATTTTGGGAAACAAAATTTCTAGCACCCATGGTGAACGAATATTGCGAAATCCAACTCCTCTAGTGCCGGAAAACAATATTTCTAGCACCCATGGTGGAAAACGTATGCAAAATCCAACTCCTCTAGTTCCGGCAACTTGGTTTCACGAATTTGATAATCCTTCGTTGGATCCAGAGTGTCCCTTGCATTGGTCTTGCAACGGCCAAAATACCCGTCGGTTCTCCATCAAATTCAACTCGTGCCGAGCTGCAAGCACCCCACTTCATCCTTTGATCGGTATCCATCGGTCGACTGGTATTTCTGTTGTTCCTGATCGTCCGCACTGATGCAACCACTGGTTTTTCATGAACATTTGTCATCCTCGCCCTTAGTGCACCTTGTGTGCTCATATTGGGATTGAAATGCCCTATTGCAACCCTCTAATCTCACTCTTCGCTCTACAACTTCTGCAGAATCGCGCATTAGGCTTAATGACTCTAACCTGTAATGCGCATAAGGCTTAATGATTCTAGCTATCCATTTGTTTGTGTATTTATAACTTAACTTTCCAATTCCTCGTCCCTCTTGTCGTTCTTGAGCAATGATTTCCAAATCATTCGTTGAATCTTTCACAGATTTACCACATCATGTCATCGATTGTGTCATCATCTACCTCCACCACCATCCGTCGAAGATTAATTGTTGTAATCATTATCTAATTTGAATCACGCGTGTTAAACCTCGATGAGCTTCAAGCCTTGTCGCTTACTCTTTACTCCGCTATCGCTTTGTCGACAGACCCATTGTTGTCGACAGATTTCCAATTTTTTTTCATGCAATCTCTGCTTCAGTTGTTATGCACCTGGATATCGCGATAAGGCTTCAACCGGCTTCCATTCACTAAATTGGTCAACAGTGTCCCATCTAGATTTTGTAACTACACCGCACCTCCGTTAGTAATAAAATTTATAATATAGGGACTCAACCAATGCATCTGCAGCTTACCTGGGTGCTTCACAAACTTACTGTCGTACAGTAGGACCATATCTCTGCGCTGGAAGTGCTTCACCTTAACATAGTGATCGTTCCAAGCCTTATGTCGATCCTTTTCGACCTACTGATGGAATCCTGCGATAAACCTATCCTCATCAAGTTGTACCAGCTTCTCCAACCATTCTTCGATGGCTCTGTCATCACTCATTCCTGTTGCTACTAGCGATGCGTAGACTTGGGACAATATACTCCATTGGCATCACCGCTTCTTGTCCATAGACTAACTTGAATGGAGTCTGGATTGTCAATCATTTACAAGTTGTTCTGTAGGTTCATAGTATCATTGGAATATTCAAATCCCAGTTGTTGTGGTTTGTGTTACACACCTTGGTGAGCGCATGTTCCAATACTTTGTTCAGTTCCTCCACTACGCCATTCTCCTGCGAATGATATGGCGTACTCCTTTGATGCTGAATTTGAAATTCTTCTGTCATGGCCCTGATAGTTTGGTTGACAAAGTGAGTGCCTTGATCGCTCATCAGTATATTTGGGCACCCAAACCTAGTGACTACATTATCAAAGAGAAATATGGTTGTTGTCGCGAGCGTACGATCCTTTACTGGTGCAGCTTCATCCCATCGCATCAAATAATCAGTCGGAGTAGTTATGAATCGTGACCCAGTTCTTTTTCTTGGTGGGTTGATGGGTCCCACGAAATCAACTTCCAATTTATCGAAAGCTTGTAACGTTAGTTGAGGTACTAGCAGCATTTCATCCCTTCGCGATGGTTTCCCTGTTCTTTGGCATACATCGCAGATCTTTGCATAATCTGCAGCGTCTCCATGCACTGTTGGCCACCATAGTCCAGCCCTTAGTATCTTTCTAGTAGTTGCATGCCCTCCATAGTGTCCTCCTGCGATCCCATTGTGAGCTTCCGCTAATACTATTTCTTGTTCATGCTGAAGGACGCATCGACGAAGGATTTCGTCTAGTTCCATTTTATAGAGTTGACCTGCGATTAGATGGAAGTCGACAGCCCTAACAACTAGCTTCTTTTTCTGATTGGTAGTGAATTCTTCTGTTGCATGTCCTGTAGTCAAGAATTGAATGATTTGCTCATAATGGTCACCGGCCATTCCAATTCGAAATAATTGCGCATCCTCTAATCCCTCATCGATGATTCTTGGTCCTTAACCTAACTCAATCCAAGATAGGTGTTCAGGTAATGCATTCAATCTCCCTGGTTTGACAATGATCTCAAAGTCGAATTCTTGGAATAACAGCAGCCAGCGACAGATATTCCCCCTCAACACAGGATTATTGACTAAGTATTTTAGTGCAGAGTGATCAGTAAACATCTTGAAATGTCCTCTGAGTAGGTAGTGCCTTAATTTTTGTAGCGCATAGACCATTGCTAGGCCTTCCCTTTTTGTTGTCATATAATTCTTCTCTGTTGTAGACAACTTCCTGCTTGCGAATGCGATTGGATGATCAATCAATCCTTCTCTTGGATGGGCCAATATCACTCCTATTGCTACTGATGACACGTCCACATGAAAATGGAATTATTTTGTCCAATAGGGAAAGACTAATATGGGTGTTGCGACCATCTTTGCTTTTAGTATATCGAGGCTCTTCTAGCACTCGTCATTCCACTCGAACTTTGCATCCTTTCTTAACATTTTTTCCATTGGCATTGTGATTGTTGCATATCCCCTGATAAAATTCCTGTAATACCCAGTATGTTCCAATGTCGCCCTTAGTTGTTGCATTGTCGTTGTTGGTGGTAAGTCGACAATGATTGCAATCTTCGCTGGATCAACCAGGATCCCTTCCTTGCATACTATGTGTCCTAACAGAATCCCAAATGGAGCGCAGAAGATACAGTTCTTCAAGTTCAGCTAAATTTGATGTTGTCGACATCTCTCCAGCATCAGCCTCAGATTCGTAACATGGTCCTTAACTAGTCCATACATGGTCCAATCATCCATATATACTGCAAGGAACTTATGAATGAAGTCTTTGAATGCAGCAACAACTAATCTTGAAAAGATTGTCCGAGCATTTTTAAGACCAAACGACATTACTGTGTATTGAAAACAACCCCATTATGTTACGAAAGTTGTCTTATGTCGATCCTCCTTCGTGATCTTAATTTGGTGGTATCTTGAGAATCCATCTGTAAATGAATATATCTCCTAGCCTCTGAAACCTTCTATTACTTCGTCAGTGAATGATGTAGGAAATGGATCGTGAAGACATGCATCATTTAGTTTTCTTAGGTCGACACAAATCCTAATTTCTCCATTCTTCTTATCTTGTAAAACCATCGGGATGATCCATTCGGATTCTTCCACAGGCTCTATGATTCATGCATCCATCATTCTCTCTATCTCAGCTTTCACTCACTCCTTATATCTGGGATTCAATCTGTAGGGTCGTTTCTTTACTGGTTTTGCATCAGGTTTCAGTGGAATCTTCATTTCTCCTAGGAACCCAAAAATGCCTTTCATTTCTGAAAACTTTGTTGCGAACAAATCCTGAAACTCATGTAGTAGATTAGTAACTTTTGCAATTTTCGAATCTTCTCAGTAATATCCAATACTTGCGAACTTGGGATTTTCCTCTGACCCAATATTAACCTTCTTGATTCGCAACGGCTGTTGGAATTTGTCGAATGGCATGTCTGGTGCTTCAACATCCCAACTTCCCTCTGACACTGGAACATAAGTAGCTCGTGGATCTTCCTCTTCATTAGGTCCTCCCGTCACATTATAGCACTCCATTAATATTTTTGGTGTTACGGTCCACTGTAATCCCATAGGTTTTTCCTGCAAAACTGCTTCAAGTACCTTCTCACGAATCTCCTGTAGTGCGCTATAGAGGAAGGGGTTCTCATCTGAGAAGTTGAAATTTTGTATAAAACTAATGGTTAACTCTTGCCATTTAGTTTTTTTACGTCGCAGTTCTGTTGCGATATACCAGTTTCGTGGTACCTCATCCAATGTATGAATGAACGCATCGACCCATTCTTGTTTTGGTCTCATTACCCATGCGCTTTTACATTCTTCCAGGTAATACCTCGGATAAATCCTTCCATTGTATTTTATCCCACAGTACCCTTCAGTTTCCCCAAATCTGACTTCCATTAGTTGTCGACATAGTGGCCATTTTGTTATCATCGACTTGTGTGTTGCCCACCACTGTGTTGGTGTAGCTTTCAGTGCTTCCTCCAATGCCAACAATCTCTGTGGTTCTATTACTTTTTCTTCAAATTCAATGATAAATATAGTCAAATTAGGAAGTCCCTAGTATGTTGGTAGTTCGCATACTTATGTCGCTACCCATCTCAAATACTGGGTGATTCAGGCGCACCTTCTGAATGATACTTCGTGTAATCGATTCTGCCAATTCTCAAGCGCCTCATCGGAATTTGATGATGTCGAACTAACACTTTGCCACCCCAATTTCCCATCGGCGGTGGGATTGATGTAATATTCTAAGATGTTGTAGACATTGTCCCATCCTTTTGTAAATTCGTCCTGCATTGACTCGACGTACCTTTGTCCTTCTGGTGGAACAAGTGGGGCGACTACCCTCATGTCGCGATTTTCACAAGACATTGTCCTTTTCTTAAAGTTGATCACCGCTTGGTTCTACATTTCCCAGTCTATTCATAGCAACACCGGATAGGGGATTGTGTAATCAACTATCTCTATAACATCAAAGTCTGCGTAAGTCTTCAATCCCTCTATTTCGACTGGAAGACAACATAATCAGCCAATGGGGTTGACTTTGCTTTGATTTACTAGTCGAAGTTGTACAGGATACCATGCCAGATTTGGTTTCCCCATTGTCTCCCATTTATGTTTAGTCAATATATTTACATTTGATCCCAAGTACAGAATGATAGAGACAACATCGAATGCACCAATCTGCGTAGTCATCCTCATTTCTCTCCTTGTCTTCTTTCTGTTCAATCGATTTACTGTCCGATCCTATCATCCATCCTTTTGTCGATGTAATAGGATGGTTATTTATGCTAGTGCATCATGATCTTTTTCTAGTGCCAGACAAATTTCAAGGAAATCCCTCAAGTTGTTGATCCTCCTTGGTGGCCTCTGTGAGTTCGTCGTATCAAATATTTGTGGCATCTTGTAAACGGGTTATTTCTGGATAATAGGTGGAAGCTTAGTTCTTCTCATTGTATCTTTTGCTTCTAAAAAGGTCTCCATTTCTGCTTCCACATCGAATCGAACGTGTTTCCTTATTATAGGACGAATACTAGGCAGTGGCATATCTTCTCCTGTTGCAGTCCCTCCTCTGGTTACTACTTCAACGTTCGAAGGTCAAATTATTATCTCTGCTCATATCTTCTATACATCCAGAGGTGGATTTTGATTCTGATTCACATTTGGATGCGGTTGAGTTTGTGGTGGATTTTTAGTTTTCCATTTCGCAATCAACTAGGGACATTCCTCAACACTGTGGTCTATTGCACTGCAATATGTACACTGCGGAGTTAGATTTGGACAATCCCTTTGATAATTTCCAACCTGGACGCAATTATAGCATATAACTGGTCCTCGAACTCATCCAAAATTTTCTCCACGGTCAATTCCTCCACCTCGACCTCCATGGAATCCTCCTATGAAAAATCCTCGCGGCTAACCGTATGTTTTTTGGTTGTATTGCCACGGCTGATATTGCGGTTGGTTGTACTACTTTGGTGTCTGGTTGTACAATTGCTGCAGTTAACTATAGTGGGGCTCCGACTGGTTATACTGTGGTAGTGGTTGATTGTAGTGCGGCTGTTGTTGATTATACTGCTACTGCTGTTGTATATGGGGTTGATCCTCCCCCTTCATAAAAATGTATCTGTTGTTCTTTCTTGGAGTAAGTCATACACTCTACAGTCCTTTTCTTCATGACCGACCGATCGACATAAATTTCATAAAAGGTTAGCCTATTTTGACACAATTTTTTGTAAGTATACACATTCTTCTGATCGATGTACCCTTGTTTGACAAATCCAACACCATGGCATTCCTCCGTGACTGAGTGGATTTGGTGCACCAGACTGTAAGTATTCATGAAATTCTGGGCATTGATCCTTATGATGTCCTTCTGATTTGCATCGATTGCACAATATTTCCTCGCGAACTTCTTTTCCCTTCGTGATGTCTTGATTTGGATCGTCAGGTTTGCTAACTGCGCTTGAATATGGTTCATACCTATCCCTATTTCACCAACTGGTGAAGCCTCAAGCTTCTTCGTGATTTCTAGTGCCTCTACTTGGGATGCAATCTTCTGTTGCATTAGTGGCATGTGAATGTGTGGTACTAATACCGCGATGAACCACTCCTTGTGCTGCATGTCACTCATTCCAAAACTTACTTTCTCCATCAGGGTTTTATATCTCTAATGAAACTCCCACACTGATTCGTTAGGAAATTGCTTTACTTCCTTCAGTTCTGTGATATATTGCAATTCTAATTTTGGTTTCCTAAACTCATCATTCAATCATGCTCGGATCTATGATAGTGTTTTCTCAGGATTCCTTGTAGGTACTTGTTAATATTTCATAAACCAATCCAGCACACGACCCCTAAAGGTCGTTGCTAGTTGTCCCTTCTTGATATCGTCATCTTGGACCTGCTTTACCGTCCATACTGCTTTGCATAAAAACCAGTATTGCTCAGGATCCTCGGTCCCATTACCTTGAAATATAAACATATTCACATCGTTGCCTGCCATCCTTGGTCTCCTAATGGTATTTGCAGACCCACTACTCCTACCGTTGTTCTCACACGTCGTACGGTCCTGCGAAGAGATTATATTTGTTTCTCTAAAATTTTTGGGTAGAGCGCGGGGTTGTGGGTACGTTGTAGCTTTGGGTTTGTCCTTCTTCAGTTTCAGGGGTAGCCTGGTTTCTCTCTTTGTCACGGTAAGGTCGCTTAGTCCCTTGTGGTCTTGTTTGACAGGTTTCTGTTCTGGTCTCCCTAGGAGACTCTCTCTCTATCTCATTCCTCCTCTTCTTCTTCGGCCAGAACCTCACCCCATTTCGCAGGGTACCACAATCTTCCACAACCTCCCTCAAAATTTTGTCGTGGCTCATATCCATCTACCCCACATCATTCTATCAAACCCGCATCTGCGCGGTAACCACAGCCTCCGCACACCTGAGCTTTACTCATCTAAATTCATCTTCAGTACACCTTTTTCACAAATGAGCATTTTAATCCACAGTTTTAGCGACAGTAAAAACCTTTCTCTGGGTCCTTTGAAAAACTTCCTTTCTACATCGCTATATGAATTAATTGTGTCGACAACGAATCTAATGATGTATCCCTCCAGAATACTATTTACTTAGACCTTGACAACTCTAGATGATTTGTTGTCCACTCGCTTCAATTGCTCAATCGGTTTCGGCATCCAATGTTCAGGCTCACCGCCTTGAAAATTCCTCTTTTGGAAAGTCTGTTGTGCCAACCACTCGTGTAGGAGTATAGGGAATTCACAGAAGAATTCTTTTTGAATGCTAGAGTATATATACTTATGTAGCCAGTCAGTCATCGACTATCCAAGGTTCCGATTTTATTCCTCATCAAATTCCTGTGCCTTCTTGTTGAACAATTCCTCGATCTCCGGCTTTGTCGAATGCCACAGCATGTCCTCTCTTCTTCCGCACTATGGTCCCGACAAAGGAACCATTTGTTGACACAGTTCTGTCAACAGGGAACCACTCCAACATTATAGAACCAAAACCAGATAAATACTCCCATAGATAGATCGAAAAGACATAAATACAAACAGATGCGAAGATATCATCTCATACTGCGCAACTCCAGAGAATGCCCTCAGGCTTACCAACGCACAAATTTATTTATTTATTTTAATTTTAATTTTAATTTATTTATTTTTATTTTTTAATTTATTTTTTAATTTTTATTTTTTAATTATATATATATATATATACATATATATATATATTTTGCCAGATCGATTATCTCTAAAGCTTACAATCTTAATTCTACTTGTAGGCGCACTTGGTCATTACAAATGGTCCTAATGACCCATCTCTAACTAATTTAACTAATTACTTCCGCATATCTCGGATTTGCGACCGGTCCTTTGTTCTTGTCTTTGACTGTTTCGCTGCTTGGGGTTCCGCACTTGTGCCCTCCGACCTCGTGCAAACAATATCTCTCGCTAAACCCATAGCCCCTAATATCTCTCATTGTAGACCCCTAACATTCGATCTATCTCTCCTCTCTAAACTCCTAACCCCCAATTTCTCTCTCTCTCTCTCTCTAAACCCATAACACCTAACCTCCAATATATCTCTCTAAACCCCTAACCCCCAATCTCTCTCTCTAAACCCCTAACTTACAATATCTCTCTCTCTCGAAACCCCTAACCCTCAAACTATCTCTCTCTCTTTCTAAACCCCTATCCTCCTCTCTCTCTCTCTCTCTAAACCCCTAACCCCTAACTTTCTCACTGTAAACCCCTAACCTAAAATATCTCTCTCTCTAAAACCCTAACCCCTAACCCCAATCTCTTTCTATCTATATTTATCTCTGTCTCTACACACACACACACACACACACACACACACACACACACACACACATATCTAAACCCCTAACCCCCAATCTCTCTCTCTCTCTCTCAACCCTCTTGTAGCTAGGTTATTCACACTAGTTAGTACATAAATGTGCTTACTAAGAGTTGAGGAACTCTTAGTAACAGTTCGTGAATGGGAGTGTGTGCATGCAAATAAAAAGTAAAACTAAATATGCCAATGACTACTGCATTAAAATAAAGATCTAAACTAACATGTCAAACACCCAAGAATCAAATAATGGTTTTGTATTATAGTAAACATATATTTACAAGATGGGTTACCTCAATATGGTGAGTAGCTTGGGGACCCTTGCAGCCGTATGAATGGTCGTTCTCTGGGTCTCAAATGTCCCTTATTCTCCTCTGAATGTACAAATGGTCGCAAAAACCCAACTAAATGGGAACAAAAGCTCAAAGAGGTACACTAGGGTTCAATTAGAATTTCGGAAAAGTTTTGGTAAGTCTAGGGTGAATGTATATGAAATGGGGGGCCTTCACTACCTTTTTATAGCAATTTTGGATGGTGGTATATTGTCCTGTGGCATTGGGAAGCCAATAGTATTGGCCCGTAATATTTGATGGTTTCCCTCCTTTTTCTTTTATTTTGAATATTTCCCCTTTTTTCTTTTTCTTTTATTTTTATTTTTGGGGGATTTTGATCTTTTTTAAAGGAATTTAATTGATTTTTTTAGGGAAATAATTATTTTTTTCCCATTTGCTTACCAACTTAGGGATTTTGGGTTTTTGGAGGCCAAATATGTAGGAAAAAGGGATAAATGGGTTATGTGACTAAGGGGATGAGCTAGATGGTCAAATTTTGGTGTTAACATATTTCCCCCTGATGTGTGAGGGCAGGAGATCATCGTCTGACCGATAGAAATCATAGGCTCTGAATTTTTCCAAGGGTGTGAGAATGGTGGTGGCAGAGAATAGAGACTGGTTGGATACCAGAATAAGTGCTTCATATAAACTGCAAGGGCTATAACTGGAAATACAACACCTCAATAATGGATGAGGAACATATAACCTCAATTATATGGACGAGGTGGGCATACCCATGCTCGTATTAAGATATACAAATAATGGTGAGGCCTAAAGGGGACCTAAACAATACATAGAGAACTGTTGTGTACATCATAATGGTCCAGAGGGGACACAAATATGAGACATACTCATGGTCCAACCAAGACTGATATGAAGGAATGAAATTGGAAACAATGGCATCCATCCTGAATGCGGTGTTACAACAACCGAAGCTCTGATGGATCTGAAAACGTCTAAAAACTATATGGACTCAACGACGGAGGGTCAAAATCTGAAAGGTACATGGACTGCATCTGAACTGGATACTCTAGGAAGCATATAACTGGAAGGTTTCCAAAAACTGTCTCCAACGCATCCCTGATATCCACGGGAACATACAACTGGGGGGTTCCAAATAGACTCACCAACGTGCTAAATTCAAGGGACATCTGGGGTCTTCGACCAATAACTGAAGGGATCAATACCCTGTACGAATCTCAACGGTGCAAAGATGGATCTGAAATCAAGCACATGAGAAGCAACCATTCTAAGAGGCACTAAGGACTCCTCTCAGATGGTCCATAGGAACTCACCAATAATGGAGGTGAAGCCAGAGGGATACCTACAACTACCAAGGAAATGATGTTTCCTTGATAGGAGCGTGAGGTGTACAGCCAAGATGTGGTAGTACTGTATGTGAGACTAGGGAAATGTGGGAGGATACGAGGGCCACAGAGTGGGGGGACTCAAACTTCCTTTTCTCAGATTATGATGGCAGGGCTGACCTGGAAACATATGAAATGGACCGTTGGGGAAGGGGATCATAGATTAAGGGATCAGGGATTGTGATTGCAATGGGGGAGACTCAGGGGGGGAATTGATGAGTGATATTAGGAGACTCTAAGGGTGAAACATCACAGAATACTCTGAACAAAGGAGACCGTACTGGGGATAATTCCATAATGGGGGGACCATATGTGATCTATCGGGGTGCCGAGAGGCACCGTTTGGGACTTCTTCATGGTTTAAGGAGCATGAAGAATGGATAGAAGTGTGCTCGAGATGATACCGCCATGTTGATTTATAGGTGCCCGAGATGGTGAATGCTCATGGGTGCTTTCAATTTTAAAGAGTCCGCAAGCAATAGGAAGACTCTGAGGGGGTTATTTTTCTTATGTTAGTCCCCAAATCCTGAAAAAAAATAAAAGTATGCAATGGAGAACTCTTGTAGTCAAAGTGACTAGAGTATTCATTTTTCGTAATTAGTCCATACGGTCCGAAAAAGGGTTAAAATTATACCATATAGACGCCCTCTCAGATACTTTAACGAGCATGAAAGAAATAAATATTGCTCGACATTCTTTTCATTCTTTAAGGAGTCAAAAAAGAGCTTAACAGAAACTCCCTAAGTGTCTTTTTTGTAAAGGAGCTACTCAGCATGAAAAATGGATAAACGTATAGTCCGAATAGGTGTGAAAGTCAAGCAAGGAGGAAGTGTTCAAGTCGGGGGGATAGGTATGAGTGGACCAATGAAAAAGGTGAGGTGGAACATTGATTGGGCCTCCTTATGATTAGATGAATGGTGGTGAAATAATGCAATAACTGCAATATAGAGAGAGCGGAGGGCTCGTGAATAGGTCGCGATGGATAAAATGGTAAAAAGATACCAGGGGCCGTTGACGTACCTGATGGCATGCAAATCAAGGTAGGGGGCGCTGAAAGGACAGTCAGAGAAAAGGGGATTGTGAGTGAGAAATGATCTCAAGCATCATCATGGGCAGAGAATTTTGAATTCGGTGGTGCAAATGACGCGAAAAACGGAGGTCAGAGGACTCCAAAATGGTCAAAGAGAGAAAAAGAGGCAAAAAGGGGCCATACATAATGGGGAGCCCACCTTCCACATGTCATTTTCACTATTTAGAGTTGGAGGAGTGTGGAAGGGCCTAGAAAAACAACTATTGATTTCTTTCAATCTGTCCAGTGGAATCAACTTCTACGACTTCCAGGTAAATCTTGATGTTGTTTTGGTCAATTTTCATGGTTGATTTTTTGGGTTTGAGCCTCTATGGGGCCCCAATGAGCTGTGCTAGGGAATAGTTGTGCAAAAGCATGATTTTTGAAGGGAAAAGCATCATGGAGTGATCCTATGGGCTGAATAGGCATGCTCCTGGAGTATGCTTTTCAAAGAGAAAAGCACGCTCCAGAGCGCGCTTGTCGGGAAAAAAAGTGTCCTTTGGGTGCTGTTTTTTTGCTCGATAAATACGCTGTGTCTTGGGGGGATTTTTTTGGATTTTTGCATTACTGACAGATGGTTGTGATGTGGGTTTGAAATATGTAGAGAGTCAAATGGAGAGAGTGTGAGCTGGGATCATTGTTGGTTGACATCAATTTTGATCAGGGGGTACAAGTTACTTTGGACCGATGTGGGTTGTTGAAGTTTGTCAAGGTGCCCCCCATTTGTTCAGTGAAGCTACTGCTGAACAAACTGATTGAGTTTTGGGATTCCGACATGGGGGAGTTTTTCATACAGGGGGAGCGGATAGATATCACACTGATGAACGTGCACTTCTTGACGGGGCTCACGTGGTTGGGTGTGATTGATGATACTCAACCAAGAAATTTGAGTGATGTCTTGATGGAGGACCTACTAGAGCATCACTGCAACGTGTCTTCCTATGTGCATGACAATATGATAATGATGTGTGACATAGAGATCCTAGATACACAGGCTGTAGCAGCGATGATAGTGCGGGTACTGTGATGCAAATCACCCCACAGGTTGTCAGGTGTCCAAATGATACTGGTAGAGGAGGCACTCGCGGGGACATACTTTGGGTGGGGATAGATGTATTTGATGGTGGTGCGACGATTGTTGACTAGGATGAGCTGTGGGGGAGGGGATTTTTGTTTCCCCTCGTTTGTTTGCTTGTTTTTCTTCGAGCGGGTACCGACGTTGTGGCCGCATAGAGAAGTATGCGATGATGGGCCCACTGAGCTGAGGATGCGGTAGTGGGGGGAGATGATGACTCGTGGTGGTGGTGGACTGGTGGGCCAGTTCTTCACATGAGATTTGTTTACGTAATGGAAAAAGTTTCCAGTGGTGATTGAGGAATATCCCTATGTAGGGATGGATTACAAAGGGGATGTGGAGCTATTGTGACCTTTCGGTCAGGCTTTGGGACCAGATGGTATGTATCCATTTACTGTTACAGTACCATTTTTTTGTACTTCATAGAATAGATGGTAGCTAGAGTTTTTATATGATGATGATATTGATTACTTGCTCATGTATGTGCAGATGTGGGACCGATGGCCCCAGTGGGTTACCAAAGGCAGAGAGGAAGAGTAGAGGGTTTTGACACTCCCATTCACGGACATCGCCATCAGTGGAGTGCCTCGACGACATTGGAGTTTCTACACGTAGGTATTGATCGGTTGATGGGGGGAGTGGTGGACGACGGCTAGTAGCATCTAGACCAATATCTGATTGATATTTGTTACGACACACCACAAGAGTGGAAGCCGATTATGCGGCGGATCGCGATGGAATCTGAGGCCATGAGAGCCATGCCTCGAGGAGATGCTCCCTACGATGATGAGGAGGAGGATTCTGATGAGGAGACAGAGTCAGGCGAGGAGGAGGAGTAGGAGTAGGAGGAGGAGGATGACAAGGCCAGGGAGTCAGATGACTAGTAGGAAATTGATAGAAGTGCCCCCCAATGTGATGATCATGGGGAATTTTTGTACTCGGCTTGTATTTTTACGATGAGGAAGTTGTTGGGAATCCTCTATGCAGGGATGCCTATGTGATGATGTAAACACTATGAAATTTTGATTATATATATATATGCACATGGATGCACCTTTTAGGTTTATGGTTTATGATGATGAGCCTTTTATGTGATGTTAATGCCTATATGATGTATATGTACGTGTGAATGAAAAATGATATGATGATGCATGTTTATGATTTACTTCTTATATGTGGTGATTGATATGCCATTCTAGAATGTCGTTAGTTGTTTGGTCTGCAACACTATTTCGACTTCGTGGGACATGTGTGAATGTAATGAATCCAAAGTGTCTAATCAGTTGTTTAGTGCACAAGAATTTTCTAAAAAGGCAAGGATTGTGTACCTAGTAACATTTGTTGAGTTGGGAGACAAGGAGTTGGGAGTCTAAAAACACACGAAGGTGACTCATGCCCATCTAGAGAGAAGAGGTCAAGAGACCAGTCATGGCATCGTACTCAGCCTAGTTATTGGTAGTAGCGCCAATACACACTCCATCGAGGTGGATCAACTCATGTGAAGGGGAATATAATACCCAAAATGCCAAGGCGAGGTCAGGAGACCATCGAATTGTGGCATCGATGAAACTGACGTAGACCAGAGGAACAAGATCCATCTAGTACCAATCATGAAAGGAAACCAACGTAGACTAGAGGAACAAGATCCATCTGGTACCAATCATGGAAGGAAACCGTAAGGCTCAAAAGGTAACAAGTAGAAAACAAAAAGAAATAAAATTGTTCAATGCGAACTAGTGGGTCTAGCGAGGGTAAGGGTAATATCTCTTTAGGTACAAACCGTTATGAGGGTTGGTCAAGAGGTGTCCTTTAGAGTTGGCAAGGATGTATGCCCCCTCACCGAGGCAAGTTTTGACAACATATGGGCCTTGCCACATGGATTCAAACTTTCCTTTTCCATGCTTGTCATGATCTTGGTCATAAACAAGCATGAGGTCACCCTCTTTGAAGGTTCAGGGATGGACGCGAGTATTGTAATAAGTTTTGCATCGATGTTTGGCAGCCTCAATCGTCTGTAAGGCCGCTCGATAATCTTCGTCCGCATATTCCAACAAGAGTAAGTCTTGCTCGAGTGGGTAGGTGTCTGGGAGGAAATAGACAACAATATGTAAGGCCGTAATTTGACACTCAATGGGGAGAACATAATCCATGACATGGACCAATTGGAATGGGGTAAAACCCGTCGCGGTCTTGGCAGAGGTATGGTAGGCCCATAGTGCTGGAAAGAGCATGTGGTTCCAGTTGGACTTATGCTTGTCCACCGTACATTGAAGGATCGTTTTCAAAATCTTGTTAACAACCTCAACTTGACCGTTCCGCTGAGGGTAGTAGGAGGAGGCATACTGGTGTTCAAACTTCAAAAGTGTGTAGAATTATTACCAAACAGCACCTTCAAAATGTCTGTCGTGATTGGACATGAATTATTTAGGGATCCTGAACCATGTAATGATATGGTTGAAGAAAAAATGTGTCACGGTTTCAACTTGGCAATTAAATGTGGGCATATCCTCAGCCCACTTAGTGAAGTAGTTGATGACCACAATGATATACTTATGTCCACTGTCCGAGGTTGGATTACACTCCATGAATTCAATGGCCCATTTGTAGAATGGGCCAATAGTGATAACCGGATGGAGCAGTGCAGGAGGGGTTCATGTCTTGGGGGCAAAGAGTTGGCAATTGCGGCAATGTTTAATTGTCGTAATGAAATCAGTGAAAAGGGTTGGCTAGAAATAACCGACACGGATAACCTTTTGGGAAGTATCCATTCCATAGAAATGGCCACCGCAGGATCCACTATGACAGTCATTTAAAACCTGCTAAGCCTCGTCATGTGTGAGACATCGATGCAAGATGGTGTCGACTCCATGTCGATAAAGGACATCAATGATGAGGAGGTAGCGTGAAGCTTGATGGAGTATATGACTTCGATCGTCATGAATGAGGTGAGATTGAAACTTCTTCGTGCGCAAATACACAAGTATGTCTCCGTACCATGAGGCATCCAATGAAATAGTGAACAAATGTTCGTCCGGAAGATCAATCGTGATCGGAGGTGACTCACCGACGAAGATGGTAGGTCAACCATGAGTGTTTACAGGACGAGGGCCTTGGTACTCTTGGGTGTAACAAATTCGAGGTTGTATTCTTGGAGGATAATGATCCACTTAGGCACACGACGTTGGATTAGGCAAAAGATCAAGAGATAGACCATGGGGTTGGGGTCTACCACAATTGTAGTTCGGCTCATAAGAATATAATGGCGTAATTTATGAACCTAGAAGATGATGGTAAGGGACATTTTCTCGTCATGGAGATAGTGCAGTGGTGGGTCGGATAATTTATGACTCACATAGTATATGACGTGATCTTGACGAGCACCATCATCCTGTACTAACACTCCTAAGACGACATATTCGGATTCTGAAACATAAAGTATAAAATCCTTTGAGAAATTTGGTGGTGAAATCAAGGTAGTGGAGGTCAAGGCTTGTTTCAATGCATCGAAATTTGCTTGTACCTTTTCATCCCAAACGAAGGGCACATTGGTCCAAAGTAAGCATAAGAAACTGTGGATTTTGTTCACGTAGTTGAGGAAGAAGCGACAGAGAAAATTGGCCTTTCCTTGAAGGATTTTCAATAGCACAGTGTGTGTGGTGATGGGAGGTCAAGAATGGCTTGAACCTTCAAAGGATTAACAGTAATCCCTTTCTAAGAAATGATGAATCCTAATAACCAGTCGAAAGGAACACAAAACACATACTTGAGGGGGTTCAAGAGAATGTTGTACTTGCGACAATGAAAAAATAATTGTTGGAGATCATCTAGGTGGTCTAAATATTTCTTGGATTGAGCAGTGAGATATTCCAAGTAGACAAGGATAATGTGGACCAAGTCATGAAAGAAAAAGGTCATGGCTTGCTGAAAAGTGGCTCCATCATTTTTAATATTGAAGGGCTTGACGCGATAGGAAAAGGTGCCCCAATGAGTGGTGAACGCAATCTTATACTAATTCTCTTTGCGGATCTAAATCTAATTGTAGCCAGAGAAACCATCCATAAATGATAGAACCTCGTGGCCTGCACATACATCGATGAGTTGATCAATGAAAGGAATAGGAAAGTTATATTTAGGGCAGGCTAGATTCAAATTTTGAAAATTAGTGCAGACGTGAATGGTGCTTTTTTTTAATTGATCGCCACAGGGTTGGACACCCACGTGGTGTATGGGATGGGTCAAATGAACCCATCCTGGCGCAATTTTTTAGTTTATGCTTTTACCGTTGATAACTTGGATGGGTGGATTAGTCGTTGCTTCTGGAAGACAAGTGTGATGTCGGGCTAGGTGTCAATGCGGTGCTCAACGATGGTAGGGTCTAGGCCAGGCATCTCAGTGTATGACTAAGAAAAGACATCATGGAACTCTTGGAAGAGATTTTATAGTTGGCGACTTCTTTGGGAGTACATGATGCACCTAGCATAATGTTCTCAACTATACCAGGTTTGACGGATATATCGACTTGGATAGCGGGTGATATGTTATCCATGTTACCTTTCTTGAAGGTGCATGGGGCAGCGATGGTTTTCTTGAACCAATCCACCTTGTCATGAATGAAATATTTGGACATGACCGAGAGTTGATCGGTCTAAACTATGGTATACTCCTTGGGAATAAAATAGGCTCGATGATGCATGTCATCCCAAGGGAAGTCAAGTTGGGTTAATGCTTCGAGGATTTCTTAGTCGCTGCAAAAGAACTGGGTGGAGAGGCTGGGAAAGGTGGAATTGGGGGTTGATGGGATAGAGGGGTCACCAGTTCAAATCATAGAAATGGTGTTGACCTCAGCCGAGGAGGATTTCGGGGGGTGGATCTCCTCAATTACAGTGATCAAGGACTCAAGAGACAGCTGGCACAAATCATGGAGCACCAAATGATATTTTGGTACATCGAGGAAATGGTGGGAATAATCATCATAGGTTCTACAGATTGCACACAAATGATTAATGTGCAATGACTTGTTACGTGGTGGAGGGGTGGTGGAAAATTCAACAACCGAAATATTATCACCATCATCCAAACTCTACATATGCTTGAGAATGTCGGGCAAGTGTGGGAAATTGTGGGTTGCGTGACTGAAACATCAGACAAACCACATTTGGGCGGTGCTCGTGCTCGCGGATGGGGTTTCACAGCTTTGGTCATAGTTGTCACAATGTTGGTTTTTGTGCCTTTTCCCCCAGCCTTCTTGGAATACTAGGGAGTTGAGTTGGATGAGTGGCTTCCGACACATCGGGTGGTGGATGATTGGCAGTGTTGATGGGTTGAAACGATTGAAGTACAACCTGTGGGTCGGGGTGGGATTAGGTGCAAGAAAGTACCAGCCAGGGATCCCTAACATCAATTCTGGGAGATTCAAAGTTCTCATGACAGGAATGCATACTAATCCTAAAGGTGGAAACAGGAAATGGATCGTGTGGATCAAGGTGGCTCCCACATGGTTTGGTACCGATGATGATTCGGGTTGAGGTGTCAGTTGGACAATGGGTTGTGCTCCAGGGACCGATTTACTGGATGAAACGGTGCATAAGTATGACACTTCAATAGCCGTTTGGGGAAAGAGTAAGGATGTAAACGTGGAGGCCATTTGAGCCTCAGAATAAAGACTTGGCCCCACGGTGGAAATGAAAGGAGTAGATGCACCAACTAGAGGTTTTTCAACCATGGGTAGAACTTTCTCAGGAATGGAAATTGCATTAGGGTCATAGTAAGTTAGTTGGTCTATTTTGACTACCCATCCCTCATGGGGGAACAACATAGGCTGGAACATAGATGAGGCAATGAACTTCATTGCATACATGTAGTTGTGTCCTATAAGAAGGTTGTAGTCGAGTTGGGCGTTGATGACTTCAATCTTAATCAGGACAGTTTTGACGGCTAGTTGAATAGGAACATTGGCAAGAAGGCCTTGTGGCTGAGATGCGCGGCCATCATCAGATCAGAGGGCGGTTGTGGATGGCTGCAAAGGAGGGGATTTGATCTTCTACCTCACAAATGTGTACATCCCGCATGTAGAGGCTCCCTCATTGACTATGCATTGATGTATAACCAAGTTTCGGATCGATACTAAGATTTGAAATGCGAGGGACGAAGGCATGTGAGGTTCATAATAGTCTAAGTTGAATGCCATCAATCATGAGTCAGAAGGATTGATTGCACCTAGGGAAGACAACAATGCCATTTGTATTATGTTGAACATTTTTTCAAAACTTCTAAGGTTGACATAGCAACAGGGGACTAGACTAAGTCATCCACGATATTATAATTGGGGGTAGCACAAGCATTGGGATTTTTGGTGATGCGGTGGAGAGGGAATTTGGGGGCTTTGGGGTCCCCCTCTAGAAGTGGTGGGGGTAGTCATACAGGCTGATATACACGGGTAGATGCGGTAGCCTTGTCTGTAGGGATGGTATCGGTATTCGAGCCATCCTAATTACATCATGTCTGAAGGTTTATATCGAAAGAGGTCATCATTAAAAAATGGTGAACTCCTGAGTGAGGAGGTTTACTAGCAAGTGAAATGTAAGTAACTAGTTATTGTGGCGTAGCGTAAGTAACGGGTTGTTGTGGCGTGACATAAGTAACAGATTGTTTTGGCACGACGTAAGTATTAGATTTTTGTGGCATGACAACCCCTTGAGGAGGTGCAATGGGTTGGACGATGACAACCCCTTACATGGGTAATGGGTTCTTTAACACCATCGGATGTGCATTGGGTTGCGGTGGGTTTGGAAGTACCGGAGGTGCGACAATCCCCTAATGTTGGGAATATTCACTTCAGATTTATCAGGCTCTCTCCAAGTGGGGAAAATTGTGTGTGTAATGGCCATAGGTGACCCAAAAATAGAGCAAAGGTGGTTTGTACGTAAGTAAGTTAGGCTTCTTACCTTGTCGGGGTTGTTGATTTGGATTCTGGTTAGCGGATGTAGCGCCATTATTATCGGGGGGTTTGGAAGTTTTCCACCTCCGCTGAGGGTTTGATTGTTGCAATGGTTGCGACCTCGTCTCCTATTCTGTTGGCCTTGTTGGTTCCATTGGGAAGGTTGGTTGTCTGGCTGGTTTTGCTGGGCATAAACTTTCCCTTGTGGAACGGGAGGAGTTTGGGGTTGGGTGGGTGTAGGGGCTGTCGGCGTTGGTAGAAAGCGGGTTGTGCGGATCGGGGGTGTACGCTTGTGGGTAATGACCGTACAAATGTGCTGCACAAGTGGGTCCATGTGTATGGGTGGTTTGGACTAGTGGAACATACAAAATTGTTGCTCCAGAATGAGTAGTTGCGCGCAAAAGGTCGGGGTTGCAACTCATGGCGAGCTGCACAGAACTAGGTGTAAGATTATATACAAGGGTTGAGGTTGGAGGTATATGTGAATATATCTGGTTGGTAGATGCAACGTGGCCAATGATGCCATCGAAAGTGTGATATGCCCCCGATGCATCCTTCCTAGAGGAATCGCAGCAAGGAGCATCAAGTAGAATGGTGTAAAGGTATCCTGATTGTGCATAAATGAGGTCAAATAGTTGGGCTTTCAGTATGGCATCTTCTTAGGTTTGGGGTCGTTTGGATGCCACATCCTTGGTGATGGTTGGTATGAGAGACTTCAAAAACCAATCCAAAAAGATATGGTCATCTAATTTGATCTTGCACAAACTACGAGGACAACACCACTCATGCATATGGTCAGTGATGTGGGTAGTCATATTCTGTCTACAAGGTAGGAGAATCTCAACACCAGTGTCGTAACGAACTGGTAGCTGGAAGAACTGCAGGAAAGTAGAAGTGAGGGATGAAAATGTGGAATGTGTCCCATGGTGCTGGTCAATATACCACTTGGCTACAGTGCCAGTGAGTGTCCGTTGTAAGAGGCGTAGGTGGATCGAATCATCCACTATGGAGTTGGAGGAACACCATAAGTGGAATGACATGATATGGTTCTAGGGGTCCTCACCACCCTTCCCCTCAAACTTTGGGATGTACGAAGTCAATTTGGTGGGAATGGATTCCACGTGGGGTCATGTCATATCAGATGGTTAGTCAATCGGTGCATATCAGGGTGGTTGAGATTGGCCATGCATGGAAAACTGACAGGAGGATGTGACATGGTTGGGCTAACCTGCGTGCTAGTCATGGCAGAAATGGTGGAACTTCCTCTGCCAAATGGTGGTGTTTTGGTGGTTTTCATGATGGGGATTGATGAACCACCCATAAGGCACGAAGGGATATCTAAGGAAGGGTCGGTTCCCCCAAAGGTATAGCTAGTAACCAAAGGGACTGTAGTCGGAATAGCTCCACTACTGGTGGGTATGGAGGTAGTAACTAGGTGCACTGTAGTGTCGGGGGTAGGTCATGTACCAACGAGGATGGTGGTTCCCGTGGATTTAATAGTGGGAATAGATGCTGAAGTGGTAGTGGGTCTAGTGGTGGTTCCACCACCGATAATACCTCCTTAAAACATGTTAGGATTGGTGTCGTCCATGGGGTTAGATGGAGTTATATGTATGGGTGACTCAAACTCAGAATCAAATGTAAAAGAGGGGGCATCATGATGAATATCCAATGACAAAGTGGTGCATCTTAGGGGAGGACGATGAGGGGGGTCCAGTGGACCGTACTGTGGGGACTTCCCCCATAGGAGACGGGAGTGTCTCGTGGAATTAATGGCGACATGTGTGTAAGTGCTAAGTGGATGTGGTCTAAAATACACTAAAAAATACTAGTGCAACTGATTTTGCAAGAGGATATCTCACAATAAAAACAACACTTAGGAAAACAATAAGCTCAAAAACACCTAATACTACTACAACAGTGTGCTACAATAGGTGGAGTGGCAATAAAATGGTCAGAATACCAACAGGTAGCACTCCTAAAAGAGAAAAAGACTCACTAACCTATGGGATATAGGAGCATGCAAACTTGTAACTTAAAGATATGGAATCTCACTCAAATCGTATCCCCTGCAGGGTGATGAAATCTGCAGTCAGGCAATACGAAATGGAGAACCAAATGGATTATCGATATCCCTCTATCGAGAGGGATCCCAGGTAAAAGAGCCCTAGAAGAATGGAAACTAAGATACCTCATTCAAAACACGTACGGAAAGGTATCTCATAGCTTCAGTTCTTTGGCCGTCGCCCACCAGGTATGGTATCCAGCATGTACAATGAGAACAATGAGTTGGTATCCTTCAGTATAGAGTGGAGAGCGACATTCCACTCGGACTTCTGAAACCAATATTGCTACTTTCTCTCCTAAGGAAGAGACCCTTCAGTAAATTGGTGTCAACCAAGCTAATCAAAGATGATTTTGGCTCCCTAAAAGATAACAAATATGTCTCAAATGTACGCGACAAAGGGGGTGTTGTTTGGATACCTAACCCCAATGTCCTACCTAGCTACCAAATTGTTTTGGGTCCCCAAGTGGGGTTAAATGTGTGTTTAATTAAACAAGTTTTAGTCTCAATTGGAACTTAGGGAGTGAGTGGGTGCACAAGTGGTGTAAGCAACCCATATATACACCGAAATGAAATGCTGAAATAAAGAACTGAAATAAACGTTTGCTTTTGTTTTTCAAATGAAGATACTAACTACTAGAAAATGCATGCAAATGGTGCAGCTAAGGAACTTGATGAAATGGAAATGCAGGAGATGACAATGCACTAAGTAAACATGGGTGCATGTAAATTGAAAAATTTCAAATGCTACAGCAAGCAAACAACAAAAAGTATCCCCACAATGGGCACAATCAAAAGTGAGGCTATAAGGGCATCCAATGTGAGTGTAAAAGCTAAAAAAAGGTGCAGGGCACGTCTACCAAGGGAACAATCACGCTCTAGGCACTGTAGACTACAGAAAATTCGTGCCAAGATAGCTAAAACCACCTCAGAAGGTAGGGTGCACTTCTGGGTGAGATAGTGCGTGCTTCTGGGAGAGATGGTCCATCCTCAAAAGGAAGCTAGTTTGTGGTCAAGTTTGATCACAATGGCCCAAGAAAATTTTTGATGCAGAGGAGATTAATGACAAGCTACAAAAATGGTCAAAGTTAATTATGCGAAATTTTCTTTGATATATTCATTTGATTCTTCATGGAAAATAAATTGCAATTACATGGCCATATATTATGGAGGAGAGATTCATATGGGTCCTATGACAATCTTGCAGCAACATTTTGGAGGCAGAGCACATGTTCTTCATCACTCATGTTTTCATTTGCTTGAGGACAAGCAATTTTGGGAGGGAAGTACTATAATGTCCCCACTTTAGAGGCTTCATGATCATCCCCCTAACCCATTCAGCCCCATGGGTTCAGGCGGAAATAAAATAAATTAGCTAGGAATAATATTAGTCCATGCTTATTTAGTTTAATTAAATTAAACTTTAGAGAAATGTTATAGTTCTTAAATTGTAAATATTTAGTTATTATTTAATATTGTTATGAGTTGGAAAGGATTATGTGGCCCGTGAGGGTGCATAGGATCTTTAGTAGACCCTATGAGATGTCTTCCAAAAATGAAATTGGAAGAAAAGTAGAGAAAATGAATAAATCAACTGAAAACTTGAAAGGAAGCATAAAAGAAAGAAAGCACAGAAAAAAAGAAAGCAACATAAAAGCAGGAAAGCAATGGAAAAGAAGAAAGCAACATAAAAGTAGTAAAGCACTGGTAAAACATGAAAGCAAATAAAATCAAGGAAAAGTAGGAGTTTCCAAAAGCAGGAAAAGCAGAAAGGCGAGAAAGTAAGGAAAAAGAAGGATAAAGCTGCTAGTCCAAAAATTAGTCAGTGAGGGTGAATTGGATGAGGCAAGTGATCACATACATTTCATATTGAATCCAAATCAACTTATAAAAAAATGAATGGCTCGTGCACTCACTTATTTTTCTAGTTTGAGTTTTGTATTGAGAGCTCTGAGCTTCTCAAGACTTGGGAGATGTGCCCCTAGTCACAGTTGGGAGATGTTCCCATTCCATTCTTCATTCCAGTTGTGGAAATATGATCATGAGGAGTAAGGAATTAATACCCACACAATTATTTTATTTGCAGGTCCATTCCACTATCAGATACGTGCTATCAATGTTGAAGATTCAATTATTGGAGTGTTTTCTTCAGTGTCTTTGTAACGCCCATATTTTTGATTCGGCATATTTATTAGTTAGACACACAATACTTTATTTCTTATATATTCTGTTGAACTCAGCTCGACTGAGTAAACTATATTGGACCTCGTTATATGATGTTACTCTGTTTTATGATTTCACCATGATTATGATGTTACTATGTTATGCGATTATGATGTCATGATTATCATATGATTTCCTTATTTTACGATTGCAGTATATGTTTATATGTTTTCATTAATGAAATGTGAAATATATGATTCGGTACATGGATACCATCTTCTTATATGAATTATTGAAATGTTATATGTATCTATGACGAGCTAAAAGGTTACATGAAATGAAATGATAACATGGATCAATTGGCGATCAATGGAAAATGCTTTCTATAAATTGTATTTTGCAAAACACTAACCTACAGGACACAAGGGCTATGGGATAGCCAGTTACTTGATCTGATATATATTGGAAAGGAAAAACATGTTCATACAGCAAACCTTAGCGGCCAAAATGAGGATACGATAACACAAACTGATAATCCCGATAGCAGCAAGTATGAGTTGATAAGGGCGTAGGCCCAGTATGTTGAGAGGGATGGATGTGTTTCCCACCCTATGTTTCCATGAGACCCGAGGTCGTGGGAGGGCCGTGCTGAGACACGCTCCCCAGGTTGTTGTGATGACGATGGTCGGATGCCTGCTAGGGGAGGATAGGTCCGCTGTTCAGCCGACGCTATCGCTCTCAGGTTCTATGTGGTCAGATCGGTGAGTCCGACATCCACTGTTGTACTAGCAGAGGAAGGATAGGGAGGATGCTGGACGTAGGTTATGATGGGAGGATGTGTTAGTTAGTACTGTTGGGGGTTTAGTATTCCTTGATTCCGAGTTAGTGGAAGTAGGCACCCTTCCTTGTACATGATTGATTAAACTAATGTAAAGATAAAGAGAATGATGTTAAATCGTAAAGGGTTAACTGTTAAATAACCGAGGATGTTAAAGTAATTATACTATATATTATGCTTGCTCTTCTGCATGGGGGTAGATACTATTATTAGTTAGCAAGTATGCATAGGCGGAATGGGGTTTGTTTATAGTACATATCCGACATGTGCATACACTGGCCATGCATGCACACCTTGTACGTGTACAATATTACTGATGTATAACATACTTGTCATGCTTGAATAGTAGTATAAATGTCATAGGTAACTCAGTTAAGGATACATCAATCAACTTAGGTAATGAATGGTTAGGTTGTCAATGTGTAAATAAGTGAATTAGTAATTATATGAAAACATTGTAATAATAAACTAAGACAAGTGTCGTCAGTTAACATTGTCATAGGAGAACTGTTGTGAATAGGGTAATGATAGTGTCTAATTAATTAGTAAAATTGTTTAAGCCCTCACAAGTGCTTTGTTTATAAGAACAAGGATGCTATGTTGATGATAGGGTACTCATGTGATAAACAAATAATTAAGAATACTATGATTAATTCACCTTTTATTATTGTTAAATGGTGATTTAATTATTATTATTAATTAATAAATGGTGATCTAATTATTATTATTACTTAATTAATAATATTCCAGCAACATTTATATATCCCTATCGTAACAATTGCAATATAAGTAAGATTTAAAATATTGATTTATAAATTAATATTGTGTGATTATTTCCATTTCAAAAGTTAGCCATAATAGGATAATCATTTTTGGAATGAACGTGATGTGATGGAAAATGGTTATTTAATTATTCAATGTTAATATTGGAATTTAAACCTCAAGCTAAGTAGTCTCGACGGATAAGGTGGACCATTAAGACACATCATGTCCAAGTTGAAAAGGGGCAACTAATTATATAATATTTTATTAATTACATTAATAACATTAAATACCAAGGATAGCGAATAGACTTGTATTTAAGGAAGCTTGTCCCGAATGGATAACCTTTGGGTGATAATCCCCACCGTAATAAATACTTACGACCGTCAATCCAAAACCAACTAATTTTTCCATGAGAGTAATTAATTATACATTTTTATAAAGAACCGTGTATGAATGAACTGGTGATAGGAGTAAATGTTGAGGGGCTCGAGAGGGGGATTTTGGGGCGGTGGAGTAAGCCCAAGATATTCTCGAGGAAGGGAAATTATATAGAGGGGGAGAGCTTGGAGAAAGGGGAGGTTTTTTGTTGGGGAAGAAAGAAGTTGGGAGAACAGAAAGTTTGGAGAACAGAAAGGTTTTGAGAACAGAAGAAAACACTGCTCTCGGGATTATCAGATTGTGGGCTCGGGGGCTTGGAAATCCTTTGATTTCCAAGGGCCAGCAAGATAATAGCTGGTCGGTAGGGTGGACACTTCAGTTTGGCTGTCTAAGAGGTTATACAACCTACTACAACCTACGGTTAGCATCAGCATCAGGCAATTTCCTTGTTATTTACGTTATTTGATTATTATGCTAAAACTTACTCTAAACATGCATAACTTGCTATTTACTGATTTACTAAGTTGTGAAACATATTCTTGTGCTGGAACATGATTGTTGAAAAGAAAATATTGATACGATTGTTTATTTTTACGAATGTAAGGTTGATAAAAACATGACAGTACACTAAATATCATTTGGAAGCATAAAATTTTCATTAGAAATTTACTTACACATACCTGAATATGTTAGTACATAGGAAATTAACTTAGAAATTTACTTAGTGCTCTGCTGTAAAAACCAGAGCACTACAGTCTTGTCTTGATTATGTTCTTCAAGGATGATAGTGACCCATGGGTACTTGCTGATACATTTGAAGCTCTTTAATTTGAATGGTTTTCCTCTAATATTGAATGTAATTATGTGATCTTTTGTTCTGCAATTTATCTTTTCATATATTAATGAATATTTGATCCTATCCTCGTTGTAGTGCCAAATTTAACTAGTTTTTCAAAAAATTGCATTAGACTGACTTCCATGGAACCAATTCTCTATATGTAAGTTGTTCAATTTAGTATACATGTTAATGGACCCATATCATACTTCAGAATAGAAATTTGAAACCCTTAGAGGCCATTTGAATTAAGTTGGAAATTCCCCAATTGAGTAGTCCAAAAACTAGTTTTATTTTCCTATCTTCCAAACTAAGTCCAGTTGTTCCTAATTGATAATATCAGGGTTGTTTTAGGTGGTTGGGTTTAATTTCATGAAATCCACTTCCAAATATTCACCAAAATCCATTGGGTTCCATATAAGTCCCGGGGATATTACCTTGAAGCCTTTTGTTCATCCAAAGGAGTCTACCAAGGTGTGATGCACCCAATGAATGTGCAGCTGTCAAACTTGAGAGTCTATTTATGATACTATAGAATTTCATTGAGCTATATAAGGTCATGAATTCCATCTTGGGAAAATTTGGGAGGGTCTAGAGGTGTTTGGGGTTCAACCTTTGGTTTCTAGCCAAACTAGTTAATTTTTGTATCTAGCCCATCTTCTATGTGTTTGGAGTTTTCAAAAGTTTCCAGTTAGTGTGCCTAAGTTGGTTTGGGTACATTACATAACTTTTGGAAATGACCCCAAATATTATGGATCCCAAATAGTACTTATGGACAATCGAAAAAGAGCCTCTTTGAAATCTTGATGAGAATTAATGGCACTACCTGTTTGCCTTATATAAATTATAAGGGAACACATCAAGGTTAGGTGCATTGATAGTGGATATCTAATGGACAGCTTGTGGAGTTCCTTAGTGGATAGTGCCTTTAAGAGGACTTAGTGTTATTGTTATTGATCGTGTGATTGATATAGAAACCATTTAGGTGTTGCATCTATTTTTGCATCCAAATTTGCAAAAGGATTAGGATACTAGACTAATTATTATGTAATGGAATTTTTTTAGAGTTCCTTAGTGGCCAGTGCCTTGAAGAGGAATTAGTGTTATCGTTATTGATTTGGTTCTTGATATAGACACCGTTTAGGTGCAACATCTGTTTTTGCTTCCAAATATGCAAAAGGATTAGGCTGATATCGACCTGGAACCATAAATAGAAATAGACCATTAGTGCCATGATTTATATGGCCTGCATATTGGCTAATGAAAATGACATACCACTTATAATGTTGAGTGTTTTGATACATGGGCATTGTGCACTTCAGTATTAAGAATACATATGCATGTATATTGGCCAATTAAGATATACTCAAGGCATGGCTATTTGTAGGTATTAGCAAATGTTGTTCTTTCCAATGTGTGCACTATTGCGGGTTGTCTCTATCAATTAGATCCTTCCCTACATTCGCTATGCATTATTTTTGTCTTAGAAATCTGTGAGATGGAGGGGATGATGTAAATTCTTGTTTTTACTTAATGATATGTAGTGATCGCAATTAATTTAATTTGAAGAAATATCTATCTCAATTTCACTTTCATGGCACCATAATAAAATATATACCCTCTTTGAATTCCTTGTTAATACCATTGCATTATATGAATTAGAGATATGATTGGCCTCATTAGATCAAAGACTGATTTCATATTATTGGTACAAGTGTGGATCTCATCCATCTTGACTCAATAATGAATTTAGGAAATCTATTTATAGGAATTTCATCAAGGATACATGGACCTTCCTATCCCTACTATCATATTATAAGGGAATACATGCCAAATCCTCGGATGCTTGGGAATGCATTTGTGTTAATCAAGTACTTAGATTGGATTCAAGGCAATGCATCCATGATAATCAAGCACTTAGATTGGATTCAATCCAAAAATGGAGCACCAACCAGAAAATTGCCTTTGATACAAAATCCACTTGCTTGTGGTAAGGCTACACATATAACTTCCCAATGGTTTAGGGGGGTCTTCGGAGATCACTACCCAAGCTTGATGTGTTGCTTGTAGTTGGTTCAGTCTGGTGGTTTGGTTTTCCCAAGTTTGTTTGATCTAGATTGGTTGAGGTGCCCTCATTTGCTTGAGCCCATCTTGTTGCTTGGACCCAAGGAGGAATTGAAAATCCATTCCTCTAACTTTTGTTGAACACACCTATATTGATTGTCGATGTTGGAAAAGCATATGCCATATTTTCCCCTGCACTGGTAGAACCAAAAGGGGAAGGTATGTCAACTTGATGATATTGGGGGATGTGGATGTTTATAAGGTATTGAAAGAATCATGTATTATCTGCAATTTGATCCAATGGGTTGGAAATCCTCCTACCTTGCTCGAACATGTATCCAGTCATGCCCACCACATTTGTCCTCCCTCCATTTTGCATTATTTGTTGCATCTTTCTTTGTTCCTTTTCTTGCCTTGCCACTTATGTTTGGTGCTCTTTTACTTGCCTTTATTGTTCTTGACGGATCCTTTCCCACCTCTGTTTTTCAGTAGCTACAATCCTTTCTTCCTTCTTCTCATTTGCCAATTCCTTCTTCTATTGCTTTAAATCCTACATCTCATTTTTTTATGTTTTGTCTCAACCAATAGTTTGATGTCGTCTTCTGATGCGAGTAGATGAGAACTCCTACTTAATCGAAGATAGTCGGTTGGTCTTTTTGATTTTGACGTTGCCACTTTCTCCATTGGAAACCTTAGGATGGAAAAGTATTGGTGTGGTTCTTGGTTCAATGTGAGTATCTTGTTGGGGCAGTGCTTCATCCCTAAGGGAAACATCGGCTATCACTTCATTGTCTGCAGTATGTTCTTGTACATCCCCTTCATCCACATAATAATGGACACAATGGTTGTTGATGATTGATGGAAATGAAGGCATGTTAAGGATTTCATCATTTGTGTCGGTGAAAACATTTCTCTTCATATTCATCATTGCTTCCGCTAACCACTTAGGATGTGAAACTGGGGTGGGCATTGTTGGTTTCTCGTTGTTTCTTTCTAGTGCTTCACCGACATCAACTGCATTCAGTTTGGCAGTGCCATTGTGATTTTGATTTACAAAATCTACATGTGTTTCATATGATCCAACAACCTCATAGTTCTCTACAGTTGTTGCATGAACATGTTTTGGAGAACCTATAGGTGTTTCATTTGATACAACAACCTCATCACTACTGACAACTTGTTCATGGTCATATTGAGTTGCACTGACATGTTCATCATTGTCACCCAATAGTTGGCATTGTCCATGAGAGAGGGATAAGATGTTGTCTGTAGCATCTACATCTTCATTGTCGTGTACATCAAATCCTTGGCTACATGTAGTATCATGGACAAGATCATCATGATTAAGTGGCTAGATTCCAGTCTTCCTAAATCAATCCTTGATATTTGAGGGTGTGAGATCCCTTTTAAAATATTTACATGCAATTTCAGCTAGTTCAAGCCTCTTGACCTCTCTCCCTGGGTTCTTTGACATCCATGCCACTCTCTCAAACCTGAAGAAATACTTGAAAGGCGGAAACGTACTGACATGAAGAGGTTGTAACTTGTGAGTAGTATGTGCAGGCATGGTCAACAAGTTAATGCCCAACTTGTTTTCCTCCTCAATGGTTTGTACAACTATGTGTCTACCAAGGCCATCGAAAATAAACAAGTGTTTATTTTCAGGTGTGACACCACTAGGTATAGATATTGCAAAGTGGAAAAGCCAATTCAAGAACAATTCTTTAGTCATCCATGTATGTGGATGTGTAGTGATGCATGCTACTGGTTCACAATTCTGGATATAGTTTTCAGCTGACTCTTTCCCTATTGCATTTACACAACAAATAATGGTTATCCACTCCCTTCTCTTAGGCATATTTTTTGGCACATTCCTACTCCCTCTCTTGGAAATTACCCGCATGACACAATTCCTCCCTACTTATAAACCTATTTCGTCATAGTTCTAGACATGGTCTAGACTGTATGCATTTTTCTCATACACGGTGGATAATGTGTCAACTTATCTGGACACAATTTCCAAGTGTACATTTATAGCCATGTCTCTATCAAGGCCCTTTGCAGTTCGTAACACAAGATATGGATGCCTTCTTTTGGACCTAACCCACCATGCTTTCCTGGGAAGCCATATCTAAAATGATTTAGCCTATCTTGAGATATTTGAGCAACATTGGATTTTAGTTGTATTAATTCCATCCCATGCCCCATTCCACCCTTGAACCAAACAACCACTTCTTCCTCCTCTTTTGCAGTAATCACTGTAAGTGGCCCTTTCATCTTTTTGTGAGTGAGACCATTTATCCAATAGTGCACTAATGTGGGTGCAATCCAAGTTTTTTGGCAACAGCTTGGATAGAATATCCATTGAATTCTACATCATTGATTGTAGTCATCATATCATCTTTAGTCCATCCTTTGATGGCACTAATATTATTCGTTCCACTAACACCTTCCGCCGAGGCTAGTTGTGGCACAACACCATCACCCATTATCTCACTATGCTTGTCAGCATCCCTAGCTAGATTGTTGTTTGCAATAGGTTGGGGTATGTCTTCATCTAAGGAAGCACATTGTAGTTGTGTACCATTGGTAACGCACCTCTTTGTCCTCCTTGTACGAGCAGTGTTATTGACTCTTGGCATGACCGAAAAAACCTAGAGAGTATTGGAAAAATCATGTACACATGCATTATATAGTTCAATGTTATTGCAACAATCCTACACACATGTGTTTACTATTTCAATGTATTTGTGTCTTTATTATCAATCTTCAAGAAATGCAATGTTTGTTTCTATTTGTGTAACAACTAATCGTTGTAACCCTACTTGCATGTTCATAGTGTTATATTATCATTAGTTGCATGAAGATACTGCAATCTAATTTTCTAGTTGTGCAGAAGCAAACTCTGTAGTCCCACTTGTATGATGGGAATTGAGCTTTGAAAGTGGTATGAACTTACCTGTTTTATGGGATTACAGTCAAAATCAATACTTTGTATTTTCTATGGTTATTTTTTTGTGACTGATGTGTTCACCCTACTTGAATGAAGGGAAATTGAGAATTGCAAGTTGTGTGCACTACCAAGTTGTATGATGTTACAGTTAAAATCATAAATGAGAACATTGTGACGGTTATGTATGTTAAGAAGTGAGAAATAAGAATGAGTTTTCTTAACAGATCATAATTGAAAGCATGAATTTGTCAATGTAGGTTGCATGTGAGTTCATATAAATTTTGTGCATAATATAATGGGAATGGAGCAGAAAAATAATCTTTAACAACTAAGAGGAATGTAGAATATATATATGGTTAATAGATGAACTTAAAAAACTCTTATGTACTGCTTGTTGATAGTGATTAGATTCAATTTGACAATTTGTTCTTTGATGGATTGCTTGCTAATAGTAATTATATTCAGTTGGACAATTTGTTCTCTGATGGACTGCTTGTTGATAGTGAGTATATTAGTTTGAAAATCTACTCTTTGTTGGTTGTGCTACTAGTGAGTTTGAAAATATGGAATGCAAATATGGTAGACTGTGTGATGTTTGTATCATTATATATATATATATATATATATATATTTGTTAAATTTGATTCGAGATTGGCATTGGAATGGATCATGATTTTGAATTTGTGAATGAGTGTCTAGGATTGATTTACATTTAATCCAATGGTTTAGACACAACCTTAGATGATCCATGTGTTTCTAATCATATTAATGCTTGATTTAGTGCAGTAAATGGGTTGGGTGGCTTTAATTGCACTGGGAGGGTTGAGTTGTTGAATGAGCATGGAGGAGAAGCTGACCTTTTCCACACTGTTATCTTCGCATGTGGGAATACTTGCTGTGCAACTATGGATGTGTGTTGGGACGAGTTATGTTGTTGGTTGTTTATGTCTTGGGTGAATCCACAAATGTGGTTCACCATTTTTTGCGGATCGCAAGGCAAAAATTTGTTTTTCGGAACCTCAATCGAGATAATTTCAAGCCCTCGATCAAGGTTTTATATGCTCGATCGAGCGTTTAAAACTACCTCGATCGAGGGCTCTAACATACCTCGATCGAGGATGTTTTAAACCCTCGATCGAGGGTCTAACCAAACCCTCGATCGAGCAAAACCTTGATCGAGGGTTTGTTCGAAACGTCAGAAAAAAAAGTGTCCGTGCGGTTGTGCGTTGACAGACCCTCGATCGAGCAAACCCTCGATCGAGGGTTTGCTCGATCGAGGGAATGCGGCAGAGAAAAACAAAAACAAAACAGGGCCCGACCGACCCGATCGGCCCTGTTTTCGTGTTGGACAGAGACAGAGACAAAACACAGTGAGCCGAGACCTCGACCGAGCACACGCCCGACCCACACGGCCGCCACAGTGGCGCGACCTCCCCCACAACAACGCCATGTCATCTCTTCCACCAGGTGGGTGGAAATCCTACCATTCGTTTTGTTATTAAAAATATATATATATATATATTTCTTATTTTATGTATAAATTTGTGTATTTTTATCAAATCTAGGTTTATTTTAGTTTTTTAGAAATGGTTAGGATGTAGGCAATTAAACTAAACCACCATTGAAACCAAAAACCACCATTGAAATCAAACTTATTGAAAAAAAAACCATTTGATTTAACTAAAACAAAAACCTATTTCAAACCAAAACAAAAACTCATTTCAAACCAAAACAAAAACCAAATTTGAAATAGATTTAGGGTTTTAGATATTTGTCACTTATTTGTTTAAATTATTTAATTTAATTTTGTTTTTATATCAACCGGTAGCATTTCACCCCGTAAATGCTACCGGTTTTATTTTAAAATGTGATTTTACAAGCGAAAATGCTGCCCATTTTTTTTCAATCCTCTGAGAAGGCCAAGAGGATTGAAAAAAAAAAACCATTTGAACCTAAAACAGAAAACCATTTCAAAAAAAAAACCAAAACTATTTTAAATTTGAAATACTTTTAGGATTTTAAATTTATTTGTTTATAAATTATTTGGTATGTGAATTTGCAAGCAGAAATGCTGCCAATTTTTTTTCAATCCTCCGAGAACGCCAAGAAGATTAAAAAAAATCATATATTAATATTAATATTATAATATAAAAAATTTAAAAATAAATATTAATAATATATATAATCATATATTGTTTATTAATTTTTACTTAATTTATTTAAAAAAAAAATATTTAATAAATTAATAATATAATATAAAAAATTAAAAAATGAATATTAATAATATAGTATTAATCATAACCATAACCATAACCAACTTGGCAAATTGTCCTAAATATGATCCCCTCTCAGGCCATGAAAAGTATGTCCACAATGTGAGCATCAATGAAGATAAATTGGCCTGGAACCATAATGGATAGCTTGGAAAAATTCCCAACATCAGGTGACCTAACGTCATTAGATGATCAGGTGGCCTAACATAACATTATTAATATGAAAATAGGAAACATTTTATAAATATGATAATATTAATATTGTTTACATTATTAAAAAAAATATCAATAATTATTTATAAAAATAAAAATAAAATAAAGACATATTGTGGAGAGAAATTCTATTGTAGACAAGAAAATATCATAAAAAAATTAACATATAGTAAATTAAATTATTATTATTAAAATAAAATAAGAAATAATTTAAATTTATAATAAACTTTAATGGTTTATATTTCAAATAATTGCATTAATTAAAGTTCATTATATTTAATAATGATTGCTTACGAATAGACTATGGTAAAATATTGTTACGAGTTATTATAATTAATCACAATTAATTATAATTAAATATGGTCTATGTGTTGATTATATGATTTTTATGATTAACTATGATATTATGACTTTTATTTGACGTAAATATTCCATCCATGTCTAGGTTGGATATATTGTGTCATAATTAAATATTTCTATGTGTTGATTATATGATTTTTATGATTAACTATTATATTATGACTTTTATTTGACGTAAATATTCCATCCATGTCTAGGTTTGATATTTTGTGTCAATCATATATAATATTGAGATCTTTTACCTATTATATATAGATGAAATTAATGAAACAAATTAATCATAAAAACAATAACATTTCTTTAAATGTAATTAGTAAAAAAACTATTATATATAGGTGAAATTAATGAAAAAAATTAATCATAAAAACAATAATATTTCTTTAAATGAAATTAGTAAAATAAAAAACTTAACATAAGATAATAACATTTTTTTTAATTCTTTACATAATCCTAATTTATCTAGATTTAATAATAATAATAATAATATAATAATTAAAAATTATATTTATAATATTTTTTAATTTTCATTATAAATAAAAATGATATTAATCTAGTTTTGTTTTTTTTAATAAAATATCATATTATTATATAAAAAAGAGTACATGGCTTCATTACATTGGGCTTTGTTAGTGTTTAGACAACACAACAATCAGATTTTCAATAACTTCCCTTCCCCCACCATACATCAACTTGAGAAAAAGGATGAATTTACTACAGACACATAAAAACTGCCATTTGTTCTTCATACACCGATTCCTTAAACTGAAACCTATACTACTATTAGCCAAGGAACAACCAAGACACAGATAAACCCGACCCAAATTACAAAAAGATTGAGGAACCATAGGAGCTATTCAGACGACCTTTGATGAATTCGCACCAATGGAAGGACGCGACCCTCGCAACTCCTTAATATTGCCTTCTCCCGCACATGCCCTATCTCCAGAGGTGTCGTCCGCTACATCCTGGCCTCCCTTGCCCGTGATCTTCACCAAACCAGTCGCACCCGCAGAGGTAATACCAGATCACCAGATCCCATAGCAAGGGGTCGATAGAAATGTATCCCCATCTTGCTAGCCATTATGTCGATTTTCTTGTACATTAGTTGACAATCTCTATTATGTTCTTTCCAAGCCCGCACTAGCTCCTTGTCACCAATTTCCTTGTTCGCAACTTCACTCATTCCATGAGGACATGGGAGAGAAGACCCTTTGTAGCCCAGTAGGTCGCCATGAGCCTGCCATAGGATGCCATCCCGCCAACAGTTGTCCTCGGGTCTTGCACCCATTCTGTCACCTCCTCTCTAACTTACTCAATCTTGAGGGATTCTTTCTTGGAAGAGACAAGCCACTTGACAAACCCGCCTTTTCTCCCGAGTCACCCTTGGGGGATTTTCTTCCTTAACCTTCCTTCCTCTCTTCGTAGCCTTATTCCCCCTAGGAGCCATGACGACCTTCCAAGAGGTTTCCTGATATTCCTTACATAGGAATTCCAAAACTAAGCACCGTAAAAGCTTTAGGACGTCGAATAAGCTAGGAAATTGGCATGCCGATCCCGTCTTTCCTTCCTCATGTATAGCCTTGTCACCACTCTGATCCTTAATTTCTTTCATTATAGTTATGTCTTGTCCATCAAGTCGCAGATTATCCCTGGCTTCAATGCACTACTTCTATTAGATTGCGTCCTTTGGACGAGGATGCGTTTGTATTCCTTCCACCTCATTATTCTCGTGGCAGGGTAAATGCTCATTCAATTAAGCATTGATTTCCTTAGTACTTGTATCATCGACATGAGTGGGGCTATTTTATTCCAGGAACCTTCCTTTCACTCGATGTTTGAGGATCAATAGGAGCAAACTCTATTCCAGTGGTGGCCTTGAATTTGAATTGGAATTGAAATTGAATTTGGAATTGCATTTGAAATTTGAAATTGAAATTGAAATTTGAATTTGAATTGAATTTGAATTTGAAATGTGAAATTTGAAATAGAATTTGAAATTTGAATTGAATTTGAATTTGAAATTGACATGTGAAATTTGGAATAGAATTTGAATTTGAAATTGAAATGTGAAATTTGGAATAGAATTTGAAATTTGAATTGAATTTGAATTTGAAATTGAAATGTGAAATTTGGAATAGGATTTGAAATTGAAATAAGAAAATTTGAAATTGAAATGTGAAATTTGGAATAGAATTTGAAAGAAAATTAGAATTAAAAATTAAAATGTGATGCAGATAGTCCTGAAGAGAGAGATTCGGTGCTTCGTGCTCCGTGAAGCACGAGAGGATCTGACGTCGTCCAACAGGGCGTCCATCGGCAACGCTCCCGTTCATCAAGGAGTAATTCCAGGCCGGGGTCGGCTGCCACTAATGGTGGCTGCAGGAGAGATAGTGTGTCGGTTCATCCTGACGACATACATGAGGATCCCCAGGAGGAGGATGTGCAACAAGACACAAGTGCATCAGGTGAGTATTTTTTGTTAGCACATTTTCAGTAAATTTTTAGTATATAATGCATTGAATTTCAGCTGCAAGTTATAATATATATTTTTAGTAACATTTGTGTTTTGGTTTGGATTGCAGGTGCCCCATCAGGGGGATTGTATGATGATGAGGTTGCACAGATCACTCTCGCTGACATCATTTCCTAGCGAGAGTGGGTTAGCTCATGTGTGAGCACTTTGAGGGATGATTCTCCCACACAGAGATCTTTGTTGATGATGTTATCAGCGATTGATGAGATGTTGACCCTCTACAGGAGGGTAGGACCTCTCAGTGACATTTGGTGACATTCATGCCAGAGGAGGAGAGATGGTGTCATTGGGATCCACAAATGGGAGGATGTCAAAGTCACCATAAGAGGGCATGACATCAAGGGTGCTTTATTCGACATCCCTCATGACTGTGCCCCCGGTTAACCGCTTAGACTCAGGGAGTTTAAGTTGGAGGTCGCTGCACCACATATATATGATAGATTCATGGGAGCGTGGGGCATGTTACCCCACCATGACCAGGTCCCATTGTACTTTGCAAAACATGTTTATGCAAAGTTTGTTTTGGACATGCACCCGGATTACACTAGCATAGGGTCCCAGTTCTATGGGGCTAGTAGGGGACGCTCCTACCAACGTCTTGGAGCTCGGAGAGACCCTGCCTTCGTGCCACCCGCTCCGAGGTTGATACCACTTCCAGATAGGGCGGTTATCAGGTCGGGGGATGTGGCACAATCATCCCAACTTGCTGCAGAGGCTAGAGCTGACCTTGCAGACTCGTTGTTCACTGCCTTGGGCAGTGTTGCTGTTGCTGTGCATGGAGAGGCATCTAGACCACCCCCTCCACCTACAGAGCCAGAGATAGAGCATGTCTCTAGTGACATGCTTAGGAGTTTCGATCGTGAGACCCTACTGCAGTATGCTGAGTCAACGCGAGATGCATACTTTCAGTTATATCGTAGATGCGTCGCTACACGACAGGTATACTTTTGTACAATTATGTATATATGTTCTTCATGTTACATCATATCAATGTCGCAAATTGAATGGTCAATAATACTGAAGGGAGTTGTATTCTATTGATCCATGCAGGGGACCCCATTCATGGATCAACTCTTTGCTAGCGAGCCATCTATTGGTCCGCCAGTCGAGGTAAGTTATAATTTATGTTCCAATTTAATTTGTATTTGAATATTATTTCTCAATTTAAATAATTTGTGTTTTATTTCTTAATTTTCAAGATTTATGTTGTAGATCTTAACTTCAAATGAATTTCAAATTGTACAGGGCAACGGAGAGGCGGTAGATCCTGATTATGTATATGAGGACCATGAAGGTTCTGACGAGCCGGGTCCAGAGACACATGTGAGTTTTAATTTATGTTCCAATTCATGTTATTTAGTCACATTTAGTAATTGATTTTTGTACTTTATGTTTCAATTTTTTACGGATAGCTTTTAAATTATGTTAAATTTAGTTTTAATTTTTAATAAATCTAACTTATTACATGTAATGGCATATTACATAGGCATCGCAACAGGAAGGTGTCAGTGCTGCATTGGATTTCACACATAGTTGGGATGTACCTCGAGTACATTATCCTGATGAGGGGCCATCTACCCATATTCCTACCCAAATCCTGGATATCACCATTGACATGGTGGATATGGCACAATTCCTTGAGGGTTTAGAGTCTCAGAGATAGCAGCGGGCTGCTGCATAGGAGGGCAGTCAGAGGGACGATCATAGGCCTCGTGGGGGTAGTGGCCGATGAGTTGATGATCTATACATTTCCATGTTTTGGATATTTTCATATTCGATATATTTTCATGTTTTGGATGATCTATATATACGTTATCATGTTTTGGATATGGATTCATATCATTTATACATGGACTTTTATCATATATGGAATTTGGATATGGACTTTTGGATATTTTTTATATTTTATCATATTGATGTTTTCATGTGTATTTTGTATATGATTTGAAATTGATTGTTTTTTATATTAGATCTGGACATAGTTATTACAGTTACAAATTTATGTTTTGTCGTTTCAAATGCAAATTTAATGTGTAGTTACAATTTAGTTCAATTTAAAATGCAAATTTCGACTACATTAGAGTTCACATCTTCCAAAATTTAGAATTGAATACATACATTACGTTTTAAAATTGAAATTACAATTCCAATTCAATTACAATGTAAAATTTCCAATTTAATGTGTAATTTCAATTGCAATTTAAAAGCTCGTTTTCAACTACATTACAATTGCAGAAATGAAATCCACATGTAAAATTAGAATACATTTGAAATTAATAATTGAAATTTTGATTACATTATGTTGTCTACACATTACAATTCAATTAAAATTTACACATTCCAATTCAATTACAATTTAAAATTAAAATCTCAAATTTAATGTGTAATTTCAATTGAGAATACAATGTGTTGTTCCAATGTACAAGTTCAATTTCAATTACATTACAATTGCATTTGAAATAAAAATTTTAAATTATGATACATTGTACAATCTAAAATTTAAATTTTACAATTTTACATTGTATATAGATGTATTTTAAATTCTCCATTTTGTATTTGAAATAAAAAATTAAAATTAGAATACATTTGAAATTGAAAATTGAAATTGACATTTTGCATTATGTTGTCTACACATTACAATTCACTTACAGTTTCCACATTCCAATTCAATTACATGGAAAATTTAATGTGTAATTTCAATTGAAAATTCAATGTGTTGTTGTATATAAGAATGTTTTTGTCCATTGAGAGTGTGAAATATCCCTTGAGACAAAATTATATAATTACAAGTTATATAGTATGCAGGTAATCTTTGTTTTATTTTCTTTAAAGTGTGTGCTCTAATCTAAAGACATAAATGTATGGTTTGTTTTCTTGGCAATGGGCATAACCACCTAGTTAATATAAGAAATGGAAATATGTTGATAGCAGATGCTTGTACAACTATGGTAGAAACTATGCTTGTACAACTATTTCATATGATTTATGTTTTGATGACAAATGGAGATAATGACACCATTTGATCCAACTAGGTAAGTTGCATATATGAAGGCATGTACAAGTTATTACCTTTCCATGTACTATGCTTGTATGTTGAATGTTCACATCAACATGTACAAAATAACTTTTTAAATTGAATGCGAGTATGTAAAGTTAATGAATGCTTACGTCAACAAACAAAATAATGTTTTGTGAGACTATGCTTCCCAACTACTTATGACAAAACCTTACAAATCATTTTTATGATATGGACGAATATTCATTATGTGAATTATAACAAGTGTCAAGCAAAGGGATTTTCAACCACCAAATCACCATAACTAAATGTCACCCACGAATGTAAAAATTCTACTAGAAAGTTCAAACTAATTATTAATCAATCGCTTTGGAAGGAAACCAAATTGAAGGAGTGTTTTGGTGCCCTTCATTTCCCTTAGTTAGAAAAATTAAAAACTATGGATTGATTGCGGTCACGTCAGAAAAAATATAGCTAAGGAAGAGTCACATATATACCACACATGGGTATGTATGAGACCTCTGGTTGAAGCTTCAATGATAGACTATGAACAATCAAGGGAAACACAATAGTCCTAAATAGCAAAATTTATAGGTTATCGATACAAGAATGTGTGGTCCAAACAATAATTATAATGCCCAAAACTTTCTAAATTCATATATTAAAGAATGTTGCACAAAATGGTAATCGATCACCAAATTCAAGTTCAAGGTTGGTGACAACATTGAGTATCTATCATATAAAGCATTGTCACATAAGAATACAAGGGACATAGAACCTAAAACCTATCAATTATTTAGTGACCTAAAACCTAAAATACAAAAGTGTATTGATTTTGGTTTAACCTGGAAATTATAATGTATAAAATTTTGCAAGTTTGGAATCAAAATTTAAAATTAGAATCCATTGTACAATTCAAAATTTAAATTTCGCAATTCCACATTGTATAGATATATTTTAAATTCTCAATTACATTACAATTGTATTTGAAATCAAAATCTAAAATTAGAACTTGTACATGTTCAAGTGTATTCACATTGGAGCACCATGACCCAAATTTCACAAAAGCCTCCTATCTGGTATTTGTATTCTTGACATTAAGCATAGATACAAAAATACATTTATAAAACAACCTCCACAAAAATCTCTAAAAAAATATTACACAAGACAACATGAAAACTTCTGACATGTATGCAAGTGGCATACATGTAACTCATTCATCTGGCCAATGGGTTATATGAATGCAAGTCTCCATAATACGATCATGGTAAGCTTTTGTCATCTTCCATCTCTTTGGATCACCTCTCTTCACCTTGATTTCTGTTAGAGGTATCCGAGCTGCAACCACCAAATGACTGTATTGACATGATATATATCCAGGCATAAAATCTCTATAAATAATGTGAGCACCCTGTTTTTTCACTTTTTCAAAAAAGTGTCCCATTACAACCATGTCTCCAACCTGGTATGTGAAGTCCCCATCTTGGTAGGGTCGCAACAATCTACTCTTTATTTGCGTGCACTGCATCAAATAGTATGCAACATTTTCTTGGTTGTGGACAAGTGCAATGACAACGAATACATCACCTACAAGATACATTACAAATATTATTCAAATGTCCTACGTGCAAATTTGTACAACATTTGTATATGTATAAGATATAATGAACTAATTAACTTAATGAAGACTCTTATACCTTCCCTAACCATATTGGAAAATCGATCATGATCTAATGAGACCATTGCCTCTTCAGTGTGCATCTCTTGCCATGTTGGAATTGGATGTGGGCCCTTTGGATTAAGAGATACATATTTCCATGGTTTGACATATAAATCATTTTCACAGTGATCAAGCCTGCATCCATTTGCATCAATGCAAAAATCGCAAAAGCAGGCATACTTCCTCGTTTCAATGGAAAATATGTCCCCCATATCTTTACTTCGAACAGAATGCAATTCCCTCATACCAGGGATGGTGTCACAATACCATGGAATGGATCTATTAACATCTCCAACTGAAACATCCCAGAAGAACCTGCATGGAATTCAATTTGTCATATGTAAATTCCTATCGAGTACATGTGTTCTTTTGGAAATGTTGATATTGAATGTTATTAGCTTATTAATTGAGTTTGGAGTTTATTACCTGCACACTGGCCTTGCTTGTTCGCGACCTTGATGTCCCAAATGACGTGTGCATCAATCAACTACTTCAGTGGAGCATTTGAGTCGGGTTCCACCATGACTCATCTGGTACCTCCGAAGTGCTCGTTTCACACATGCACCTGCGCCATCATGTTCACCCTTCCCATGCCCTATCTCAAAAAAGCTCCAGGTGTGTCGGATTCCTGTCTGTTTGTGCAGGAGACTCAACCAATAAAATGAGCGTGCCGATTTGAATTTCCCTGCACACCCATCTGACCAAATCCAGTGTTCAGTAAATGATACGCCTCTCTGCTTGAATGAATCATAAATCAACCCAAAGCAGTCTTGAACGAACAATGTGTCATGCTCACGATCATCACTAACATAAAAATGGTACTCCTTGATCACTTCATGTGACTGGGGAGTGCTATCCCTACCATCAATGTTTTCCTGATCATGTTTGTACAACACATGTACGAAGATAGACACCTGGTCGGAGTGATAGTATTCACTCTGTATCTCTCTCTGAGGAGCAAAGGTGTAGTTCTCCGCAAATTCTACCACCGATAAGATTGTGCCCAACTCAAATACCTCACATGAATGTTTGAATTCTGAAGCTTGCCACCTGGACCTATGGGATTGCTTTATGTATTTATAAATCTAACTTTGAAACTTCTCCATGAAATCTGAAACAGGAATCTCATCATCGAACAAGTCGATCCTCTTGGATGGCACATATGAAGAAGGTGTTGGATTCACAGTGACGTACTCGTACCTCTTCCACCTAACGGTGATATCTGACAATCCATGGTGTGTTGGATCGATAGGATAGTTCCTATGGAACAATGTCAAATCACCGCATTCATGGCATTTTCTCCCACCTACACACCTCTTATTGAAAAGCACGTGTTCAAGATTCCTGTTGCATAGTATCATACAAATAAAATCTCGCACTGTGTGAGGAGCTAGTACACCGTTCCAGTGCCTTTTGCAAAAATCCAGAAATGTATCATAGTATAGTTGAAATTCAACGTGGTACCGACAGCAACAAGTGTTGTGAATCATATTCGGCCTAATATACCACGGTTTCAATTTTTTGAACATGCTAAATGATATTTGAACACCGGGATTGGTTTCTTGGAATTCCTCGTAAAGTGCAACTTCCGTCATCTCCATCACACACTTATAGTGCTCTTGATAAATGCCTCTGGATAAACGTTGTCACAGGACATGCTTTCGATTTGGAATAGCACGAGAATGACTATCCCAAAACTCTATCACTTTCTCTCTAATGCCTGCTGCCATACTATCTCGATAGGGTTCCCTACAAATAAGAGCCCAACAAGCAGCTTCATCACTTTCATCTATCTGGGCCCTGAATTTAGTATATTTGAGCAATGTTCTTTTTGAAACATTGAGCAATGATGCCATTGTTGATACCATTCGATTTCTTGAGGTGCTTTGTGCCACAACAGCCGTTGTAATTTCCTTACGAGCAACTCGGGTATCATTGTTTCTTGATTTTCCAAATGAAGAGAATGTAGTTCTTACATTTTCTATTGCATTCTGGCATGCCTTTTTTGTTTTAACATCTTGAAAACTCAACAACTTTGTGGCACGTTTCAATTTTTTGTGTTTTATCAACCCATGTAGGATTTGAGCTTGTGCCATCGTTGAATATTGTTCAAAATATGACTTGATTATGTTATTGACATGCTCTCTAACTCTCCGACCAGGGATCGAGTTCCCAATCTCTTCTTGTGCAGAAACAACTGCACAATCCTCCAGAAAATTTCCACCCCTTCCAACCCCACTGCAACTCCCAATTATATTTTCAATGTGAGAGGGAAAGGTGTCATGTGATGGCTGATCAGGATCACGAGGGGGCATAGGGTCATGTGATTCTTGATCACCATGATGTGATGTCTGACCATAATCTCTCCCTGCGTAACATGTAAATTAAAACAAACTGAAAATTGGTTACTTCATAGTTGTGCATTGAACTTTAAAATAGCCAGTAACTTGAAATTTGATGTGGAAATTGAAAAATTTAAAATTGCATGTGAATTGAATTTTTCAACTAATACATTTAGCTTGAGAATTATTTTAAGTAAAAATCAAAATTGCTAGTAACTTGAAATTTGAAATTGTTCAAGTAACTTGAAATTGCTAGTAACTTGAAATTTCAAATTGCTCAAGTGATACGAACCGTTACACCAAAACACCGAGGTGTTAGTGAAGGCCACCCACTAGGATCTTAACCTCTGCATCGTACGAGCCCCAGACGAACACTGCAATGCCGACGTTGGATCTGAAACGGTGCGGAAGTGATCGACAACAGTTCAGCTAAAAATAGATATGGACTCCAGGTATGTTAGGCTTCCTAACATTTCAGGTGTTGCACTCGGCCACCAATGCTGTCTGACGGCTTGCGTATTGGGGCAGTACCCCTCACTCCACGGCTCAGGTAAAAATGATAACAGCTTGGCCACAAACGACAACTTTTGGTTTACATCACAGGTGGAAACTAGTCAATCAGGTAGGGGTCGTTGCCCTTTTCGCTGGCAGGTCCTCTCAATGGGCCAGCTACTTTGGGGTTCATGTGGTACTCCTCACAATGAGTTTTATGGCTTATGCCCAAGTACTTCCCACAGTTAAGTGGACAGGGATTATTCTCAGATCCGAACTTGCAACATATGCAAAATTTGTATTAACTTGTACATTTAACTTTAAAATTGCTAGCAACTTGAAAATCAACTATATATATTTAAGTCAAGATAATTATTAATAACTTGATAAAATTTATTGTGGGCATAAAAATTAATATCATTTACAATCATCACATTATATAATTGTGGGAAAATTTCTTTATACAATTTATGTCCATTTTACTTTTACATTACAAGAAAAATGTTATTTTAACTTTATGGTATAATTTATAAATAAATAAATATTTAAAATACAAGTTGCAAATCACCATGCAAATAATAAATGATTACAACACTTCTACCCTAGAATTTCAAAGACAACATTATGCATCCCAAGTTGTATATAAGTGAAATAAAAATTTGAGATTGATTTTCTACCCATCATAACATACCTATTATACTCTAAATGTGGGGAAAAAAACATTGATTTAGAGATGAATACGATATTTAATTAAAAACATTGTAGTGATATGATAGAGGGGAAATTCATAATTTTTAATGCAAAATAACATTTTCATTAGTTGATGATTTTGCAATTTCAACAATAGACATTTAAATGGAAATTGTAATTTTATCATAAATTGCAATTTAAGGATTTTTTATCAATAATGCTTCACATATCAATGCAAGGTTGCAAACATTGCAAATTTAATTATTTTCCAATTTGTCCTAACAAAATATATGGTTCTAATCATTAATCTTATCATGGTAATATGTCATATTATGCAAATAAAAATATATGTGATAGATGAATTTTTTTTAAAGTAAACATTATAATTCAATAGCTCTTTGAACATTCATTTGTATTCAAATATTCATTACTATGAAAATATTGCCAACCACCATAACTGTGAAAATATTCATTCATTTGTTTTCAAATTGAATAAATTCTAACTAATACATAACTATCAAACATGTAAATTTCAAAATATTCATTCATTTGTTTTGAATGAATATTTCAAAATAGTTAATATGTACATACATTTTAACTTGAAAATAGAATCTAAGTGTACATTTTATTTGAAAATTGTTGGACAATAAAATTGAAAAATGTTAGCAAACTTTGAAATAATTTGAAAATTGTTTTAAAGCAACGTTGAAGCATAATTTGAAAATTGTTAGTAACTTTGAAATAATATGAAAATAGTTAAAAATATGTTCATATCTTAACATGAAAATAGAATATAAATTTACATGTTTCATTTGAAACTTGTTCTAATTTAAGTTTGGTTTAAAGCCACTTGAAAATTGTTCATTTAACATAAAAATTGTTGCAAACTTTGAAATTTAAATAACAAATTGATGAAATAAATAAGAATATAATTACAAATAAATATGAAACAAATTAAATTATGAAATTTAGTTAGATTTATTGGAAAATTGTTACTAATTTTGTAAATTATGTAGCAGGATATTTAAATTATGATAGCATGTAATTCAATAATTTACCTTGGTTGTCATCCATTGGAATTTGTTGCACCAAATGTGCATCTTCTTCTTCTCTCAACCTTGCTCTTTGTTGTCTCATTCGTTCTCTATTGTACTCATGTACTTCATTGGCATTTTGTTGTTTAACATATTTTCTTTGTCTTTTTTTTTTTATTCCCCATCAATCTACAATGAAAACAAACAATTTTTTTTTCAAAATGTTATAAGAAATAACAATATGTTGGTATGAAATCTTGAAATATGCTTACAAAGAAATCTTACATGAATCAATTCACAATGAAAACAAACAATTTTTTTTTCAAATTATTATAACAAACAATAAAATGTCAGTATGAAATCTTGAATTATGCTTACAAAGATATCTTACATGTTTAATGAGGTCTAATTTAGCAATATGAAAATGACAAATCTATAATTCAACAAGATCAAATTGTTAAATCTCTAATGAAAAAAAAAACTAAAAAGGAAGTAAATTGTATTTTGTAAATCTTTCTTTGTTAATTATATACAGGTTCGTTATTGTTTTTCGAAGGGAAGGGTAGTTGGCAACATTAATTGTTGCCAACTCCTTTCACGGTTTTGCCTCGGCTGCTTTATATTTTTTTTTACATAGTCAAACCCTCGATCGAGCCTTTTTGACAGACGCTCGATTGAGCAAATACCTCGATCGAGGGTTTAACAAGACCTCAATCAAGTTTTTATTAAACCCTCGATCGAGTTTTTATTAAACCCTCGATCAAGGTATCGTTAAACCTTCGATCGAGGTTCTGTTAAGCCCTCGATCGAGGTTTTTGAAAAAGCTCGATCGAGGGTTTAAAATACAGGCTGAAAGCCCCTTTCTTAGCAGAATGGAATGTTTGTCTGCCTTCCACAGAGTTGAACTATGGAATTAAATGTTCATTAATGAGCGGACTTGAAACCATTGGATTCGTCAACGAATCCTCTATCCGGATATATAAAATTTACGAATTTTTATCTTCATATGTCTGTTGTTTTTAATTTTCTACTAAAACTTGCCCTAAAAAACCATGCCAACAACTTTGATTGAGCTCAAAGATAAATCCACAACATTCAAAATACACATCCAAAAAATTTGAAAAAATACACAAGCCCCAGATAAACGCGTCCTCTTTAAAAGGGTAGTTTTAGTTTTGCAAATTATGTAAAAAATCATAAGATTTCGTGCACACACACATATGTGCAAAATGCGACTTAAATATACATTGGTAAGTTTCGAAAAATAATAATAAATATAATTTTTCGAAAAAAATTAAAAGAAAAATATGTAAGCCCCAGTGCACTCTGTTTAGATCATGTTCACATATTTCATTTTTTAAAATTATTATTTTAACATTAATTTATTGTGCACACACACATACTACTTGTTAATTGCTCTTCAAATTTTTAAGTACACACGTTTCATTAAATGAAAATTCGACACGATATATGGCATTGGTATATTTCGAAAAAAAATATCATTGGAAAGCCAACATAATTCTTTACATTTCATTTTTCAACCGCATGTCAAAATTCATTAAGAAAGTATGAGTTTCAAGGGCTTCAATTTAATACATGGGTAAAATTTCCATTTTTCACCATCATATTTGGCCAAAAAAAGCTACCCATCTTCATGGAATCACCCTTTTCTCCATAGGTCATTCAATGGGTCTAGAGTTATATTTATCCTATAGGTTGTTATTCTGTTTGATGAGATATGTTTATCAGAACATAATTTGAGATATGTTTATCAGAACATAACTTCCTATGGAAAGGAAAAGATGGTTTTATAGATAGATATGTCGGTTTTTTTTTTCACCTAAAATGTTGGCCCTACAATTCTTCATTGGAATCAACACTTAGCCAAATTTGAACTCCGGTGGACTATGAAACATTATTCCACCCAACCGTTATAGTGTCCACTTGGGACTAGATGGATATATCAGTTATCAACAATTATTTAAAAGTATAAAATACTTTTAAGAGACAATTGTGGGCCCGTCAACATATGGACAATTGTGGGCCCGTCAACAAATAATACTTATTTAATGATATTTATATGTTCTTGATTCGAGTGGTCTACCGCAGGCTTCAAATTTGAAGCCTTCAGGGCCCTTCAGAGGCCATTTTACACGTCATAGAAGGCCACTTCAAATTTTACCATGCAAAAAAAATTCAATTTCATGGTAAGCCCTTCAATAATTAAATTAACCACTACTGTTTAAAATTGCAACAGAAGGGTAGCTTCAAATTTCACCCCTCAACAGTTTTTAGTGGGAAATTGGGAATGTGGCTACTAGCTAGGTGACTTGGGAATGAGACTCGATTACTCTCCAATATCCACGTGTTTGATCATCCATGGATCATGGACCATTGTGCCTCTAATAATATCATTGACCAACTTACATGGACAGGCTTACACTGAGCAGCCCATGGCTTGAACGCTTCTAAGTTCTCGTGTTTGCAGTGAGTGCTTACATGTTTAACACATTTAATGGAACTACCAAATTTATTAAACCTGGTTGGTGGATCATACATGTTGTTGGCAGTGGGCTTACCAAGTTACCAGTTATCACATACCAATTCGTGAATTTTGACTCAGTGAGTTAATTGAGTATTCAATGTATAATATATTATGTTAATGTGCCCCGAATTTGGCATTTCAGACAAAATCCACAATCTAAAAACTTCTTGTAATGTTGTAGGGTGTTGCTTCTGCTCGTGGCCCCTACCCACAACCCTACGTTTGATTTGTTGTATCAAGTTAATCCTACTGTCTACAGCTCCCATCCTCACACCCTGTGTTTTCTTTGTTGTATCAAGTCAATCCTGTGGCTCCCGAGTCCCACCTTGTGTTTTCTTTGTTGTATCAAGTCAATGCTCGAATTCCATGCTTCCATGGCTCCAACCATCAATATATAATATTACATGAATACAAACAAGTTTTTTCTTATACCCCCTACTCCACTATGGTCGAGCTACTTCCAAGTTCCACCTACCCTATCTCCTCCAGTCCTCCAGGAGAGTTTGCGAAGTGAAGCTGCCAATGCCAGCCTGCCATAAACATATATAAGGAAATTCATTTTCTTTGAGGAGCTCAACTTCAAGGCTGACTAGATTACCGACATCCTATGAATTTACAGGTATGTACATCATTTTGTCCATTCATGATCCCATGAATTATTTAAAAATTTTGTTATTTGATTAAAATTCTATAACTTCAAAGTTCAAACACAATATTATTATTTAACTGAAATTTTGTTACTTCAAATGGGCCTTGAAGGATTGAAATTTAAAGCCTGGACTCGAGAGTGGGTTTGTCACAAATATCCATCAAAGGCTGTTTAGAACGACATTTATCAATTCCCAACTGCAACAACAACAACAATTGATTCTTTCTTCATATGTCCTGTGTATACGCATATGATTCCACATGCTCCTTGCCTTGCCCTATTTTCCATTGTCGCTCAATCGAAGCTCTTGAGAATTTAGCTTCCCTTTAACTTTGCTGAAATGGATGGGACAAGGAAGACCATTTTTTTCACTCTGAAACCGAGTTCTTCCCCGTTCAGCTTCCATTGGTCACTGTTGCATCCCTACGGGAAACATGTGTGCACAGTGCACCCCCTTACGTTTTACTTATGCTTCACAAGTTACAACCCATCCTCTACTCCATCATACCATAGATTTAGTATGTATAACGAGATCTAGGGGGAGGGCTATAGAGAAGAAGCATCCAGGGTCCTTAATCAGCTATGGAGAACAAAATTTTCCTGGAGTTGGATAGTTCTCTTTGCTCAAACCATAACATAGCATGTAACATGTAAGGAGTGCTTAAACTTATTCTATCCCAAGTCCGTGTGGCATTCATAGTGTTGAATGAAAAATTAAAACATATATTGTTGTCATTAGCATTCAATTCTGCCGTAAGGTACACAATTAGAGTGACAAAGAAAATTGCTATTAGTTTTCAATCCAATCCAACTTCTTTGTTGAATTGTTCTCTCTAATATACTTGCGTGAAGGAGGATTATAAATATTAACGAAGTTGTTTGATAGAGGTGCATGAAAGTGAATTATGGTCTTCAATTCAACAAAGTAAAAAAGAGTTACCATTCAGATTCTTTCCCTTCACCTTTTTTACGACCTTTCTGCATACATCTCTATTGTTCACTAATTTAGTAACAGATAGAGACCAAACTCAACATCCAATGTTTTTGGCTTATAAAACAATTTCTTCCTTGTTTTTTCTTACATTATCATTTTTTCCATTGTTAAGCAGGCTAGAATTTATATTAGTGTGAAGAACGTACTGATTCACAAAGATTGAACTTTTCCAAGAATAAGCATCATGTTGCTTTTAGAAGAGTTGAAGAAGCCAATTCTTCATCGAGTTTGTAGTGTTTGAAGCAGCCTAGGAACCCATTTTAAGAGGTATTAAATATAAAAGTTGGATTGGAATTGGGCTAGCAAGCTAAGTTGATGTAGAAAAAAAGATCGAATTTAGTTATGGCAATTCACACTGAACATTGGAAAGTGGATTTCTATGTGTCTCCTAAGTTATGTTTCACTAATAAATTCCTCATGTTCAAGCAGATCATGAAAGAGTAAGATAGTATTAATTTGGATGTAAGGATGAAAGTTGGATTGGAATGGGGTTAGCAAGTTAACTGTAATATTATACTCGTTAAAAGTTTAAGAGGCAAGATCAATTTGGGAAACTACTAAGATGAAAAAGGTGGCATAGAGGCCAAGAGACCTAGCCGCTAGATCGGGGAGAAGTATGGTTGTGTTATATGACATATATAACGTTCAGTGCTGCTATATCCACTGCAAAATAAAGCCTCTCAACTTTACTACGTAAGTAAACATTGAAATTTTGATGTACTAGTACATTTTCAAATGAAAAGAATAACTTATTTTTACATGGCAGCATTGAAGGGTTAAATATCTCATAGCCCTTCAAAGTGAAATGAGACCCCACCCTTCAAATTTGATCCCTGGTCTACCGCACGGGTAGTATGACCAAATCCAATAAAAACGGAAAAAATAATTTAAAATTTGAAGAAATCGTATTTAAACAACTCAAGGTAATATTACTCGCATGACGATTTTGGAATGGCGTGCGTTTACCACCAAAATGTACAACACTGGAGGTGTGCAGAGGTTTACATATAATAAATAAAACCCCCTACAACCGGCCATGAACTGCCAAGAATACCCTGCACTTCCACATCCGATCCAACGGTTGAATCCATGCCCTAGTCCCTGCAAATTAGTTGCAGTTGATGATGGTTTTGGATTAAAAATTGTTGATTCTTAATTGTAATGAATGAGTTAGGATAGATTTTACCGTCATCTTATATATAAAATTAAAAAATAAACAATGGTACGATATATTGTTTAAATGATATATTGTTTTAGGACATTTTATTTTTGATATATTATTTTAGAATAATTTTACATACAAATACCTAATTGACATATTAAATGTTTATAAAATAATAAAATTTAATTATTAATATGAAATTAATGAAAATTTTAATAAATAAATTATTTAAATATGAAATTAATGAAAATTTTAATAAATAAATCTTTTTTATGCAAATTGAAATTCCAAATATAAATATAAGTTATGTTGCCAATATTTATACAATCAATAAAACAATATAAATTGTAAACCAAAGAAAAGTTATAATTTATAATATTAAATATAAATATAATACAAAGTGAGTGGTTTAACAAATTATCTAGCTACTAATATAAATCACAACACTCTTTTACAAACACAAATCTAAAGCTATTTTTTCAAATTGTCAATTCTACATATAATCTAATCTTATATCCCTCTTTGTATTTTCACTTAACATAGTACAACCATGACAATATTAAACCACATCGTTGACAATATTAAACCACATCGTTGATTTCTTGAACAAACATATCTTTACAAACTATATGAAAAAAAAACTAACACCAAAGAGACAAAGTCCAACCCGATACTCCATTATATTGATTTGACCTTTGGAATGTGTTAAGGCATTATTTGGTTTCCGTTCCATGAGCAAGAATGCCTTCCAAAGGGGAGCTTAACCTGCACAATAGAAGCATCCCATGATTTAGTTTTGTATATCAGACATATTTCATAACTATATGAAATTTGAATCCTCCACTGAATGCTAATGAAATGCTTTATTAAAGAAATCTTGAATTATTTAAAAACATTGAAAAATATTTTTTACATTCAATAATATTAAATTATGAATGAGAATAAACTTAAATTCTTACGACAAAAATGATATACTCTTAATTATATGAAATTTTGAATCCTCCACCTAAAGCTAATATAATGCTTCAAGAAAGAAAATCTTGAAAGTATTCAAAAACATAGAAAAATATCTTGCACGTCCAAGAATTTTGAATTATAAATGAGAAATAATATAATAAAGCATAAGATAGTGATTAGAAACAAAACTCTATGGTGAATAAAAACAAAACACAAGCTGAAATTGATTGTACTTAGAGTAGCCTAGTTGCCGGGGAGTTAATGTTGTAAAGTTTACCAAAAAGAATTTAAAAATTTATGCCTATTCATAAGTTACTAAAAATAAAGAATAATTAAAATCGGCATAGTTCCGTCTTAACTTTGACTCTATCAAGAGTCGATAGGGATCAAATCTCTTTAGGAAGTTTAGGACTCTAAAAAGGAGTTTACAGAGCATTAAGATGGATCTATGATGATTTATTAATATGCAATTATTATAAAACTAATATTTAGCTCATGGTCATATTATCAACTTAAAAATACATTTAATCTAATATATTTTAGGTTATAATCTTCCCAGCACCAATTATTCCAATTTGGATATCTTACCAATTATTCCCATTCACGTAAGAAGAGATTAATCTTCATTTCTGAGGTTATAGGTAATTCAATCAACTCCTTAATCTCTTCTATGTGAATCTGATCCAGTTGCTCGATGCGCTCATTGGCCTTCAAGTACTTCTCTTCAACCTGTTCAATCATAATCCTGGGTGGAAGAGACTTCTCACTATGATCCATGATGGGGAAGTCCAACAAATTTAACAGGGTTTCAAATGCAAACCATATTTTACTACAGACCTTCTCTCCTTCTTGAATTGTGGAATCCACCATCTCACATGCATTCTCCCAGGATTCCAAAGAAACTTTGATCCTCCTGAGCTTGATCTTGTCCCAAATAAGTATATATTCAGGTTTGTCTTTTATATACCTTTTCCAATCTACGACATCCGTATAAGCTTTGGAAGCATCATTCCTTCTCTAGTTATGGTTATACAAGACATCTGAATAGTGTTCAAAAGAATTGAAGATCTCTTTAATTTCATTTAACCCTTCAAACAATTCAATGAGAAAACTCTTGTGATAATCCTGAATCTTCAAAGCCAGCTCTTTGAATTCTTCCGTAGAAAAATTTGAGAAAGAAGAGGTAGCATCCATGGTCTGTGAATCTTTTAATTTATGCTCAAGAACTGTTATCTTTTCAACATAGCTTACATTCAACCCTTGTGCTTCTTGGAGCTATTGCTGGAGACTTCATTCTATGCTTGTACCTTTTTTAGCTGATTCTCATAATCATCCTTCAACACCTGTAGTTGGGATTAATGTTTCTCATCCATCTTAATCTTCTCTTGTTTGAGTTTTTGCAGTTCTTTCTCCTTTACCTCAATTTCTTTATTCAGTGAGGTGACAGAATCATAGTTTGGCCCTACAAAATCCCTCATAGCAGTAGCTGTCTCAAGAGTTGCATGCTTCACATCAGTGGAGGTTCTTCTCCAAATGACTTGATTAGGGATAGTTCCCTTCACTAGAGTCCCTTCTATGGCTCTTTTATAACCCTTCTTTACCACTGCATTTTTTTATCTGCTCCAAAAATATTCCCCCAGAGAGACCACTGCATATTCTCCAAAGTATGATATTTCTTCCATAGTGGGTGCTGACTCTTATAAGATGGTGACCAAAGGCACAGGTTGGGATACAACATGTGTTGGAATTGGCATGGTTATTTGGGGAGTCGAAACATAAGCCATTGCAACACTGTGGGTTGGAGGTGAAGAAATGGAAGTGGTGGATGAGGTAACAGACTCTGAAGATGCAACAAAAGTTGGAATTAAAGCTAGCTCTGAAGGTGCAGTAGAGACCTGAACTTTGGCTGGCTATGAAGGTGCAGCATCAACAGGAGAAACAGGTTGATCAATTGTTGTGGATGGAGGGACTGTAACATCGGATGATGGGATAGATGGTAAAATGGTAGAAATTGCTGGAGGTATAGAAGATGTCACCGTAGTAGCAATGGTGACTTCTGAAAAATGAATATCTGGAAAATAATCATCAACCACTAAACCCTCAAGTGGATCAGAGGAAATCTGAGTGATTGGGGTGATTGTTGGTATGCTAACAAGGATAACAACTGGACATGAGAATTTGGTAGGGAATAACTTATCTTCAACATCACTGTCTTCAATATGAATCATAGTAACTTGTGGTGCTGGACCTTCAATATTTTGCTTCTTGACTACAGGGGTTGAAGCTATTGTTTGTGTTTCAACCACTGAACCCATCAATGTTAACCTCTTTTTCATCTCTATAACAGACTTGATAAGAGAGTTGAGAGTATCCAGGGGTTTAGGTTGTGGAGTATCCTCAACAGGAGCCTCCCCTTTATCATATGTTTGGTAAGTTAGCGTCAAGGGAGTGTTGGCTTGTGATTTCTGTGCCTCCTTTTCCACTAATTCTTTCTGAGTTTTTTCCTTGACTGATAGTTCAAACTTCCTACACTGCAACACTTTGGTATTGATCTCTTGTTGATATTGGAAGATAAGATTCTTCTCTTCTAGAGAAGTGGTTCTGTTCAATACTTCAGAGAAGGAATTAACACCCTTGTAAATAGAATCATCAGGAGCTATTTGATGCGCATAGGGGATTTTAATGTGCTCTTGTGTAAAATGATTATCCAAGAAGGACTTTGGGTCATGCATCCTCTTGGGGGATTCTCCAATCTTCAGAGTGGTAATTATTTTCCCAAGAAAGATCGCATGGGTAGAATTCTGAATGACGAGAGACCCAAGGTTAAGGGGAAACTTAGGCCACCCTTTCCTTTTAGCCCCTGTCAACTTGGGGAACACACCATCAATCACTGTTTGGAAGGATATCTCTTCCAGCACCATTCTGTCTGGTACAATTCTGGCAATAAGTGGGATGTGTTTCTGCCCCAAATTCTGATGTAGGAGAAATATTCTCCCACATGGGCCAATCTCCCATTGTAGAAATTAGTGCCTTGGCTTGAGTTGAAAAATTAGGAGCATCTTCCTTGAATATCTTTTGATAGATGTATCCCATGAGGTGATCATAGATATAATAAATAAGAGGTATGAAGTTATCCTCCCATAATGGAGAACAGTAGATGTGGATCGGAGGTCCATCCCTCGTCCAATTCCACCCCATGGCAGGGAAAGGAAAAGATGAACATAAAACATCCATAACATAAGCAGAGAGGTAAAAGGTCGACTTCTTTGAGGCAGGAGTATTCTGGTATTTCTCAATTGCTTCCTTCAATACTATTGAAAAAATATGGGCCCAATTGAAAGACTCTCTTGTGGTAAGAACATGATGGGCAGAGGTGCTCACTCTGCTTTGAATACTGAACAGTTCGACAATCCATATAGACTGCACAACATGGCTTCCATCAAAGAGAAAGGTTCTCTAAACCAATAGATAGGGTACAGTTTATTAGCTTTAGGTGTAAAGCTAGCAAGGTTTTCCATCTAGGATTTAACCATCTCTCTAAAATTATACTGGGTCGCGGAGGAGCCCAGGAATTGCTTACTAAGCAGTTGTTGGGGTTTTCTAAGTGCATAGGCTCTGGAAAATACCTTAGGTTGGAACGAGGCCAATTGGGTTTGAGTCGTGTCATTGAAGGATCAGTTCTACAGGTTGGTGTGGTCAACAATCCACTTGATGGCATCAGTGTAAGGAATTAGAGCAGGCCTGGATGCTATGGCATGGAGCTAGGACTTACTGATGTTTTTAAATGTTGCTTGGTCGCGTTGAATTTCTGAGATATTGTCATTGTCAAATATGGTGTAAATTCGAGACCGGTCCAGGTGGTAGGTTTTGGAAACTCTTCCATTGGTATCAGAGAAAATCCCACTGTTTGGGTCCTTGTTTTTCAGGTCATTGAGGGTTGTTTTGGACTGGACGCTCTTTGACATGCTCGAAAGAAAGTGGAAATTTCTGATAAAAACAACCAAAAAACAATTAATTAAACTGATTTTAGTTTCTGAATTTGCACAAATGATTGGTAAAAGGACTGAAAAACCTACCTGTAAACCGATGAAGGAAGTAAAATCGTGAACAAAGTAAAAATCCGCACTGAAAATTGTTTGCCAAAGTGGAATTCGAAGTTTGAAAAATGGTGAAAAAGTAAAAAAATTTGAAATATTTAACCAAAAGGTTAATTGCACCGAGTGAAACGAGGTGCTCTACAGCCTAGTATGGGGGAGATACTATAACATTTGTCCATGTTTGTCCTTATAGTTGGCCATAATAAATAAATTTTGTCTTTAACATAATAATAATAAAAAAATTAGTATTATGTCGGCGATTAATAAAAGGACGTGTATTTTTCGTTTGAATTAAATCCTAGGCTATATAATACATGGACGTGTATTTTTGTTCGAATTAAATCCTAGGCTATATAATACATGGACATGTATTTTCGTTTGAATTAAATACTAGGCTATAAAAGTCTGTCTTTATTATTGTCGGCCATTAATTAAAATGTGAAAAAAAGTAAAATGTAATGGAAAGTATTTAATGAAAAGTAAAAAAGTAAAATGTAAGGAAAAGTAAAAAAGTAAAATGTATTGTCCGCCATTAATTAAAATGTAAAAAAAAGTAAAATTATGGAAAGTATTTAAAAAAAATCGATGTTGACTCATAAAATAAAATATTATGAAAAGTAATTAAAAAATAGATGTTCGTTTATAAAATAAAAAATTAAAACTTAAACCCGGATCTATCAATCAAGAGAGATTAAATTTCTTGAGTTTGAATTTAAAAAAAGAAATACACCTCAAGAAATTGGATCCCTCTCGGTGCTTGATAGATATGGGTTTAAGATGGATCTATGCTAGTAGCGAAATAAATCGAAATCATAGATCTCAATTTAGCTCACACGAGTCAGCTCCCCTCTGGATCCCGCCACCTTCAAGAGAACACTTGCACAAGTCAGTCCCAACACCAAGACGACGGCGCAGAGTTAATACAAGAGGACCCTCTCCAATGCTCAGCATTAACTCTCCCTCATGTAGAAGGCACCTCGAAGTTGGTGGATGGTTCTAGAAGGCACCTCGAAGTTGGAAGATGGTGCTAGAAGGCACCTTAGGAATTAACTCACCACCTTTCTCAATAATGATAGCCATAGGCATTAATTCCCTCCGTAGGATTAAACCGCACAAGTTGGGTTGCGTAGGATATAAGACAACCAAAACGCCCCGCATTTCTGGCGATTTTTTATAAAATCCGGTTAAAATTATTGTTGGAAATTGTTATTTTTGCAATTTCGTAATTTTTGCAATTTAGATTGCCTGCTTTAGACTAATTTCCGAATTTTAAAACTACACAAATCACCGAAATTGCGATTTGAGCACTCCAAATTGCTATTTTGACAAAAATTTCCCTACCGGATTCTGGTGAGTCGGGGACATTTTAGTTATCCCTTATACAGCTCCGGCTACTTATGGTTCAACATCGACATTCGATTTTATTCCACTGCACTAGCTCTTGCTCAGTATTTTTTTGTTGTTCTTCCTTCGACTTTGTTTCACGATGCTCACAGTCGATCTGCAGCCATGATACGACCTCCTCACTGAGGTGGTAGCAGGAGAGGTCATGGAAGATGACCCAAAAACACCACTAACTGGACAACGATGGATGGCTATGTAGAGAGCGTCTTTGCTTCCACTTGTGGCCCCATCGATAGTTGGGAAACACGCAGAGTCACGACCATTATGGCTTCGGGGAGGAATGGAGGGACCATTAACCATTACTGGTTAATTAACAATATGATGAGCACCCTTGTAGAGGAAGTGGCGACCAATTGGAATGCCAACATAAGCACTCTCAGGGATATCAAAACCAACATGGCAGAAACGGGAGACCGTTTGGGCATCATGGACGAAAATCTGACCTGGGAAAATTTCTCCCTTGGGCGTAGCAATGAGCTGGAAACTCTCCAAAAGGCTAAAGAAACTAAATATCCGACTGGTCAAGGTGATGGTTCAAAAGCTATGGACGAGCATGCCAGGGTGGATGCCAGTCATCCTTCTGCAACACTTTCCAACCTTGACTCTATGCAGAAAGGTGGCAGTATAAACTTGGGGAACGGTACGACTCTCCCTGGTGGCAGTACCAGACCTTCGTCCCCTGCTCTCCCCTCCCCTGGGACAGTGGAAGAATACTATAGCGGTTTCCCCATAATCGAAGAAGATCTTGACACTTTCCATGTCGAAGCTAATCCCTAGTTGGTCTCCAAAGGCGCCGGGTTACTACTGTGACATTTAGCTTTTTTGTTTCAATCTTTTTTACAGTCTGTTTTTTCAGAACTTTCAGTATATATGTTAGGTATTTTTTGAACAAGACCCAACATCATTTTTGGGCAGGCCTTCTCTATAAGGTCTTGTTTTTGTATAATGCTAGTTTTTTCAATATTTTTGAGTGACTGGGATGGTGGCTTCACTACCTGAGGCCTCTCCAGCCGGATCATAACCATCCTGACACTTATGTAATATATGTTATGTTTTTTGGCTCTCGTAATTAAATATACCTCTGCAAATTTACAAAAAAAAAAAAAAAGCGGAAAAGAAATTCTGGAAGTGATTTTTGAAATTTTTGATTTTGTTTTTTCCGCAATCTACATTGACGGTTGCGGAATTGTAAAAGTGAAAATTTCAACTTGAGCGGTTTATCGTTTCCGTAATCCATAGTTGGGAAAGCGGAGCGGGGAAAATTATGGAAAATATCGACTTTTCCGCAATCTGCAATTGCTGGTTGCGGTTTGCGGAATGCAATTTCAATTTCCTTTTTTTGGGTTTCTGAGTTCCTCAATTTTATTGACCAAAGACTTTCCGAGTTCTGCAATCCGCAATTGCGGGTTGCGGAAATGAGGAACCGAAAAATAACCTTTTATTGAACAAGTTCTTTTCGACTTCCACAATCCGCATTTGCGGGTTGCGGGTTGCGGAAAGGAGAAATTCAACACTTCAAAATTTTCAACATCTTCAATCCGCATTGCGGGTTGCAGAAACAATATGTTTCAAAGAAAAAACTATGTTTTTCCCAACTCACAAAACGCATAAAAACAATATTTTTTTAGCAAATTTTATTAAATCCAAAGCATTAAAAGACATGGAAATAAATACAACAATCATGACACTCCATATACAAGATAAGAAAATTCGATATTACCTTCGTAAAGTAACTGGGGCTACAATATTAATTAATTAAAATGGGATCTGTTGTCCCTACAACACTCTCCTAGCTTCAAAGTTGTTATATTCCCAAGCAAAGTTGCATGGGTATATTTCTGAATCACCATTGACCCAAGGGTAAGGGGAAACCTAGGACACTCTTTCCTAAAGTGAGAATGAAGACATCAATCAATCAACCCCATAATCAAGATGAAATAATTGGAGATTACCTCCAGAAATTAGTAATTGGGGCTCCCATTTTATTAATAAAAATGGGATTTGTTGTGCCTACAACACGTTCCTTCATTTAAAAGGGAATTGTAAAAATATTCAACCTACCAAGGCTAGGAAATCAATTTGTGTATATCCAACATGTTGAACACTGGAAGAATACTAAGCAAAAGAAGGGACGGTCGACCCTTCATTTACAAGAGAAATGTAGAGATATTTAATCTATGAAGGTTAGGATGACAATTTCCCGACAAGAAGGATCGGTTGCACCTTCGTTTAGTGGATAATTACAAATACGTTTATGCAGCAATTCCATATATCCAGAATGGAGAACACAAGAAGGATCGATCGACCCTTCTTTCAGTCGAGAACTATTATCAAATGAATACGGGGCAGAAGAAGGGTCGGCCACCCCTTCATTTATGAGGGAATTGTAAAATTATTCAACATACGAAGGCTAGACGGTCAATTCATTTATATCCCAAATGGTGAACACTGGAAGAATACTGACCACAACAAGGGTCGACCGACCCTTCATTTACGAGAGAAGTGTAAAAATATTTAATCTACAAAGGCTATGCTGAGAATTCCAGACTTTCAAATTCTGTTGTAAATAGTAGTGATCCACCCTTCGTTTAGTAGATCATTGTGAAAACCTATATCCAGCAATTCACTTATATCCAGAATGGATAATGTTAAATTTTGAGCATTAATTCACAATACTCTAGGATCTTCACTAAGAGAATAACATATACAGTATATCAATGCATAACAATCACAATAAGCATGACAAGCATCACAAGAATCAAAAGCATGAGAGACAAGAGACACAGAGTTTCCGTGGGAAAAACCCTAAGGTGAAAAACCCCAAAACTTCCTCAGAGATAGAGAGAGCAATGGCTCAACCAAAGTACAACCAAAATACACTTGAGATAGTCTCCTAGAACAGATGATCCTCCTCCTCACTAGTGCACCACTTTCTGAGTGAGAGAGATATGACTTTCCGAATGATCTAAATAGACATCTCCTGATCTCTATTTATACTAACCTGTTTTCCTAGTGACCTTATGGGGCCGACTTGTCTAGCTAGGTACATCCACAATATAATATATATTTCAGGGCCGACCCCACACATGGTGGTCTAATAACCCATCAGCGATTACACACACTTGCGACACTTGTCAATCCACATGACGACACTTCCTTATAGAGGAATAACACATCTCTAATAAGGGTACAATAAATATATATAAAATACATAGATGAAATACATTCCGAAGTTACATATACATCAACACTCCCTCTTAACTAGGAAGGTATTTCTCGACACAGATTTGCTAGACAAGTCTTCTTCTCAGGATCATCGTCATCATCATTGTCACTGCTGCTGCTATCTCAACCAATCTCTGACTCTACTCGTCCTAGGAAGTTCTACAGAGCCAGTACTTTTTCATATTGGGTGTAGGCCCACCACCTGCAGGTCTTCATCATCACTGGCCATACTGTGGAAATCTCAGGACTTATTACGTGCGTCACAAAACCTTAAAATAGTCTCTTGACTAGCAAGAACTCTAAAGAGCATCTGAGGCCTTTTTCATCCTTTCCATATCTCCAGGACTTATTACATGTGACCCCACCACAAAACCTTGAAAGAGAATCCCAGGACTGATTACGAGCACAAGGCTCAACCTATCGGATCTCCCAGGGCACAAATTACATGTGGTCACCACAAAACCTCGAAAGAGCATCCCATGACTGATTACGAGCACAAGGTTCAACTTATCGGATCTCCCAGGGCACAAATTACATGTGGTCATGGAAAAACCTCGAAAGAGCATCCCAGGACTGATTACGAGCACACGGCTCAACCTATCGGATCTCCCAGGGCACAAATTACATGCCATAGGAAAAAACCTCAAAAGAGCATCTACCAGATATCCCAGGGCACAAATTACATGCCATAGGAAAAACCTTGAAAGACTATCTACAGATCTCCCAGGGCACAAATTATATGTCCTCCCAAGCAAAACCTCGAAAGAGCATTTGCCATATATCCCAGGGTACAAATTACATGCCATAGGCAAAACCTCGAAAGACTATCTGCAAATCTCCCAGGGCACAAATTACATGCTTATCTACACAACCTGTTCCATGGCCACAGAGTATCAACCTGATACTCACCATACATCATCCTGATGTACACATGATCTTCCTGATCATCATCACTGCAATATCCTGCTGCATGTCATCTGGAGAAACATACTGAAGCTCGTCATTCATGATCATCCTGATCATACAATGCATCTACCTGATGCATACCAAATATCTACCTGATACATATCATCATACATGATCCACCTAATCATACAGTGTATCCACCTGATACAAATACATGATCCACCTGATCATACATGATACATATCAACATACATGATCTACCTGATCATACAATGTATCCACCTGATACATATACAGATACATGGTCCAAGCATCCAACATGATGCTTATACAAAATACATACACATGATCCAACCAATCATATCCAGCATCCAACATGATGCGTACATATACATATAAATGATCCAACTGATCATATCCAGCATCCAACATGATGCATACATACATACATACATATAAAAATGATCCAACTAATCATACAAAGCAGAAACCAGAACATCATCTTAATGCTCATCATCCAGCGCTTACATCCATAGCCATGTGAAGGATCCTCCTTCCAACATGCTTGGAATGGCTTCAGCAAATGTGTCCATCACTTCTTCCTCGAAGTATCATCAATCCGAAGTACACCAAGCCTCTCTCTGAAGTACTCGAACTTCACCCTGGCTAGTGGCTTCGTCAGCACATCTGCAATCTGTTCGTCCGTCGCAACATACAGGAGCTTCACAGCTCCTCTCTGCACCATATCCCTGATATAGTGATATTTGATCTCTATGTGTTTCAACCTGTCATGAAACACTGGGTTCTCAGACAACTTCACACAACTCTCGTTATCACAGAAGATACCAGTAGCATCCAACGGGAGATCAAATAATTCAGACAGTAGCTTCCATAGCCATACTGCCTCACAACTAGCTAAACAAGTTGCAACATACTCTGCCTCAGCTGTACTCAGTGCTACGCAGGACTGCTTCCTGCTAAACCAAGAGATCACACCTGATCCCATACTGAAGCAGCACCCAGATGTGCTCTTCCTATTTACAGCACTGCCAACCCAATCTGAATCAACATAACCCTGCAGGTTAAACTTTGATTCACCTCATACTTGAGCCCATAATCCACTGTACCCTTCAGGTACCTCAGAACATGCTTTACAGCAACCAGATGAACACTCCTCGGATCTCAATGTGTTCACTGCAAAGAAAATATCTGGTCTCGTGTTCGTCAGGTACATCAAGGACCCAATCATCTGATGATACATAGAGACATCAACCGGCTCATATGAAGCATCACATAGAAGCTTCAGATTTGATGCCATAGGTGTGGCCATGGCCTTGCAATCCATCATCCCGGATCTCTTCAAGATATCTACTGTGTACTTCCCTTGACCAAGGAAGATCCTACCTGCACTCTGCCACACCTCCATACCTAGGAAATAATGCATCATTCCCAAATCTTTCATATCGAACTCAGCAGCAAGCTTTCTCTTAGTATCTATAATCAATCTGTCATCTCCTGTTACAAATAAGTCATCCACATACAGGAGTATAATCACAGGATTCCCTTCCTCAACCTTGTAATAAAGGTTGGAATCTGCTTTACTCTTGGTAAATCCCAAACTAGATAGGAAACTGTCCATCCTACCATACCAAGTTTTGGGAGCTTGCTTCAAGCCATGCAAGGCTTTCTTCAATCTGCACACATATGACTCCCTGTCATGTATTTCAAAACCGAGTGGCTGCTCCACATATACTTCCTCTTCAACTACACCATTCAAGAAGGCAGTCTTGACATCCATTTGGTGTATTTTCCATTTCATCGCTGCAGTCAAGGAAAGTACTGTTATGATGGAAGTATACCTGGCTACAGGTGCAAAAGTTTCTTCATAATCTATTCCATCTTTCTGAGAGAAGCCACGAGCTACGAATCTTTCTTTGTATTTCTCTACACTGCCATCTGCAGCATGCTTGATTTTGTAGATCCATTTAGAAGTCACAACAGACTTCTCTTTAGGTCTTGGTACAACATCCCAAACGTCATTCTTCATTATTGATTGGTATTCCTCAACCATGGCATCCTTCCATTCTTTCTTTTCCCCTGCTTCTTCATAACTGGAAGGCTCTTTGTTCATAATGTCACAGAGTAAAGAAACATAGCTGGTATGTGATCTGGTTCTCTTCTTTGCTCTGTGTTCTTCTTCTGGAATTCCAAATCTTTCTGCATCTTGAATGAGCTCTCTAGCCCATGCAGGTTTCCTCTTGTGAGATTTATCCTCACGGGGTGGATCTACAGGTTCTTGCGGATCTTCAAACTCACAAACAACTTCTGGAACTGCTTCAGTCATGGTAGTGTCTTGAAATCTAGTTTCTTTAGGTTCTTCATAAACTTCGATAGGTGCCTTCCTTGATTTGATGAAGGCTGAGTTTTCATCAAATGTTACATCCTTGCTGACATCAATCTTCTTGAACCCTTGAAAGTATATTTTGTAAGCCTTTGAGCTTTCACTGTAACCCACAAAGATACCCTTCTTTCTTGAAGGATCTAGTTTAGTCCTCTTTTCCTTTGGGACATGAGTGTATATTGGACAACCAAATATTCTGAGATGGCTAACTTCAGGTTTCTTACCAGAAAAGACCTCTTCTGGTGTCTTGTTATCCAATATCTTGTGGGATGTTCTGTTTTGCACATATATAGTTGTTCTAGCTGCTTCTTCCCATAGATGCATAGGTAGATCCTAGTCATGCAGCATTGCCCTTGATGCTTCCATGATTGTTTTGTTCTTCCTTTATGCAACTCCATTCTGTTGAGGATTATAAGGAGCAGACAACTCCCTCTTAATCCCTGAATCACTACAAAGCTTCTTGAAGTCACCAGAGGTGAATTCTCCACCATTGTCGGATCTGAATGTTTTGATCTTCCTGTCAGTTTGATTCTCCATCAAGGTTTTGAATTCCTTGAATTTATCAAACACCTCATCTTTGTTCTTCAAGAAGTATACCCAAGTCTTCCTGGAGAAGTCATCAATAAATGAGACATAGTAAACATACCCACTCAGAGAACTGGATGACATAGGACCACATACATCTGAGTGGATGATTTCCAGGATGTCTTTTGCCTTGCTTTCACTTCTTGGGAAAGCCTTCTTAATGTTCTTACCTTTTGCACATCCTTTGCAAACACCTTCATGTTTGGTCTTGATTTCAGGAAGACCCTCTACAGCCTTGCTTGCAATTGGAAGTGCCTTATAGTGCATATGAGCAAGTATTCTATGCCAAAGTTCACTTGGCTCCATGGATTCATGTACCATGGCATGTTCAGGTTGTCCCTTCAATTTATACAAACCTCCCTCTTGCTCTCCAATCACTACTACATCATCTATGTTCTTTCGCTTTGGCCACATTAGGACTTGGCCATCCAAAAATGAAACCCTCATACCTTTTGCATCCAATGCAGAGATGGAGAGTAAGTTCTTCTTGAGCCCAGGTACATAAAGGACTTCTTTCATCTTCAAAGATTTTCCAAAATCTAGGTTGTAGGAGGCTTCACCACTTCCTTTGATTGGGTATTGATAATCATCCCCAAGTTTCACCTTATGGGGTGATTCATGTTCAGATAGATTCACAAAAGATTCCTTAAACCCAGTCATGTTTTTGGAAGCCCCACTATCAATCAACCAATCATTACAACCATGGGAGATAGTACCTGTGAGAGCAGAAATTAGAACATACTCTTCTTCACTTGATGAGTCATCATCACTATCACTTTCTGCCCTAGCCTTCTTCTTTGGGGGTTCATCATCTTCGGCAGCATGAGCATGATATCTTCTTTTGTTATTCTTCTTCTTCTTATTGAAGTTGTTGTTGTCTTTCTTCTTCTTGGGACAATTTGAAGCAAAGTGTCCCTTCTCATTGCAATTGAATCATCTGAGATCTTTCTTATCTTTATGATAATGGTGTTGTGAGAATCTTCTGTTATGAGATGATTCCTTCTTGGAATTGCCTTTCCTGGCATGTGCTGTGAGAGCTTGATCTTCATTTCCCATATTTTCTTCTGGGGCCACAAGCCTAGCTTCTTCTTGAGAGCATTCTTCCTGCAATCTGTTGAAGGAGATCAACTTCTTCCTTGCACAGATTCCTTGAATAAAGGAATCCCATGACCTGGGTAGGCCATTTAGAGTGGTCATCACCACTTCACCATTTCATCCACTGCTTCTAGTTGTTCCTTGATCTGGGAGACCCTTGAAAAATAAGATTGAATGGTTTCTCCATTCTGAAACTTTACTCCTTTCAATTGGTTCCGCAGGGTCATCTTCCGATTTATGTTCTTCCCTTCAAATAGCTTGGTCAAAGAGTCAAATCCTTGGGTGTCTTTAGAGAAGACACATGGGGTATGAGATGGTCTTTGATAGAATCAGCAATGATTCTCTTTGCCTTGACCAAGTTCTTCTTATGCAATACCTTAGCCTCTTCATCCTCTGGGATAGGGATGTCTTCTTTTACATATGAGTCCAACTCATTCTCTTCCAGGATTAATCCAATCCTATACTTCCAATCTCGGAAGTTATCAGCTCCTTCAAGCTTATCCTCAAGCTTGGTGTGGTAATACATCTTAAAGAGTACTTCAAATGGAAATAGAAAAGATTTAGGTCTTTCCACTTGAAATGCTTGAAAACTGGATCTGGTCCCGGATTAGGGTTTGTTGAAAAAACCCTAAAAATTCAAAATGTGAATTTCAATTTTCTGAAAGGATAGAAAGATGCGCCTTGATGAGCTTATCAGCCTGGTGTATTCAGAATTTGAGATCAGCAAAGCTTTACCCTTCAGATTTGCCTTTTTGTCCTCCCGGGTTCACTAGGGAGAGCCCTGAATTAGGGTTTGAGTTTCCCAGAGATCTACCCAGCCAAAAATCTCGATCCAAAGCTCTAAACTTTGATTTTTGCAAGGAGCTTCCAGCTATGTCTTCAGATTTCAGAAATTCCTATTTTTGTGGAAACCCTAATTTTTAGGGCCAAATCTGAAAATGCTCATAATTGAATTCTGATTGGACAGATAGGTTCTCCTTGATGAGTAGAGTCAATATACTATACTACTTTTCCAAAATCTGTGGAGAGAAACCCAATAAACAAGAAACTCAAGTTTCTGTCACTGCAAAATGTCTTCTTCTCAGGTTAGCTCTGATACTATGCTAAATTTTGAGCATTAATTCACAATACTCTAGGATATTCACTGAGAGAATAACATATACAGTATATTAATGCATAACAATCACAATAAGCATGACAAGCATCACAAGAATCAAAAGCATGAGAGACAAGAGACACAGAGTTTCCGTGGGGAAACCCTAAGGTGAAAAACCCCACAACTTCCTTAGAGATAGAGAGAGTAATGGCTCAACCAAAGTACAACCAAAATACACTTGAGATAGTCTCCTAGAGCATATGATCCTCCTCCTCACTAGTGCGCCGCTTTCTGAGTGAGAGAGATATGACTTTCCGAATGATCTAAATAGAGATCTCCTGATCTCTATTTATATTAACCTGTTTTCCTAGTGACCTTATGGGGCCGACTTGTCTAGCTAGGTACATCCACAATATAATATATATTTCAGGGCCGACCCCACACATGGTGGTCTAATAACCCATCGGCAAGTACACACACTTGCGACACTTGTCAATCCACATGACGACACTTCCTTATAGAGGAATAACACATCTCTAATAAGGGTACAATAAATATATATAAAATACATAGATGAAATACATTCCAAAGTTACATATACATCAACAAAGAACACAAGAAAGATCGACTGACCCTTCTTGCATTCTAGAACTATTATGAACTGGATTTGATCCAGGGTTTCCATCCAGTATTTGATCATTTCATCGAAATTGAACGGGGTCACGGAAGACTCCAGGAATTGCTTGGTAAGAATTTGTTGGGAACCTCTCAATGTATAAGCCCTGGCAAAAACATTAGGTCGGAAAGAGGCTAGCTGAGTTGCGTAAGTACAAATTTCGAATTCAGCATTTTATTGTTTCCGCAATCCGATGTCGAGAATGTGGAGCGGGAAACTGATAGGGAAAAGGCAAATGTGATTTCATTTTTTAGTTGTGTTTCCGATTTCCACAATCCGCAGTGAGGAATGCGGAAATGCGGAACCGAAATGTGATTTTGTTGATTGAACACTTTCCGACTTCCGCATTCCGCATTGCGGATTGCGGAAGTGTGGAAAGAAGGAATTCAAAACATAAAAATTTCCGATTTCTGCAATCCACATTGCGGGTTGCGGAAGGAAAAATTTCAAAACTAAAAAAAAGGAAGTTCAAAGGAAAAAAATATGCTTTCGGACTCACCACATCAATCAATCAACCCCATAATCAAGATGAAAGAATTGGATATTATCTCCAGAAATTAATAACTGGGGCTCCCATTTTATTAATAAAAAATGGGATATGTTATGCCTACAACACGTCCCTTCATTTAAAAGGGAATTGTAAAAATATTCAACCTACCAAGGCTAGGCAGTCAATTCATGTATATCCAACATGTTGAACACTAGAAGAATACTGAGCACAAGAAGGGACGGTCGACCCTTCATTTACGAGAGAAATGTAGAGATATTTAATCTATGAAGGCTAGGCCGACAATTTACTATTTCCGTTGTAAATAGTAGGGATCCGGGCATAAGCTAAGTTCTAACATATAAAAAATGTTTGTCCCGACTTCCGTTTCCCGACAAGAAGGATTGGTTGCACCTTTTTTTAGTGGATAATTGTGAACATGGTTATCTAGCAATTTCCTATATCCATAATGGACAACGCAAGAAGGATCAACTGACCCTTCTTTCAGTAGAGAACTATTATGAAAATAATATGGGGCAGAAGAAGGGTCGTCCGCCCCTTCATTTATGAAGGAATTGTAAAATTATTCAACCTACGAAGGCTAGACCGTCAATTCATTTATATCCAAAATGGTGAACACTGGAATAATATTGACCACAACAAGGGTCAGTTGACCCTTCATTAACGAGAGAAGTGTATAAATATTTAATCTATGAAGGCTAGGCTGAGAATTCTAGACTTCCAACTTCTGCTATAGATAGTAGGGATCTACCCCTTTGTTTAGTAGATAATTGTGAACCCCTATATCCAACAATTCCCCTATATCCAGAATGGGGAACACAAGAGGGATCGACCGACCCTTCTTTCATTCTAGAACTATTATGAATAGAGCACTGGGAAAATGAAGGGTCAGTCGCCCCTTCCTTTATGATGGAATTGTAAAAATAGATAAATTGGAGAAAGAGCGGCCGCCCCTTCCTTTATGAGGGAATGGTAAAAATAGACAACTTGGAGAAAGAGCAACCACCCCTTTGTTTATGAGGGAATTGTAAAAATAGACAACTTGGAGAAAGAGCGGTCGCCCCTTCCTTTATGAGGGAATTGTAAAAATGGACAACTTGGAGAAAGAGCGGCCGCTCTTTCTCTGAGAATATTTCCACTTGCAAGAAAATTGTGTGAAGCAATGTTCCTATGAAATTTGTGTTTAGAGTGCCGATATCTACTTTCACCACTGCTAAAAAATATCCCTGGAGGAAGGAGTGGATGCTCTTTCTCCTCAATGTCTACTTCCAACACCCTTTCTCTAAACACAAATTTCAACTTGCTAGAAAACATTTTCAAGCAAACTTTCTATAAAAAAATTTGTTAAAATGTTGATATCTAGTTTCGAGGGTGGCACGTGGAACGCTCAAATTGTGACATGTGGCATATTTGATTTTTAAATTTAATTTAGCTATTGTTTAAAAGAATATTACGGATATTAAAGGTACCATTTCAATATAAACCTATGGATTTAAGTTATAGTAAATCCAATGCAAGAACAGAAACATCGAGGGAAAAACCAAGAAATATATGACCTCTAATAATACTCTTTTTATAATAATCCTATTGATAATGTTTTACTAAAAATTATCGTTTTCAAACTTAAAAATTAAGGCATATTTCAAATCTATACAAAATAGATAAAATGCACTTCCAAGAAAAATATGGTTCCTCACTCAATCTGAAAAATGAAATAAAATAATTATTAAATGTGTAAAATTAGTCACAGCAGATCTAATGAACAAGTAAATCAATCAAAACAGATGAACATAGAAAATATGGTGTAAAACTGTGTAAAACATGCACAATGCTCAATATCCCAATAAGGGTGAATAATTACAATACAATAATCTGACAATGTGGGTGAGCAATTCGAATTGACTAAGTAGGCCATTCGAATCACTGAATGGAGTAGCTTGACTCCAACTAGGAGTCCTCATCATTTATAAGTGGTGGTCATCAATGCACAAGAACCAGTCATCCAGGTGTCAATTTGAGTCTAACTGAGTGTAACATGTGTAACTGAAGTGTGTAGCACTGATATACGGAAGGAGGCTCAGTGGAGGGTGCATGGGAGGCTTAACTGAAGTCAGAACAAGTCATCTAGTCAATCTAGAGGTCCATCAGAGTGAAACAGTCAGTCAGGAGTAAAACTAGCCTCAAATCAAGGAGAATCGGAGCTAACTGAGTGTAACTGAAGTGGTAGGTGAAGAAGTGCGCCCTTCTCTGGCAGTAGGTGAGAAGAGGGTGCCTTCATGACTAGAAGGGATAAAGAACTGATGTAAGAAGATCTTGGGTGCTAGAATAAGGTGGCTAAGGTGCTGGAGGCATCAACCTGGTGACTGGGACGCATGCAAACCCTAATTGCATGCAAGGTCCTGAAAGTGATGATGTGGATATCAGAACAAAATCATGTAAAATGAAATCCATGTGAGAATTCATGCTTTGTTAGTAGTAGTTTCACCAAAAGCAGTTGGAAAGAACAATTTTTGGAAAAGACAGTTGTTAAGAATTTAGAGAAGAACAAAGAATTAAGAAAATTAATTAAAATTAATATTAAAAAAACTACATATATTTTATTCAAATAGTAGGGTTCTGGACATCAACACAATGTTTAAAATTTTCAAAATGTAAAGTTTAAATTCTTTCAAATACAGAGTTAAATTATTCAAAAAGTAAAGTTTAAATTATTTCAAATACAGAGTTAAATTCTTCAAAACGGAAAGTTCAAATCCTTTCCAAATACAGAGTACCAAAAGTACAACCCTTCAAAATACATGTCGATACAAACTGAATAGAAGGGCCTTGGAAAATAGGACAAAATACCTCCCCTAAACTAACAGAAAAGGAAAATCTAAAAATAGAAAAGTAAACCTAAAATATTAAAGTTATCATGAAAATAACAAGAGACCGTGGTGGGTGGGTCGTGTGGTTCCCTCAGTAGTCAATGTCCATTGATTTGAGCCCTGATGATGTTGCCTCTGGGGGAGTTCCGACAGCTAGAAGGGACTATCCCGAACCTACCGAAGTCACTGGGATCCTCTCAGCATCACCTCGAGCTCTGGTGGCTTGATTTTGAATGGCTTCGTCGCATTGAATAAGGATCCCTCACATTTGCTCGATCAGTTAGTTTTTGTTACTTTCAATCTTGTGGTCGATGGTATCCTGGATTGTAGTATTCAAGGACTCCAAGTCATCTTTGTTGCATTTCAAGTTCAGCTTCTGTCGAAGCTATGCTATCTCCTTTTCCAACTTCTCGACTCTGCGGATGTTTGCATTGGTGACACTAGTCCTTCCACGACTGCTAACTTCTGCCATTATAAAGCAAGGAGATAGGCCTAAAGAAATGTTGTAAAAAATATTCTCATACAGGAGCTCGTGGCCACTAGGCAGAGCACTGGTCGAAATCCAGAGACTACCCTTTTCTCCGAATATAACAGCCAGACGTTGAGGAGAGCTAGTGGAGGGAGAAATAATCGAAGACAGAGCTAATTTAGACAACATTTTTGGAAAACACAAGGGAACAGGTGCATATACGATTTAAACAAGCGAAAATGAACAAAAAAACCATAACATGGATCGGAACAAATCTCCACAACTGTCAAAATTAATTATCAGAGTACTTGAAAGAGTATTATATGACATTAAGAGTCAAATACCTTACCCGAGAAATGGAAAAACTTACCCTAACCGACCTTTGATTTAACTGATGGGATACATTGACGGCTAGGGTTTATAATTGGGCTCATAAAATTTTCAAGTCCATCGTTGATCTTGGATGGGGCAATCCAACGGTACATGACAATTTTGCTGGGTTAATTTGTTAAGAGTTTAAAGTTCAGGATGTGATGCGAATTATTTATGAAATCTAGCTAAGCACATGTTGAAGTCCACCGTTGATGTGGATTGACGAAGTTCCAATGGTATTGAATCATTTCGTTGTTGAGAGATGCTCGAGGGTTAATTAAAAGGATCGGACGCGAAATATTTGTAAATCTTAGTTGACTGTTGGCTTGTATAACTATTCTTGAGGTTTTCTATAAAGACCCAGGTTCTGCGCGGTTTGAGGAACCAACAAAACCCCTTTTCACAGGCCCTTTCGGAAACAATCTGCGAACAGACCGAGATCTCACCCGAGGCAAAGGAATGGGGGGGCTGTGGAATCAAGTTTCCACAACCAGGTGATGAGTGTTTAAATAGATTGGAGAGAAGCGCGCTACAGGACTACGCAAAGTTCAACTTCTCTACGACGAACGCTTAGGATATCACACATCCAAGGACTGTGCGATGCGGGATGCTTCTTCGATGGTAGGACAGCGCAACTGATGACTGCGCTTCCCGATAACACTTAGCCACTTTACTGGATCTTACTTAATTTTATGAGACGCATTCGACCAGCATAATAAAAGGAACCTTGCCACCTTATACACTAGGGCGAACACAATAATATCACTGCGCACTTCTGGTGTTGCGTTAGTGTTATACAACTAATTCATACATTCATCTACTGTGAATTACTTGCACATTCGGCCTTCATTCATACATGTGATTAATTAACATATTATTCCCATCCTCCTCCTTGTGGCGAATATATATAAAAGCAAAGCACATACACTCATAAACAACACTTAACCATTCATCATAAGTAAAGACACAAGTGCAAACACATAAGCAATCGCACAACACATGATTTAACGTGGTTCACCCCCAGGGAAAGAGCTACGTCCACAGGAACTGTTGTTATATTATCTTAGGGAAGGGTTCAACAGTTCTAGTTTGTGCACTCAGCTGCAAACTATTCTCTCTCTCTCTATAGGTCTCTGTGCACGCAATTGCACAGCATCTTCTCTCAATAATGTTTTGTAATAAAAAAACAGTATTACTCAAGATTTAGCAATTACAATTCAACATTAACCCTTTCCCTTACAAAATGTTCCCTTTTTATAGATCGTTCCCTTAGGTCACGTCTTTACAATCAAGTGGGACAAAACCATAAGGTTACCCAAAACTGGTGCGGTTACCCGCCACCCTGCCTATTGCCATCGACAGCTTGCTCCACTTACTTTAGGCTGCCTTGCTGGGCCACTCATGGATCTCACGCCCTTCTAATAGCCGCAGTCATCACCAAAATTGTTACAACCGCATCGTGCCCTGTCGCTTTCCCCCCCTTTAGCTATTAAATTTTGAGCATTAATTCACAATACTCTAGGATATTTACTGAGAGAATAACATGTACAGTATATTAATGCATATCAATCATAACAAGCATGTCAATCATCACAAGAAGCAAAAGCATGAGAGACAATAGACACACAGAGTTTCCATGGGGAAAACCCTAAGGTGAAAAACCCCACGACTTCCTCATAGATAGATAGAGAAATAACACAACCAAAGTACAAGAGATAGACTCCTCTTAGCAGCTGATCCTCCTCCTCACATGTGCGCCACTTTCCGAGTGAAGGAAGTGTGAGTTCTAAGTGATCAAAATAGAGATCTCCCGATCTTTATTTATACTTGTCCTGTTTTCCCAATAACCTTATGGGGTCGACTTGTCTAGCTAGGTACTATAATTTCATATTACCTTATATCGGACCGACCCCTTACAAGGTGGTCTAATAACCCATTGGCAAGTTAACACACTTGCGACACTTGTCAATACAAATGACAACACTTCTGTATAGAGGAATAATACATCTCTATAGGAGTACATTAAATATATAAATGAAATACTTTTCGAAGTTACATATACATCAACACTCCCTCTTAACTAGGAAGGTATTTCTCGACACGGATCATCTAGCACAAGTCTTCTTCTCTGGATCATCATCAACGAATCATCATCATCGTCACTGCTGCTGCTATCTCGATCAATCTCTAAATCCACTCGTCATAGGAAGTTCTACAGAGCCAGTCCTTTTTCATACTGGATGTAGGCCCACCACCTGTAGGTCTTCATCACCACTAGCCATATTGTGGAATGCTCAGGACTGATTACGTGCATCAACAAAACCTCCAAAGAGCATTCCAGGATTGAGTACAAGCACACTGCTCAACCTATTAGATCTCCTAGGATATTTTACATGTTGAGCTTCACAAAACCTACTCAAAGCATCCCAGGATGTTACGAGCAAACCGCTCTACCTGTCTGGATCTCGATAGAGAATCCCAGGCTGTTACGAGCACACCACTCTACCTGTCCGATTTTTAAAAGGGTCTTTTCTATGCGAAACTGTAGCAAAACCTACTCAGAGCATCCCAGGATGTTACGAGCACACCGCTCTACCTGTCCGGATCTCGATAGAGCATCCCAGGATGTTACAAGCACACCGCTCTACCTGTCCGGATTTTAAAGGATCTTTTCTATGCGAAACTGTAGCAAAACCTACTCAGAGCATCCCAGGATGTTACGAGCATACCGCTCTACCTGTCCAGATCTCGATAGAGAAACCCATGATGTTACGAGCACACCGCTCTACCTGTCCAGATCTCGATAGAGAAACCCATGATGTTACGAGCACACCGCTCTACCTGTCCGGTTTTTAAAAGGGTCTTTTCTACGCTACCTGCACAACCTTTCCACGGCCATAGAGTATCAAATCGATACTCACCATACATCATCCTGATGTACATCATCACATGATCAACCTGATCATCATCATACCATCAAGCTGATGCGTATCACCTGGAGCAACATCCTAAAGCTCGTCATCTATGATCATCCTGATCATCATCATAGCATCAACCTGATGCATATCATCTGGAGCAACATCCTGAAGCTCGTCATCTGTGATCATCCTGATCAAACAGTATATCCATCTGATGCATACCAAGTATCTAACTAATACATATCATCATACATGATCTACCTGATCATACAAATGCATCCATCTGATATACATAATGCATCCACCTGATACATACATAAGTACATGATCTACCTGATCATACAAGTATCCACCTAATACATATACAAATACATGATCTACCTGATCATACAAGTATCCACCTGATACATATACAAATACATGATCTACCTGATCATATCCAACATCCAACATGATGCGTACATACATACATATAAATTATCCAACTGATCATATAGAGCAGAAACTAGAACATCATCCTAATGCTCATCATCCAACGCTTACATCCATAGCCATGTGAAGGATCCTCCTTACACGCTTCTTGGAATGGCTTCAGCAAATGTGTCCATCATTTCTTCCTCGAAGTGTCATCGATCTGAAGAACGCCAAGCCTCTCTCTGAAGTACTCGACCTTCACTCTGGCTAGTGGCTTCATCAGCACATCTGCAATCTGCTCATCCATCGCAATATACAGGAGCTTCACTGCTCCTCTCTGCACCATATCCCTAATATAGTGATATTTGATCTCAATGTGCTTCGACCTATCGTGGAACACCGGGTTCTCAGACAGCTTCACACAACTCTGGTTGTCACAAAATATACCAGTAGTCTCCAGCGGGAGATCAAATAACTCTGACAATAGCTTCTGAAGCCATACCGCCTCACAACTATCCAAACAGGCTGCAACATACTCTGCCTCGGCTGCACTCAATGCTACGCAGGACTGCTTCCTGCTAAACCAAGAGATCACACTTGTGCTCTTCCTATCTGCAACACTGCCCGCCCAATCTAAATTAACATAACCCTGCAGGTTAAACTTTTGATTCGCTTCATACTTGAGCCCATAATCAACTGTACCCTTCAAGTACCTCAGAATATGCTTTACAACAACCAGGTGAACACTCCTTGGATCCGTCAGGAACTAGCTTAATGTGTTCACCGCAAAGAAAATATCTGGTCTCATGTTCGTCAGGTACATCAAGGACCCAATCATATGACGATACATAGAGACATCAACCGGCTCAGATGAAGCATCACATAGAAGCTTCAGGTTCGATGCCATAGGTGTGGCCATGGACTTGCAATCCATCATCTCGAACTTCTTTAGGATATCTACTGTGTACTTCCCTTGTCCAAGGGAGATCCCATCTGCACTTTGCCACACCTCCATACCTAGAAAATAGTGCATCATCCCCAAGTCCTTCATATCGAACTCGGCAGTAAGCTTCCTCTTTGTATCGGCAATCAATCTGTCATCTCCTATTACAAACAGGTCATCCACATACAGGAGTAGAATCACAAGATTTCCTTCCTCAACCTTGTAGTAAAGGTTGGAATCCGCTTTACTCTTGGTAAAGCCCAAACTAGATAGAAAACTGTCCATCCTACCATACCAAGTTCTAGGAGCTTGTTTTAAGCCATACAAGGATTTCTTCAATCTGCACACATATGACTCCCTGTCATGTGTTTCAAAACCAAGTGGCTGCTCCACATACACTTCCTCTTCAACTACACCATTCAATAAGGCAGTCTTAACATCCATCTGGTGTATCTTCCATTTCATCGCTGCAGCCAGAGAAGTATTGTTCTGATGGAAGTGTACCTGGCTACAAGAGAAAAAGTTTCTTCATAAACTATTCCCTCTTTCTAAGAGAATCCATGAGCTACGAACCTTGCCTTGTATTTCTCTATGCTGCCATCTGCAGCATGCTTGATCTTGTAGATCCATTTGGAAGTCACAACAGACTTCCCTTCGGGTCTTGGGACAACATCCCAAACATCATTCTTCATTATTGATTGGTATTCTTCGATCATGGCATCCTTCCATTCTTTCTTTTCCGCTGCTTCTTCATAAATGGAAGGTTCTTTGTTCATGATATCATAGAGTAAAGCAACATAGCTGGTATGTGATCTGGTTCTCTTTTTTGCTCTGTGTTCTTCTTCTGGAATGCCATATCTTTCTGCATCTCGAATGAGCTCTCTAGCCCATGTAGGTTTTCTCTTGTGAGAGTTATTATCACGAGGTGGATCTACTGGTTGTTGCGGATCTTCAATTTCACGATCAACATCTGGAATTACTTCAGTCATGGTAGTGTCTTGAAATCTACTTTCCTTGGGTTCTTCATAAACTTCAACAGGTGTCTTCCTTGATTTGACGAATGCTGAGTTTTCATCAAATGTTACGTCCCTGCTGACATCAATCTTCTTGAACCCTGGAAAGTATATTCTGTAAGCCTTCGAGCTTTCACTGTAACCCACAAAGATACCCTTCTTTCCTGAAGGATTTAGATTGGTCCTCTTTTCTTTTGGGACATGAGTGTATACTGGAAAACCAAATATTGTGAGATGGATGACTTCAAGTTTCTTACCAGAGAAGACCTCTTCTGGTGTCTTGTTGTCCAATATCTTGTGGGGTGTTCTGTTCTGCACATATACAGCTATCCTAGTTGCTTCTGCCCATAGATGCATAGGTATATCTTGGTCATGCAACATTGCCCTTGTTGCTTCCATGATTGTTCGATTCTTTCTTTATGCAACTCCATTCTGTTGTGGATTGTAAGGAGCAGTCAACTCCCTCTTTATCCCTGAATCACTGCATAGATTCTTGAAGTCACCTGAGGTGAATTCTCCACCATTGTTGGATCTGAATGTTTCGATCTTCTTATCAGTTTGGTTCTCCATCAAGGTTTTGAATTCCTTGAACTTATCCAACACTTCATCTTTGTTCTTCAAGAAGTAAACCCAAGTCTTCCTGGAGAATTCATCAATGAAAGAGACATAGTAAACATACCCACTCAGAGAGCTGGATGACATCGGGCTGCATACATCGGAGTGGATAATTTCCAAGATACTTTTTGCCTTGCTTTCACTGCTTGGAAATGCCTTCTTTATGTTCTTTCCTTTTGCACATCCTTTGCAAACACCTTCATGCTTGGTCTTAATTTCAGGAAGATCTTCTACAGCCTTACTTGCAATTGGTAATGCTCTGTAGTGCATATGTGCAAGTCTTCTATGCCAAAGTTCACTTGGCTCCATGGAATCATGCACCATGGCATGTTCAGGTTGTCCCTTCAATTTATACAATCCTCCCTCTTGCTCTCCAATCACCACTGCATCATCAATAGTTTTACCCTTTGGCCACACTAGGACTTGGCCATCTACAAATGCAACCCTCATACCTTTTGCATCTAATGCATAGATGGAGAGTATATTCTTCTTGAGTCCAGGTACAAATAACACATCTTTCATCTTCAAGGATTTTCCAGATTCTAGGTTGTAGGAGGCTTCCCCACTTCCTTTGATAGGGTATTGATAATCATCCCCAAGTTTCACTTTATGGGGTGATTCATGTGCAAACAGATTTACAAAAGATTCTTTAAACCCAGTCATGTGGTTAGAAGCCCCAATGTCAATTAACCAATCATTACAACCATGAGAAATAGTACCTATGAGAGAAGAGATTAGAACATACTCTCCTTCGCTTGATGAGTCATCATCATCACTTTCTGCTCTAGCTTTCTTCCTGGGAGGTTCATCATCCTCAGCAACATGAGCATGATATCTTCTTTTGTTATTCTTCTTCTTCTTGTTGAAGTTGTTGTCTTTCTTCTTCTTGGGACAATTTGAAGCAAAGTGTCCCATTTCATTACATTCGAAACATCGAACATGAGATAGATCTTTCTTCTTGTGATAAGGGTGAGAATGTTTCTTGCTATGATATTTCTCCCTCTTAACCTTGCTTCCCTTGGTGTGAGTTGTGAGAGCTTGATCTTCATTCCCCATATTTTCTTCTCGTGCCACAAGCCTAGCTTCTTATTGAGAGCATTCCTCCCACAGTCTACTGAAAGAGATCAATTTCTTTCTTGCACAAATTCCTTGAATAAAAGAGTCCCATGACCTAGGTAGGCCATTCAGAGTGGTCATAACAACTTCACCATTGTCCACTACTTCATCCACAGCTTCAAGTTGTTCCTTGATCTGAGAGACCTCGGAGAAGTAAGATTGAATGGTCTCTCCATTCAACAGCTTGACCTCTTTCAATTGATTCCGTAGAGTCATCTTCCGATTTATGTTCTTCCCTTCAAATAGCTTGGTCAAAGAGTCAAACATCTCCTTGGGTGTCTTCAGAGATGACACATGTGGTATGAGATGGTCTTTGATAGAATCAGTAATGATTCTCTTTGCTTTGACCAAGTTATTCTTATGAAATGCCTTAGCCTCTTCAACCTCTAGGATAGAGACCTTAGAGCTGATGTAGGTGTCCAATTCATTTTCTTCCAGGATTAACCCAATTCTATACTTCCAGGCCCCTTCAAGCTTATCCTCAAGCTTGGTGCGGTGAGACATCTTAAAGAGTACTTCAAATGGTAATAGAAAATATTTAGGTCTTACCACTTGAATTGTTGAAAACTAGATCTGGTCCCAGATTAGGGTTTGTCAGAGAAACCCTAAAAATTCAAAATGTGAATTTCAACTTTCTGAAAGGATAGAAAGATGCGCCTTGATGAGCTGATCATCCTGGTGTATTTAGAATTTGAGATTTGCAAGGATTCACCCTTCATAAATGCTTTTTAGTCTTCCCGGGTTCACTAGGGAGGACCCTGAATTAGGGTTTGCGTTTCGCAGAGATTTACCCAGCCAAAAGTCTCAATCCAAAGCTCTAAACTTCGATTTTTCCAAGGAGCTTCCAGCTATGTCTTCAGATTTTAGAAACTCCTATTTTTTAGGAAACCCTAATTTTTAGGGCCAAAACTGAAAATGCTCAGAATTGAATTCTGATTGGACAAATAGATTCTCCTTGATAAGTAGAGTCAATCTACTATACTAAGTTTCCAAAATCTGTGGAGAGAAACCCAATAAGCAAGAAACCCTAGTTTTCGTCACTGCATAATGTCTTCTTCTCAAGTTAGCTCTGATACCATGTTAAATTTTGAGCATTAATTCACAATACTCTAGGATCTTTACTGAGAGAATAACATGTACAGTATATCAATGCATATCAATCATAACAAGCATGTCAATCATCACAAGAAGCAAAAGCATGAGAGACAATAGACACACAGAGTTTCCGTGGGGAAAACCCTAAGGTGAAAAACCCCACAACTTCCTTAGAGATAGATAGAGAAATAGCACAACCAAAGTCCAACCAAAGTACAAGAGATAGACTCCTCTTAGCAGCTGATCCTCCTCCTCACATGTGTGCACTTTCCAAGTGAAGGAAGTCTGAGTTCTGAAGTGATCAAAATAGAGATCTCCCGATCTCTATTTATACTTGTCATGTTTGCACAATAACCTTATGGGGCCGACTTGTCTAGCTAGGTACAATAACTTCATAATACATTATATTGGGCCGACCCCTTACAAGGTGGTCTAATAACCCATCGACAAGTTAACACACTTGCGACACTTGTCAATACAAATGACAACACTTCCGTATAGAGGAATAATACATCTCTATAGGAGTACAATAAATATATAAATGAAATACATTATGAAGTTACATATACATCAACATTAGCCTGCCTGTCGTCGTCGACCCATGGCTTAGATCCTTAACTGTTTGCTGCCACTCTCCTTGACAGGCTGCTTTCCTCTAACTCTGCTCTGCTTATTACTCAAAATAGGTCGCATCCGTAGCTCGACCTTCCCTTATACTCATTACCAAAAATGGTTGTTGCGTTGGCACTGCGCACCAACATTACTGCGCAAAACTAACTCTGCAATCTGAACTGCGCACTCCGCAAAACTGTGCCATCTGACCTCGTAGCCCAAACTGCGCAGTTCCCAAAACTATACTATATCAAAATTGTGCCTACTTGGGCCATGCCCAACAGGCCCCTAACACTTACTTGTGGCTCGTCCCAAGCCACTTCAATCTAGTTGTTCCGTCTCCGCATCTTTTGAAATACTTGATCACGCAGTAAATTCCTGAACAAGTGCACTCAGCTTTGCAACTATTTCCTTTATCTCTTGCTGGTATCCTTTTTCCATGTCGAGCATTTCGTATGAGTTAGGTTCCAAAAGTTTCTCCTTGATGTTATTCTCCGTTGCCCAAATATCTTGTAACTTTGTTTCAATTTCATCGGTCAAGGTGAGTACCTCTTCTCGCAACGGTTGTAACCTTGAGGAGGTTTCAACTACTTTTGCTCTTAAAGTTTCGATCTCCTTCCTGAGCGCCTTGGTTTCCATAAACTTCTGCATTTTTTTTCTGTACAGGCAAGTCCTTCATAGTAGCATCCATGGAATCCAATTCTTGTTGCCTCCGCTACATTTCATTGTGGATACTTTGCAATTCTGGTTCCTCTTGTAATATGCTCCAAATGTTAGAAACGTCATCCAACAGGTTTTGGCATCACGCCACATATGCGCAGATGCTTTCTGTAGAGGACCTAAGTGCCTCTGCTCTTTCTTCTTCCACCTGATGTGTTGTGTCAACTGGCCATTGAGCCGCTAGCTCGGTCATTTCTACTTGATTGGAAATTTTTATTTCGACAATCTCAAGTTTGTGGGAAATCTCTAGTCCCTTCATTTTTTGTTGCAAACTATCCATAGCAACGTCGATCTGTAGGATAGTTGCCTCAACTTCCGGCTCCTCTTCAATTTCGGGTAGCTTTGCGCAGACAGTTTCTACTGCTCCCTTTACCCTGTGCTGCTTCTCTTGTGTGTGTTCAAGCTCCCTTGTTTTCTGTTCACATTCTCCTTGTAGTTGTCTATAGCTTTCCTCCAATTGGAGGTGCTGACTATTTGAGACAATGTCTCTTTCATGTATTTCTCTTGTGATCTAAGTATGCAAATTGTGCAATCCTTCTGCAAGCAACATTTCCACATTGATTTCCAATTGCGCAAGCCTTATCGCGTACTCATCCATCTCACCTGTTGGGTATATGATGGACATTGGAACAATATTAACTACGCACGTCCTTGTTGTATAGGCAGGTGGACTACGCATCTGCTCACTTGACTCACCTAAGTGGTCGTTGTTGTCTGGTTCTTTAGCCAAGTCGCGATGGAATTGCTCCATTCTTATGACTAGACTGTTCAGTATGTTGATGCTTTCTCTGACCTCTGTTTGGGCCGGTTCTTCCTTGTTTGCCTTCAGTGTCACTACATCTTCCAGGTGCACTGACACCCTTGATGCAATCTGCTCATCATCATCATCGTGCAGCATTCTGTCGAGCGGTGGTTTTGTTGCTTTCGAATTCTTCTTCTACGGCTTCTCCGGTGTCTGTGTATCCGGCTCTTTTATTTTCTCGCCTTCCTGCTGGTCTGGTCTTGGGTTTGGTGTACTTTGGACCTCTGGATTTTTTTCCGTTTGGTCCTCTTCTTCATCCTCTTCGGATGTGGTAATGAGAGTCTCTGGTGTATCTTCTTTTCAGTCCTCCGGTCATTCTTCAATAATCAGCTCAATCATTGGTGCGCCCAGCTGATATTGCCCTTCATACCATGTCTCCGTCGTCATGCGTGGTTGTATGTAAATACAATGTAATCCAGCCTTGAAAATCATCTTTGGCTTATATTTGGTCGTCATCTCCTCTGTAATGCGCGGAGTCTTCTCAATGATTGCGCATAGTTGCTCAAAATAAGTTAGGAACTGTAGGTTGTTGAGCTTCTGCTTGTCTGGGTTTGTGGATTCCCACATGTTCGTGTATCGTACTGCACGACAGTCATTTGTTGCTACCAACAGGCCGTTCTGATGTTGCGGTTCATTCCACCCGACAAAATCAATGAGTACTAACAACCAACTGAAGTGGAAAGGTAACCCTTTTTCCTTAGTGTCTTGGACATCCAGTAAAAACTCATTCAATAGAAAGTTTTCCCAATTATATTCATGTCCATCCTTAGCTTTCGCAGCTAAGGCTACCACTGATGCTGAAACTTCTTTTGGTCTAGATTTCCTCAGAAGCCTTCCCGCCAGTAGTTGAATTGTGAACCGCAGAGGTTCGTTTGTAATTGGGTCAGTTTCATATCCGCTGTTCCCTCTTATCAAGTTGAATTCCTCTTTTATATTCGTGGCCAATTCTTTATCATCTTTTTTGTCGACGAATTCTTTGGAAGGGTCATCTCCCCTCTTGCTCAAGCCTGTAATTCTTGCTATAAGGTCGACAGTAATATTAACCTTAAATTCCATCCAAATGTACCCCTGGTGCATGCATGAGAACAGAGTACGCACCACGGCATTGATCTCATTGCTTCGCTCAAAGTGTGGGATTCGTAGGTTGAGAAAACCTGCCTGGGACAGCGGCACAGCCCAGTCCATGGGGACAAACTCTGCTTTCTTTGCGGACTCATCGTCTTTGTGATACATGTACCTGTTCGGCTGCAAGTGTGGAAATTTATCGTGATTCATTAAATTATAATCAGTAAATTTATAGTCAGGGATTTTAAAAAGCAAATATCCTTTAACCCGCACATGTTTTGACATCAACGGGAGCGGGATGTCATATTGTGCATTCTTTTCAAGTTTCCTTTCTGGGGCATCGTTCTTTCTCGGACTGATGTATTTTGGAACGGGCCATATAGGTGTCGGCAGGTTCCCTTGTGGAGCTGACGGCTTCGAGGTTCCTGGGGTCTTGAGTTTTTCTTGCCCTATAGCCTTATGTTTATCTTTTTTCTGCTAGGGTGGTTGATTCTGCTGCGGGGTCTTGGACGAGAAACCCTTGTCTGGTGTGGTATGCTTCAGTGGTGTCTTCATCACTCCACTTAAACCAGAGCGATTGAAGGTTCCTAGAATCTCTTCCAACGTCTTCTCTTCGGACATAAACTTAGCGAGCACTGGTGCTTCTGGCTGGTAAGTTCTTATGAATTTCACGGCATGTAAAAATTCAAACTCGTGGTAAAATGCATAAGTGTGAGTTGTGTGCTATTTATAGAGTTTCTATCCCGACAGTGTGTTCTTCGATGGTTAAATTAGAGATTTAATGTTGTATCCGTTTGCAAAATATTGGCTGGATCTCCGTCTTGTGTGACATTGAATGTTTCCAGAACTACTAGACTAGGCATTAAGTGCCATATGCGCTAAATGAGATCTCACTGGCATCTCAATCTTTTCCGCCCTAAAATATGTCAAGTCGGATTAACTTTCTTTAATTGTTGAGGTGTAACGGTACTGGAAAGCCGTATGTTAGCCTAGTGAAGGATTAAATGCCAAGTCCATTGGCCAGATCCCGTTAGGATCTCGGTCATTTCGTTCTTTATTATGCCCGAACGGATAAGATATTCTTTTAATGCGGGATTTTTTTGGTTCCGCCATTTTGGTTAGCGGCTCAGTAACTGGCCGACAGTTGTCACGGTTACCTTTTTCCGTCGTGATTCGTTGGTAGTTCTGACAAACGGTTCTTTTGCGCACGTGGTCTTCTTGTCTTTAACTGCGCAGCTACGCTTCTGCTTCATGCCTCTCATTGCATCTTGTTGTACTTCGCAGTTGTCCTTTTCCATTTGGTTTGGGCAGCTACATTTTGAGCTTCGTACTACGCGACTCTGCTTTTTTTTTAATCTGCGCAGCTTCTCTTCTCGACCAGTGCTACGTGGTACATGCATCTTTTCTATCAAGCTTTGCGTATCTATGCAAAACCGTGTATAGATTTTTCCCACTTCTAGTGCCCAATTTCAACTGTACTTGACACTTACAATTTTCCTTTTCTGTCAATCACTGAGAGTTCTGCGAAGTAGGACTATACCTGTAGGGTTTTAGTCTACTTCCATTCACCAAACCCGGTAAGGTATCTCTGGCTAATGTGAATAACTGAACTGCGCCACCGTTAGTAACATGCATAACAGTATATGGGCCAAGCCAATGCATCTTAAATTTTCCAGGAAATTTCATAAACTTGCTATCATACAAGAGGAATAGATCACCTACCTAAAAAGACTTGTTCTTGATGTGGCGATCATGCCATGATTTTTCCCTGTCTTTCTGCACTTGTTGGTGAAATCCTGCGATGAAGCGATATTCCTCCAATCCAACCAAGTGTAGAAGCCTTTCTTCTATTATTTCTTGATATTCCATGCTTGTAAATGCAACTATTCTCAAGATGGGTACAATGTACTCCATAGGCATGACAGCTTCCTGTCCATAGGCCAATCTGAAGGGTGTATGGCCTGTCAACTTCTTGCAAGTGGTTCTGTATGCCCATAACACAGATGGAATGCGGAAATCCCAATCGTCCCTATTCACATTGCATACCTTTGTCAGCGCATTCTCCAGTACTTTGTTGAAGCTTCAATGGTTCCATTTTCTTGAGGATGGTACGGTGTACTCCTCTGATGATAGATGTGGAATTCTTCAGTAAGGGCTTCAATAGTTATGTTCAAAACGTGCATCCCTTGATCACTCATCAAAATCTTTGGGCATCCAAATCTAGTAAGGATGTTCTCAAAGATGAACTGCGCGGTAGTAATGTTGAGATATTGTAACTTCTAAGAATATTATATTTGTACTTTATTATTCCGGAGATGTTTCATTCCTCCGTGAAGATCTTATTGTATATCCGGAGATGTTTATTCCTCCGTCGGATTGTGGTAACTTGGGTTATTACACTTCCCTAGTGGGGGTTGGCCCTATATGTGTTATGTGGGTCAAAGGGTTATTAGACCACCCTAGAGGGGTCAGCCCAGTCAGTTGTAGTGGGGTCTTTAACCCAGTAATTAAGTTGGGGCCGACCTAGCTTGTGTAAAAGTCAGTTGGGGAACAAGTATAAGTAGAGGAGGATGTTCCTCACTTATCTCACTCATTCATTCACTTATGAATGGCGCACTTGTGTGAGAGAGGTCTGCTATGGAGGAGGAGGAGCTCATGTCTTTGGTTTACATCTTTGTATTTGCTGATCATCTATATTGAGGAAGCTTTGCTGGGTTTTCTACCCCATGAGGGTTTCCCAGGATAAATCTGTGTCTCTTGTGTTTATGTTGTGCTGTTTCTTCAATGATCCTGTATATGCTATTCTTGGGAAATGAAATGCAATGCTGATATTTTCTTTCTTAGCATATTGAATCTTAACATGGTATCAGAGCTAACCTGAAGGAAGACAATGTATGGCACTTATGACACTTGCTTCACTTGCGACAATTTGAAGGTTAGGGTTTTATATAGCAAAAACCAGTCATTGTGGAACTTTTGCTATAAATCCCTTTTTGCAAAGGTTCGAGATCTGAAACCTTTAGAGGTCATAGATAACATCCCCATGTACCTTGTTTCCAAAGAACACCCTCATATTCATTGTACTTTGTGAGTTATGATAAGTACAAGTTAGGGTTTCTACCTCTTCCAGATCTCAGTCATAATCAGGTGACCTAGGAACAAAGGTCATAACTTGGGCTAGGAAGCTCCAAATGAAATTTCGTAAAATGTGACAGGTAGTAAACAAACTGTACTATCTCAAGAAACTTTTTCAGAGGCCGAAGTTGAACCAGTGACACGTGGAATGCCGTACAAGTTCTCTCTCCTCTTTTATCCCATAAACAGGTCACGTTACGAAACTTGGCATAACTCTCTCTCAGAAAATCCAATTGAGGTCAGACTTGTCAGGATGGAAAGATGACAGGCCAGGATACCACAAAAAATGTTTTCAGACCCTATGGATCAAAAAGTTCAGAGTTACAGCAGAAACAATCAGGTACATATTTATGTCAAAACAAAATTATTTTTGGAGGACCTTCATTCATGGCTTCCGGAATTTAGGGTTTCGGAGAAAGTTACAATTTTTGGAATCGGAGTCCACGACTGAATTCTACTCAGGAAAATCAAAATTTAGAGACCAAGATCGAATTTTTTGGTTGGGTAGAAGACCGGGCTTGATCAAACCCCAGTTCGGGATTTTGATCGGAAAGATGGAAAATTAGGGCTTCAGCAAAAGTTGGAATTTTTTAAGTCTGTGACCACGGCTAGAATCTCCTAAGAAAAATAATAGTTTAGAGACTTGGATCGAACCTTTTGATTAGGAAGAAGGGTGGGATCCATCAAACCCTATTTCGAGATCCTGTCTAGAAGATCCAAAAGTTTCAAAGGCAATTTTTGAGGGGTCAAATTTTGGAGATTTCAAAATTGAAGTATGCAAGTTTGATCAGCCCAGCAAGACACATCCTTCCATCCATTCAGAAGTGTGAAAGTCAAAGATTGAATTTTTAGGGTTTCTCTAAAAAACCCTAATCGAGCCCTAGATCCAGTTTCAGGGGGAGTTGAGGCTAAGGCCTTGCATAAGAAGACTACAAGAAGTCTTGACAGGTATGTCTTGAAATCTGATTCTTAATTAAGTTCATAATATGTTTGTCTTCATATTATTTAGATTAGTACAATCTTGATTAATGTTAGAATTGTCTTATCACCCTAGTAAAAGTATGTGAATAATAGAAGACATTCATTGATTAGGGATATATGATTGTACTAATGCACTATGGTGTTGTATGAGGTTGATGTTGTCTGCTAACAAGATACAGGTACTTCACGAAAGACAAATCAAGTTCCATGACCATGATGACATGAAGACAAATACTCAACCATAATCTTTGATCATATGGAAGGTCTACTTACGAGGTATGTATGACTTTGTTCTATTATACTTAACCTATGATATATGCAGATTCTAGCACAGGATCTCTAAATCATTGAAGAGAACAAAGAAGATATTGTTTAGGTATACTAGTCCAGGTATGTTTTCCTATATCAAGTTAGGATCTTTCCTTGTGTTAGGATCCCTTATATAAGTATACTTGGTATGATTGGTTATGCTTATTCATAAAGTTAGAAATGTAAGTAATCAAGGGTTTATGCATATTATGTCTCTTATCTTGATTGATGATTTAACTAACCAGAAGAGTCCTATGATCAAATAAGAATATGCATGAGTAAAAGAAGACTTCCCTGAAACCTTGAATACTAATGTTTATTATCTATTATCATGAATATACATATTCAAGATTATTTAGAATTATAATGTTTTGATAATATTGAGATTATACTAATGAATGTATGTTTGTGTATGAGATCATGAGGATGACACTAGTGCACACTTGAGCATGCATAGTGGTACAGAATGAATAGAAGTTCAAAAGTCATATAGAAGATCAAGCGGGAGGCAACCACACAAACATAAAAGATAAGTATTTGAATTGTTATTTGAAAATGTAAATGATATTACTTATAATAGTTGTATGCATATTTGTATTCCTAAAATATATCATGCTGAGTGTAAACATTCATATAGCATTGAACAGTATACTACTAATATGCATATGATTGGTAAGTTGGACAAACATTCCATCGTTGCTTGTCTAGAATGAAACCTCTTTGTTGACATGCTGAGAGCTGTGCACACTCTCGATAGTATGTTTTGGTAGAGATGGAAGGCATCTAGATAGCCACTGTATGCATACAGGATATGGAAAAGTGTTGTGCCAAAGTATTGATCAATATAGTAGCATAACTATGTAAATCATATCTGTATGCATACTAGGTTATCATGTCAACATGATTTGATAATTATGAAGTATTAATAATCATGTACTTAATTTTGATTTGTAGGAAAGATAATGAAGAATGATGAACACCGAACAAGAGATGGATGTTCAACAAGAATATTTACAAATCAAACATAATATAGAAGGCTTGTGGCTAGAAGATTCTCTTAGAAAGAGGAAGAGAATCATGACGAGATGTTTTCTCCAAGTGGCTAGATAAGACCATTTAATTGAAGAAGAAGTGCGAATCAAGGATTCAATTGAACAAAGCTCTGTTCAGGTACCCAGGATTGATAGTCAATTGATGAGCTTAATGATCATCATGGGTGATGTGGATCTCAACCTTTGCTACAAGGTTGAATATGGTTTCTATACACAAATGACATGGATACAAGAAGGAACTCACCATAGAGTTCGAATGATATTGAGGCTCATATCAGTAGACCCATCTGACGAAAGATGGCACATATAGATATGCAGAAGATCACTCAATGCAGAGTGTGAATTATGTTCAGTCACAAAGGGAGAATTAACAGTTTCTTGATAAGCTTGGGATTTACCAAAAGTAAAGTTGATCCATTACGAATGATGAACCTGTCATACTATTACTATATGTGGATGACCTATTTTTACAAATAGATCATGAAAATAAAGAAGAAGATGGCTGCATAAATGAAAATGAGAGATCTCTTACTTCCTAGGTCTGGAAGTATGGAAAGGCTCAGAAGGAATCTTTCTCATCCTAGGAAAGTATGCTATGGAAATCTTGAGAAGAATTGATATGTTGGAATGTGAAGCCATGGCCACTCTCATGGGTTTTGACTTGAAGTTGTTAGCTGATAACTCCTCAGAGTTAGTTGATGTGACTCTGTACAGACATATTATTGGGTCATTGATGTATCTGACGTATACCAGGCCGGACATGTCACGTCCACTCCCATCCTACCAGCATGATAGAGAGGATGTGATGCTAAAGCTGGGCATCTAGCCCCATGAACTTTATTAAATAAGCATTCACATAATATAAAAAGACATATGGAAATGTATAATTATAAGAAAACACAGCAGAAATAATTTCAATAACGCATCCATCATACATTCACGATATTCATCAAATACATAAATGCAAAGTTAACACAAGAGAATACTTATCTTAACAAAGTAGTCCCAAGCAACCAGCTATGCATCTGCAACGTTCCACCCAACCATAGGCTAGTTATGCTTATCAACCTCTTGATACAACTGCCACCCCCGAGCTGGGCATGATTTCTACAAGGAACCAGGGAACAACAGACTCACACATAGCCAAGCATACACCAAGATGAGCCAAGCCAATCTACAGTTGGGTTTATCAGGCTGCATAGGAAATGGAAAGGAAGAATTGCTAAGCTAGTGAGCTCAAGCACAGAGCCAGGAATACCTCACAAGATCTATCTAGCTTGGCACCCATAATGCCTACACACCCCACTCAAGGAAGTATTCCCTTCACCAATGCACAATCCCTCAGGCCATACCTTCCAATCTAGAGTGTCTATGGTGTGCATAGAAGAGTATCCAGCCCTCTTGATCTTCTTGAGAGGTTATTCCCCCCCCCACTAGGTTTATCAAGCCAATTCTGTCCACTACCACTCCAAATCTCTTGCTCACAGATTCAAACCAAAACAAAGATGCACATAACAGCAGAACCACAATTATTGGGCATGATAAAAATGTTTTTACAGTGAGATGCCCAAAGATGGGGTTTCTACCAGCCCAGAAAAATGTGGGAAGACCCAAAAACGAAATGGCAATTGGGGATTCAACCCTGGAGAGCAAAAACCGTTTTCAGAAAAAAGCCCATGGGTATTTTGGGGCAAAAACGACCTTTATAAACCCCCAAAACGTGACTCCCTTTCTCCCAGCTGCTGTGCAACACAAAAACGAGCTCCCAGCTATGGAAAATGCAGGAAATTGGTGAAAAACGTGATGAAGGAAAGACCCAGTAGTTCAGACTGCGTGAGAGAGGAAAGACTATGGGTTCATAATGGCTTTGGGCACCATTTCGTGGGTGTTTTCTTGCCCCAGAAGCAAAAGTACATTTTTCCAGGTTGATGGCTTGCCCATGCACGAAATTGGCTGCCATACCTCTTCATTCCCAAGGCATTAACTGTCTCAACCAATTTCTAGAAGAATTAAATGATTGGGTCCATAACCCAAAATGGGTAGTTGGTGGTTTATGGGTTTTCTCATTGACACATGGATTAACATCATTGGATCAAGGGTTTGAATAATTTCCCTCCCTATTACTTATAAAAATCATGCCCCCATCTCTTTGTTGCATTGCATAGCTAGTTGTGGGTATTTGATTAAAATTTGTATTTACATGATGTCTTATTTTACATTGTGCCTATCTAGCACAAGAACCACATGCATCTATTTTTAATTTCCGATACATAAAATGATAAATCATTGGTGGGGCCTTGGCCTTGATCTCCTCACCATGATTAAATATCAATATTTACATCATTTACGATTTAATGCAAAGGGGGCTCAAAATGGGGATGTGACATTCCTCTCCCCTTACATCAGCACTGTCCTCAGTGCTCATCAAAACTGAACAAAAATGGATATGCCACTCTCATGGCATCCTCCAAATCCCATGTAGCCTCATCGGGACCGTAGTGCTTCCATTGCACCTTTACCTGTCCGATGGCTCGGTTCCGGAGCAATGTTACCTTCTTGTCTAGGATGCGCAATGGATCGGTTTGGAACTCTCCCTCGGGTTCCACCTGGATCACATCCCAATTAATCACATGGTTAGGATCATGTACATATTTCTTAAGTAAAGAGACATGAAAAACATTATGAGCTTTAGTGCTAGCAGGAAATGCAAGTCTATATGCAACTCACCCTATTCTTTCAAGTACTTCAAATGGCCCACAATATCTAGGTGATAGCTTGGCACAACTCCCAAGCTTCAAGGAACTCTTCCTTGATCTCACTCTAAGATACACATGATCCCCAACATTGAATTCCTTATGCATTCTATGTTTATCTGCATAGCTTTTGTGTCTATCCTGGGATGCTTTTAAATTTTGTCGGATAATTGCACCCTCTTGTTCCATTTCCTTAAGCAATTCTGGCCCAACTACAATTATATTCACTGGATTGTCCCAAGTCACTGGTGTCCTACACCTTCTGCCATAAAAAGCCTCATATGTACTCATTCCCAATGATTCTTGCTGCCCATTATTATATGCAAACTCTACCAGGTGTAGATAATCCTTCCACTTGGATGGCTTGTCCATTACATACATGTGAAGCATCTCTTCAAGCACCTGATTTACTCTTTCTGTTTGCCCATCTGTTTGAGGATGGTACGTGGTGCTAAAGTTCAACTGTGTACCCAAATCTGCAAAGAGACCTTTCCAAAAATTGGAAGTGAACTTGGTATCCCTGTCAGAAATTATTGCCTTAGGCAATCCATGTAATATATAAATTTCCTTCATAAAAATATTTGCAATGGCATCGACTTTGTGTGTGGACTTAACCGGTATGAAATGTGCTGCCTTTGTTAATTTGTCCACCACAACCATGATGGAATCATGTTGTCTCATAGTCATTGGCAATCCTGTAATAAAATCCATGGAAATTATTTCCCATTTCCATTCTGGAATTGGCACTGGGTGCAATAAACCTGCGGGGTGTTGGTGTTCAACCTTTACCTGCTGACATTTCATGCACTTAGAAATGTATTCAGGGACATCCTTCTTCATCCCTGGCCAGAAATAATATTTTCTTGCTGTAGCAATTGTTTTCTGATATCCTGGGTGACCAGAGTATGGAGCTTTATAGATTTCATTCATAACAATCCTCCTCAAATCTGCCACATTGGGAATATAGACTCTATTTTTATAGGTAAGAAGTCCGTCTTCCTCTAAATGATAACCCTCATACTTCTTGCCAAGGTCTTGCTGCTTCAATTTGTCCTTTATCTGCACGTACACTTCATCCTCAACAATATGGTTAACAATCTGTTGCTTCAAATCTGGTTGGCAAGTACTAAGTGCTGCCACATGCATTTCATGTACCTTCCTGCTAAGTGCATCAGCCACCTTGTTTTCTTTCTCTTTTATGTGTTTGATTTCAAAATCAAATTCACACAAAAATTCCAACCATCTAGCTTGCCTAGCATTTAAAGTTGGCTGATCAAACAAGTATTTCAAACCACAATGGTCTGTCCTTAACTCAAATTTTCTTTTCATTAAGTAATGCCTCCACATCTTTAAGGCATGTACTATGGCTGCAAGTTCTATATCATGAGTAGCATAGTTCTTCTCATGCTCCTTCAACTTTCTTGACTCATAGCATATCACGTGGTTGTCTTGCATAAGAACTCCTCCAAGTCCTTGATTGCATGCATCGGTACACACCACAAAGTCTTTTTCTGGGTCTGCAATTTTCAAAATTGGTTGAAAACTTTCCTCACATCTTGGTGACCATTCAAACTTTATCCCCTTCTTTTGCAAAGAAGTGATCAGGTTTGCAACCTTGGAGAATCCTTCGATAAACCTCCTGTAGTAACCAACAAGGCCCATAAAAGATCTCACATCAGTCACATTCCTTGGAGTTGGCCAATTCATAATGGCTTCAATCTTCTCAAGGTCTACAGATATTCCTTCGTCGGAGATGATGTGACCCAAATAATGAATTCTATCTTTATAAAAATCACATTTGCTCAACTCTGCATACATCTTATGCTCCCTTAGTAATTGCATTGTCATTCTCAAATGTTCTTCATGCTCTTCTTCATTCTTAGAATAGATGAGAATGTCGTCTAGGAATACAAGAGAAAACTTGTCCAAATACTTGCTAAAAACATTATTCATGAGACACATGAATGTAGCTGGTGCATTTGTGAGACCGAATGGTACCACTACAAACTCATAGTGTCCATACCTCGTTCTAAAGGCTATCTTATGAATATCTTCTTCTTTGATTCTTACCTGATGGTAACCAGACCTCAAGTCAATTTTTGAAAATACCTTTGCTTCTCTCATTTGGTCAAAAAGGTCATCAATTCGGGGAAATGGGTATTTGTTCTTCACAGTGACTTTGTTCAACTACCTGTAGTCAATACATAACTTGAGTGTTCCATCTTTATTTTTCACAAATACAACAGGTGCTCCCCACGGGGACACACTTGGCCTTATATATTTCTTTTCTAGCAACTCTTGTAATTGCATTTTCAATTCTAGCAATTCCGGTGTACTCATCCTATAGGGTGTCTTAGACACTGGTGCCACTCCTGGCACAAGTTCAATTGTAAAGTAAATGTCTTTCTTTGGAGGGAGTCCTAGAATCTCATCAGGAAAAACATCCCTTAATTCTTGCAATACATGATAGTCCTCCAATTTAAGAGTTTCATTCTCTGCTGCCTCTAAAATGTGGGCTGCATACAATTGACATCCCTTCCTACAGAACTTATTCATCTGCATGGCTGTAACCTGTCTAACAGAAGTCACCTTTGGAATGCCTTTTACAACCCTCGGGTTTCCTTCTTCGTCCATGCATTCAAATGTCTTATTGTAGCAGTCAAGTTTAACCCTGTGTGCCTCTAACCAATCCATCCCAATGAGAATATCATAGGAACCACGTGGAAAATATTCAGAACTGCATAAGTGAATAGCCCATCCATCTCTAATGGAAATTTCTCTACTATTTCACTAACTTTTCTCTTGGTTCCAGTGGTTAGTTAAACTAACCATGATTTACTATGCTTTAATTTCTTGAAAGCACAAATCTCAACAATTCTAGGAGTGACATAACTATGAGTAGATCCAGGATCAATCAAAATAGAAACAGATTGCTTAGCAATCTTACCTTCAACTTCAACCACAGTTGACTGATGATCTTCCTAGCGGTCGTCTAGAGCTGCATAGATTCTAGGGATTGTCCTTGCCACTTGACCCAGAGTTTCAGCTCCCTGGATGTTGTGGATTTGATTTGCATTCCCATTCTGATGTGGACAGTTCCTAAGCATGTGGTCTCCTCCACAACCCCAACATTGAAGTGGTTCTCTTGGCTCCTTTGGATCTCTTGGCTTGTCTCCTATCATCCTAGTTGGATTAGTCACAACCTGTGATGGCTGCCTTTGCTGATTCTGGAATTGAGAAGGCTTGAACCCCTTCTTCCTTTGATCAAACTTTTCATTTTTCTTATCCTTCCATGCCTTATGGAATTTTGGTTTGCTTCTGTTTTGATCAAAGCAATACTTGGTCTTTCTTATGGCCTCCTCTAGAGTTCGAGGTTCATCGAACTCAATTCTATCTTTGTATGACTGGGGCAGTCCACTTAGGAAATGCTAAATTTTCACCTTATCATCTCGAATGTACCTGACATATCTTAGCAGATCCAAGAATTTGTTTGCATATTCTTCCATAGTCAATTGTCCCAATCTCAGCTCATGGAACTCTTTGATCTTATCATCATAGTACCTATCAGAGAGGTACTTCTGCTTGAAGTATTTCTTGAACTGCTTCCACACAATCTTCCTTTCATTGATCTTCTTCACTTGCCTGATGTGTTCCCACCATATAGATGCTCTTCCATTCAAGTTGAAGATGGATACCCTTGCCTTCATATTTCCCGAGTAGTCTTGGACTTGGAAATAATTTCTCATCCCAAGAAGCCAAGCTTCAGCTTCTTGACCAGATTCTACCTCTCCGTCAAATGTAGGAGGTTTTGCCTTCTTAAATTCCCCATGTGAATTGTTCTTGTAGTGCTTCTTCCTCTTACTTCTGCGAGATGAAGAGCTTGAACCCTCAATGGATTCTTCAGAGTCAGATGATTCATTAGAAGATATTTCCGGAGTATAAGTTCTATCTATAGAAACTCTTCTTGAGCTACTAGCCCTCTTACGGGAATTCCTCGTAGAACTACTCCCACCCCTTTCTAGATTTGATGTCTGATGCCCAGAGTTTATTTTCCTTTGGATGTCTGTTAAACTCTACAGCATGGTTGCATTCAACTGATTTTGTTCTTCCTGAACTTTAATCATCCTTTCATTGTCTTCTCTATAGCTCTGCAACTCCACCCTTAGGCTTCTCATGGTGGCTGCAATACCTGGAGGAGTCTCTTGATTTCTTCTCCCATTATATTTTGTTTCAACATTTTCAACATGTATGTTCTCCCCCATGGCATCTGTCTCAGGATCATAGGGATCCTGTGCATCATGCATGATGTTGATTTTATTTGCCCAACCAAGATCCAAAACTTTCCCACTGTATTATCTAGAGTGCTGCCCTGATGTAACTGTTATTCTACAAAATGTGTTCATCAACACAATTGTTAGCTACATTATATTCTCATAAATTCATAAATTACTTTCATGCATGTGGGAAAATATTATATTGACAATTTGTCAAACCATAGAATTTTCTCACAATCAACGACATATGAGGGGGACGACGGGGGTCAAGGGGGCTTTGCCCCTTCGTTTTTTTTGTAAATCTTTCCATTTCGCACAATCTGGTGCACAAGTTCCATGGCATTTTTTTTCCATTTTCGACACCTGAAAATCTCCTTGAAAAATGGCTGAAATTCCTTGATTCGGAGCAACTTGTGGAGTTCTTCCGCAATTTCGGAAGAGAATTGAAAATTCCTTCCGCAGTTTCGAAAGAGAATTGGAAATTCCTTCCGCAGTTTCGGAAGAGAATTGGAAATTCCTTCCGTAGTTTCGGGGAGATTTGCCGAATCCTTCTGCAGTTGCAGGGCGATTTGCCGAATCCTTCCGCAGTTGCGGGGCGATTTTCCGAATCCTTTTGCAGTTGCAGGGCAATTTGCCGAATCCTTCCGCAGTTGCGGGGTGATTTTCCAAATCCTTCCGCAATTGTGGGGCGATTTCGCGAGTCCTGCCGCAGTTGCGGGGTGATTTGCCGAATCCTTCCGCAGTTGTGGGGCGATTTGCCGAATCCTTCCGTAGTTGCGGGGCGATTTGACGAATCCTTCCGCAGTTTCCTTTTTGACGCCTAAAATACTTAGAAAGTTTTTCCACTATTTCGGGTCAACTTGGTGAGTTCTCCCGCCGTTGCAGCGAAGACTTCCGAGTTCTTCCTGAAACAGACTTTAAACAAACTTTTTCAAAAACACTTAAAACAATTTCGGATTCTTCTTTTCTTCTTCTTGTGATGACTGCTGCTCAGCAGGAGGTGATCTTACCTCTATAATTTTATTCAAGTTAGCCATTTTTAGGCCCGATGATGATACCTGTGGTGATTAGGAAGGGACCTTCCCATGTGACTGTAATCTGATTTGGCCCATAGAGGTCCAATGCTGTAACCAGCAGCTCTGATACCATTTTGTCACGTCCCCTCCCATCCTACCAGCATGATAGAGAGGACATGATGCTAAAGCTAGGCATCTAGCCCCATGAACTTTATTAAATAAGCATTCATATAATATAAGAAGACATATGGAAATGTATAATTATAAGAAAACACAGCGGAAATAATTTCAATAACGCATCCATCATACATTCACGATATTCATCAAATACATAAATGCAAAGTTAACACAAGAGAATACTTATCTTAACAAATTAGTCCCAAGCAACCAGCTATGCATCTGCAACGTTCCACCCAACCATAGGCCAGTTATGCTTATCAACCTCTTGATACAACTGCCACCCCCCGAGCTGGGCATGATTTCTACAAGGAACCAGGGAACAGCAGACTCACACATAGCCAAGCATACACCAAGATGAGCCAAGCCAATCTACAGTTGGGTTTATCAGGCTGCTTAGGAAATGGAAAGGAAGAATTGCTAATCTAGTGAGCTCAAGCACAGAGCCAGGGATACCTCTACAAGATCTATCTAGCTTGGCACCCACAATGCCTACACACCCCACTCAAGGAAGTATTCCCTTCACCAATGCACAGTCCCTCAGGCCATACCTTCCAATCTAGAGTGTCTATGGTGTGCATAGAAGAGTAGTTTTCCCTCTTGATCTTCTTGAGAGGTTATTCTCCCCCCCCCCAACTAGGTTTATCAAGCCAATTCTGTCCACTACCACTTCAAATCTCTTACTCACAGATTCAAACCAAAACAAGAATGCACATAACAGCAGAACCACAATTATTGGGCATGATAAAAACGTTTTTACAATGAGATGCCCAAAGATGGGGTTTCTACTAGCCTAGAAAAATGTGGGAAGACCCAAAAACGAAATGGAAATTGGGGATTCAACCCTGGAGAGCAAAAACCGTTTTCAGAAAAACGCCCATGGGTATTTTGGGGCAAAAACGACCTCTATAAACCCCCAAAACATGACTCCCTTTCTCCCAGCTGCTGTGCAACACAAAAACGAGCTCCCAGCTATGGAAAATGCAGGAAATTGGTGAAAAATGTGATGAAGGAAAGACCCAGTAGTTCAGACTGCGTGAGAGAGGAAATATTATGGGTTCAGAATGGCTTTGGGCACCATTTCGTGGGTGTTTTCTTGCCCCAGAAGCAAAAGTACATTTTTCCAGGTTGATGGCTTGCCCATGCACGAAATTGGCTGCCATACCTCTTCATTCCCAAGGCATTAACTATCTCAACCAATTTCTGGAAGAATTAAATGATTGGGTCCATAACCCAAAATGGGTAGTTGGTGGTTTATGGGTTTTCTCATTGACACATGGATTAACATCATTGGCTCAAGGGTTTGAATAATTTCCCTCGCTATTCCTTATAAAAATCATGCCCCCATCTATTTGTTGCATTGCATAGCTAGTTGTGGGTATTTCATTAAAATATGTATTTACATGATGTCTTATTTTACATTGTGCCTATCTAGCACAAGAACCACATGCATCTATTTTTAATTGCTGATACATAAAACGCTAAATCATTGGTGGGGCCTTGGCCTTGAGCTCCTCACCATGATTAAATATCAATATTTACATCATTTACGATTTAATGCGAAGGGGGGTCAAAATGGGGATGTGACAAGACATATGCTTTGCTATGAACACCTTCAGTTAGTATCAAGTGGAAACTAGATGTGTTCACCTGATAGTTGCAAAACATGTGATGAGGTACCTAAAGGATACGATAGACTTTGATATATGTTATCTTGGAGATCATGACTTCAGATGGCTACACAGATGTTGATTGGGCAGAAAGTGTATCACACAGGAAGAGCACATTGAGAGGATGTTATTGTCTGGGATCAACCATGATCTCATGGTTTAGCAGGAAGCAAGATAAGCGGAATATATGGCTACATGCTCTGCTAGTTGTGAAGCAGTATGGCTTCAGGATTGTTTGACTTAGAGATAGACCCAACTGTGATCCTATGTGACAAACAGAGTTGTATCAAGATGGCAGAGAATCCAGTGTTCCATGATAAGTCAAAGCACATAGAGATCTGACATTTCTATATACAAGATATGGTGCAGAAAGGAACTATAAAGTTCAAATTTGTAACAAGTTGCCAATGTACTGACCAAACCTCTACCTCAAGCGAACAAGTTACCGATGTACTAACCAAACCTCTACCTCAAGTAAAGTTTGAGTATTTCCGAGACAAGCTTGGTAAGACCCTCCTTGAAAGGGGGAGTGATGTAGAAACTGATGATGAGATTGCCCACATCGATAGTGAAGTCGATGATGAGGATACCTGTATTGATGATATGCTTACTTGTATTAATGATATGTATACATGTATTGATTGGTGATGCCGACAGAGAGGTTGGTGGATGGTCCTTAGACAGGGTCTAAGTTGAAAAAGAGGGATTGCATCATCCTTGAACATATGTTCTAAAAGGATATGTAGATAGATGTCTCTGAGAAAGAAGAGGGATTGCATCATCCTTGAACACATGTTCTAAAAGGATCCGTAGACAGTTGTCTTTGAGAATGAAGTTCTAAGTGGACAGGTGGGGATTGTATCGTCCCCGGACTTCAGTCCCAGAATTGATCCGTAGACAGATGTCTCCGAGAATGAAGTCCTGAGTGGACAGGTGAGGATTGTATCTTCCCTGGACTTCGGTCCCAGAATTGATCCGTAGACAGAGGTCTCCGAAAATGAAGTCCTGAGTGGATAGGTGGGGATTGTATCTTCCCCAGACTTCGGTCCTGGAATTGATCCGTAGACAGAGGTCTCTGAAAATGAAGTCCTGATTGGACATGTGGGGATTGTATCTTCCCCGGACTTTGGTCCCAGAATTGATCCGTAGACAGAGGTCTCTGAAAATGAATTCCTGAGTGGATAGGTGGGGATTGTATCTTCCCCGGAATTTGGTCCCAGAATTGATCCGTAGACAAAGGTCTTCGAAAATGAAGTCCTAGGTGGACAGGTGGGGATTGTATCTTCCCCGGACTTCGCCCCAGAATTGATCCGTAGATAAAGGTCTCCGAAAATGAAGTCCTGAGTGGACAGGTGCGGATTGTATCTTCCCCGGACTTCGGTCCCAGAATTGATCCATAGACAGATGTCTCCGAGAATTGAAGATAGGACTGCATCGTCCCTCGACCTCGGTTCAAAAGGTACGTGAGAGGACTGCATCGTTCGTGAACTGGGTTCAAAAGGTACATGAGAGGACTGCATCGTCCGTGAACTGGGTTCAAAAGGTACATGAGAGGACTACATCGTTCGTGAACTGGGTTCAAAAGGTACGTGAGAGGACTGCATCATCCGTGAGCCTTTGGTTCAAAATGTACGTGATGGGATTGCATCGTCCCTAGACATGAGACTTGTCTTAAAAGGATAAGGAATGATCCTCCTGGAAGTTGATCGGGATTGCATCGTCCCTAGACATGAGACTTGTCTTAAAAGGATAAGGAACGATCCTCCTTGAACATGATCGGAATTGCATCGTCCCTAGACATGATACTTGTCTTAAAGCGATAAGGATTTGATCATCCTAGAACTTGATCTAGATTGTATCATCCATGGACCTATGTCCTAAAGAGAGCGGGATTGATCATCCTGTAATATGATCGTGTGTGTTGCAGGGTATGCTGCTATTATGTATACTTGACTGATGAGGATACTTGTATTGATGTATTGATACTTGTATTGATGATATGTATTGATGAGGATACTTGTATTGATGTGGATACTTGTATTAGTGTGGATACTAATACTGTTTATCTAGATGACGATGTTGCTGATCATATAGATTGAGATGATGATCCAGATGATGTAGATCGAGATGATGATCCAGATGTTGTAGATCGAGATGATGATCCAGATGTTGTAGATCGAGATGATCCAAATGCTGTAGATCAAGATGATCCAGATGCTGATGATCGTGTGATGACGATGCTGATAATCGTGTGATGACGATGATGATAATCGTATGACAATGATGTTGATGATCGTATGATGACGATGTTGATGATTGTATGATGACGATGCTGACGATCGTGTGATGACGATACTGTTGATCGTGAGGATCCAGACGATGATATTGCTGTAGCTGTTCAAGTGCTGCAGAAGATTCGGTATTGAAGATGTTGATGTTCCAGTATTGAAGATCTTTAAGATATTCCAGTAACTGGTTGAGTTACTGATGATGTTGAGAAAGCTTCCAATGATTTATAGATGTATCATGTATGATGTTGATGACTCCTTTCTCCTGCAGATGTTGTTATAATATCCTTCTCGTTAAGGGGGAGTGTTGAGATATTGTGACTTCTAAGAATATTATATTTGTACTTTATTATTCCGGAGATGTTTCATTCCTCCGTGAAGATCTTATTGTATATCCGAAGATGTTTATTCCTCCGTCGGATTGTGGTAACTTGGTTTATTAGACTTCCCTAGTGGGGGTCGGCCCTGTATGTGTTATGTGGGTCAAAGGGTTATTAGACCACCCTAGAGGGGTCGGCCCAGTCAGTTGTAGTGGGGTGTTTAACCCAGTAATTAAGTTGGGGCCGACCTAGCTTGTGTAAAAGTCAGTCGGGGAACAAGTATAAGTAGAGGAGGATATTCCTCACTTATCTCACTCATTCATTCACTTATGAATGGCGCACTTGTGTGAGAGAGGTATGCTATGGAGGAGGAGGAGCTCATGTCTTTGGTTTACATCTTTGTATTTGTTGATCATCTATATTGAGGAAGCTTTGTTGGGTTCTCTACCCCATGAGGTTTTCCCAGGATAAATCTATGTCTCTTGTGTTTATGTTGTGCTTGTTGTTTCTTCAGTGATCCTGTATATGCTACTGTTGTGAAATGAAATGCAATGTTGATATTTTCTATCTTAGCATATTGAATCTTAACAAGTAATTGCACTATAGTCCTTCACTGGTTTAGCTTCTACCCATATGGTGAGATAATCGGTCGCAGTGATAATGGATCTCGCACTAGTCCTCTTTCCCGGTGGGTTAATAGGTCCCACGAGATCAATGGCCCATTTCTCAAATGCTTGAAGTGTCAACTGTGGATTCAATGGAATTTCATCTCTTCACGACGGCCTTCCTATCCTCTGTCAAACATTGCAGCTCTGGAAATGTTCCTCTGAATCTTTATGGATTATAGGCCACCATATCCCTACTCGCAATATCTTCTGCGCAGTGGTCCTTCCTGCGTAGTGACCTCTCGATACACCTGAATGTGCATCAGCCAATATGAATGGATTTTCATGCTCCAACACGCATCTGCGCAGAACTTCATCTCGTCCCAATTTGTATAATTGACCTACGATTATAGTGAATTCTGCTGCTTTGACTACCAGTTGCTTCCTCTGCTGCGTAGTGAACTCTGTGGGTGCCAATCCCATAGTCAAAAAGTCTACAATATCCTTATAATAATCATCAACAATCTGTATTGCAAATAGATGAGCATCAGGTAGATTGTCTTCGAGGTTTGTGGGCTCTTTGCCTGACTCAATCCTTGAGAGGTGGTCAGGTCTTAAGTTCAGTCTGCCTGGCTTAACCACTATTTCAAAATCATACTCTTGGAAGAGAAACAACCATCTACATATTCTCCCCCCTAACACTGGTTGATTGACCAAGTAATTCAAAGCATAATGGTCAGTAAACATGGAGAAGTGCGCACCCAACAAATAGTGTATGAATTTTTGGAGTGCATACACCATAGCTAAGCCTTCTCTTTTAGTGGTCGTATAGTTCTTTTCAGCTGATGAGAGTTTCCTGGTTGAAAATGCAATGCGATGGTCAATGCCTCCCTCTCCTGGTTGTGCTAGCACCACCCCAAGGGCAATGGCTGAAGCATCAACATGTACATGGAATTGCTTGTCCCAATCCAGAAAGACAAGTATAGGCACAGTTACCATTTTCTCCTTCAATGTGTCTAGGCCTTGCTCACATTCTTCGTTCCATATGAACTATGCGTCTTTCTTTAACAATTTCTCCATCAGCGCGGTTATCTGCACATAACCCTTGATAAATTTTCTGTAATATCCAGTGTGCCCCAACGTGGTGCGTAGTTGTTTTACTGAATTTGGTGTTCGTAGATTTACGATAACTGCGATCTTTGCATGGTCAACTATCAAAACTTGTTTATAGACGATGTCTCCCAACAGAATTCCATAGGGCACACAAAAGATGCATTTCTTCAAATTCAAAGAAATCTGATGCTGTATACATTTAGCTAGCATCATTCTCAGATTTGCAAAATGGTTTTTCAGCAAACCAAACACAGTCCAGTCATCAAAATAGACTTCCAAGAACTTATGGATGAAGTCTTTGAATGTAGCCACCACAACCCTAGAAAATATGGCTGTTGCATTCTTCAATCCAAATGGCATCACACTATACTGATAGGAGCACCATTCAGTGGCAAAAGTTGTCTTATGCCTGTCTGCTTCATCGATCCTTATCTGATGGTAACCCAAAAATCCATCGGTAAATGAATATGCTTCATTTCCCCCACATTATCTAGTACATCTTCTGTGAATGTCGTAGGAAATGGATCATGTAAGGATGCATCGTTCAACTTCCTGAGATCTACATAGATTCTGATATCACCTTTTGTCTTTTTATCTTGGATAACCATCGAGCTTATCCATTCTGACTCTTCAACAGGCTCAATGATTCCTGCATCAAGCATCTTATCACTATTTTCCTTAACTCTTTCTTTATATCTAGGGTTCAATCTATAAGGACTTTGCTTAACGGGATTCGCGCCTGGCTTGAGAGGTATTTTCATAACCCCCAAGTCACCCAAAATTCCTTTCATTTCCGCGAACTTAGCTGGAAACAAATCTTGATATTCATGTAGAAGATCGGCGATTTGCACAACCGTGCATCATCCCAATAGTCTCCAATGGATGCGAACTTCGGCTCTTCACTTGTTCCAATGTTCACTTTTCTTGTGTTAACAGGTCCACTCATGTTTGGAATTTCCAATGGAGGTCCCTCTACATCGCGCGCATCTTCGGGCTCAAGTATATTGATGTTGCGCGGAGCCTTCTCATCGCTTTCTTCTTGTTCTTCCTCATTTTCAGCTAGGTTATAGCATTCAAAGTCATGTTCCATTTCTCTTGACCATTCTGGCTGTAGGTTCACAGGTACCTTTACATATTCAAATACCCTCTCTTTGATTTCTTCTAATGTCTGGTTTATACTTGGGCATTCGGCTCTGAATATTCTCTCTTTGATAATTTATGCTTAGGCTTTCATCTTCAAAGCTAAAAGTTCTCTGGAAGTTTGCAGTCAACGTAGGCTAATCTGTAGTTCCTCTGTGAAGCTCCGTGTCTGTATACCAATCCTCTAGAATCCGATCTAATGTGTGCACAAACAGATGCACCCATTCTGTCTGCGGTCTCTTTATCCATGCTTCGGAACATATCTCTACGTGATCCCTTGGACTTGTCTATCCATTATATTTTACCATGGTCAGCGCAACGTTCTCCATGAATTTGATTTGCATCATATGTCTGCACTGATCCCATGTGGTCAAAGTCTGCTTATGTGCAGCCCACCATCTGGCAGGTGTCTTACGCAGTGCCATGTCTAATGCTGGTATGTGATGTTTAGCTGCAACTGATACATTATATTCTTGAATAAATGAATAAACATTAGTCGAACCATCATAGGTGGGGATTGGACTTACCTCGGTTCCAATCCAATGCAGTGACTTTGTGATCTGCGCGCATCTTCTGGCAGATACTTCATGCATACGGCTTTGCTAATTTTCCAGACCTGCGTCGGAGTCTAAGATGCAAGAACTGTCACATCGCCAACTAAGTGCTCCATCCGTCATAGGATTAATTTAGTCATCCTGATTTGCAGTCATCTTGTAAATGCGATCAAGATCTTGTGCTCTAGATTCTTCCTGAATCGGCTCACTGTATATTTCTCCTTGTGAAGGGTTCAATGTTGTTATGACCCTGATATCCTACCCTTCAAAGATCATCTTCTTGTTCTTCAAGTTTATGATGGCGAGGTTATCCATTGCCTAGTCTATACCCAACAATGCTAGATAAGGCTGACTATCATCCACAATTTCAATAACCTCGAAGTCTGCATGACTTCACATTCCATCGATGTCAATAATAATATTGGCTAATCTCCCAAAAGGTATGACTTTCTGTTGATTTGCTAACCTCAACTGTATAGGTGACCATAGCAACTTTGGTCACCCCATCTGCTGCCATGTCTGCTTAGTCAAGTCATTTACCTCTGATCCGAGATCAAGGATGATCTCATCCATCTCATAATCTCCTATCTGCGCACTGAGCCACATTTCTCGGCCTGTTCTTTTGTGTTTCTTGATGTGATAAACTGCGCTCTGGGCAGTATCCATCTCATTGCGTGGTTCATATAGGTTTAACAGTTTTTGTAATTCCACTATAGTGTCTGCGCTCTTCAATAATTTCATGTAACTCCTTAGAAACTGCGCAACAGAAGTGCCTATTTCTGTTGTGTTATTGGTTTGATCATACACTGCTGGCATATCTTCTATATGCATTGTTTCACTTCGCAACGAGATTCTTGGTGACATAGGTGCTGGATCCTTTAATATGTCCCGTGCTTCTTCAAAGACTTCTTTGTTTTTATCCAGTTTAAAAGCAGGTGTCTTCGCACTAGCTTTTCTAAACCAGATCGTTTCAAGAAGGGTTTGCTTAGTTTCAAAGTCTCCAGAAGTCGAGGCTTCTGCTTGCCTATCTCTTCCTGTCGTAGCATCTGTTGTTCAGGATTTCTACCTTATAGTGAGGAGATGGACACTACCAACTGGGCGGAGTTGACAGGTAAATACATTAATTGCATTACAATTAGTTCTTACAAATGAATGAGATCGGGATATCGAAAGACATACCTTTAACCAACGGTTGGTCCTAGCTTTCACTTGATCTCTCGCTTGATGAACCTGCAATACAAAGGATACCTTCCTCAGCATATCTTGACCATATAACATATGATGAAATTATAAAGCAATTTAACATCAAATATAATCAAGTATTAATCCAAATAGACATACAATCTGATAGATATCTGATTTGGGACAGGATGGGTATTTTGACCTTTTTATTGTCAAAGAAACATGAATTAGTAAAATATACCCGACATGTCAAGATGTTTCTGCAACAGAGTCCTGGGATCCTACTCTTCACAATGACTTGGGACTTTCCTCCAGCATAACAACCCTTAATGCATTCTTTCTAGGTTTCTTCTTCTAACCCCTCTCATGGATCCTCCTTGTATTTATGGGACAAGGTAGGCAGTTGTAATCGAGAGGTGGTTGGATTGGGAGGTTGGGGAAGTTGCAAAACCAACTTCAACTAATCCCAATTCATCAATTTAATATATTTTTTATTTCATCTTAAGATGTGCACGAGTTTCCTCAAGGCATAGTAGCGCACAGGACGCAACTTTAGTGTTTTACAACAAGCGCCTGCAGCTTTTCCAAGGTGTGCGCTAGTTTCATTTGAGAAAAGTAGGGCATACTAGTAGATGTGCTCTAGTCTACTGCCCACAGAGTAGCGCACATGTCAACAGATCACGTAAATCAGGGAAATTTTCAGCTGAAGAGAGTAGTTTCAGTCCATACATCATCTAGGGCAATCTAGCTCTTCAATCCATGTTGTCCTTTTGTGTGATCGACAGAGCAATGTGATCACGGATGGAGAATTGCAAATTTGACCTATAACAGATGCCCCCTAATGTGTGAGTTCAGAGGGAAACGATGTCCGAAATACATTATAAGTCCAAGTCAAAGGGGGAGCAAGAAACTGCGGAACCAAGTCACTAAAAACACGTGAAACAATGATCAAGGTCAACGAGCAATTACAATCTTGACATCATATAGATGTGTAGCATGATCTCCGATACATAACTAGGAGATGTATATATAGAGCATGGCCACTGAAATACAAGCGTAGATCCATGTCAAAATGAGAGATCATAGCCATAAAAACAAGCTGGATCTATGCCTCATGAAGAGCCAAAATGAGTGAGGCTCAGTCTTGCGCAGCTTGGGGGATAACATAAATATGGTAATGCTATCATGGTCCCAAGGTCTTCATCCAAAACAACCCAAGGTACAAACCCTCTCCATGTGAATAAATGAGCTGAAATCGAACATGGAAGGTATCGTTTCATTACCGATCATTGATGTATACCGTTAACAAATGCGAGGAATTCCATTGATAATGATAATGGGGTCCAAGGTACCTAGTACGATCCAACAAGTGTGAATAAGAGGACTTGGAGTCGAACACTTGAGGAACTTGTCAAATAAGAGACATTGATGTATTCCCATTTATTCAACAACGAGGGAAACTACCACTAATGACTGCAATCCCCAAGGTACTAACCGAAACTCTAAACTCCATTCCCAGAGCATAATGAGTTGATGTCGATGGGAAGAAGTCCGCTTGAAGGGAGGCCTTAATGCATCCTCCATCATCCAGCACGAGGAACACTCACATGTATGAGCTGATATGGAGTAGGACAAGTAACAAGATTAAACAAACTGACACCAGGATGGCCGACACATGAAGTCAAGGTAAACTGCAAAAATGGCCGACACAGGCTGTATCCTTGAACAGTGAGCACGACACAAAGTGACTTAGGCAGTTTTCAACATGAGCGGGAAAATGATATAAATCTGCAATGTAGGAGACATTGACAGACCCTCCATATGGTTGGAAGAATAACCAACCGAGGGAGTAAAAACTCAGAGATCAGGTTCACCCTAAGGCCAAAAACTAAAACCCAACTGAAATGATAGACTCAAGTAGGTGTTTTGTTCAAAGATATGACTGACATAACTGCCTTTGAAACTGAAAAAAGATGTGATATACCCTTCTTATCCCTTATTCTTTTTTATAAAAGAATGTCCTTCTTATTATTTCAATGAGTCCAAGAAAGATAGAAAACTCAATAGGTCCAACCATGTAAAGAGTTTAACGAGCCCATGGGAGGAAGACTCAGGACCTTCTTCATTTTTTACAGAGTTCAAAGAAGAAATAGAAGAATACTCTATAGTACTGATCTCTGGATGTTAATATCGAGCCGAGATCTGTTCTTGCTTGCCAGTGTTTTCAATTTTAAGGAGTCTGAAAAACTTAAACAATAACTCCATACATCTACTCATGGATTTTAATATTGAGCCCAAGTAGGTTATCGCTCGCCGGTGTTTTCCTATTTATAGAGTCTGAAAAACTTAAATAATCCTCTATTTACCCTCTCATGGATTTCACATCGAGCCCGAGTAGGTGAGTGATCGCTTGGTGTTTTCATGTTTCGAGAGCCTGAAAACCCTAAAGAAGGCTCCAAAAGGTCATTTTTTCGTACAGTTAGTCTCCTCCCCCGAAAAAGTATAAAACAATGAGAGAAGAACTCTTCTAGCCATGGATGACTAGAGTATTCCTTTTTCGTAAATAATCCGCAAAAGTCCGGAAAAGGGTTAAACTTATACTTAAGCAGATGGACCTTCAATTCCTTTAACGAGCTTGAAGAGGCCAAGTTTGCTCGGCAATCTTGTTTAGTTTTTCAATAGTCAAAATAAGAGCTTGAAACGACTTAAAAGACAACTTCTAGGATCGTATGTTCATGACCTGCCAAAAAGGATCTCAACAATCGCATTAGTAATGATCGACCAATATTCTCACTGACATAATACTGACGATATAATACCTATATGATCTATCAATAAGAAAATAAGTCATTTCCGCTTTGATACTAGTGAAAATTTAGGTTAAATTCACCTCACCAAAGTGTCGAAGTATGAGTGATTAAATAGAACATTTTATGTACAACTTGAAACTATACACTTTTGAAAAAAGTGGGTAAAAAATTAAAATCAATTTATATATAACTAATTTCAAATTGAAAACTCAAATATCACACTTGGAAATTGTAGGGCAAATTTGGAGCAAACCATTGAGCTTCTTCCACTCATTGCGATCAAACCGGAGCATCAATCGACCTTCCATCTCCACCAAGTAATTTATTTCTACCAATACTTGTAATTTAATGCATTTTTTGTCAATTTGTATGGTTAAAAATCATTTTCTGGCAATGTACAATTTGTATTTTGCATGTGCACTACTGTGTATGAAGCAAACTAGGGCATACTGGTAGTGTGCGCTGGTCTCCCTCAAGGAAAGAAGCACTCAAACGTGCCTGTCTATCTTAAACAGTAGCGCACACCCCTGAAGATGAGGTAAAAAATGACGAGGGATAAAAATTTGACCTTTTCTTGGCAGGATGGTGCTTGTTTAGAGAGAAAGAGAGCATGAGGATATGGATCGGATAGCTTTGCAAGATCCAGGGACTCTTCATACGCTCCGAAGGTGTGGGTTGTTAAAATTCTATAGAACCGTTAACATGAGGGCACAAAACCGCTTGCTTCAGAGGCTTGTTCAGTATTGGGATGCAGATGCCATGGTATTTGATATCCGGGGAGAAACCTTAGAACTCACCATGGATGACATTTATTTTATCATGGGTCTCTCTCAAAGGGGAGATGAAGTGAATCTGAAGGGTTCCTCATGCAATGTGGGTGCCTTGTCCATACAAGAATATGTGAATACTTACTGTGTACAGGGAACAGAAAAATCCGGTAGTCAAGTGCTCATCTCGACCATTGTCAACCTCCCTCTCAAAGTTATTGTGAGTATACTGAATCGGATGGGAGGGAGTGCTACACAACCTTTAGCCTCGAGACACTATATGCATATTGGTATTGAATGCTTGCAGGGGCAAGTATATGACTGGTGTACTAGTGTTTTGGCAAACATGAAACTTCAACTCTCGGGATGTAAGACCGGGAGGATGAAGAATTTTGGATACGGGAGCATACTTTGCACTTTCTTCTTTGAGAGAGTTCCTGCTATCAGTTTCGGCATGCCTTTGCCCCCATTCGGCCCTCGTGAGCCAAGGCTGACTCGTTGGGGTGAAATATTTCTCCGCCAAGGTGGAGGTGGGAGCAACTTTTGCTACCACGAGGATGATTTATGGGGCTGGTGGGAAAGACAAGTGCTAGCATTTGAGCAGTTTCCATATGCTGATATGGACTTCCACGGCGATCCTGAGCTAATCCTTCCTCTAGGTGAAGCCTGGGGAGAGATAGGTATGTTTATGCTTTTTGAAAAATTATTTAATTTTTTCAATTTTTTGCATATATGATTTTTATGATGAGTTCGAAGTACTGAAACAAAGTGTCAAATGCAGATGTTGGACCAGTGCGCCCTGAGGGACACCCATATACTTTCGTGAGACCAGTGGAAGTGGGTGCAGTTTATGCCACGCTGGGGACCATAGAGAGGAAGATGAGTCGGTTGACTCATGACATTCCTACATGTCGGATTGAGCGGATGTCGATTGATATGCAGGAGGATGTGGTTGGTGTGCCCCTAGCCTGGATTAGGTTGCTGCAGAAAGTAGCTAGGCTAGTCATATGCAACCGAGAGGCAGCAGAGCCAGATGAGGCCCCACCTTCTCCATAGGAGAAGGATATTCTATGTATATTTTTTAGGCCATCGAGCTCTATTTTGTATCTTATGACATGACTCTGTGACAGACTTATGATCCAAACTCATATTATTTTTTGATACAGTATCGGATATATATACAGTATCAGTTATCTACATGTGTTTTATGCATGAATTACTTATGTGTGTGAATGATGCAAATGCCAATCTAAAACGTAGTTTGCAAATGAATCAGCTAATGCATTCAAGTTCCTTGGAATATGTTTATATGTGATATAATCAAACTGTCTCTCAAGTAGCTTGACGTGCATAAACTGATGTAGAAAAGTAGGATTTCTAACCTAATAAACACCCAATAACTGAAAAACAACTAACTACAAGTCAAGCTGTACCTCCAAATGTGAAATTCCATTAAACAGAGCATCTCGGAGTAGCTCAATGACTGCACTGTATTCAGCCACATTGTTCATTGTGGGACCTAGACAATCCCCTCCCGACGACACTAGTTGACCAGTTGGTGAGTAAATAACCCAAGCAGCTGCAGCCAACTAACGGGTGTGGCGACTAGTGCCATTAGCAAACCCTATAAAGTGTTCAGTTGACATTTGAAACACCAAAAGCAAGAAATGCATAAGACGTAACTACAACTGAAAACAAAGCTAACTCTACAAAATGTACAGCTAAAAATAAATGAAAAAGCACAAGTGCCTGAGCTTAGTACTTCTTCAGGTAGGATCGATTCCTGGGGCCTATTCATGAGGCCAGACAAATATGTCATGGGAATCATTAACAAGATTGGTGTACGGAATGATCTCATCAAGATAACAATCTGCTCCAATAAAGATGTTTTCAGTGACCCCAGGTTCAGTGGAAATGTTGATCGGGATGGTTCTCGCTGTACTCGTCCTATTCCCTTCGGCAAAAACAGCTTGTAAAGTGGAAGGGACAGAGGACCAATCAGCATTCTCACCGGGTCTCGGAGAGAACTCAACTATCTCTATCAAGTTCAGAACGGTAAGTAAATAGGACCTGGGGTGCATATTTTCTTGAGAGCAGTCCAATCCTATCATGGCTTCCAAGAACGTTTCGTCAGAAGGAAAAACTGTGTCTAAACAATCAGGAGAGTGGGTGGATTCTAGTGACCATGCAGGAGCACGGTCCATATCTGACTCAGCAGAGACCAACGGAATCATGATATGTTTGGGTGCAGTTTGTTGTGAATACAAATGGGTTTCCTCTGCAATAGATACAGGCACAACTGGTTTTGATTCAGTTGAGAGAGTTCGTGGATCTGCCATTAAACGGACCATGGAAGTCTCAGGAAATGAACATTCTTCAGAACCATAAACAAAGTGGGAGCAGGTAGGTCAAAAGTTCCTATTAATGACCCGTAGAGACTTGCTCCCAAACTCTCAGTGATTGGACAGGACTGATCAATCAACGGAATAGATGAATCCGATGAAGTCTAGTTAGTCTTCCGGGAAAATGAAAGTTGATCAACTGTGACGATCTTTCCTTCGTGCGGGAACATTATGACCCGGAAGAAAGCTGATGGCACTTCCTACATGGCATATGTCCATCTCCTACCCAACAACAAGTTGTAATCGAGGGGAGCATCCAGAACTTCGACCTCTACTGATACTAGTTTTCCTGCAAGTTCAACATCGAAGGATGGTAAGACTCCGTGTGGACAGAAGGATCTTCCATCAAAGGCAGTAAGTATCGTGTTCGAGGGAGATAACTCAGGCTCACCTAAAGCTTTCCAGCAAGAAATAGACATTATGCACATGGACGCGCCCTGATCTACAACAGCTCGTCGAATGGTCGTGGGACCATGAACAACCTCTATCTGGAGAGCGACGTGGTATGGAAACCGGAACTTGATATCTTTCATATCAAAGCATGCAAGCATGTTGGACGAATCAACACTCCCGATCGCTGCCAAAAGAGCACTGCGTTGAAATGGTCAACTTTGCAGTACCTCCAGGGTGGACATGGCACAAGGGTTTGGGGCTAAATCCTCCACTACATTATAGTTGGAAGCATCCCTCACGTTAGGGTTGTGCACAACCCATTTGAAGACACCTTTCGGAATCTTCGACAGTGGATCCACCGGTCTCTCGATGTGGAGAGGGGTAGATGACTCAGGGACATCCTTCTGCTGCGGGTCCGGGGTATAATTTCTTACTCTAGTTTGCAACAGAGCATCTGAGTTAACCATGTTAACGAATGATTGATCAGCTGAGGTAGCACGAATACTGCCCCCAGCACTAGAGCTGGCAGAAGCTGAACTCTATCCATGAGGAAAAGGACCTTTCAAGACAGTTGGTTTCTTCTCACGGATTTGTTGATGTATATGTAACTTCGGAATGTATTTCACCCATGTATATTGTACTCCTATAGAGATGTTATTATTCCTCTATACGGAAGTGTCGTCATTTGTATTGACAAGTGTCGCAAGTGTCACAACTTGCTGTGATGGGTTATTAGACCACCAAGTGTGGGGTCGGCCCTGATTAATGTAACCATGGGTTATTAGACTCTCCTAGAGAAGACGACCCTGCTAGTGTATTAGGAAAGTCGGGACAAGTATAAATAGAGAGCGGGAGATCTCTATTTGTTCATCTCATTATTCACTCCTACTTCACTTAGAAAGTGGTGCACTAGTTGAGGAGGAGGAGTAGCTACTAGTAGAAGACTATCTCTTGTAATTTGGTTGTATCATTGCTCTTTCTATCTCTGAGGAAGTTGTGGGGTTTTTCATCTTTATGGTTTTCCCCAGTGAAACTTTGTGTTTCTATTGTCTCATGTGATTGCTTGGTGTGATTGATATGCATTGTTATACTTGATATGTTGTACATGTTATTCTCTCAGTAAAGATCCTAGAGTATGTTGAATTAATGCTCAAAAATTAACATGGTATCAGAGCTAACCTGAGAAGAAGACATTGTGCAGTGGCAGAAACTAGGGTTTCTTGTTTATTGGGTTTCTCTCCACAATTTTTGGAAAAGCAGCAATGTAGATTGACTCTACTCATCAAGGAGAATCTTTCTGTCCAATTAGAATTCAATTCTGGGCACTTCCATTTTTGGCCCTAAAATTTAGGGTTTCCACAAAAATATGAATTTCTGAAATATGAGGACATAGCTGGAAGCTCCTTGGAAAAATCAAATTTTAGAGATTTGGATCGAGATTTTTGGTTGGGTGAAACTCCGGGAAACTCAAACCCTAATTCAGGGTCCTCCCTATTGAATCCAGGAAGACTAAAAGGCATTTCTGAAGGGAGAAACTTTGCAGATTTCAAATTCTGAATATACCAGGCTGATCATCTCATCAAGGCGCATCTTTCTATCATTTCAGAAATTTGAAATTCACATTTCTAATTTTTAGGGTTTCCCTAACAAGCCCTAATCCGGCACCAGATCCAGATTTCTGCAAATCAAGTGGTAAGATCTAAATATTTTCTATTTCCATTTGAAGTACTCTTTAAGATGTCTCACCACACCAAGCTTGAGGATAAGCTTGAAGGGGCTGATAACTTTCGAGCACGGAAGTATAGGATTGGGTTAATCCTGGAAGAAAATGAATTGGATACTTACATAAGTTCTGAGGTCCCTATCCCAGAAGAAGAAGAGGCTAAGGCCTTGCATAAGAAGAACTTGGTCAAGGAAAAGAGGATCATTGTTGATTCTATCAAAGACCATCTCATACCACATGTGTCATCTCTAAAGACACCCAAGGAGATGTTTGATTCCCTGACCAATCTATTTGAAGGGAAGAACATAAATCGGAAGATGACTCTGCGGAATCAATTGAAAGGGGTAAAGCTTCAGAATGGAGAGACCATTCAATCTTATTTCTCTAAGATCAAGGAACAACTTTAAGCTATGAATGAAGTAGTGGAAAATGGTGAAGTTGTCATGACCACATTGAATGGCCTACCTAGGTCATGGGATTCCTTTATTCAAGGAATTTGTGCAAGAAGAAAGTTTATCTCCTTCAGTAGATTGTGGGAGGAATGTTCACAAGAAGAGGCTGCGCTTGTAGCCCGTGAAGAAAATATGGGAAGTGAAGATTAAGCTCTCGCAGCCTACACCAAAAGAAGCAAGCCCAAGAAGGAGCACTCTCATTACAAGAGATCCTCTCACAACCATCAAAAGAATAAGAAGGATCTAAGATGCTTCACATGTAATGAGAAGGGACACTTTGCTGCAGATTGTCCCAAGAACAAAAGGGACAACAACAACAACAACTTCAAAAAGAAGAAGAAGAAGAACAAAAGAAGATATCATGCTGATGTTGTTGAGGATGATGAACCTGCTAAGAAGAAGGCTAGATCAGAAAGTGATGACTCATCAAGCGAAGATGAATATGTTCTAATCTTTGCTCTCACAGGTACTATCTCTTATGGTTGTAATGATCAAGGAAATTTTTAGGGGTGAAATTTCACCAATTGGCTATTTTTGGGGTTTTTTTTCAAAAAATAAATTCACTTTTTGGTCATTTTTAGGCTCTAATATCGCCTATATTTACATAAAATATGTTTTTTTATCATAATATTTGTCAAAAATTACAAATTTCACTAGTAAATTGTATGTTTCATATTTAGTATTCGCCTACCTATCTATATATATGTTTTTTTCAATCCAAAATAATTGCCTAAAATACTATACTTAAGTATAATATTAGAATCCTTAAAAAATACCCTGGTAATGATTGGCTTATTGATAGTGGAGCTTCCAAACACATGACTAGGTTTAAAGAATCTTTTGTAAACCTATCTGAACATGAGTCACCCCATAAGGTGAAACTTAGGGATGACTACCAATATCCTATCAAAGGAAGTGGTGAATCTTCTTACAACCTAGACTCTCGAAAGTCTTTGAAGATGAAAGAGGTTCTATATGTATCTGGGCTCAAGAATAATCTACTCTCCATATCTGCATTGGATGCAAAACGCATGAGGGTTGCATTTGTAGATGGCCAAGTACTCATGTGGCCAAAGGGCAAGACCATAGATGATGCAGTAGTGATTGGAGAGCAAGAGGGAGGATTGTACAAATTGAAGGGACAACCTGAACATGCCATGGTACATGAATCCATGGAGCCAAGTGAACTTTGGCATAGAAGGCTTGCACATGTGCACTATAGAGCACTACCAATTGCAAGCAAAGCTATAGAGGGTCTTCCTGAAATCAAGACAAAGCATGAAGGTGTTTTCAAAGGATGTTCAAAAGGAAAGAACATTAAGAAGGCATTTCCAAGCAGTGAAAGCAAAGCTAAAGGAATCTTGGAAATTATCCACTCTGATGTATGCGGTCCAATGTCATCCAGTTCTCTGAGTGGGTATGTATACTATGTCTCTTTCATTGATGATTTCTCTAGGAAGACTTGGGTTTACTTCTTGAAGAACAAATATGAAGTGTTTGATAAGTTCAAGGAATTCAAAGCCTTGATGGAAAATCAAACTGATAAGAAGATCAAGACATTCAGATCCAATAATGGCGGAGAATTCACTTCAAGTGATTTCAAGAAGTTATGCAGTAATTCAGGGATTAAGAGGGAGTTGAATGCTCCCTACAATCCACAACAGAATGGAGTTGCAGAAAGGAAGAATAGAACAATCATGGAAGCAGCATGGGCAATGCTGCATGACCAGGATCTGCCTATGCATCTATGGGCAGAAGCAGCTAGGACAGCTGTATATGTGCAGAACATAACACCTCACAAGATATTGGACAACAAGACACCAGAAGAGGTATTCTCTGGTAAGAAACCTAAAGTCAGCCATCTCAGAATATTTGGTTGCCTAGTATACACTCATGTTCCAAAAGAAAAGAGGACAAAGCTAGATCCTTCAGGAAAGAAGGGAATCTTTGTGGGGTACAGTGAAAGCTCAGAGGCTTACATAATATACTTTCCAGGGTTCAAGAAGATTGATGTTAGCAGGGATGTAACATTTGATGAAAACTCAGCTTTCATCAAGTCAAGGAAGGCACCTGTTTAAGATCATGAAGAACCAAAGGAAACCAGATTTCAAGACACCATCATGAATGAAGCAATTCTAGAAGCAGATCGTGAAGTTGAAGAACCACAAATACCTGTAGATCCACCTCGTGAGGAGAACTCTCACAAGAGGAAACCTGCATGGGCTATAGAGCTCATTCAAGATGCAGAAAGGTATGGCATTCCAAAAGAAGAACACAGAGCAAGGAAGAGAACTAGATCTCATACCAGCTATGTTGCCTTACTCTGTGACATTATGAACAAAGAACCTTCCATTTATGAAGAAGCAGCAGAAAAGAAAGAATGGAAGGATGCCATGGTCGAGGAATACCAGTCGATCATGAAGAATGATGTTTGGGATGTAGTTCCAATACCTGAAGGGAAGTTTGTGGTGACTTCCAAATGGATCTACAAGATCAAGCATACAACAGATGGCAGCATAGAGAAATACAAAGCAAGATTTGTAGCTCATGGATTCTACCAGAAAGAAGGGATTGATTATGAAGAGACTTTTGCTCCTGTGGCCAGATACACTTCCATTAGATCAGTACTTGCTCTGGCTGCAGTGATGAAATGGAAGATACACCAAATGGATGTCATGACAGCTATCTTGAATGGTGTAGTTGAGGAGGAAGTGTATGTGGAGCAACCACTAGGTTTTGAGACACATGACATGGATTCATATGTGTGCAGATTGAAGAAAGCCTTGTATGGCTTGAAGCAAGCTCCCAGAACTTGGTGTGGTAGGATAGGAAGCTTTCTATCCAGTTTGGGCTTTACTAAGAGTAAAGCAGATTCCAACCTTTACTACAAGGTTGAGGAAGGAAATCCTGTGATACTACTCTTGTATGTGGATGACCTGTTTGTAAAAGTTGAGGATAGATTGATTTCCGACACGAAGAGGAAGCTTGCTGCTGAGTTCGAGATGAAGGAATTAGGGATGATGCACTATTTTCTAGGCATGGAGGTGTGGCAGTGTGTAGATGGAATCTTCCTTGGACAAGGGAAGTATGCAGTAGAGATCCTGAAGAGGTTCGGGATGATGGACTGCAAGGCCATGGCCACACCTATGGCATTGAACCTGAAGCTTCTGTGTGATGCTTCATCTAATCCGATTGATGTCACTGTGTATCGTCAGATGATTGGGTCCTTGATGTACCTGACGAACACGAGACCGGATATTTTCTTTGCAGTGAACACATTGAGCCAGTTCCTGACGGATCCCAGAAGTGTTCACCTGGTTGCTGTAAAGCATATTCTGAGGTACTTGAAGGGTACAATTGATTATGGGCTCAAGTATGAAGCGAATCAAAAGTTTAACCTGCAGGGTTATGTTGATTCAGACTGGGCAGGAAGTGCTGCAGATAGGAAGAGCACTTTAGGGTGCTGCTTCAATATGGGATCAGGTGTGATCTCTTGGTTTAGCAGGAAGCAGTCCTGCATAGCACTAAGTACAGCCGAAGCAGAGTATGTTGCAGCTTGTTCAGCTATTTGTGAGGCAGTATGGCTGAGGAAGTTACTGTCTAAGTTATTTGATCTCCCATTGGATGCTACCGGTATCTTTTGTGACAACCAGAGCTGTGTGAAGCTGTCTGAGAACCCGGTGTTCCACGACAGGTCGAAGCACATAGAGATCAAATATCACTATATCATGGATATGGTGCAAGGAGGAGCAGTGAAGCTCCTGTATGTTGCGACGGATGAGTAGGTTGCAGATGTGCTGATGAAGCCACTAGCCAGAGTGAAGTTTGAGTACTTCAAAGAGAGGCTTGGTTTTATTCATATTGATGACACTTCGAGGAAGAAGTGATGGACACATTTGTAGGATCCATTCCGAGCATGATGAGAGGAGGTTCCTTCCATGGCTGCGGATGTAAGCACTGGATGATGAGCATCAGGACGATGCTCCAGTTACTGCTCTGTATATGCATCATGTTGGATGCTTGTTATGGTCTGTTGGATCATGTATATGTATATGCATCATGTTGGATGCTTGTTATGATCATTTGGATCATGTATATGTATATGCATCATGTTGGATGCTTGTTATGATCAGGTAGATCATGTATTTGTATATGTATCAGGTGGATACATTGTATGATCAGGTAGATCATGTATTTGGATATGTATCAGGTGGATACATTGTATGATTAGATAGATCATGTATGATGATATGTATCAGGTAGATATTGTGTATGCATCAAGTGGATGCATTGTATGATCAGGATGATCATGGATGATGAGCTTCAGGATGTTGCTCCAGATGATATGCATTAGGATGATGCAGTGATGATGATCAGGATGATCATGTACATCAGGATGATCATGTACATCAGGATGATGTATGGTGAGTATCAGGTTGATTCTCTTTGGTCGTGGACAGGTTGTGCAGACAAGCATATAATATGGCCCTGGGAGGTTTGCAGATACTCTTTTGAGGTTTTTCCTATGGCATATAATGTGGCCCTGGGATATCTGGAAAATTCTCTTTCGAGGTTTTGCTTGGGAGGACATATAATTTGGCCCTGGGAGGTTTGCAGATACTCTTTCGAGGTTTTTCCTATGGCATGTAATATGGCCCTGGAATATCTGGCAAATGCTCTTTCGAGGTTTTGTCCTATGGCATGTAATATGTCCATGGGAGAACCGATAGGTTGGGATGTGTACCCGTAATAAGTCCTGGGATGCTCTTGCGAGGTTTTTCCATGACCACATGTAATTTTGCGCTGGGAGATCCTATAGGTAGAGTTGTGTGCTCATAACAGCCTGGGATGCTCTTGCGAGGTTTTGTGGTGACCACATTTAATATGTCCCTGGGAGATCCTATAGGTAGAGTTGTGTTCTCGTAACATCCTGGGATGCTCTTGCGAGGTTTTGTGGTGAGTTCACATATAATATGTCCCTGGGAGATCCTACAGGTAGAGCAGTGTGCTCGTAATAGCCTGGGATGCTCTTGCGAGGTTTTGCGATGCACGTAATAAGTCCTGAGGATTCCACAGTATGGCCAATAATGATGAAGACCTGCAGGTGGTGGGCCTACATCCAGTATGAAAAAGGACTAGCTCTGTAGAACTTCCTATGACGAGTAGATCGGAGATTGATTGAGATAGCAGCAGGAGTGACGATGACGATGATCCAGAGAAGAAGACTTGTGCTAGCAGATCTGTGTCGAGAAATACCTTCCTAGTTAAGAGGGAGTGTTGATGTATATGTAACTTCGGAATGTATTTCACCCATGTATATTGTACTCCTATAGAGATGTTGTTATTCCTCTATACGAAAGTGTCGTCATTTGTTTTGACAAGTGTTGCAACTTGCTGTGATGGGTTATTAGACCACCAAGTGTGGGGTCGGCCCTGATTAATGTAACCATGGGTTATTAGACTCTCCTAGAGAAGTTGGCCCTGCTAGTGTATTAGGAAAGTTGGGACAAGTATAAATAGAGAGCGGGAGATCTCTATTTGTTCATCTCATTATTCACTCCTACATCACTCGGAAAGTGGCGCACTAGTTGAGGAGGAGGAGTAGCTGCTAGTAGAAGACTATCTCTTGTACTTTGGTTGTATCATTGCTCTTTCTATCTCTAAGGAAGTTGTGGATTTTTTCACCTTTATGGTTTTCCCCAATGAAACTATGCGTGTCTATTGTCTCGTGTGATTGCTTGTTGTGATTGATATGCATTATTATACTTGATATGCTGTACATGTTATTCTCTCAGTAAAGATCCTAAAGTATGTTGAATTAATGCTCAAAAATTAACAGGATCAGCTTCTGGGCTTCTTCTATTAGAGGGCATTGGTGGGTAAGGTGGTCCTCTTGACACAGTTTGCAAGGGAACTTAGCCTTCCTTTTCTCTTTTTTTCCCTCCTCAGCATTTTGTCTATCTTTGGGATTTTGCTAGTTTCCCTCCCCTTTCCTGCCCTTTCTTTTGGGCTGCCGAAAGCCCTTTTGGTTTGTCTGCACCTGCTATACAGATTCAGTTGTAGAAGGGTAGGACGCAACAGAAGTTGCTTCTGCAGCAGATTGTTTGACTGACAAGGCGTGAACCTACTTTGTTAAGGCATCAAACACTGTCGAGTCGACTGAACCCACAATGCCATCGGCATCTGGTCCAGGTTTAAGCTTACTTAAGTCTATATTAGACCTTGGCGCATCAGGAGTAATTTCGTACAAACAGCCCAGACTGAGCATAGACAAAGTCGAGCTGCTGAGTTCTCAAAATGGCTTCCTCTTCGGAGGACACCCCTGAAGTGGCAACTTCCTTAGAAACATAAGGAATAAGATATTTAAGGTACCATTCTAATAAGAATGTTGGGGGGATGTCGGCCTTGATCAGCCTCTTTTTCCTTCGCCGCTCCAAAATATGATCAGACAGATGAGTGGCCTTGTTTTGCTGAAATGTCGACAAAAGGTTTGTATCTGCATCATACCAGACAGGAAGTTGAAAGTGGTTCAAGAAGACAATGGCAAGATCCGAAAGGTGCTATAGGTGGCCGCAAGTAATTCAATCTACCACTTGGATGCAACACTTGTCAAGGTTCTTTGGAAGAGCCTCAACCTTATGGAATCATCGTTCAATGAATTGGAGGAACACCAGAGATGAAAAGTTGTGACATGGTCACCAGGGTCCTCACCAGTATTACCTTCATACTTTGGTATGTCTGAGGGCAATTTGGTGGGAACGGGTGGCCATGCAGCATCATGGCGCATGGGGTCATTCGTAAGCTTTGAAAGATCTAGCAAGTTTAAAGTTGCTAGAAACGATAAACGTGGTTGAGCCGATGGCATCTGGTAAACATGAACCTGGTATTGGGAACCACCCATGGCCTAGTTCGTGTACTGTTGGTTGGGGTTTCCCCTAGCCATTGGTTGTGAAACGAAAGGATTGAAATTGTCCCATCCGAAGGTAAGTGGATTAAATCCTTGGGCAGCAGTCCATTGTGACCGGGGGTTAACCCCACCGAACTGCAGGTTAATGATATTACCCCTTCCTCCAGCAAACAGAGAGAAGGGGATACTCCCTACAGGTATATTCGATGTATTAACGTTATAACCTGCATAAAGGTTGAAACCCGGCGTGGTAGTAGTGGATGGTGTCATCATCGTACCCATAACGGGCATGGATGCAGAAGGGATGGATTCGACCACAGATGAAGAAGCAATATTCTGAGTTACACCTTGTAACGGTTGTGTGGCAGAAGACTGAGTGAAACTCACTACGGGTACCCCCGATAGAGGGACATTGTTGGGTCCAAAAGTGGGTGTGGAGACTGAGGCAGATGTAGAGGCTAATGCGCTCGGCATGCCTAAAGTGCCAACATTGAAACTAAAGGACAGGGTTGAGGCCGAAGCATTTTGCGACGAACTCGATTGAGCAGTGTTTGAGAAGGATTAAGAATCCATGCATCCATAGAAGTTGTGGGATTTTTTGGAACTCCCTGCTCATCTCCTAGGTTAACCATGGTATAACCCGGTGTAAAAAGATAAGCACTAAACTCAAGTTGTTGGAAACCAATAGGTACCAGAAGTGGATCGTTGGGTCCTATAAGAGGAGGGTTAAAAGGAGTACTAAAATCTGTAGCAGTTAGATCCTCAATCTCGACAGTATCCAAGACTTGTCGATCTGGTGTTCTAGGCTGTGGTTCTCCAAGAACCTCTGTGTCACCCGTAATTTCAAAAGAACCACGGGAATTAGTTTTCCTACGTCGTGGTGGCAGTGGAGGCTCCACTATGGGAGGAGGAAGGTTTTGCAACCTCCGAGACCGACGAAGATGTTGGTCCTCCACAACTATAACAAAATAAAACTAAGTAAAAACCTAGTGGCCACTACAACTAAGGGGAAAAAAGCATACCACTACAAAATTTCCTAAGTAATCAAACTAATCAAACAGATGGAAAATACTCTTGGAAACAAGTCAGGGATGATTAGGGCCCAGAACAGACTAATAGAGTATCGACAGTCAGTTACGTGGCGTCCTCTGGAGGTCCACTGGGTGTAAGAGCTTGAATCACCAAACCGCTTTCCCGGGATTACTACCAAAGGGTTACCTTCCACGTCTATCTGAGGTGAAGTGGGAATAACTACCCACTCTACCTGTGTAGAATCCTAAAGGTTTGATACTGAGGCTACCATCAATATGAAATAACCTGGGGGGACAGTCGTCATCCTAGTCGAAACGCATGGGCAGGGTAGCAAAGCCCGAAGTCCGAAAGGACCCCCGTACATGAGTCAACTCTGGTTCATGGTCAAAAGGAAAGTGAGGGGATATCCTCAACAATTCCAATCTCCCACGGCCTCGTGCTTAGCTCTAGTTAAGTAGAGTTTCTCAAGACTATTTGATATAGATGGGTTTACCTAAAAGATAATAGTACTACGATTGTTGAGTAATGAAGCCAATTCCGAGCAGTTTAAGGTGATTTAAGCTCGAAACTCTAGCCTAAGCTAGTTGATGTCGTGTATACCTAAAAAGAAAAATGTTGCTAATAAATTTTATTAATAGTTTCTTTTTAAAGGCTACTTGTTACTCAAGGGTTGTAGTGCGGTGTATGGAATGGTTTGTTATGGAAAGTAAAGTACTTGTAAAATAACGCTTTCAAATTCACAAAACTTTTATCTTTTCATTTATAATTCTTTCAAAAACTTGAAACCTAAGCAATCCTAAATCAAAAAAAAATTGTATTTTTCTTTTAATATTTCGAAGCAAACTATGCTACCTCAAAATAATGCAAGACCTTACTACTAAGCTATTTGAACAATTTTTTGTCTTTTCTAATAAATGTAAAAGAAAGAGAACTTGTACAAAAGCAAGCAAGATCTAAATATAAAGTGTGCGTAAGACAAACATCTAAATGGCTCAAAGCAAACGAATCAAGAGACTCGATGAAGACTTGACTTACTAAGTTTTTGCAAAAGAAAAACTTGAGGCTTGGAAACAAAGTGAAAAAGAAACAGGGAAAAGAGACACTTGTGACGGAAAGGCAGACCTAAACAGGTTTCTCCTAAGTATCAAAACCCTAAGAAAACACTAAGCCAAGCAAAAAGTAAGCAAGTGAACCAATAATGACTTTAACAACACACAGACTCAACAGAAAGAAAACTTAGAAATATTTGACTCACTTTGATTGAACTGAAAAAAGCAATCAGGAAGTATCTAAACCAAGCAACCTTTCGAAAGCAACCCTAAGGACTCAAACTTGAAGGTCAAAGCCTAATGGAAAGGATAAGACAAAGTGAAAGTGTGCTAAACGTTACAACAAACAACAAACATTAAGAATGTAGGTCTGTATGACTGCAACAGCAACTAGGGTGAAAGTATGCAACTATGTCCGAAAGAGAATAGTACATGAACTTCAAAAAGGGCTAGTAAGTGGCAAAGACACTTAAACAAGTACTCAAGCAAGCAAACAAACTAAAAAGACTCAAGAGAGGCCAACAAGACTCAAAAGAGACATGGAAGTCTCAGGGGTCAGTCAAGAAGGCAAAGCAACAGGCTGGAAGTGGAATCAAACCACTGGAAATCAAACCCTAACCAAAAACTGGACACTACAGGAAAATGCACTATTGTGCAGTGCAGAAACCAGCGCACACTAGGATATGTGCACTACTGTGCAGTGTAAAGAGCAGCACCCATCAAGAGATATGCACTACTATTACTAGGGAAGACCAGCGCACATGTGTCGAAAAGACAGAAACAGGCTTTGCAACAGCCAACTGAGATGAATCAAGTAGCAAGGAACAGTAAACAAAGACCTAAAAAACCTCTCAATGAATCAAAAACTGAAAAAAGGGCTGGAAGAAAACCAAAATTAGGTCTCCTACAGCAGAATAACTAAGAGTTACTCCCTAGCGGAGTCACCAATCTGTTGTTCAGGATTTCTACCTTATTGTGAGGAGATGGACACTACCAACTAGGTGGGGTTGACAAGTAAATACATTAATGCAATTAAAATTAGTTCTTACAAATGAATGAGATCGGGATATCGAAAGACATACCTTTAACCGATGGTTGGTCCTATCTTTCACTTGATCTCCCGCTTGATGAACCTGTAATACAAAGGATACCTTCCTCAACGTATTTTGACCATATAACATATGATGAAATTATAAAGCAATTTAACATCAAATATAATCAAGTATTAAGCCAAATAGACATGCAATCTGATAGATATATGATTTGGGACAGGAAGGGTATTTTGACCTTTTTATTGTCAAAGAAACAGTACAATATACCTGAGGTGTCAAGATGTTTCTGCAACCGAGTCCTAGGCTCCTGCTCTTCACAATGACTTGGGACTTTCCTCCAGCGTAACAACCCTTAATGAATTCTTTCTAGGTTTCTTCTTCTAACCCCTCTCATGGATCCTCCTTGTATTTATGGGACAAGGTAGGCAGTTGTAATCGAGAGGTGGTTGGATTGGGAGGTTTGGGAAGGTGCAGAACCAACTTCAACTAATCCCAATTCATCAATTTAATATATTTTTTATTTCATCTTAAGATGTGCGCGAGTTTCCTAAAGGCATACTAGCGCACAAGACGCAACTTTAGTGTTTTACAACAAGCGCCTGTAGCTTTTCCAAGGTGTGCGCTAGTTTCACTTGAGCAAAGTAGGGCATACTAGAAAATGTGCGCTAGTCTACTACCCACATAGTAGCGCACATGTCAAAAAATCAGGTAAATCAGGGAAATTCTCAGCTGAAGAGAGTAGGTTCAGTCCATACATCATCTAGGGCAATCTAGCTCTTCAATCCATGTTGTCCTTTTGTGTGATCGATAGAGCAATGTGATCACAGACGAAGAAGTGCATATTTGACCTATAACAACACCACTTCACGTCACAACATTAATACTTGGATTTGCAATCCTTCTCTCTGTTGCGATCAGCTAAATATTCGGGTTAGGTACGTCTTGCTTTCTTTTCTTCATTTCTGATGCTAACACTGGGCATGCTTCAATAACATGATCAAAAGATTTACAATAATTACAAGTAGTACATGGATTGGTACAATCTCTAGATAAGTGACATGGCTAGCCACAGTTATAACAGATCATCTGCCCTCTTCCTCTTCCTTGTCTTGGACCAGTATTTCTTCTTGTTCCACAGAATCCTCCACGGCCTCTGTATGTGCATTGATCATACTGCGCGTTATCCTTGTTCTGCGGTATTTATTCATGGACTCTGTATACTCCACCATGCATATGCTCTATATCTTTCTTTCTTTCCAGCATGAGCTCATATGCGCGGCAGTTGGAATCATGTCCAATTGACTTACAAAAATTGCAATATAAATTTTTAGGTGTTCTTACATATTTCTGGATTAAGTAACAGTCTTCTGGCCGGTGTCCTCTAGTTCTACATATCTCACACCATGGCCCTTGGTTTTGATTTAGTGGGTTTGGTGCTCCCATGTTAAGGTATTCTTGAAACAAAGGACAGCGATCCTTGGTGTGTCCTTCTCCCTTGCATCTTGTACACCAGACTTCTTGTCTTTGTTCTTTCCTCTTCTTCATATCCTTCAATTGTAATGTTAGGGTAGCTAGATGAGTCTGGATCTGAGGCATTCCAGTGCTAGTCTCTCCAATTGGTGAAGCTTCTAACTTCATCGCGATCTCCAAGGCTTCTTCTTGTGAAGCCACTTTCTGTTGCATCAACGGCAGTCTGATATGGGGCAACAGTGCAGCTATAAACCACTCTTGGTGCTATTGCGGTGCTATGACAAAACTGACTTGGTCTAGCAATGTCTTAAACTTCTGGTCAGATTCCCAGACCGTCTTATTGGGTTTTTGCTTAATTTCCTTTAATTTTGTTATACGTATGGATTCTGACTTTGGTTTCTTGAACTCACTCAATAGTGCATCCTTAATCTCCACTAAGGTTCTCATTATGTCCCTGAGAATACTTCATAAACCAGTTCAAGGCTCTATCTCTAAATGTGGTGTTGAGATGCGCTCGCTTCATAGCATCATCCTGAACTTGCTTGATACTCCATACGGCTTCACATAGAAACCAATGCTGCTCAAGGTCTTCTAGACCCGTTCCTTTGAATATCGACAACTTAATATAATCATTCATCCTTCTTCTTGGTGGTACACGGTTTTGCACAGTGTTCTGAGTGGTGTTAGGGATGGTACTCCGTGGAATGTTCTGAGCAGGAATATTCTGAGTGGGAATGGTCTGATTCAGGATGGTCTGAGTATTCTCTTTCTATCTTATCACACCAATCCCAAATTTCTTTCTTTTATGGATACCAATTTTCAGTGTCGATACTCATCACCAGTTCAAGCGCGGCAACAGAACCATTTGTTGGCTTGTATAACTGTTCTTGAGGTTTTCTATAAAGACCCAGGTTCTGCGCAGTTCGAGGAACCAACAAAACCCATTTTCACCATCCCTTTCTGAAACAATCTGCTAACAGACTGAGGTCTCACCCTAGGCGAAGGAATGGGGGGATCTGGAATCAGGTTTCCACAACCAGGTGATGAGTGTTTAAACAGAATGGCGAGAAGCGCGCTACAGGACTCGCGCTGCGGACTTTGGACTACGTGAAGTTTAGCTTCTCTGCGACGAACGCTTAGGCTATCACGCATCCAAGGACTGCGCGATGCAGGATGGTTCTTCGACTGTAGGACAGTGAAACTAATGACTATGCTTCTCGCTAACACTTAGCCACTTTACTGGATCTTACTTAATTTTATAAGACGCATTCGACCAGCATAATAAAAGGAACCTTGCCACCTTATACGCTAGGGTGAACACAATAATATCACTGCGCACTTCTAGTGTTGCGTTAAGTGTTATACGACTAATTCATACATTCATATACTGTGAATTACTTTCACATTTGGCCTTCATTCATACATGTGATTACTTAACATATTATTCTCATCCTCCTCCTTGTGGCGAATACATATAAAAGCAAAGCACATACACTCATAAACAACACTCAACCATTCATCATAAGTAAAGACACAAGTGCAAACACATAAGCAATTGCACAACACAGGATTTAATGTGGTTCATCCCCAGGATGGGAGCTACGTCTACATGAACTATTTTTATATTATCTTAGGGAAGGGTACAACAATTCCAGTCTACGCACTCAGCTGCAGACTCTTCTCCCTCTCTATAGGTCTCTGTGCACGAACCTGCAGAGCCTCTTCTCTCAATAATATTTTGCAATACAAAAACAATATTACTCAATTTTTGGCAATTACAATTCAACATTAACCCTTTCCCTTACAAAATGTGCCCTTTTTATAGATCGTTCCCTTAGGTCACGTCTTTACAATCAAGTGGTCCAAAACCCTAAGGTTACCCAAAGCTGGTGCGGTTACCCGCCACCCTACCTGTCGGCATCGACAGCTTGCTCTGCTTGCTTTAGGCTGCCTTGTTGGGCCACTCGTGGCTCTCACGCCCTTATGACAGCCGCAGTCATCACCAAAATGGTTACAACCGCATCGTGGCCTATCACTTTCTGCCCCTTTAGCCTGCCTGTGGCTTAGCTCCTTAACTATTTCCTGACACTCTCATTGACAGGTCGCTTTCTTCTAACTCCGCTCTACTTCTTACTCAAAATAGGTTGCTTCCGTAGCTTGACCTTCCCTTATACTCTTTACCAAAAATGGTTGTTGCGATGGGATTGTGCACCAGTATTACTACGCAAAACTAACTCTGCAATATGAACTGCGCACTCCGCAAAACTGTGCCATTTGACTGTTGCACCTAAAATATTACCATCATGAGACTCAGTGTATACATCCCTGAGGTTTCCTTGACTAAGTCATTAACCTGGAAGAGATATACATTCATTCATACTAGGTTTTGACAGGTCATCCCAAGCTGCCCTCATGCAACCTGCAACGTCGCAGCTTGCTCTCTTGCAGGGTGCGACGATGTCAGTTAATGGACAAAAATAGCTCCTTCGAGCTCATTCTCGAAGCTAGCTGACATGGATCCTTATCCCTGACCTTTTGGGAGAGTTGGAACTCGGTTCCTAACCTCTTGGGAAGATCCTCTATCTCTCTCCCACCATATCTCAACCTACCCTATCCATACCCTATCCACTTAGTCCTATATAAATGAAGCTCTATCCCACTCCAAAGGGAGGAAGTCTATAGTGTCTACATGCTGGTGAAATCATCTTAGAGAGATCTCCACTCATCCATTAGGAGACTCATACTTCCTTGAGAGGACATGGCATTGGCTTGGATGGAGAAGGGTCACTTCGTTAAGCTCTGGTTGTAGTCGTTCTCTTCTATGTACTTTCCCTATTTTTTACAGTAATATAAACGCTTTCCACCAATATTGTTGTATTGATGATATTGTGTAGTTTACCTGCTTAACTGTTTACTTAAATCTGTTACTGTATAGATGTTTTTTACTTGTTTTTCTTGTTCTGTGCATCTTGGTAGGTCTTGCAGCTGAGATCTGACGACCGCGAGGTGTGGAACAATATCCAGGAGAAAGGACTACAAACTTAAGGTAAGACATATGATTACTTGATCCTTAACTAGATCTAGGAAAGTGGTTTATAGTTTGTTCTATTTGTTCTAGACTCACATTGAGCTAGGGAGATCTAGCTCGCGTCCGCTCGAGTGGATTGTCAATCAAACAAATCTGGTGACCATACTGGGGAATGATCTTTTTTGTAGTTGTCAATTTGAATGTCATTTTCAGTTAATTTCTTGTTACAAGCCATTTTATTTGTCATTTGCCTCTTAAACTGGTTTCATCATCAAATCATCACTTTGAAGAGTCTGATTACCTTCCTTTGAGTTTGTACTTCTCATTTTCAAACCATTTCATTGCTCATTGTTTGGAGAATTGGTTCATTTTTTAACTTAGATCTCGCTTGTCACACCTGGTCAGTGGACTCAGAGTGACACTGTGTCATTTTTTATCTTTGTTCTTTGTTTGTGGGCCTATCGCCACAACCCTTTCATTGGTCTACTGCGATACCGTCACACTTCCTGCATTGGTAAACTGCGAGGTCGCACTGTGTACAAGAACAGACTACGCCGATCTGCCAAAACTGGCATACAAGCATCCCTTCTCCATTTCTGATTTGAGTTTTGGTTTGTGTGCAAACTCCCTCTGTGCTGTAAGATCCAGTCAGAGACCCCATTTTGATTTGTGTGTTGAATTGTTTGGTTTTATTTGGAGTTGTTTTGGGTTCCATATTGGACAAGTCTGAGATTTGGTAGTGGTGGACACTCTCGTCTCCCCCACCTGCATCCACTCACCCTTGTATTCCCTCCTCTCCTTGTCGGATCTGGTCATTATATAGGATCGGTTTCCAGACCTCATTTGCATACATTTTTTGAGCTTTGCTTGCTTTAGTGGTTCTTGTTACTAATTGATTTTGAGTGTTTTTGTGTACTTTTAGTCCATTGACTGCTTGTCTTTTCTTGAGATTTTCTGAGTTATTGGAGTGTTGCAAGTAATCTTTTCATTTCAGTATTTATGTTTTAAAACATTGTTGTTATCAAATTGTTAGTTTGATACATCCATTGAAAGATTGAAAGTACTTTATTTCCATCATTTTTCAAGCTCATTTGAACAATTGTACATGCATTGGAATGTCTCATTTGTAAATCTTTTGGAAAATTTGGGAGAAAATTGAAATATTTTGTGTTTTTTACGAATTATGAGTTGCTCATCTTCTTGAAAAATTCAAATACATATCAAGTTTTGCAAAAGTAGTTCCATGCTTGGAAATTTAAATGCATATTTTGGTTTTTATGCGTTTAGGCCATTGTAGTGAAAGTGAAAAGCATGCATACTCTACTTAGAAACTCTCTCTTTTCGTCCCTTAGCATCATTTTTGTTTTGAAAAGATAAAAGAAAAAGAAAGCATGCTTTGATTTGGCTTAGTAGTGTTGTTATTTTTGAGTTTCGCTTGAAAATGAAAAGAATACTTCATAATCATTTTTTGGTAGATTTGGGATTATATTGCATTGTGTTGCTTTGGTAAAATCGTTGGAAAGAAGTTTCTCCCTCCCATACATAGAGTTCATCAAAATAAAAAGTATACTTTGTGCATGTAGTTAGGGCCTACATTATGTTTCTGATTATGTACTCACCTTATGCATTCACCTAACCGTCCAGATAAAATTAATGGTATAACTAGAGTAAACTTTTCAGCAACTTGTGTGTAAGTTAGAGACGTGTTCTAACATCGTTAAGCGTGGTAGCTGTCGTTATTTGTCAGCACTATATCCCGAGGGTATTGTAGTCTTCCACGTACTTATCGATATATCGAACTCTTTCACGTACCCACCAAGTACCACATGTACTTGGCGTATATCGAAAGGTGTTTCACGTACTCGGTAGTATATCAAAAGGTCTCGTGCTGTACGATTGTGCATTAGACAGCACCACTATGGATTTGAGCTCCCACGTACCTTGCATATATTGGGAGACACCATTAGGATTCCTGAGACCAACTGAATTAACCTTTTGGCTATCTTGGCAGAGCAACACACCAAGAACAACACTCAGGGAGATTACTACGCATGTGTCATCCAGGTAATCAGGTATTCAGGCAAGGGTACGGTCCCAATCCTCCTTGTCGTGTTTTACTGTTGGACCCTGTGGTATATATTGATTTTTGAAGCCTTGACAATCCTGTGAGGTTCCATACCTTTGAATCCACTCTTATAACATAAGTTTGCTTGTGGCCTTATTCACCTATCTCCCACCCCTCACAGGGTGAAGAGGCCCCAATTTCCACTTCACAAGACTTACCTCTCGTTTCACCAGGAGAGCCTGGATCGTTGCAATGGATAAATCAACCCCAGGACGACCCCACAGTAGCTAATGGTCCTTCAGCAGCTTATTGGACATCTTCTCTAGGTCACCCAGTGGCCCATTTTTCCGTTGCACCCCCACCCAGTGGGACTACTCCAGATGATCCCTTAGCTTACTATCGTGACCAATTGGCTCACTTTTGTTCTATGGCTGAGAAGTGTCTGAGATCAAGTCTCCAACAAAGGGTTGAAGACCTGACGTTACCTCCTTACCGACCCATCCCAGGTCACTCTTTATCTTTCGAGTCACCAGAATCATCCACACAACATGTGACCACTTCTGAAACTGGTCAACCACCCATTCCTGCACATGCATCTCCTCGACAAGAGACCGGTTTAGTACCTCTAACGACCCAACCTATTGGACAACAACATTCCAACACACATATGACCAACATGGTTACGTCACCTGCTCCTCCCCCACCCCAAACTTCAAGGGGAAGGTACTCTTTACCCCCTACCTTTTTTTCGGGTAACGGTAATCCTACGGTGAATAATCAACAACCAGTGTTGAGTCAGCCTTTACCTAGTGGTTAGCAATTTGTTGTTGGGGGAAACCCCCGTCTCTTAACCATAATACCGCAGCAGGAGTTCCCATCAGTCCTTCCGTTAGAAATTCCTTACCTCCTGGACCTTCCACTACGGGACTATCCAATGTTGGGGGGACCGTCCAACGTAATTCAGCCACCATTGAGTCAAGCGTATCCAGGTCATTTTAACCCTGTGTCGGGTCAACTTAATCCTGGAAACACACTCTACGGGGTACCCTACCCCCGAAATCCTTACACTCTATGGGGACAACAAAAAGTTTTACAACATGGACCCCCACTTACAGTCCCTCCACCCTCATTTGGCCCACCCCCACCTCCCGTTGGAGGCGGCAGGCCCCCACATAACTCTAGAGGAGGCAGACCTCTGCCTTCTGGCGGAGGGCCACCTCATTTCAGCTATCACGGGCCACCCCCTCCTAACGGCGGTGGTGGAGGACCATGCCATTCCAGTGGCGATGGTGGAGAACCATCCCACCCTAGAGGTGGTGGTGGAGGACCATCCCATCCTAGTGGCGGTGGTGGAGGACCACCACCCTACTATGGTGGAGGCGGTGGAGGAGGCTCTTACCCTTCTAGCGGTGGTGGTGTCCCACCACCCCCTCCTAGCGGAGGTGGTGGAGGCCCACCCTATTACGGCGGTGGTAGCGGACCACCACCTCCCCCCGGCGGAGGTGGTGGTGGCCCATTCTACCATGGCAGTGGAAGCGGACCCCCATCATTTGTCGGTGTCCCACCCCCTCCCGGCGATGGAGGAGGGCCCCCACCTTATGGAAATGGGCCACCTTATTATGGCAATGGACCACCTTACTATGGAAACAGATATACATTTGGTCCAGGAGGCCCATATTTCTATGGCCAGTTTCTTCTCGATATACCTTATGGCCAGTCGATACAAGGTCCTACTGGTCCCTACACGCCTTATCCATACTATCAGTACTCGCAGCCTAATCCACAGCTGCCCTTTTTGGCTACTTTGGACCTTCCTGGTCTGTCTCGCCTAACCAACGACCCCATTAACCACGGAACTAATTGGCCACCCATTCTGGTGAAACTTCCGTCAAATATCCCAAAATTTGATGGCAAGTCGGGTGAGGATCCTAAAAACCATGTGATTGTTAGGATATTTAAACACTTAGGAGTTAGTTAAGATCAACTTGTGTAATATATCCATTAGGTAAAGTGTGTTTCTTTAGTATGCATTAGTATGCATTTGAAAATATTTAATCTGATGGTCACAATATGTTCTAGACATAGAGTGATCTGACAACTCAACTTCTCTTAGATCATACCTACCCTTGATATGTGGCTTAACATCCAATTGGTCCATGATCTCTATTTAAAGAGCATGGAGGGTCATTGTCTAGTTGATCAATTATGAGAAGCTCATTTGTAACTTTCTTTCTTTTGCATAATAAACTGCTCCGTAGAAGCTATTTGGTCGGGGTCATGGATTGTTTCCCTCTCGAGGTTTTAAACCACGTCAAAACATCAGTGTGTTGATCTATGATCTGTTTGTGTGAATTGGTTGCTCTAGGTGTTCGGTATTTTGGGAGTACCCTGTGTACCCGAACATGGTATCAGAGCTTTTATGAAGAGTCACTTCTGGTTTTGATCTAGATCTTGAATTGTTGTTGCCAAAACTTGAAATGGTTTCTGGTTCTAAAATTATTGTGCATTTCTAGGCTGTGGGAGGTGTTCTATTGCATCCGAAGCACTGTTTTCATTGGGAAATAGTTTTTGTTTGATCGAAAACGGTTCCTGGTTGCTTCAGAAACGCATATTTCATCAGATCTGAAGGTATAATGTTACAGTGACGTTTTTTATTTTTTTTAAATATCTCATATTTTATCAGTTTTGATTATTAGATTTTTTCGTTTTGGATTGTTGCTTTACCTGTGTATGTATGCTCTTTGCCATGCACCTTGTGCGATCTCCGTGAATCAGAAACAGAAAAAATGGTTTTTCTCGGCTCCATATGCTCTTTGTCGTGCACCTTGTGCGATCTCGGCAAATCAGAAACAGAGAGAAAACGTAGACTTTCCAGGCAAGCTAACGAGATCTAACCCCATAAGTGTGGAAAAGTTTTTTTTGTTTCGGTTTGTGGTGTGATTTGCAGGAAAAGAGGCAAGCACAGAAACCGAGAGAGAAGAGTAAAAAAAAAAAATACCCCTTCCTCCTTCCCTTCTTTTATGTACCTTTTAACATTAGCTCACTTGGTTCAAAGTTGTTTTATTCCTTAATAAGTCTTGAGTTCAAGTCTTATTAAGTTACTTTTAAACAAATATGCATGCAATTTCTATTTTTAAGTTACTTTATTGTAAAAGTGCATCTCACTTAAATAATAAAAATCAAAATAAAGAGTGAATCACTTAAGTTCCTTTTTTTTGCTGCACTATTTAAAGTAATATCATTGTAAAAGTGAAAATCGTTTATTTTACAAAAGTGATTCACTTAAAAGCAACTTCCTTGTAAAGTGATTTTCAAAGGTTCATCTTGGGAAGAGGGGTTCTTTTTTTAGCTGGACATTCTCTATTTGTCACGTCACTATTGGGGACATCTTCAGCATTTTCTTTGTTCAAGCATAACTTCATCATACGAAGTCAGTTTTCAGTGCTTTTTTTTTAAACCGCCTATTTTTTCGAACTCTTCGCATCCAAAGTATTGGTTTCTATTTTTACAGTCATTAATTTTACAAAATGGCCGCCCCTTGTGATATTCTACTTATCATTTCCAACTATTTATCATGGAAATATCGTATAGAGGATGTTTTACGAAGTAGGGGACTTTTCAGAATTACATCAGGGAAAGAAACAGAACCCACTGATGATGATAAGAAAATAAAATGGACAAATAGATGTGACGAAGCTCGTGGATTGATTGGGATGTCAATCTCTACTGATTTGTGATTCCACATATCTGGAATTGATGAACCTGATACTGCTTGGGACAAGTTGGAATCTGTGTTTGGTAAACACAATGAAATTAGAGGTCATCAACTTGAAAATGAGTTGATTTCTTTAAATCCAAGTGATTTTTCATGCATTCAAGATTATTTATCTAAGTACAAAACCCTTAAACTCTTATGTGAAGAATACAAGATTAAGAGGGAAGACAAACAATGCATTTATCATATTCTTTCAAAACTTGGACCTGCATATTATGTTTTGTATCTACATTTTACTCCATGAAAGAATCCTTGACTGCATCTAGCTATCAAGAGCCTAGTCTTGAATCCTTTTGTGATTCCTTGATTAGAGAGCAAGATAAGCTCGTCCATCTTGGAATAATTAACAATGCAGATACATTTGGGAAAGCCTTATTGTCCCAACAGAAAGAAAAGTCCAAGCCTCCCAAGAAACAAAATTTTCGCAATAATAAGTCAAACAAGGGTCCCAAACCCTCTCAGTCAGCTCCTTCTTTAAAAATGACAAAGGATCCAAGCCAAAAGGAAAGAAGACTGAGCGTCATTGCAACTATTGCGGGAAAGATAATCATGATGAATCTAAGTGTTTCAAGAAGATGGCAGCCTTGGAAGCAACAATGAAGAAGCACCACATCATCCTAGATTCGCCTTCAGAATCTACCTCTCATGGACATGCACTTTGTGCTTCTGATTATTCTTATAATGCATCTTCTTCCTCTACTTCAAATGAATGGATCATTGATTCTGGAGCATCTTATCATATGGCTAAGGATCAAGCCATCTTTTCTATTATGCATGAATGTAACACCAAACAAATATTTGTTGGTGATGATAGATCTCTAAGTGTTGTAGGATCTAGAATAGTTCCAGTAGATAATGGTCATTTTAGTGATGCACTATGTGTTCCAAGAATTTCCTGCAATTTGTTATCAGTCTATCAAATCACTCATCCTGGTGAAGGTAAAACTGTGACATTTACACCTCACCAAGTTGTAATCAAGGATTTTAAAGATCATCAACATGTCCTAGCTACCGGAATTGTTAATGATATTACCAGGTTGTACAAATTTAACAACTTTGGGTCATCACCTTTTCCTTCAGTTTTTGTTGCTCATAGTGATAACTTCAGCAAACTTTGGCATGAGCGATTTCGTCACTTAAATTATCGCTCATTGCAACAACTATGTAAAGACAATATGGTGACAGGTTTTTCGATGATATCTTGCAGGGATGGTGTTTGTTCTGGTTGTGTACTCGAAAAACATCATCGGGACAGTTTTGACAAACGTGCCTCTTGGCACGCCTCAGTTCCCTTGGAGCTTGTGCATAGTGACTTTTGTGGTCCTCTTCCATCTGCTTCCTTTTCTGGATTCAAATATTTCTTAACTTTAATTGATGATTACTCCAAACGCACTTAGGTTTATTTCCTAAAACTTAAGAGCGGAGTATTTAACATGTTCTTGGCCTACAAGGCCCTTGTTGAAAAACAATCTGGTCATCAAATTATTAAGTTAAGATCCGACAATGGAGAAGAATATGTTAACAAAAAGTTCACTACTTTCTGCACTGAACAAGGAATCCAACAACAACACACTATTCCATATACACCACAACAAAATGGTGTAGCTGAACGGAAGAACCGCGCTTTAAAAGAAATGGCTAATTGTATGATCCAATCTAAGGGACTAAGTCTTCAATTTTGGGTTGAAGCCATAAATTGTGCAAATTACATAGTTAATCGCACTCCCACTAAATCTTTACAAGGTATCACACCGGAAGAAACATGGAGGAAAACTAAACCAACTCGATGTAAGTCACTTCCGTGTGTTTGGTAGTGAAGCATGGGCTCACATTCCAGATGAAAAACGGAAAGCATTGCAGCCAAAAAGTGAAAAGTGCATATTTGTTGGATATTCTGAAGATGTAAAAGGTTATAGACTTCTTCAGCCACATTCGCATGATGTAATCATTAGAAGAGATGTTAAATTTGATGAAAATCTCTTGTCCTGCGAGCCTAACTCGGCGATTATGCCATCTTTGGCCTGCGAGCCTGATTCAGCGATTGTGCCTTCTTCTTCTTCCAACTTCCTTGACAGGTTTCCAACTACAGTTTCTGATGATGACAGTGAGGATGAAAATCCACCTCCGCCTGCTCATGTTCCTCCAGTTGCACCAACACAACTGCTTCCTCGATGGGTCCGTTCAACATGTGAAGCAGCTAGTGATCTTGCCGGTGATCCTAGAGATCAACGTTGAACACGTTCTCAGTTTCAGCGAGCCTCTTCTCTTTTGGCTCAACTTTTCGAGAATCATGATCCAAAAAATTTTGCAGAAGCTTCAGGAAATCCATATTGGGATGCACCTATGGATGAAGAATATGGTTCCTTAATGGCGAACGATACTTGGGATCTTGTACCTCTTCCAAAAGGAAGAAAACTTGTCAGATGTAAATGGGTCTACAAAATTAAGTATGCATCAGATGGAATGTTGAAAGACTTAAGGAAAGGTTAGTTTCCAAATGTTTTTTCCAAGTTGAAGGGATTGACTACAATGAAACCTTTGCTCTTGTCGCAAAAATGAACTCCATCCGCCTTGTTCTTTCCCTTGCAGCCTTACATAACTGGGAAGTCCATCAAATGGATGTCAAGTATGCCTTCTTACATGGTGATTTACAGGAGGAAATTTACATGGAACAACCTCCTAGATATGTTCAGAATAACTCTAGCCTTGTCTGTCGCCTTAAGAAATCCTTATATGGCCTTAAGCAAGCTCCTAGAGCTTGGTATGCCAAAATGGATAGCTTTCTCCTTGACACTGGTTTTTCTAGATGCCATTCTGACCCCAATGTCTATACCAAGAAAGTAGGAAACCATCTCATCATACTTGTTCTATATGTTGATGACCTTATTCTTACTGGTAGTGACCCTAAGCGTATAACCCATGTGAAATCCAGTCTTAAGCAAAATTTTGAAATGTCAGACTTAGGACATTTGCATTATTTTCTTGGTCTCCAAGTCCTGCAAACCAAAGAAGGAATCTTTCTTTCTCACTCTAAGTATGCTTGTGACGTTATTCGTTGCTTTCACATGGAAGATTGTACACCAGCCCATTGTCCCTTCCAGTTTGGAGTCAAACTTTCTGCCACTTGTACTTCCCCTGAAGTAGATGCCACCTTGTATCGTCAACTTGTTAGTAGTCTCTTATACTTGACTCATTCCCATCCTGACCTTTCCTTTGCCGTTGGTCTTGTTTCCATTATATGCAAACACCTCATGAAAGTCACTGGAAAGCAGCTAAAAGAATACTTCGATATATTTGAGGTACAATTCAGTTTGGGATTCATTACAGTATAGGGGGGGAACCTTTGTTGGTTGGTTTCACTGATTCATATTGGGCCGGCGATCCTGATGATCAAAAGTCTACTGCAGGTTATGTTTTCATTCTGGGATCTGGACCTGTCACTTCGGCTTGTAAGAAACAACAAGCTCTTGCTCTTTCTTCAGCAGAGGCAGAATATCGAGCCGCAGTTAATGCTAGTCAGGAAACTTTATGGCTTCGACAAATCCTTTCAGAGTTTGGATTTGAGCAGTAGCAGCCTACTCCACTTTGGTGCGACAATCAAAGTGCCATCAAGCTTGCCAAAGATCCAGTCCTACATCAATGCAGCAAACACATTGATCTACATGCACTTCATCAGAAATCTTGTTCATGATCGTGTTCTTGAAGTGCTCTTTTGTCCTACAGATGATCAAGTTGCAGACATCTTCACCAAGTCTCTTACAGAAGCGAAGTTTTCTAAACTTTGATCTATATTAGGAGTTCAGGAATTTGTCATTAAGGGGGGATAGGCTCTAATACCTCCTTCCTTCTCCTAATAGTGTCGCTTTTGTAAATCCTTCAATTCTATCCCAAGTTGTTCTTAAGGGGGGATGTTAGGATATTTAGACACTTAGGAGTCAGTTAAGATCAACTTGTGTAATATATCCATTAGGTAAAGTGTGTTTCTTTAGTATGCATTAGTATGCATTTGTAAATATTTAATCCGATGGTCACGATAAGTTCTAGACATAGAGTGATCCAATGACTCAACTTCTCTTAGATCATACCTACCCTTGATTCATGGCTTAACACCCGATTGGTCCATGATCTCTATTTAAATAGCATGGAGGGTCATTGTCTAGTTGATCGATTATGAGAATATCATTTGTAACTTTCTTTCTTTTACATAATAAACTGCTCCGTAGAAGCTATTTGGCCAGGGCCGTGGGGTGTTTCCCTCTCGAGGGTTTAAACCACATCAAAACGTCGGTGTGTTGATCTGTGATCTATTTGTGTGAATTGGTTGCTCTAGGTGTTCGGTCTTTTAGGAGTACCTTGTGTACCTGAATAGTGATGACATACCACTTATGGTGTTCATCCACCTCCTTGATGGACGACTTGATCCGTCTTAGGTTATTCCAACGGACTCTCACTAGTTCGGCTGCCAAGTGGTATATCGAACTACCACCCCATTCTTTTCCCGATTTTGGTTCTCTTGCTATGAAATTTTTGACTCATTTCCAACTGCCTATACGGTATGAAACTAGTACAGATCTTTTAACCTCGCTCTGTCAGAATACCGCCACTCACATCTCAGATCATATACATGAGTGGCGAAGGAGACAACGTCTTATTAAGGCTCCTATTCCAAACCAACTCCTAGCATACTGGTTTACGAAGTCTCTCATACCTACCATAGCACGAGACGTTGCCATGGGAGGTGTTGTCACTGAGAAACAAGCCATCGCTCGTGCCCACTTACTAGACTTAGTCTATGCTCAGTCCGACACATTGTTTGATATTCTTCCTGATGCACCCCGCAACACTTACGACTCCGTGAAACCACCCAAGGGACCCCAAGCCGATGGCATCATTGGATCCCTTAACACCCAGCATTCCTCTCAACTGTTGGATCATCGAACCCCCAGGGTTCTTCCCCATCACCAACACAGGATTGTCACAGCACCACCAAATCATCCACTCCTGCTGTCACCGAAGAAGTGAATTATGTTTCATCAGCTTCACCTCAAAAGTCTGGTGGCAAGAAGAAGAACAAAGGGAAACCTAAGAAATCTTCCACCCAGCAGGAAAAAAAGAGCACCCCTAATGATACCAAACAAAAAATGAAGATGAACTATCCTTGTCTATTGTGCGGTGATGACCACTTTTCTAAGGAGTGCCCCCATAGAGACGAAGTTCAAAAGTTTCTTAAGGGAAAAACCATACTCGCAGTCCTCAACGATCCCTTACCTACTCAAAATCAGCAATTGATCGCTCACACTTCTCCTTCCCAAGGAGAAGCATCTACCACCGCGCATGTTCTCATGATGCGTAGCGAGACTGTCAACTTGAACACCCATTCTCATTCATATGACTCTGTTCCGACGAAAGAACCTGTTGGAAGTAATACTGAAAAAGCTTCCACTTCGATGCCTGACATCACCGTACCGGATGCTCCTCTCACCACTGAGAAGCCCTCGTTCGAGTCAGTATTGCGTCCACCCAAGAGCACGATTAGAAAATCAGTTTTCAATCCCAATGCTTGGGCTGCTCAGAACTAAAATATTGTAGAGGACCTAGCACAAGCTCCTTGTGCTATGTCAACACTCGAAGTCTTGCAAAACTGTCCTAATCAACGCAAGACTCTCCTCGCTTCCATCGGTGCAGTTGACCCGGATTCATCGAACACCATCTTGTTCCGGCTGGAATACTTCAAACCGAGGCTCTCCCATCAGTTGGCATTTCAAGCTGCCACAAACATTGCTGGGAAGAGAATCCATCGTACCGTTTTGAATGAAGGAGCCTCTACTTTAGTCATGTCGATCTCATGTTGGAGAGCCATTGGCTCTCCCGAGTTGAACCGTTCTCCTACCACTTTGAGAGCATTCGACGGACGTGGATTCTAACCTCATGGGCTGTTACAAGCTTTAGCAGTCGAGCTGGGGGGCAAGACTACAACCATCAACATGGAAGTGGTCGCTGCCCTGTTAGATTATAACATTCTGCTTGGTCATAATTGGTTTTACACCATGACTGCGGTCGCATCATCTGTCTTTCGCATAGTACAATTCTCCCATCAAGGCCGAATTATCACAGTCGGCCAACTGGATTTCTGCACACCTGACACCGCTACTCACCCGGGCAATAACGTTCCTTCGGTTGGACAATCTCCGCATCAGTATGAGAGCGTGGGGGTCGGTCTCCTAAAGCACTCATCCCGTATGGGTGTTTTTCCTACTTCGGATCCCCCAAATCATGTTTCCATGGTGAACATGATCTCCTCGTAGATATCATCTATTCCCAACCCCATTGATTCATGGCTTGTACCTGACAAAGCCACCGCACCCCTGATTGGAGACACCATGCCTTCGTCGCTTGTTGAACTCACATACGAGGCTATCCAGTCAGCACCAGATGACCACTTAGTTGTGGCCTCCACCCATTGTTCTCTACAGTGAACATCATCCGACCCCCTACTATGGACTTTTTCATTCTAACGATTCCATTATGGAAATCATGAAAGTGGATGATCCTACATGGGAAGACCTCCATCATCATTCGTCTTTCCTTCCCTTTTTGGATATTGTGGAGAACAGCATTAGCACCATCTTTACACCGGATTCTTATTATGGCTCTCAGTCCTCGATACTCGCATGTCAAATGGACTCTAAAAGGAAACTTAGCAAACATTTAGCCAACCACTTTGATTGACATTTCGGTTACAACTGGTGTAGTGGAACACATTCAGTTAGTCCAAATGTGTTCCCCTGAAGAATTCATTGCCTATACGGCCTTATCCAAGTGATTTCGAGATGTGTTCACTTGGACCTACGAGGAGATGCCTAGGATAGACCCCACCATTGTTTTACACGAAATCAAAACCTATCCCGACATCAAACCTGTCCACCAAAAGTGGCGACCAGTACACCCTCGGAAGAATGCGGCGATCAAGGCAGAAATTGAGAAACTCTTGAAGGCCAGCTTCATTTACCCTATCCCATTGACAGAATGGGTCTCAAACGTCGTCCTTGTTACTAAAAAGCAGGGTACCATTCACATATGTGTCGATTATCAGGATCTCAACAAAGCTTGTCCTAAGGAAAACTACCCGACTCCCTTTATTGACCAGATTATCGACAATTGTGCTGGAAGTGTCATTTTTTCATTTATGGATGGCTTTTACGGATACAACCAGATTGAGATCCACCCCTCCGACCAACACAATACTGCATTCATCTGCCCTTGGGGAACGTTTGCGTATCGTAAACTCCCATTTGGTCTTAAAAACGTTGGTGCCACTTTCCAGTGGGCCATGTCGTACGCCTTCCATGATGTGAAGGACTTTGTGGAACCTTACTTGGACGATCTCCCTGCCCATTCAAAGCAGCATGAGTTCCACATAGATCATCTGACGACCGTTTTCCTCAGATGTAGGCGGTATAATATCCATCTGGATCCTCATAAGTGTATTTTATGCGTCGAGTCTGGACGCCTCTTAGGCTTCATCATCTCGAAAGATGGGATCCGCATTGATCCCTTGAAGGTGGAATCCATCATCGCCCTTCCACCTCCAACTAATATTACGGAACTTCAGAGTCTGCAAGGAAGAGCAAGTTATTTACGGCGCTTTGTCTGTAATTTCGCACAAAAGACGCAGGGATACATGAGATTGATGAAGAAAGACATCCCATTCATTTGGGACGACCAAGATCAACAATCTTTTGATAGTTTGAAACATGCCATCACGCATGCCCCTGTGCTCCAACCGCCGAACTACTATCGCGATTATATTTTGTACCTCGCTGCTTCCGACACCACTATCGCCATGGTTTTGGTACAGGAAGACCAGAACACCCAAGAACATGTGATATATTACGCCAGCAAAGGTCTTATTGATGTTGAAACCCGATATTCACATGTTGAGAAACTCGCTCTCAAGGCAGTTATTGCCGTGCAGAAGTTCCGACATTACATCCTGCTTCGCACCACCACCATCATTGCCGATTCGAACCCCATGTATCACGTTCTGACACGTCAGGTGCTTGGGGGCAAGTATTCACGCTGGATCATGATACTGCAAGAATTTGATCTTCTTTTCGAAAAAGCCAAGTCTAAAAAGTCTTTGGTGTTTGCTGAGCTTATCTGCGACCTTCCCTATGTTGATGTAGAATCTGAGCCCAATGACTCTTTTCCAGATGAGTCATTGTTTCTTATCAGTACGTCTGATCCATGGTATGGATATATCACTTTGTATCTTCAAAACCAACGTTTCAGCCCTCAATTGTCTCGCGATGACCGTCATCGAATACGCCACCATGCGAAGTATTACCTTATTATCAGTGACACTTTGTACCGTCGTGGTATCGACTCTATTCTTCGATGTTGTCTGACTCATGAAGAGGCTGAACACGTCCTAAATGACTGTCACACTAGGGCTTGTGGCGTTCATCTCTCTGGGATGGCTACAGCCCAGAAGATTCTGCGCACAGGATATTATTGGTCGTCTATCTTCAAAGATTGTATCGAGGCCGTAAAAAAATGTCCTCCATGTCAACATTTTCATACGAAAAAGCACACCCATCCCGCCCCATTACACCCGGTTATTTCCGTGGGCCCCTTCACTAAATGGGGCATTGACTTCATGCATTATAATCCTACCTTGTCACTTTCTTCAGTCTTTTAATTTCTCTTTTGTGAATGTATTTCGTGTTAAACCATCTTATCGCTTTGCCTCATATTTGACTGTAATATGTGAGTTAGAATCCATTTTATATGCTCTGATTCACACATTTAATATTGTCAGTGTTCTTTCTTCCAAATTAATGCAGAATTCATCCTAGTTAGATGCTCTTTTTGTTTTCCTAGAAGAAAAAGAGCCTCTTGTTATTCATATTATGAATCAAAGAAACTACACATATTCTTGTCCATAAAAGTCAATGATCATGATAATCATTTGTTACATGTGAAACATAATTGCCTCCCAAATGGCCACTATTCTCAAGTGAGATTTCCCAACTTCCGACTTCTAACAAGAAGGATCGGTCACCCCTTCGTTTAGTAGATAATTGTGAACACCTATATCCATCAATTCACATGTATCCAGAATGTTCAACACAAGAAAGATCGTCCGACCCTTCTTGCGGTCTAGAACTATTATGAAAATAATGTTGGGCAGAAGAAGGGTCGGCCGCCCCTTCATTTATTAGGGAATTGTAACAACATTCAACCTACGAAGGCTAGGTAGTCAATTCATCTATATCCAGAATGGTGAACACTGGAAAAATAATGAGCACAAGAAGGGTCGGATGACACTTCATTTAAGAGAGAAATGTAAAATATTTAATCTACGAAGGTTGGGACGACAATTCCCGACTTTCGATTTCCGTAGTAAATAGTAGGGATCGGTACATTGGCTAAGTTATAACCTAAAAACAATATTTATCCCGACTTGCGACAAGAAGGATCGGTCGCCCCTTCGTTTAGTAGAGAAGTGTGAACACCTATATTCAACAATTCACATGTATCCAAAATGGTGAACATAAGAAGGATCGACTGACCCTTTTTGCAGTCTAAAACTATTATGAAAAGAATAATGGGCAGAAGAAGGGTCGGTGGCCCCTTCATTTATGAGGGAATTATAAAAATATTCAACCTACGAAGGCTAGGCCATCAATTCATGTATATCTAGAATGGTGAACACTGGAAAAATACTGAGCAAAAAAAGGGTCGGCAGACCCTTCATTTAAGAGAGAAATGTAAAAATATTTAATCTACAAAGGATGGGACAACAATTCCCGACTCTCGACTTCCGCAGTAAATAGTAGGGATCGGGACATTGATGTTTTTCATTCTCACATTTGCATGCTTTGATCTCAATAAAAACTTTTAAATAACGCGTGTTTTTATGTATTTTCATGATTTGCAGGAGGCCTTGTTTTTCTTGGAAATACATCGTTTCCACAATCCCACAATCCGCATTTTTTATGAGTTTGAATTTATTGCTTCCACATTTCTGCAACCCGTAATGTGGATTATGGAAGTCGGAAAGCATTTGATCAATAAAAATCATATTTTCAGTTCCGCCTTTCCGCATTCCGCAATGCGGATTGCAGAAAGCGGAAACCAAACTTAAAAAAAATAAAATTTCATCGCCCTTTCCAAACCCACAAATATATTTCGGATTGCGGATACCTAAATTTCTTAAAAACGTTCCCACAATTCCGCAGTCCTACAACCCTCAATGCGGATTGTGGGAAGATCGAATTTACGAGCAAAATCTTTCACTGGCCCTTCCGGCATTACCCTGTAAACAGGTTGAAGTCTCACCCGAATCAAATATGGGGGGATAGAGAATCAATATTCTGTAACCGTGGCGATCGGGACATTGGCTAAGTTATAACATATAAAAAAAATTATCCTGACATCTGACAAAAAGGATCGGTCGCCCCTTCATTTAGTAGAGAATTGTGAATTCACCTATATCCAGAATGGTGAACACAAGAAGGATCGATCGACCCTTCTTGTAGTCTAGAACTATTATGAACAGAATATTGGGCACAAGAAGTGTTGGCCTACCCTTCATTTATGAGGGAATTGTAAAAATATTCAACCTCTGAAGGCTAGGATGTCAATTCATGTATATGCAAAATGGTGAACACTGAAAGAATACTGATCACAATAAAGTTCGGCCGACCCTTCATTCACAAGATATATGAATATACAACAAAACCCCTTTCACTAGCCCCTTCGGCATCACATTGTAAACATGTTGAAGCCTCACCCGAAGCGAATATGGGGGTTTACAGAATCATTTTTTTGTAACCATGGTGATGCGCAGATGTGGTTAACATCTTCGCTTAAAGTTCTATTTAACATATACTAATGGGATATAATAACGGATGACTTCACACTTCGCAGCTATCACAATATACATAACTACGTTGAATCTCTATTGTATTCACCAGTTAGCTACACATTCATCATACTAAGTGTTTCTTCTTCACATTCACGCACTTGTATTCCAATTACCCAATGTTTGGTTACCGTTCACATACATATGAAAGTAAATACATAAACTCATATACAAAACATGTCATAAACTCATACACATAAACACACTGATTTGCGTGGTTCACCCCATGCAGGAGCTATGTCCACAGGAACTGTTCTTTTATTATCTAGGAAGTGTAACAGTACCAGTCTGCACAATCAGCTGCAGACTCTTCTCTACAATCAGAGAAGAGTCGTCTTCCCCTTCTTGCAGTATATAACTATTATGAAAATAATACTGGGAAAAGAAGGGTCGTCCGCACCTTCAGTTACGAGACAAATGTAAAAATATTTAATCTACTAAGGTTGGGCTATCAATTCCTGACTTCTAACTTCCACAATAATAGTAGGGATCGGGACATTGGCTAAGTTATAACATAGAAAAAATATTTATCCCGACTTCTGACTTCTGACAAGAAGGATCGGTCACCCCTTCTATGATGATCTATCCTTCTATGATCGATCCTATCTCAAATGGCTATATAAAATGTGCATTCGATCTCTCATGGATAATGCTAGTAGATTTGTTCTTAATCAATCAATTGATTTTGAAAATGAGCGGTCATTCCTTATCCATCGATCATTAGCATGAACATTTGCAAGTATACATATAATATTAAAGCACTAATTTATAATTATAAACATTATATGCATTCTTATATTAACTACTTAATAGTTATTGTTTTGCAGATAAAGCATGTATGCGTTGTTGAGCCTTAGTCAATACCTGGAAATCTCGTTCCTTGAATTGTTAAAAGATCACAACCTTGGTTTATTAAAGCATGGATGGTATGTTGAGATGGATGAACCAGATAATTTGTACCCGGATTTATAACTATTCTCCTTGGATGAGGATGGAGCTCCAACTTGAGCTGGAATATTGACATCTCCGGATCCCATTTCTGACGAATTATTGCGTGTTCAAGTTGAAGTGGTCAAGAGAGACATGTGTTTCCTTCTACAGGTTGATCTTATGGTTTGTAATTTTCGACCAGATCTAATGAAAATTGGTCCCGATTTAGATCCGGTTTCTTGCGAAGCAAGGGTGGTTTTTTCCCTCGTATGATGTTTCTAACCGGTCCAAAATAAATACCGCGTCATCTTTGAAGAAAGGAATTTTGTCGGTCTGGAAGAAAAGAATATTGGCCGTGAAAAATTCGTCTGTATTGAATTACATGAATATTGAAAATAAGTTGACAAATGTAGGCCATGAAAGGATTATGTTCTACCTTAGAAGAACATTTCTCCATCATATTGAAAAATATGTGGACAAATATTCCTTCAAACCACTCAAATCAAGTCCTTCTAAAGCGATGATGCGGAAAGTGACTAAGAGCTTTGAAAGTTCAAAAGAAGTTCAACAAGAGCATATCAAATACTTTTTGTTCAATGAAAAAAAAAAATTCTATTGACACAACAAGATGTGTTGTTGCGCCTCCACAGTTACAATATCGAAAATTTGATGAGGAGGTCATGCAAAATATGGTTGTATCTCTTCTCCATACATTTACAACAACATTGAGAGATGTTATTCTATTTCCTTTCGATAAGGAGACCACATTGGGATTTCTTATTGGAAATGAGGACGAAATTAATTTTCCTTCAGTAAATTTTTATATATTGGATGGATAGCATACTATTTATGTGCAGAAAAAAGCATTGAAAGTGATAGATATGAATCGGTCCATTCAAGGTATCGGCATCGAACAGCTCGTCTTCTACATAAATATGTTCCTCGGCACATTATCAACAAATTATGCAACAACAAAACTTATCAAACAAGGAATTTGCAAACACTCCATTCATTCCTCAAGTTGTAAAATCAAGGGAGAAATGGATATATTGCGGTAGGCCATCCTGCCCGGGAAAGGAAAATGTTTCCAGTGATGCTTGGCAGGTATAGAATTTTTCTTCTTATCAATAAAAGTCTTTAGATTGCTACATGTGTTATGAAATTAGCAAATTAAATAGTATGTTCAATTTTATATGTTTGTAGTCTTTCCAAGCTGAATGTATGGATATATTTGTTGTTCAAACAAAGGACAGCCTTAAAGACAAGCTAACTCTTTTTTTGACATCGGATCGACTGTGGAGAAAATGGATGTTTGTATTCAAGATTTACAAAAGTTGTTCCTTGCCATGCTCACCCAAGAGCATCACTTAGGTTGATTTTGTTCAAAATAAAATAAAGAATCATGGATCTAATTTTTTTAGACCATTGCGTGATCTTGATGAAGATGAATTAACCGATGTGGCGGAAAATATAATCAACGGATCGGTTTGGATGAGCACATCAGTCGAGAAAAACATTTGCACAAAGACTTTATATCAATATTGCAAGTGAATCAAGGATGAGAGGTCAACCAAGCATTCGATCGTTGAATATTTCAAAGTTCATGATGTTCAAACTATTCAATCACAGATTATCACTGACCATAATGTCATTGAAACATATGAAATTGCACCAAATCATCGCCAACAGCTGTGTAGTATTTTATGCTCGAAAAAGCAAGCAAATCTCCAAGTAAAAAGAGAAAGAAAGAATCTGAAGTGGATAATGGTACCAAAATACCAAATGATGCTGAGAAAATATTGAATATATATATATCAATAAAGATGGGATGGGTATGTCCATTAACGATTTCAAAGATAGTCCACAGTTTGCTTGTCAATGTTGCTATCCTACATCTTTGGTCAACACACTAAGATCCATTGCATTTTTTGGTGCGGTAATCAGCTGTGAATTTGTTGTTGTTGTTGATATGTGTAATTGTGATAGCCCCTAGACAGAAGAAGATATGCTTGCATTGTTGTACTAATTAGAATCAAATGAAGCGGCATGTACTTGTATTTTTTTAGCTGATATGGAAAACTCTTGTATGATTTCTAAAGCTTTCACATTTTTCAGCAATAAATAAAAAAAAAGGTAACACGGAATCCTACCAAGGGAGTTTATAGAGAATTCTCCAAGGACTTGTTTATAGGATTCTCTATTATACAGTGTTGGAGCATTGGAAGGGATGAGGATAATTTGTCTACTTTTCAAGTGGATATGGATTAGAAGGATGAGGGCCTACCAATTATTGATTTACCTTTTCCCAAGGCTAACAATGATAGTTCGAGAAGCCATGTTTTTGCAAAAGAAAGGACACGGGAATTCTGGGATCACATAGTTTCCATACTGGTCTGTTCTCAAGGTACAGTTCTTTCGCTGTACGCAGGAGGTAGAGTTCTTTGTTCATTGATCAGGTCGCCAGATAGAATATTTATTTCTATTGTGGAGACAGTACAACAAGATCTGTTTATGAACAGTTTCTATCATGAATTGGGTATAAACCAAGTTATTTTATTTAACATTTTCAGATGTCTTATTTTATTGTATTTTACTTTTCTCGGTCGGTTATGTTCAATAAATTTTTCAAATTCCTATTCTACTACAGCTTCAAAAAAAGAGCACACTCAGGTATCGACCAATCAAATTATACTATATGATGACGACATTGAATGTGATAGAGAATCCACCAAGAACTACCAAATTGGAGAATAAGATGGATAAGAAGGTAAAAATTTATTTTTCAAATATCATTGTTAAATTAACTAAATTATGAAAGGGGATAGTGACCTTGAATACTTGCAAAAAATTATATAAAATGTATACTTGCAAATTTCCAGGTCAAGATGATTGTATTGCTATTCAACATGTGGATCATCCAGAACCAGAGTTGTCATCGACGATGTCCGTGGATATTAGCCAACAAATCACATTGGATAATAATGAACCATGAAAGAGCTTGGACAATAATGAACCAGGATATAGCTTGGACAATAATGAACCAGGAGAGGGCTTGGTTTCAAAACGCAGTGTCTCCAGCAATGTTACTCACCAATCAAATGTTGGTCTGGCATTGACAAGTAAAAGACAAAGAATATTTTCTACTTAAATTGATAAAACAAATTTATTCCGAATATATAATGAGAAGCAATATTTCTATGCAGGTCCCCATACAAAATTTTTATTGATATTAGAAATGGAAGGTTTTCTAGTTCGCAAGAAATTCACAGAAAATTACTCCAAAAGAGAGAAAAAAAAAGAAGGAAATCAAAGATATATTGTTGAGGGGAAAAAGTAAAAAAGGGGGAAGAGACTACTAATGGTGAATTTGAATTTAAACACAAAAAAACTTCATATGAGTCACGAACATATGCCATTCAATTTTTGGGATTATGTCTTTCTAAATTCAATGTTGGGATTTGGTCATCTAATGTGGGGTCAATGAGGGGAATTCACTGTTTACAAAAAATTTGAGGGCAGGCAGTGCAAAAAAATCATATGGGGAACAAATTTATTTTTTTGGTTTCAAGAGAGATATACCTACGATAAAGAGGGAAATACATAAAAAAATATGGAGAGTGTGTGGAAGGAGTTCCCAACGAAAACTTCGGAAAGCAATACATCAATTATTGTTTTGGAGGGTGATGATGTGAAAGCACATCCATGTGAAAATTGTATTTTGAGTCATCCCTTCATTGCATCGTCCTCTAGGACAGATATTGAATTGGTACATCGAATTTGGCAGGGTTTTAGTAAAATGTATGAATCAGCTGATATCAGAACCTTTAATGCCTTCTTCTGGTTGAGTGACAGCCAACAAATGTAACCTATCATTGCCTATTTTAAATCATTCAATGTATTTTCTATTTTTTCGGAGACGTTGCTAATTTCCTTTGAATCTAACATATTATTAGTTCAGTGTGATGTTTTTATTAAATCATTTGAATCTGTGAAATTTTGGGTGATTTTTGTATTAATATTTGGAAATCAACATCTTCATGTACAGTTGCATGTTTGTGATCATTAACTTCATGAAAAAAGTGTTGGTGTTGTTGTTATATATATATTCACGGTTCTTGTATGCAGTCCGGATATCACCGCAAAAGAAACTATTGGTCCTCGGAGTAGAGGGATTTCTCTTTCAAGTTCAGATGTTATCCCACATTGAAGATTCTTCCAAACAACCTCATTTTTTCCATAATTGCTATTGTTATTATGCATGGATGTTCAGCCCCGATATTATCAGTGTTGCCAGAGAACATTTCGACATTGCTTTGTGGTTTTCCTCGCTCGACAACATGGAAATTAAAAAATTCCTTGGTATATTTGAATGGTTGAAGAATGAAGACTTTGTATTTATTTGGGGTCGAGAGCAATGTAAACGTAGTACTATTTATAATTACTCAATGTCTACATACTATAATGTTGGTGAAGTATTGAACATATACAAAAATTCGTTTAAGGATGTACTTATCCAATATGGGGATATATATAAACAAATGGACATGTTATTTATAGATGAAGATCAATATCAATCAGTAGATAATAGCAAGGAAAACTGCTTGAAAATGCCAACTAGTTGAACATTTGACGGTTCACAAGAGAGAGAAGTACTATAAAAAAAATGTTGTGTTCTTTGTTGAATTATCTCAAGTCTCATTCAAAATGGGAAGTTGGTTAAAGACATTCAATTTCAAATGACCGTCATATTATATGCACTACTATATATGGCTCAAAAGTCCCACGAAATTTTGTCACGGAACAGTTAAAATCGATGTTTTCATGGAAAAACAGTTTAAATTTTTGGAAAATTTTGAAAACCCCCCAACGTTCGTCGCTATAGCAATGGTATGAACCTTTCGTCGTTATAGCAATGAAATTTCATCGTTATAGTGACGAAAGGTACATACCGTCGCTATAGCGATGAAATGTTGAAGAAGAAGGTGATGCAGATCAGGAGCAAGAATCCGATCAAGAAGTTGATCATCCAAATGATGTAGCAGACAATGAAATTGACATTGATGATATTGATTATGAATATATAACCGAAAATGACTTTAATCATTATCCTGATATGAGCGGTATTTTCAACGATAGCGATTCAGAACCAAATGACGATACAGACGTTGAGTTAGATTAAGAATAATCCGAATGAAATTGTAGCAATGTTGGAATCTAGGAGGTAAGTGAGAAGATCTTTATGCATAATGTATTATGTTTACGACTATTTATTTATGTTTAAACCATCATTATCATCATCATCGTCATCACCATCATCACAATCTCTGTCATCATCATCATCTTCATCATGATCATCATCTTCACCACCACCACCATCATCCTCATCATCCTTATCCTCATCATCATCATCTTCATCGTCGTCATCATCATCATCATAAAATAGCTTGTCATCATCATCATCGTCATCACCATCATCACAATCAACATCATCATCATCATCATCTTCATCATCATCATCATCTTCACCACCACCAACACCATCATGATCATCATCTTCATCATCCTCATCATCATTGTCTTCGTCATCATCATCATCATCATCATAATCCTTGTCATCAATATCGTCATCATCATCATCATGATCACCCTCTTCCTCATCAACATCATCATCATCTTCTTCTTCTTCATTGTCATCATCATCGTCGTCATCACCATCTTCATCATCACCACCACCATCATCATCTTCATCATCACGGCCACCATCATCGTCATCGTCTTTGTCATCATCATCATCGTCGTCGTTGTCTTCGTCGTCATCGCCATCACCATCTTCGGCATCATCATCATCTTCATCATAATCCTCATCATCATCCTCGTCATCATCATCAGTAGCAGCAGCAGCAGCAACAGCAACACCGTCATAATCATCAGCATCATCATCATCATCATCTTCATCATCATAATCATCCTCATCATTGATGACGATGATGATTGTAATTGATATCTACTCTATATATTTTGATTTAATATTGCGTTAGAATTAATGAATTTTATTGGTACGTATAAATTAACTGTTTCTTACTGTTATTTACATTTTCCTGTATGTTGTCATATGCTATAACACATTTTTTTTAGATAGATTTTGTCGGGTTATGGGGGATTGAGAGTGATGTGAGGGGGGGGGGCATAAGAGCTTCCACCTTCATGTGGTTGGCCCTATTCAGTAAATAATATTACATTATTCTCGAAACAAAGAGAAGCTCATTAAGGAAATGCATATTTATGATGGTGATGATGATGGAGACGATGAGGAGGAGGAGGAGGAGGAGGAGGATGATGATAATGATGACAATGATGATGACGATGAATATGGTGATGATGATGATTTCGATGATGAGGATGAGGATGAAGAGGATGACACCATCATCCTCATCGTCATCATCATCATCATCATTGTCATCATCATCATCCTCATCACCATCTTCGTCATCATCCTCATCATCATCATCATCCTCATCCTCATCGTCATCATCATTAGCATCATCATCATCGTCGTCATCATCATTAGCATCATCATCATCATCACCACCATCATCATCATCATCATCATCATCATCATCGACATCATCATCGTCATCGACATCATCATCATCATCATCATCATCATCATTGACCTTTGATCATCATCACCATCATCCTCATCATGATCATCATCATTAACATCCCCAACATCATCGTCACCATCATCCTCATCATCATCATCGACATCATCATCCTGGTCGTCAATATTTGAAGCCTTTGTGGATTAATTTAATACCAAATATTTAATTTTCCATTTGGAATATGTTTTTCCATTGCAATTTATAACCATAAACATGCCTTTTTTTTAAATCCTTAAAGAAATTTTATTTTTGAATTATTAACTAATATATGGATGTCTATAAGCCAACTCTAATTAGTATATTATAAAAACTAGTAATTAGTATATTATAAAAACTAGTTATCTAGTATATTATAAAAAACTAGTTTTCTATAATTGATATAACTAGTTTTCTAGAATTGATAAAATTGATATATTTGGATTGGATAGATGAAATTTGATTTTCACGTTTAGAAATTTATTTTAGTTATGAAAGTTAGTGGCTTTGTCGATGTCTTTTTGAAAGAGGCGTTGACTTAAGATCAAACATATTTTCCCATTAAAAAGTAGTTGCAAAAAGGAAGAACAGAACAATCATGGAAGCAGCAAGGGCAATGTTGCATGACCAGGATCTACCTATGCATCTATGGGCAGAAGCAGCTAGAACAGCTGTATATGTGCAGAACAGAACACCCCACAATATATTGGATAACAAGACACTAGAAGAGGTCTTTTCTGGTAAGAAACCTGAAGTCAACCATCTCAGAATATTTGGTTGTCCAGTATACACTCATGTCCCAAAGGAAAAGAGGACTAAACTAGATCCTTCAGGAAAGAAGGGTATCTTTGTGGGTTACAGTGAAAGCTTGAAGGCTTACAGAATATACTTTCCAGGGTTCAAGAAGATTGATGTCAGCAGGGATGTAACATTTGATGAAAACTCATCCTTCATCAAATCAAGGAAGGCACCTATCGAAGTTTAGGAAGAACCTAAGGAAACTAGATTTCAAGACACTACCATGACTGAAGCAGTTCCAGAAGTTGTTCGTGAGTTTGAAGATCCGCAAGAACCTGTAGATCCACCCCATGAGGATAACTCTCACAAGAGGAAACCTGCATGGGCTAGAGAGCTCATTCAAGATGCAGAATGATTTGGCATTCTAGAAGAAGAACACAGAGAAAAGAAGAGAACCGGATCACTCTGTGACATTATGAACAAAGAGCCTTCCAGTTATGAAGAAGCAGCGGAAAAGAAAGAATGGAAGGATTCCATGGTTGAGGAATACCAATCAATAATGAAGAATGATGTTTGGGATGTTGTACCAAGACCTAAAGAGAATTCTATTGTGACTTCTAAATGGATCTACAAAATCAATCATGCTGTAGATGGCAGTGTAGAGAAATACAAAGCAAGATTCGTATCTCGTGGCTTCTCTCAGAAAGAGGGAATAGATTATGAAGAAACTTTTGCACCTGTAGCCAGGTATACTTCCATCAGAACAGTACTTGCCCTAGCTGCAGCGATGAAATGGAAAATACACCAGATGGATGTCAAGACTGCCTTCTTGAATGGTGTAGTTGAAGAGGAAGTATATGTGGAGCAGCCACTCGGTTTTGAAATACATGACAGGGAGTCATATGTGTGCAGATTGAAGAAAGCCTTGCATGGCTTGAAGCAAGCTCTCAGAACTTGGTATGGTAGGATGGACAGTTTCCTATCTAGTTTGGGATTTACCAAGAGTAAAACGGATTCCAACCTTTATTACAAGGTTGAGGAAGGGAATCCTGTGATTCTACTCCTGTATGTGGATGACTTATTTGTAACAGGAGATGACAGATTGATTGTAGATACTAAGAGAAATCTTGCTGCCGAGTTCAATATGAAAGATTTGGGAATGATGCATTATTTCCTAGGTATGGAGGTTTGGCAGAGTACAGGTGGGATCTTCCTTGGTCAAGGGAAGTACACAGTAGATATCCTGAAGAGATTCGGGATGATGGATTGCAATGCCATGGCCACACCTATGGCATCGAATCTGAAGCTTCTATGTGATGCTTCATCTGAGCCGGTTGATGTCTCTATGTATCGTCAGATGATTGGGTCCTTGATGTACCTAACGAACACGAGACCATATATTTGCTTTGCGGTGAACACATTGAGTCAGTTCTTGACAGATCCGAGGAGTGTTCATCTGGTTGCTGTAAAGCATGTTCTGAGGTACCTGAAGGGTACAGTGGATTATGGGCTCAAGTATGAGGCGAATCAAAAGTTTAACCTGCAAGGTTATGTTGATTCAGATTGGGCTGGCAGTGCTGCAGATAGGAAGAGCACATCTGGTTGTTGCTTCAGTATGGGATCAGGTGTGATCTCTTGGTTTAGCCAGAAGCAGTCCTGTGTAGCACTGAGTACAGCTGAGGCAGAGTATGTTGCAGCCTTTTCAGGTAGTTGTGAGGCAATATGGCTATGGAAGCTACTGTCTGAATTATTTGATCTCCCGTTGGATGCTACTGGTATCTTCTGTGATAACCAGAGTTGTGTGAAGCTGTCCGAGAACCCAGTGTTTCATGATAGGTCGAAACACATAGAGATCAAATATCACTATATCAGGGATATGGTTCAGAGAGGAGCTATGAAGCTCCTGTATGTTGCGACGGATGAGCAGATTGCAGATGTGCTGACGAAGCCACTAGCCAAGGTGAAGTTCGAGTACTTCAGAGAGAGGCTTGGTGTTCTTCGGATTGATGATACTTCGAGGAAGAAGTGATGGACACATTTGCCGAATCCTTTCCAAGCATGTTGGAAGGAGGATCCTTCACATGGCTATGGTTGTAAGCGCTGGATGATGAGCATCGGGATGATGTTCTGGTTTCTTCTTTGTATGATCAGTTGGATCATTTTTATATGTATGTATGTATGCATCATGTTGGATGCTGGATATGATCAGTTGGATCATTTATATGTATATGTACGCATCATGTTGGATGTTGGATATGATCAGTTGGATCATTTATATGTATGTACGCATCATGTTGGATGCTAGATATGATCGGTTGGATCATGTGTATGTATTTTGTATAAGCATCATGTTGGATGCTTGGACCATGTATCTGTATATTTATCAGGTGGATACATTGTATGATCAGGTAGATCATGTATGTTGATATGTATCATGTATGATCAGGTGGATCATGTATATGTATTTGTATCAGGTGGATACACTGTATGATCAGGTGGATCATGTATGATGATATGTATCAGGTAGATATTTGGTATGCATCAGGTAGATGCATTGTATGATCAGGATGATCACGGATGACGAGCTTCAGTATGTTTCTCCAGATGACATGCAGCAAGATGTTGCAGTGATGATGATCAGGATGATCATGTGTACATCAGGATGATGTATGGTGAGTATCAGGTTGATACTCTGTGGCCGTGGAACAGGTTGTGCAGATAAGCATGTAATTTTTTCCCTGGGAGATTTGTAGATAGTCTTTCGAGGTTTTGCCTATGGCATGTAATTTGTACCCTGGGATATCTGGAAAATGCTCTTTCGAGGTTTTGCTTGGGAGGACATATAATTTGTGCCCTGGGAGATCTGCAGATAGTCTTTCGAGGTTTTGCCTATGGCATGTAATTTGTGCCCTGGGATATCTGGCAGATGCTCTTTCGAGGTTTTGTCCTATGGCATGTAATTTGTGCCCTGGGAGATCCGATAGGTTGAGCCGTGTGCTCGTAATCAGTCCCAGGATGCTCTTTCGAGGTTTTGCCATGACCACATGTAATTTGTGCCCTGGGAGATCCGATAGGCTGAGCCTTGTGCTCATAATCAGTCCTGGGATGCTCTTTCGAGGTTTTGTGGTGACCACATGTAATTTGTGCCCTGGGAGATCCGATAGGTTGAGACTTGTGCTCGTAATCTGTCCTAGGATTCTCTTTCAAGGTTTTGTGGTGGGGTCACATGTAATAAGTCCTGGAGATCTAGACAGGATGAAAAAGGCCTCAAATGCTCTTTAGGGTTCTTGCTAGTCAAGAGACTCTTTTAAGGTTTTGTGACGCACGTAATAAGTCCTCAGATTTCCATAGTATGGCCAGTGATGATGAAGACCTGCAGGTGGTGGGCCTACATCCAGTATGAAAAAGGACTGGCTCTGTAGAAATTCTTATGGAAAGTAGAGTCAGAGATTGGTTGAGATAGCAGCAGCAGTGACGATGATGACGACGATGCATCGATGATGATGATCCCGAGAAGAAGACTTGTCTAGCAGATCTGTGTCGAGAAATACCTTCCTAGTTAAGAGGGAGTGTTGATGTATATGTAACTTTGGAATGTATTTCATCTATGTATTTCTTATTTATTTATTGTACCCTTATTAGAGATGTGCTATTCCTCTATAAGGAAGTGTCATCATGTGGATTGACAAGTGTCGCAAGTGTGTGTACTTGCCGATGGATTATTAGACCACCATGTGTGGGGTCGGCCCTGAAATATATATTATATTGTGGATGTACCTAGCTAGACAAGTCGGCCCCATAAGGTCACTGGGCAAACAGGTTAGTATAAATAGAGATCAAGAGATCTCTATTTAGATCATTCGGAAAGTCATCTCTCTCTCACTCAGAAAGTGGCGCACTAGTGAGGAGGAGGATCATCTGCTTCTAGGAGACTATCTCAAGTGTATTTTGGTTGTACTTTGGTTGAGCCATTGCTCTCTCTATCTCTGAGGAAGTTGTGGGGTTTTTCACCTTAGGGTTTTCCCCACGGAAACTCTGTGTCTCTTGTCTCTCATGCTTTTGATTCTTGTGATGCTTGTCATGCTTATTGTGATTTTTATGCATTGATATACTATATATGTTATTCTCTCAGTGAATATCCTAGAGTATTGTGAATTAATGCTCAAAATTTAACACCTTTATGCCTATTGGCTTTGCGGGCTTTACGAATTGACTATGTGCCCGGGACGGGGTAGGGGAAGGAATGATCCAAACTAGGAAACTAACCATGGGACACCGTGCTTGAGACATCAATGCTTATTATACGTTACACCCTGAGCTTCCATGTGAAAGGGATTGCACCAACATATAGAACAGAGTAGCTTAAACAATCTGATTTCATCAAATTATCGATAAAATAGGTCGTGCACTACACCCACAAGCCACCAAACACCCTCACACCCGTGGCTCAAAGCAACAGAGGATACCCACAAAAAAATTCTGCGTCCGGAGGAGATCGAGACCACTGACTTCTGTTCCTGGAGGAGTTTGAGACCAGTACGCGCCTAGAAGAGACCCATAGACTTCTGCGCCCAAAGGAGACCCATAGACTTATTTTCCCGGAGGATATCGAGACCATGCGCCCAAAAGAGACCTATAGACTTTTGTTCCCAAAGGAGACCCACATACTTCTGTTCCGGGAGGAGATAGACACCATTGCAGAGGAGGTCGCCAAGATGTCTTCGGTAAGTATGAACATCAACCCAAACACCTAATCCAAAAAAAAAACTTTCTCTATAGAGCACATTCATCAAATTTGTTTTGAGTGTTGAACTATTGACCAATTGCATGAATCAATTTTTCCAATTTGGGGGTTTGGAAATGCATTGCGTAGACCAGGGTTGGGGGTTTGGAAATGCACTGCGTAGACCAGGGTTCACAGATTTTTTCTTTGGCACAGAAGAAATTCATACCAATATTGGACACTAAAAGGAATTTTACAAAGATTTTCATCATTGTTTCCCAAGATGGATGTTTTCCTATACCGACAATGTTCATGTCTTGCCTTAGGGTCTTGTTCATTCTCAAGTAGGATGTTAAGGATAATTGCTACTTGTATAAGCTTCTATAGCTCTTGCATGCATTAACTAGGGGCAGTTGTTTTAGGCATTCACCATAAAAGACAATAGATCCATAGGCTATCATTTTCAGGCATTCATCTTGGATAGGTCAAGGAAATAGGTTTTCCAACACCTATCATTTGTAAGTGTTCGGTCACTCCTGCAATTAGAACTTTCATTGGTACAATTGGTTATGGTATTACAAGCCTAGATTGTTGTGGCATAATTATTGGCAAGCCCTATTCTTGACTGAAAGTGCACCCTCCTACAATAGAAACAATCCACAAAGCCAAATTTTGAATCCTCTCTCAATATAAATGAACTTCTCTCCACAAAGGTGCATACGCAGAGCTGAGAGAGTAAGAGTAACTAGCTCCCCCTTTGTTCTTGGCCAACTCGACCTCCACAAGAAAAATGGCATACCTCCTCAACCAGTTCGCTCTTTAACAATGACTGGTAGAAACCCTCATTAAACCTTTAGATCAGCTTGGAAACTTGATGTCAATTCATCGCAGTTGGAGGGCTTGATTCATACAACAAAATTGTAACACACATGTTGTCTTTGTATTATTGGTTCTTCAAGACTGTCATAGTTTTTTAAGCCTAGAATGCCCCTCTATTATGCATGTCGTAGAACACAAGCATGATGCCCACTTTTGGAACCCACGACACACTCTCAAACAGGAGACAATGAAATTTTAAGGAGGATTGACTCATTTGACTTAATTAATAGCAAGCCCAAATGGATTAAGGTTCAACGTGGACACACAATGAAGTATCATAAGTGATTATGGACCCAATTAGGGGGTTGCACCCCTATCTAAATCCATTAACTTAGGAAATACCTCAAATTTCAAACATAAAGGGTCAGAGCAAATCAAACCCACCACTAACCCAAACTTGCTATTTAGAGCTTCTTTCATCCACAGTACTGCCCAACAGTTATTTAAGGTGATTTTCATGACTTTTTACTATTGCAAAGGGTCATACATGCACATGTTTTGCTCCAGAACCGTTCGATGAGGGTTTGAACAACCTCAATCGATGCCCAAAATGCACTAGAACTTGGATTTTCTTATGTTTGTCTGTAAACTTCGCCAAAACAAGCTCATATTCAACCCATATTTGCTTTTGAAGGTGTGAAATTAACCTAGTTTTGGTTTTTGATGCTAATTCATGCCCATATTTGTTGATTTAGGGTTGTTTTATCCTTCAAACTTCCTCAAAACTGCCATGTTCTACTTCTCTTGTGCTATCTTTGCCAACAATCAACCCATAATTAGAAGTGTTTTTTTAGGGATATTTTGACCCGAATACTTGCCCATATTAGATAATTCACACTGCCTATTACTTATTGAGGTCTGAAAAGTGCCCAGACTTGAGAAATAAGGTCATGGCTTGTAGTTTAGAGGTGCCAATAGTTGGTCATTGTTGAAGTTGTAATGAGATGGAGAAAACTGTTAATCTGAGCATGTGTGAAATTGCAATGTTGTCATTGTATCACTGTGAGGAATGGATGAAGGAACTTTGCTAAGGGTGTCCACATTCTTAATGATCCAATTATAAATAGTTGGCTCTAAATCGAAGTCCATTGGGAGAGGAATGTCTTGCTATAATTTAGCTCAAATTCATGTATTTGTGAAATAATCTGCTAGATGTACCTCTATGTTCCATTGTAATGGCCATTGTTAGATATATTGATTTGTCATTAACATTTCCAAGTGTGACTTTGTAGTGTGTTACCTCCCTATTTGCATAGGGTGTTCACTTGGTTTCTTTAGAGGATTCATGGGTTGGCCTAGGCAAAGAGTAGGCATTCATAGTTAGTTCTATGGGTTGATAAAGGAGATGTGGATTGTTTTAGGTCATTTCTAGGTAATTTTTAGACCTCAAAAGGTATGAAGCAACACCTAATCAGTAAGTTTGGGAAACATTGAATCAATTCCTGCCATTATTTGGACTCTCATACCCTTCATAGAAGCAATAAGAAGGGTCAAAATCAAATATGGGCAGATTGGTCTATAAAAGAAGCATTTTTGGGCAAGGAATGAAGGCTGGACAACAATAAAATTATGCTTCTAGGGCATTTCCTCACCTAATATCAACAATAGAAGGTTCTATTTCCAGTTTTAGGTACAAATTTGAAATGATTTCTTGAGGATGCAACCCTAAATCCAACCACTTGTGTGCATCTTAGACTCTGCATCCATCTTCTTCAATTCTGGGCAACTTTGTTGATGAAAGCAACCTTCAAGTCTCCTTTCTACACCTTATAACAATAGTGCCATGAATTCTGGGAAAATAAAAAGCATGAAACAGACCTGTCTACAATTATTTGGCAATCTAAGTGAAATTTGGGCATAAAAAACAATCTCGGAGTGACATTCTGAGTGTCTAAGAGCACATCAACAGAAATAAAAATCATTCAAGGCTTCCTTAGTTGAAATTCATTTGGAGTGTTTTACTAGTAGCTTTCAGCTTTTGGATTCCACTACTTCTTTCCATGCCTTCAACTGTGGCAACATTCAGTTTCTACAAGTTCATAGTGATGTGGATTTTTACCTTGGGAGCATCACATTCATATTTTTATGCCCTATCTTGAGACAGTGTCTAGTTTTGAAAGGTTCCTAAGCCATATTTTGGAGGTCAGTAACAGGTTTTGGAGGTTATAGGTGCAAATCGTGTAGCTGGAACCATATAAACTCCAAAAGTAATATTGCAACTATGTAGAAGTTATTCTTATAGTATTTCATTATATTGGTATTGTACCTCCTACGAGAGAAAGTATTAATGTATTTGATCATGTAAATCCTTGAAAGAATCAATGTAAACCCTGGGGTCAAGATACACAAAAAAAATATCTATGCTAATAGTCGTAGATTGTTATGGCTCTCGTAGGATTTAATGCTCAGCCAACTAATTGCTCTTTTGGAAATTGGATTTGTCTTCTTGTTTACAACATAGTGGTATTCATTTTTTGGCTTTTGCATTAGACTTTATAAGGATGGTTTATGATACCAAAAGGCATCATACTTCACAAAATTATGAGGTTCACAAAAAACATATTCATTCTACATACCTATCCCAAATCCATTTTAGGAACAAATTTATTCAAGGTATTTATGTTTCCGAGTTGATTGCTGTCTGTACCGAGAGATGATACAACCCAAGCCATTCTAAGAAGAAAATTTAGTGATTCCCTAAAAATGTCCTTAACAAAAATTAATTGTAAAATGCAATCAAGTAAGCCTGACAATATAATGTTGGGAATATTTTGAAAGCCTAATGTGTAGTCGTCCGCTATTACTTGTATGTTCAATATTTAAAGTTAGTATTTCATCATGTATGTGACTTATCTAGATGAAAGAGTGCTTCATCAACATTTGACCGCTCTTCATAACTAATGTTTAGGGAGCCAGACTAGTTTTCGTAAGACAAATGAATCCCTAATTAGTTACGAGGGAAGTGAAACACATTTCAGAAGTTAGAGTTCCTTCCCTTCTCATACAACATCAGAATGGCATGAACATATGACGGCCTTACATCTAAGGATGCTATGTTTATCTTCATGTCAAGACAATATTTCTGTCATTTCCAAAGAAATCAATCTCAGGGAAGATAATAGCTATGTCAGGTTGTAATAGATATCAACCATTTTGGATTGTCATCAATTCAAGTTTTGGATATTCAAGGCATCATTTAGGACTTTACCATGACCCTATTGTGTATATTTAGTTAGACTAAAACTGTGAAAAACAACATGACAATGTACAAACTATTCTACATTATACAATGTACAAACTATTCCAAAATAACATGTTCTAAAGACTAATACCAAGTCCTCCTTATATAGATGACTTCCCATCATGTTCATTGACTGAGAGAGTCTCTTCAATAGTAGCGTGAATGGGAATTAGCATTTGTTGGGTATACGTTTGTGCGTGCGCTTGTAATGAAATTTGATATGTATGTGGACTAAGGGAATTTATTCTTAACAAGGTGATTTTTCCAATACCTTGGCAGGTCTAAAATATGTATGAATATCAACTTTTGAACTACAATTCCATGGATTGTCAACTGGTTAGATAGATTTTATTGCATGCCCATGTTCACCGTGGTAAGGACGGTTTTCTTGATATATATATAATATGCCCAAAAGTAATAAAAACTATTGTTTAAAGGATAGGTAAGGCTGAAACCAATCGAGGCATGCCCATATTTACCCAAAACCTGCTCAGAATGAAGTATGAGGTGTCAACACTTTCCTGTAGCATTTATTGATTTCCAAATTCTGGGATGTTTCTGTCATTAGAATGATTTTTCTGTGGAATGGGAAACCCTTTTTAGAAAGATGAAGGCAGATCAATTTCTATTCCAATAGATGATGCCACCAACATCTACATGTTATTGAGTTTTACTAATGATCCAAAACCCCTTTCTGTTGCTTTTGCCATACACATTGTTGTGCAATACTCCTCAAGTCACTGCTATGTCTTAATAGTTGTTGTGAATCTCCTATGCAAGACTGGATGTATAGTGTTGTTGGTTAGTGATATGCATTCATAACTGTTATAGATTGCTACTTTTTACTATCCCTAGACTTCTCTCACTACCATTCATATCCCAATGTGTACATGCTTGGATAGGTTGAATCTCTCCCGACATTGGTGTCACTTATTAGCTTCTAAGATGGCATTTCATAGCCTCCTTGAGACATAAGGAAGAGCACCTCAACCACTAGATTTACTCTCTGATTCCCCTACTAAAACTTTGGTCAGACACACATGAACTACATTGTGCACCTATTTGAGTTGCATGAGGTTTCTAATGGGCCAAAGATTCATCCCTATTCAAATGTGGTATAGTGGTTTATCAAGAGGGAAAATACAAAGTAAAGAAGCATAGACTTGGACAAAGATATGTGTATTTTATCATTATGCCCTGCACATTTCAAGGCAATTTATAAGCTCTTATTATTGAAGGTCACACTATTGCTAAATCTCTACATGGAAGCCACGGGAGTAATCTTATTTTTGCAAGTACATACGGGTACAGATTTTTAACTTGTCAAAATAAAAATGTGATGCAGGAGCATCGCGCTAACTTGAAACACGTCCTCAGTTTTGACTTTTTTTTGTTGAGCCGGAAGTGATGTAATTGCCACCTGTGCCAGCCTAATCACGGTGACACGTGATCCTTTAGCCTTCAAACCAATACATTGTTGTTTTTTTGAATTCCTGGGCCATTAAGGCATTGATGCCATTTATGACGGTGGTTGATTTTGAAAATGAAGAACCCCGCGGGCTGTTGAAGCGGCTGCCTGATATATCAACAAGGGATTTTTGTTTTCAATTGGGGATTAGCAGCAGGGGGAAACCGAGAGAGAAGAAAACCCACAGCGTGGATAGCCTGTGAGCTACCAGACTGCTCTGAATCGCTGAAATTTGTTTTGTAGCTCGACCCGTGGACGGTCCTCTATCTCTGAGGCCGTATATGTAACCCGAATGTTGAATCCGATTTAATGAATATCATATTTTTCCCTCCAGAAGTGATTTCTCTGCATGCGTTCTGTGAATCTGAGCGCTGGGTGCTCTGTTTCGCGAATTTAAATTTTCTGAGTTTGTTTATGGTTGATGGGCTGAATATATATGTCGATTGCAGGGCCCATTGAAGGCGGTGTATATAATATTGGCTGCAGGTAGGTTCCAGGTCGAAGGGGGGAGTTCCTGCGTACAGTACAGACTCAGACAGGGGCCGAGCAGTGGATCGAGGGCGCAGAGGGCTCCTGGACAGAGCGTTGGGGACAGGAGACGCGAGTTTCTTCAGCCAATCCATTGGGGTTGGCATCAAATGAAATTCACTTCACATCATGTGGAAGGTACTCATTGCAAGTCTTACTTGTACTAAATACAGACTGCATGCCTCATATTATTTTGTGAGTAAAAGAGAAAACTCTCTAGTACATGATTGGAACACCAAAACTTCAAAATAAAATACACAGTAAACATATGACCATATTGCCACATATTCTTGAGTTGAATTCCAACAACATAATTGTAAAACGTCAAGGCACATTGAGTGATCCACCTACCATGAGATGAATAATGAATCACATCCTAGTCCTATTGAATAATGAATCACATTTTCACCTTGACACAAAGTACTGTTGAAGGTTTAGGGTTGTTGATTTGGTGACAAATGAAGGTCAGTTATAGCATCCAACATAGAGGAGAAGCATGCATCCTTTTTCGAGCTAAATTTTATTGACAATGCTAACATCTTGTAGCACCCTAACAATAGTAGGAGGACTGAACATCAAATCTAGGCACTTTCCTTATCATCCTAGGGATCATAACAACTAGAAAAACACTTCATATTCATATTTGGCCATTATAAGAGGCAGGTTTGTGGTAAAACTAGCAATAAATCAGCAGTATGAAGCACTTTTGGGCCATTTCTAAGCATTCTTGTGCATGTTCTAACCTATTTTAGGCAACAACGGTATCTTTTGTAAGTATGGGCACATTTTGGACGAGTTTGTGCATCAATACAACAAATCTGGGCAAGTTTGTGGACGAAAGAAGCAATAAACCTCAAGTGAGTATGTACTGAGGATAAAAACAGTAGAAAGCAAATTCATAAAGGCAAATGACTATGTAACAATCTACAAGAATACTTTTCAAGTGGAGACTGTAGACCATTCCATTTTTTCCACAAGTGGTCCTAGTGGAGAATGAGGCAATTACCTGGATCAATAGGATAGGGAATATTTGTGGGGGAAGGTTATAAATAATCAAAAGCTTGTGAAAAAGAAATGGTCAAATACGTTTCAGTCAGATAATGCAGCTAAAGTTGTTTCCTAGTATATCACACAAATAATGTGACCAGATGGTGTATTTCCAGGCATGGAGAAAATATTTTGACACAGGAGTCAATCTTTTGAATTAGTCTGTGGATGCATTTTCAAATTCTTACATCTAGCCTGCAAAACCTTTAACCATAAGTTTTCATAATTTGCATGCCAAGGTTCCACGTTCCTGCTCGGAAAATATGATGAAGCTTTGGTCTATCCTAGGGTTCAATAAACTACCCAATGAAATCCAACAAGTAAAAACTGGATTTGAGAAGATGTGATAAGTACACTTCTTAAACAATCGCAGTGCATGCTTTGCATGTAGGGAAGATGAACATTTTATGACAGGCTTCCATGCTCGAAGAATAACCCAAAAGATCCCAGCAGACTACAAGTACAACAACCACCTATTTATCCAAATATAAAATAGTGATCCAATTAAGCAAATGGCAAAAGATGCTTCTCCCTTTTGTGCCACCCAAAGCAACAATCAGCCATAGACATCCTAGTAGAAGATGGCTTTGAAAATTTTTGTCTGCAAGTAACAACGTAGAGACCAATAGTGACAGACAGGACAAGGACATTAACACTACTAGAGAAAACAATGCAACCCTCCCACTAATAACTACACCTCATTACATTTTTCTATCAGCAATGCTATAGCTAATCATTTCCAGCAATGCAGATGTATAGGGAATGTCTTTGCAAGATGAAATTCAAGTTTAAACATATTTCTTCAAGCCTCCATCCTTGAGCAATAGGTGAAGCAGTGTTAACCACTTAGGAAACCTAGGAAGGAGTTTTGTTTTCCAGTGATAAGCATCTAGAAAAAATATCCATCTATTGGGAAAATATGTCAATAAGAGACATTTGTACTCCAACCATCCATACGAGTGAGACAATTGGGGAGAGACTGGATAAGTGGCCAAGAAGCATGATATCACTCCTATATTTTTGCAAGTTGTGCAAACATAAGAAACAAGTTATAGCCCTTAATGGCTGCATAATCTAACCTACTTCCCAACCTAAGAAGTCCCTGCAACATGTCCTGGATTGACCCCAAACCCACCAAGCCCAAATTTAAGTACTTGAATTGCACAAGCCTCTTCAGCCACCAGCGTGAGATTTTATTGTTGTATTCAGATGGGAGAATAAATTCAAGTTGTTTCAGACTACAGGGTAATTTCCAGGTTTTATTGTATTCAGATGGTCCATCCTCCATCAAGGTCTGGTAGTTAATGGAAAACAAGCAAAAGGTAGGTTAAGCATTGGCAGTATCTAATTTTCCAAGTTGCACAAATAGTCTGTTGTTTTTCCTATGTCAACATGTGAAGGCGTTATTGAAAGAACCTTCAGCTTTTCCCTAGTCAAACCTGTTGAATGAAAAAATGTTATGATAAAAATTAGGTCTTGCTGGCCCCTATATTTGATTCCTATATGGGTTGTCATAAGAAACTCTGTATTTTATATGGACTCGTGTGTCAAAGTCACTTTTGACAAGATGCCTAATATTCTCTAATGGTTAACCCCAAAGTTGCTGATACATAATGTTGCAATGTAAATTGAGGAGAAATCTATAACACAGCTCTGAGATGATGAACGAAGATTCAAATGAGTTTGTGAACCTGAAGACTGATCTGGAAGCCACCAGAACAGATATCCTGGCTACATAATCCACATTTGAAGTCTTAGAGATACAGTCTCTGGCTCCCTGAGGGCGCAAAAAAAAAACATTGGCCTAAAAACAAACTAAATAGAGATAGATGTGGATGTAGGTTATAGATTTTCATCTCAAGTTCATGGAATAAATGTATAAGAGCAAACTTTGTCAAAGGTGCTCCAGAGACCAGATTCATGCGATGCTTTAACGGTCTGACACATCCCCCTCGATCGAAACACTACAATCACTGTAAGAAGACATGCCTCTCCTCTTCTTGATTTTGTTCATACTTGTGCTCATGGCCCTCGTAGCTCTCTTCTTTACATTTAAACTTGAAGAATATAAGGCACCCTGAGATTTATCCTTTCCTAGTCTCAAGATCTCTTTCACATGTCCTGACTTCTGACGGTGTGTATCCCCAGAAAATAACCTTGTAAACTTATCTTTCAGGTTGGCGATGCAGCAATGAGCTGTTTTAAATATTTCCTCTGCTGCAAGATGTGTTGGACTATCTCTCTTGTGTTCCCTATTGACAGCCAGTGAAAACACAATAAACATCAAACTTATGATAATCAATATTTAAATTCAACACTTCAAATGCGAACAAACCAAATACAGAGTGCACTTCACCTTCAAGCACAGTAATAAATCAAATTTCCTACAAAAAAGAAAAACTAATCAGATATAAAAACAAATGCAATCTAATCATACTGGAATGCTTTTCTGCAGAAGAGGAAAACATCATCTGAAAATTACTTTAAGCCCCCCTCGATATCTGAAGAGTAACTACGGCCTTTGATTTTGTCTTCAATTTCTGCTGCCTACAAACTCAAGAATGTAAAACTTAATAACAGAGCTACTCAAAGTAAGCTCTGCCAAACTAATGAAGGTAAATTTGCAATAAATATACCTCATGCGAAAAGAAATTATTTGTATTGACGCCCATTATTTCCTTCAGGGTAGTAGAAAGATGTTTCTCAATGCTCTTATCCACTCCCCCATGATATCCAGCAGAAGACTTTGTAGAAGCTTCCCCCTTCAAACTACCATCCTCAAGATGGCATTTAGCATATTTCCCACTACTAGCTAATTTGATGCGTTTAGGATAATGTATACGCTGATGGATAGTGCTTACAATGGCTTTACTATCTACTTGAACATCATCCACGTCCATGGGCTCTCCTTGATCAGCCTCGGGTGGATGCATAAATATATCTCTTCCTACAGAATCATCTGACATATGAATATCCAACCCCCTAGAAGACTTACTTGTTCCATAAATTTCGTCATTTATTTTCTTAAGGCTTTTTACTTTGCATTGTGTCTCTTCACTTGGATCGCCACTGCTGCTAGGAGCAGAAATATGATATCTTTTCCAGTTCACATTCCGAAACAGCAGAGTCACATCTGTGAATTGATTGCATCCCGTTATGTCCACTGAAACTATTGAAGAGCAACCATGTAAAGATTGAACCAAAGCATCAGCACTAAAATTCGTACATGCCTTTAAAGAGATATGTTTGATCACTCCTTGTCGATAACCACTCTGCATGAACAAAAAATTAAAAGTCAATTCCTTTACAATGTTCCAACAAATTTGACAGAGAAAAGAAAGATCAAAAATAATTCTTGGAAAAGCAGCACCTACCATGATGGACTGAAACAAAGCATCAGTGCACTCAGAACCCATAGAAGAGAATTCAACACGTCTGGACTTTGAATTGAACAGCTTAATAGAGTTATTCCAATATTTGCATGTAGCAGCAGAAGATGCAAGTGATTTAAAATTTGCTCCAAGAAATTGGAAAACTCTCTCCAAGATGCGTAAATTCATCATACCCCAGCCATTCACTTTACTTTGTGTATTATTATTTTCCTCAATAGAAGCATTTGCTTCTTGTTGCAGGTATCTACGTGCTCTATCAATATCGTCTGTCGGGAATTCATTTATCATGTTCTCGACTTTATTGCCTTCCTGAATAACCTGCAATCGACGACTTTTGCAAATATGCTGGCGTTTAGCATGGCCATTAGCATCCACTAATTCAGTTTCTTATATGTTATGGATGCCACCTTTTTCAGAATCTGACATGGATAGACCTCCAATTAAGAGGAAGAATATTAAAAATCTAACGAAAGAAAGAACTGCAAGCAAGATGTATAAGATATGTTTTGGTAAAAAAGAAACAAATGAAGTTGTACCCATGCGTGAAATGATGTGGCTACCCAGTTGACCTGGATTTGAATTACTGATAATTTCATCCAGCTTCACCTCTGAATTCTGCAAGTCAACAGTTTTTTCCATGTGATTAGAGATGGCAGCATTATCTGTTGTTGAAAGAGGTGGTGCCAGTAAAACACTTGTAATCCGTGTGTCTGCCGAATTCTTTGATTGCTTTCGGGCCATCCAAGTATCCAAACCTTCCCATAAAGCTGCTGTAAAGTCCCTGCTCTTATAAAATTTCATGACATGCTCATGTAAATTGCCTCGTGCATATGCCACAAACTGAGGATGCGATGTATGGAAACAATAATCAACCTGGCTTGTTGAACAATCCTCAAGCTTAGACTGCTCTGAAATTGTATAAACAGGATTAGCAGTACTAGGAGGTTGGCAGGAGGAATCAGAAAGTAAAATTTTCTTTGAATGGAGAGTTGCAAATATGTCATGTGAAACTGGAACCCAAGTATTATCACTTTTCCTGTACACACTGCTATCATTATGTAGGGTCCCTTCAGACACAAGCATCTGAAGCTGTGTGAATGTCAATGGACCCTTTTCATGGCCCGCACCATCACGATAATACCACTCTCCCATGTGTAAGTTGAGATCATTTACAGTTCTCACGACGTGTCCTGAAGAAATTCCTTGATTCGGCTTAGCTGCTTCAGCCCCAAGCATAGGAGGCATGACAGGTTTATGAACCTTGGAAGGTGACAAATTAATTTCCTCTGCAGGATTACCACATGCATTGCCAATTTCATATCGATGTAATGGTTGATCCACAACCTGTTCAAACCTCACAATATTGTGTCCCATATAATGGTTGTTAGTGCATCAAAGTGCTAGAAATATTGATTATTGCTGACCTAGAAATACAGTGCCACAACTCAAATTTCCATAAGTTTAGTTTCATTTGAGTAGTCAATGTGAGGAACTCTTACCACTTGATATATTTGTTGTTTCATTCACACTTGTCCTTGCACACATGTGGAGAGGAGCACACATCAAATTATTTGGAGGAGCTATGGTGACTATGCACATGGACTCACACTAATGGCACATGGTTTGACTCTTCATGCCTATATTGAGGAGCATTCCACTTCTTTTGCATCTTTTCCTAGAGATTTCCACCATTTTACCTTGTTTTAAGGAGATTGCAGGGTTTTGCATGTCAATCCATTTATTTATTTTTATTTTTTTTAAATAGACATGTCCGTTGCTATAGTAACGAAGTTTCGTCGCTATAGTGACGACATAGTATAGCAATCCGACGAACTTGCTATACTAGCGACGGACATTTTCATCGCTAGTATAGCAAGTTCGTCGGAACATGCTATACTATGTTGTCGCTATAGCGACGACACTTCGTTGCTATAGTGACGTAGTGGGTTTGAGTTATTTTTTTTTAAATATGGGACTCCATCATTATAGCGACGGCCCTTCGTTGGAGCTTGTTAGGGATTTTCATCGCTATAGTGATGGAATGGGTTTGAGTTATTTTTTTAAAAATATGGGACTCCGTCGCTATAGCGATGGCCCTTCGTCGGAGCTTGTTAGGGATTTTCATCGCTATAGCGACGAGTTATTTTTTTTTAAATATGGGACTCCGTCACTATAGCGACGACCCTTCGTCGGAGCTTGTTAGGGCGTTTCGTCGCTATAGAGACGAAAAAAGTGTTTCTCTAGCGACACAATTTGGTTTTTAAAACAAAGCACGGTCCATGTCATTTATGTCACTATAGTGACGAAATTTGGCAAGTGTTGCTATAGCGACGAAAGTCTTCCCACGAAAAGAAGGCCTCATGTTCATCACTACAGCAACGAAAAAGCGATGCAATGGCAACGATTTGCCGTGGGAAAAATGTCCACATGTACTAGTGTACAAAAAATTCAAAAATTGTTGAACATGAAAGCAATATGCTTAGAAACATTGAACCATAATATTTTATTGACTGGGTTGTGTGTGTGTGTGTGTTTTGTTTGCAGATAGTATTAGAATATTTGTTTCTAGTAAACCATTGATTATTTTCGATTTCAATGGAGTTTTTCTACACGCATTTCATAAATAAATAAAAAATCGGATTGCCACGAACACCGGATATCAAATCAACTACAAAGTATTATTTTATACGTCCAGGATTAAGATAATTTTTTGAAAAATGCTTTAGTATATTTGAAGTTGGGGTATGGACATTTGCACAACAAAAAAATGTTGACGAGTTTTTTCCAACATTATTACAAAGAACGAGATTGCAAAGGGAACAATTTAGATTAATATTAACACAAGAAGATTGTTCTTGCATATCCAGAGAGGGTTATCAGGGTGATGGAAATTCTTATGTATTTCACAAGCCTTTAGATAAAGTTTGGGACATTTTGATCCATGGTTGGGATCCTACAAATACAGTGATTGTAGATGACTCGAAAGAAAAACATGTTTGTAACGAGGAAGGGAACTGTATTATAACAAAAACTTATACTTGCCAAGATGTCAATGACACATTCTTGTTAGATCGATTATGGCCTTTCTTGCTGCACCTGAATGGTGTGAGTGATGTGAGGCCAATTGCGAATAAAATGAAAATGAAACTATTTTGTTAAATAATACACTTATTTTTTTTGTACTATTATGTTAAATAAAGTTTGGGACATTTTGATCCATGGTTGGGATGCTACAAATACAGTGATTGTAGATGACTCGAAAGAAAAATATGTTTGTAACGAGGAAGAGAACTGTATTATAACAAAATATTATACTTGCCAAGATGTCAATGACACATTCTTGTTAGATCGATTATGGCCTTGCTTGCAGCACCTGAATGGCATGAGTGATGTGAGTCCAATTGTGAATAAAATGAAAATGAAAGTATTTTGTTAAATAATACGCTCGAATGTTTGTTTATACTAGTATGTTCAATTTCACTGTGATTATAATTCTTGTAAAGTGTCGAGTTTGGTTTTCGAAAATGCAAATCAGAGTTTGGAAGTGCTAAAATCTGTTTTAAATTTTCAAAATTAAGTATTGGAAGTGTCAAAAGTAGCCTTCCAAAAGGGAAAACTCAAGTTCTAAACATTTTTTCTATGAAGAATGTACATAGCATGTCTATTATTTTAATAAATAAAAAATCGGTTGGCTGCGTGGTGAGCAATATGCTGAAGAGGAGATCCAGATATTAACCGAGGTTTGTGAGAGGGTAAGGTTTACCTGTGTACCTTGTCTCCTTGATCAGTGGTTTTTTAAACCTTATGTTAAAATCCCAAAACCCATGTTCCTAATCCAAACTTAAATGGGGGAGTGATTAATAATTAAATGTTATTAATTACAACTTTGGGAGAACTTAATTAATTTTAATTAAGTTGCTAATGGAAATTAGGAAAGAAGGGAACGTGGTTACTTTGGTATAGCCACGTGGGAAACCGAAAGTTGACACATGAGTTATCTCTGGTTAATGTCTAGATCTCAGCTCGGGGGTGGACTTGGGAGCTGAAATAATACAGGCTGGACAAGTTCTATGGTTGGGTGGAGCATGGCTCACACGCAGTTAGTTGCTTGTTTCGGGACAAAATTATCAGATTAGTATATTCAGAATTCTAATTTCTGTTAAATGATAATTTCTCTGTTAAATTATAATTTGAGAGAAAGTAATGTTGAAATTTCATGGTTTGGAATTTGTATTATGTTATATATTAATTCTCTGCAAGTATGCTTTGAGAAATTATGTTTGCGGCATTTCTATGCATAATAAATATAATTTGGGTACAAATGAAATTTTAAAGAATTATATTTTGGGAAATCATATTTTCTGGGTTGAAATTTTAAATTGCCTGTTTTAATTTAATCATTGAGAATATAATAACCTTTAGATAGAATTTCTAGAATTGAATTAAATTCTGGAAATTGATGTTCATTTTCTGTTTAAAGTATTTCTTTGGTTACATTTAGAAAAATATGAAGGAAATAACTCGTTCATATTCTCTGTATATTTGAATTTGGAACTTAATGAATGGCTAGAAAATTTCCTAGTTTTTAGGAATTGGTGAAAATGGTTAAAATGGAGTTATGGTGAAAATTTTGTGAAAGATAATGAGGAATAAATGTTCAACTGTAAATCATAACCTGAATTATGCATGGTTTATAAATACCATGAGCTGAGTAATAATTACCATTATTATTTTGAATTGGTTTGTTGTTTTGGTTTAAAGAGATGATTTAGTTAACCAAAGTGAAACCATGAATTGGTTGTATCGTTTACAAAAACCATGGACTGGTTTAGTTAAGTAAAAAAATTGAAACTAATACTGAAATGTTGAAGACATGTTATAAATATGTTTATGGGTCTTATACTAGACTTATGCTTCCGCAATTGTGTGCATAATAGATATGTCTTATAATAGATATGTGTATGGGTTTTATAATAGACTTATGGGTCTTATAATAGATATGTTTATGGGTCTTATAACATATAAATAATATTTATCCCGAATTCTGACTTCCAACTTCCGACAAAAAGGATCGATCACCCCTTTTTTTAGTAGATAATTGTGAACACCAATATCCAACAATTCACCTGTATCCAGAATGGTGAACACAAGAAGGATCGACTGACCCTTCTTACGGTCTAGAACTATTATGAAAATAATACTGGGCAGAAGAAGGGTCGGTCGCCCCTTCATTTATGAGGGAATTGTTCAAATATTCAACCTACGAAGGGGGGTTTTATGATTTTTTTTTGCATTCTCACCTTTGCATGCTTTAATATCAATAAAAACTTTTAAATAACGCTTGTTTTTATGTATTTTCATGATTTGCGGGAGGCCTTGTTTGTCTTGGAAATACATCATTTCCGCAATCCCGCAATCCGCAATGCAGGAATCCTAGTTTTTATGAGTTTTAATTTCTTGCTTCCGCATTTCCACAACCCGTAATGCGGATTGCGGAAGTCGGAAAGCGTTTGATCAATAAAAATAAGATTTTCGGTTCCGCCTTTCTGCATTCTGCAATCCAGAAAGAGGAAACCAAACTTAAAAAAATAAAATTTCATCGCCCTTTCTGAACCCGCAAATATATTGCGGATAGAGGATACCTAAATTTCTTTAAAACCTTCCCGCAATTCCGCAATTCCACAATCCGGCAACCCGCAATGTGAATTGCGGGAAGATCGAATTTTTTCCCATTATTTTTCTCGCTCTGCATTTCTGACTTCAAGTTGCGGTTTACGAAAACGATAAACTTCCCAACATTCAATTTGGATGTCCGCAATCCCGCAACATGCAATGCAGATTGCAAAAACCTAAAGTCACAAACTTTCGAAAAGTGGATCCGCAATTCTGCAATCTGCCTTTTTATTCGTTTAATCTTGACCATTGATTCGCTTGAGATCCACGGTCCTATTTTAGATTCGCTAATAACATTTTGGGGTTAAATACGCGGATTAAAATGATCTTTTTACCATTTTCACGCTGCAATTTTACCTTCTATAAACAACTTTCACGGCGAATTTTATCATGCTACCAGCTTTGTTGTTCTTTTCCACCAGCTTACGAGTAAGTCTCCTATTCTATGTCAATCATCTGCTTAATATTTGGAAATTGAAAATCAATTTTAATTAAAATATTTTTTCCGTTTTTATCAGGAAAAAAAAAATAAAAATTTTCAATCATGTCGAGGAACCCTAGCTCCAAAACTGTCATGGACCAACTGAAAAACAAATACCCAAACAGTGGAATCTTCTCTGACACCAATGGGATGGTTTCTGAAACCTATATACTAGATTGGTCATGGATTTATGCCATCTTTGACAATGATGATTTTTCTGAAATCCAGCATGACCAAACGGCTTATCTAAACATCAGTAAATCCCAAATCCACGCTATAGCAGCCAGACCGTCCCTAATGCCCTACATAGATGCAATAAAATGGATTATCGATCATGCCAACCTTCAGGACCGTTCATTCAATGACATAAACCAAACTTTGTTAGCTTCTTTCTTACCTGAGGTCTTTTCCAGGGTTTATGCACTTAGAATTCTGCAACAGCTTCTCACCAAGCAATTCATAGAGTCTTCTGAAACCCAATTCAGTTTCAATGAAATGATTAAATCCTGGATGGAAACCCCTGCTATCTTTGCTCCCAAAGCTGATAAGTTGTATCCTATTTCCTGGTTTAGAGAGCCCTTTTCCTTGTTGTCATCCATGTTTTGCAGATTGTATGGGTTACCCAATTGTACAGTTTTCCAAGCAGAATGGGCACCTATGGCACATCACGTTCTCACCACCGTTGAATCCTTCAATTGGGCACATATTCTATCATTAGTGTTGAAGGAAGCCATTGAGAAGTATAAGAAGACTCTTACCTCCAAAAATCCAGTGTTTTTCCTTTCTGCTTATATTAGGGATGTGTTATGTTCAGCCTTCCCCTTTCCTGCCATGGGATGGAATTGGACTAGGGAAGCACCTCCAATCCACATTTATTGCACAACATTATGGGAGGACAAATTTGTACCCTTCATCTATGACATTTGTGACCCTTTTCTGGGCTCCATTTATTACAAAATATTCAAGGAGGATGCCCCCACCGTTTTTTCTCAAGCTAAGGCATTGATTGCCACTATGGGAAATTGGTATGTGGGAGAATATTTTTCCTACATCATAGTTTGGGGCAGCAACACGGTTCATCTATTACCCGGGATTGTGCCTGACGGAATGGTATTGGAAGAGATATACTTTCAAACTGTCATTGATGGTGTGTTCCCTTGGTTTAATGGAGCTAAAAGGAAAGGATGGCCTAAGTTTCTTCTTAATATTGGATCCCTAGTTATTCAGAACTCCACTCATGCAAATATGCTTGGGAAGAATATTACAACCTTAAATCTTGGGGAGGCGCATAAAGGATGCATGATCCAAAGTCTTTCTTGACCAATCACTTCACAAAGGAACATATCAAGAGTACTTATGTGCATCAGTATGAGCCTGATGACTCCATCTATGAAGGTGTAAATTCATTCCAGTATGTGTTGAGCAAAGTCCCCTCTCAGGAGGAGAAAAGTTTCATTCACCAATACGATCAAGAGCTCAAGATAAAAGTGTTGCAAGACAGGAAAATCAAACTGTCGAATGATGAAAGAGCTCAAAATGAATTGATGGAGACGGAGGCACAAAAAACTCAGCTTAAACCTCCTTTGTTTCTCACCTATCAATCAGAAGATAAAGGTAAAGCTCCAGTTGAGGATCCTCAACAGCCTCAAACCCTATTTAATCTGAATGCTCTCATCAAATCAGCTGAAGAAATGAAGAAGAGCCTAGCATTAATGAGCTTTGCAATTGATACCAAGACTATTGCTTCCACTCCTCCAGCCAAGAAGAAGAAAACTGAAGTGTCAGTCACAAAAACTGCATTGCTGCTTATTGATGGCAATGATTTGGAAGATGAGTTTCCCTTTACCAACTTGTCATGTCCAGTTACTATTCCTACTAGCCTGGAAGTGGTCACTTCAGTTACCCAGACTTCTTATGATCCACTTGACAATTTATTGGTTGATGATTATTTTCCTGAAATTCATTTTTCAAAAACCACCACTACTTCTACTATCACTTCTTCTCCTCTTCTTACCATCCCTACCAATTTTCTATCTATATCATTATCAAACCTTATAGTTCCTCCATCCCCATCATCTGATGAACTTGTTATTCCCATGGAGATTTCCCCCAATCCAGTTGAAATACGAAGTTTTTCCACATATTCAGTTCCTATCACCTCATCTACAATCCCCATTCCTTTATCTTCAATCTCCACTACTGCAGTATCTTCCACTTCCGTACCTCAGATAAGTATGCATACTCCTCCCCCTGCTGCTTCCCAACCTGTATCTTTGGTTACAATGTCAAGAGTGTCTTCATCCCCTATTGAAGAAATTGCAGATTTTGGTGAAGATGCAGTGGTCTCACTTGGATAATATTTTTGGAGTAATTTAGAGAAGGCAGTTGTGAAGAAAGGTTCTAAGAGAGCAAGAGAAGGGACATTGGTGCATGGATCTGTGCCTAATCATATTATTTGGAAGAGAACTTCCACAGATGTCAAACGGGAAGCCTTAGAAACAGCTTCTGCCATGGGAGCCTTTGTTGGTCCTAACTATGACTCTATTGCCTCACTCAACAGAGAAATTGAGAAGAAGGAAGAGTAATTACAAGACCTCAGGAAGAAACAGGTTCAATTGGATGAACAACATAAATATCAGTTGCAGGGATTGAAATGTAATTATGAAGATCAAGTTCAGAAATTGCATTCTCAGAATGATGATCTTAAACAAAAACTTATAAAGGCACAAGGGAAGAATGCACAATATGCTGAGAAGTTAGTAGCCCTGGAATAACAGTTGGAAGCTTCATAGTCCATTTCTATTGTTTCTTCCTTTTCAAAATTCTCTAAAGAAGAATTTAAAGAACTCACCTTGAAGATTAATGATGACTTCAGGAACTCTTTGATTGAATTGTTTCAAGGCCTGAATGAAATTAAGGATATCTTTAATTCCGTTGAGCATTTCTCAGATATCCTTGGTGATCACAATCAAAAGAGAAATGATGTCGCCAGAGCCTTTGAAGATGTAATTGATTGGAAAAAATACATCAAAGATAAACCTGAAGCAGACCCTATTCAGGATAGGATCAAACAAAGAAGGATAAATATTTCTTTGGAATCCTGGGAGAATGCCTGTGACATGGTTAAAACTACAATTGAATAAGGCTAGAAAGTATGCAGAAAGATATGGTTTGCCTCTGATAATCTTCTAGCATTGTTGGAGTTTTTTGTCATGAATCAGATTGAGATTGCTCTTCAACCTAAAGTTATGATTACACAGGCCAAAGAAAAGTATCTGACATCCAAGGAGCACATTGAACAGCTTGAGCAGTTCTAGATAGCAGAGATCAAGGAATTAATTGAATCGCCTGTGGCTTAAGGGATGAATATTAATCTCTTCTTACGAGAATGGTCAAAGGATAATAATAGGGAGATCGAGGCTTTCACTTGCAAGGCATAATTACAGCTTGAGCATGCAAAGTATCAAGATGTTGATTATCTTTTGGATGTATTTTCCAAGTGGAAATCTTCCCTTGGAAAATCTCATGAATGGGGGGGGAAAACATCGAAGGAGATAATTGGAGACACTCTATACTTGGAGAATTGTAATGTTTTACAATCTTTAAAGAATTCCAGTTAGTTTCTCTTTTCCTTTCTTTTGTTATGTGTATCAAGTTTCCTTGATTCATTTTGGTTTATAATACATACATCTAATAACTTTGTTTTGTATTGTTAAATCATAAAACATATAAATCTATGTGCTAATAACTTACTACCAAACACTCTAAAATATTTGACAAAGGTAGGTCTTCTATACCATAGTTCATAACGAGTCTTGTCATTATTTACTCTAAGTTGTCCTCTATTGAGTATATAGACAGCTGTGTATACTGCTTCTCTCCAATATGCATCTGAAATTTTTGCTTCATTAAGCATAGTTCTGGCTGCTTCTTGGACTGTCCTATTCTTTCTTTCCACAAAGTCATTTTGCTAAGGAGTCCTTGGAGCTGAAAATGTCTTTTAATTCCATGGGTTTTGTTAGCACTCAGAATTTTTCCTTTGGTTGTAGAAGGATTATCCTAAGGTAACTCTTTCAAACCAATCTTATAATGGCAAGAGAAATTTCAAACTGATTTTATTTTAAATTGTGAGAGGATGAAAAATATAGATACCACTGGGCATGGAGTCAAAAACTATAAAATTTAAAAATCAGCAGAGTTTTAACAACGAAATTTTTTGCAAAGGCAAGGTAGTTATCTTTTTACAGTCAAATTCTTGTTTGGCAGGTGGTATTTGAAGAAAGAATGACAGTCCATCAACATCAGGCATCAATCAAGGATGAATCTAACATTGACTTTAGAGGAAAATATGTGAATGCTTTGATCTGATTAAACCAGATCAAAGTTACATGAATTATGATTTAAAACAAACTCTCATCAAATCATGAAAGAAAACATAATGGAAAGATAATTACTGGAATTAACAAATCACGTGAGGAAAGGGAAAATACAGAATGTAAATTAAAAACATAGGAATCTTTACTCTTGAAAATATGCATCAACTCTGCTTAGCCATATTTATTCAAAATTGAAGGGCTCAATAGAAAATGAGTATCTCTTCATGGGTTCCAACCCTTACTACATTGCCAAAAATGGTCTTTTATACATTGTAAAACCTCTCGAGGTAAAAACCTAATTGCTTCATAACTAAAAATAGCAAAATATAAACTAACTATTACATTCCATTTCGGGCAAAATTTATACAATTTCCAAAATTTCTCATAATATAATTTTTGACATTTTTCTATTGGCTATAGTTGTTGACAAAGCTTTTCCCTCGATTAGAAATCTCCAGGCGTGCAAGTTGTGATTCATATTCCCATATCTTTCTACTGTCTTTCATTGTTCTGTAGTAGGTATTTCATAAATTGTCATCTCTTTGAGCAGAACTTTCATCTCTATGTGCTATGCAATAGAAATTGGAGGTATCTTTTCACCTATCATGGTCAGCTGGTTTAGAATTTCAAAATCATCTGAAAGTTTCTCCAGTAGAATTTTCCCTGTTAGAACATGAGTCAAATATTCAAATCTATCATGGTTCTTCCTGATGTTAAATAGTAAATCCTTATAATGTTCTGGGAAATTAACTCATTATTTTCATCCCAAAAAGAAGGCAATCCCTTTTGTATTAGATTTTAAAATCCCTTTTTGAAGGTTTCAACCTGTTTCTTCATATGTTTTGCTCTAGCCTGAACATTCTCAATGTGAGAATGTTTTCCAAGGACTCTCCTAGCCCAAGTTATGATTGTTACCATGTTTTTGATAGCCATTGCTTTCAGATCATCTTCTGTCAGAGTATTTAAGAAACTTATGGTATTTTGGGCTGTATCTTTTGGTTTCTTATCTAAAACTTCTCTCATTGTTGTACATCCTTGTAAGCTATCATCTGTTATGGCTTCCTTTGTCTTCATAAAATTTAAATAAGGCCTAAATTTTACGGCCTCATTGATGATTGAATCTCAAATCAAATGCTTTGCACCTTGCAATGGTAGTTGTCATGTCACTTGACTTATGAACCTCTGATTTCTATCTACCAATTCTTTATTCTGATTTGTCAACTCTTTTATTTCATTTTCTTTTTTTCTAATTTTCCTCTTCTAGTCTTTGTTTTTCTTCTTTTAGTTCGTTGATCTCCACCTATTTCAAGCTAACTTGGGACATAGCTTGAATTATATCATTTGTGCTTGCTTCTTTGTTTCCTTGATCTATTCATTGCTTCTCTTGTGCTATATTTTCCAATTTTTCCTTTAGATCTTCAATTTGAGTCTTAAGACTCAATTTATCTTTCTCCCAACTTACCTCTTTTTCCTCAAACTTGAGCAATTTAGCTCCACAGTCATCCAATTCTTGAGATAAAGTTTCTTTTTCTTGTTCTAACACAGTTAATTCAGAGGATTGAATTGACTGAGTTGCTGGAATTTTAAGCTTTTTCTTAAGTAATTGGATAGTGTTTTCTTTCTCAGCTGAAAGAATTTTACTTTCCTCCCCTCTATTTGGTTCATCATTGCTCTCCACCAGGTCATCTTGCAATATTTTTATTTGCTGCCGATGAGCTTTGTTCTCTATTTTCTCTTGCTTCAACTGGATTTCCAGCCTGTTCACTATATTCTATATTTTTTCCACTTTTAAAGTAGCTTTCATCAAATTAGTATAAATCACCTCTCCAGTCTATTTATGTAGGTGAATTTTATCAGGGATCGGTATCTTTTGCAAATTCAATTTCATTAATGTGACCTTATCATCATACAATACGGCCAAATTCAAACTATTTTTGGTTGGATCTCTGCTCGTCATCAGAGTAATTTTTGAATCAACAACATTCCTAACTTTTGGAAAAAACTTATGCATTGCTTCTGCTGTTGTTTCTTTGTCTTTCCCATATTTTACATATATTTCAGCTCTTGATTGAAATTTGCTAGAATCACCTGCAGCTCTTGCCTCATCAAATTTGTATTCCTGTACTTGAATTTATGGCCCTTGGTGTTTTTCTTTCTTCTTTCCCTTTTCTTTGTCAAATACAACTACTTCATCTTGTTGACTTGATTTTAACCTTTTGGCTTCTCTTTCTTCCTCCATCTACATATCAGTACTTTCGTAAAAACTTATTTTACTTGTTTCTTCAATCTTTCCTGGGGTAGGTACCAACTCAACTGAAAATTTATCCAAGGTAGAATTTTTAGCATGTGAACTTCCTGAAACTTTTGTGTCTGATTCATGTTGTAGTAAATTTTCCATCTTCGTTAATCCTTCAACCTCCCGGTGATCAAAGGCTTTACTTTTGTTATGTTTCCTTCTTTGAGAAATAACACGACAAGGATCATAATTTATAGCAATGGCTTTCCTAAAACTCAGTGCTTCTAAATGTTTTTTCTACAAAAGGGAGAGCATTCGTGTTCTTGATGATAAAAGGACCAATTTTTAAAGGGAACTTTATATCTGAAGCTTTCTTGAAAGCTGGCTTTCTTGAAAGCTGGCTTTCTTGAAAGCTGGCTTTCTTGAAAGCTGGAAAATGGTCATTTTCTAGTGTCAATTTCTGTCTGATAAACTCCAAATCAAAATCTCTCATAGTCAAAAAGGTTGGTAGAATATAGGGCTCCTTAAAAAATCCATAAAGTATGATTACTATATGTTGCTTTAGTAAAAACCAGTCTCTAATTGATTTTTATGGGCTTAATTGCATCACGGTCTTCATCTCTGATAATACTCTAGGCAAATTTTCTCCAAACATCAATCTATATACTTCTGATAAAATAAAATTCATAAAATTAAACATATTGTCTTCCATTGTTTATGAAAACACTACCTGTAGGAAATGTAAATCTTTTTCACTGAAAAACAGGAGCATTTTCATCATGCGTGCCTGGAAGTGTGGAAATTCACTAACTGGGAGTGGATGTTCCCAGCCAAGAATTCATCAAATTTAAGGTAGGGCACTTGACTGTAATCCATTTCTGGTTTACCAACACTTAATCTAAAAAGAAAACTTAAATGGACCTTTGTGACCATGGAATCATCATCAAATCCTAAAAACTGTGAAATGAGTGACAAAACTAACTGTGAATTTTCATCAAATAAATTAATGTCAAGTGGATAGGGGGTGTTATCAATGGCAAGGTCAAGTTTCAGACAACTGATCATGAAGTTTTGTTTGGTCTCAGGGGATGACTCTCTGTACTGGATAACTAGGGCTTCTTTGGCAAAATATTCCTGGTTGTGGGAGGAAAACAGGGGCACTTCTAGAGATTTCCTAATGGTAGACACATTTACAGGGCAAAGAATTTTCATTCTTGATGAATTCATAATGACTCTTTCACTCTGAGAATAATTTACTGTAGACCACGAAATGAATTCTGGAAACCCTAAAGCTTATTCTGGACAGAAATGGATAAAACCAGATTTATAAACATTGTGCACATTGAAATTTTATTTATATAAACCCTCCAACTTGATTTTGATTTCTGAAACTGAGAATTTAACCATTATGGGGTCACGAATGTCACTATCTCTGTCCTATAAGGTTTCTTCTATCCTCGTAGTTTCAATGTTCTGAGGGATTCTTTCATTACTTCCTTCCATTATGTAAACAATTCTAGTTACTTTCACGAGTTTCGGAGGACCTACCAGGCACTACTTCCTTCCATTATGTAAATAGTTGAACATGTCCGTGCTATGTCGCTTTCCTACAGCATGGACGTGCCCTTGTCTTTTATACACCCCCGAAGGTGGTTTCCCAACGTGGGAGGGTGGTTTTCCTTACTGCTTTATCTGATTGCAAAATGATGTGGAGACGACACGCGTACAGCGGTATGGTATTTCACAACCGCTCCGACCTCCATTTCATCGTGCATGTTGGTGGCGTGAAAATATTATGGGTCGTCGATCTAACCGCCCCTTTATCGAATAGCCGTTGATCTTGGTGTGCCTTTAACACCGCCTGACTTGACATTTCGGTGCACTTTATCTTTATTATCGTCCTCGCTTCTTCCCCAACAAAACCTTTCCCCTGTCGTTGATCTATCCATTTCCCCGCACCAACAATCATCGATCATTTGTATCCTTTAGCATCACCCTTTAATTTTTCGGGGGATTCCGCTTCCACTATTCATATCTCTTCTTTTCTAGCGAAACTCATCTTCCACCGTCGATCTTCTCCAATGCAATCGTGACCATTGATCATTTCGCATGACTTCCAATGCACTTCGCTCGGTTCTTTAGCCAATGGTCATATGAACCATTTTTTTCAGGACTTGGGGCTATTCTCACCATTTTTACATTATATCAAGACTTATTTTTATCAATATTTTTCCCATTCAAAACCGAAAAATAGTGTGTCACTAGGTTTCACAAAACTCATTGAATTCGTTTGAGGTAAACTCTCCTCCATTCTCTGACCTTAAACATTTGATTTTCATATTTGTATCATTTTTAACCATTGCTTTAAAAATTTTAAACTTATTAAAAGCTTATGATTTCTCTTTGAGGAATGTTACCCAATTTATAACATATAAGCATATAAACAATATTTGTCCCGACTTCCGGCTTCCGACAAGAAGGATTGGTCGCCCCATAGTTTAGTAGATAGTTGTGAACACCAATATCCATCAATTCACCTGTATCCATAATGGTGAACGCAAGAAGGATCGACCGACCCTTCTTGTAGTATAGAACTATTATGAAAATAATAATGGGCAGAAGAAGAGTCAGTCGCTCATTAAATTCATGTATACTCAGAATGGTGAAGACTGGAAAAATACTAAGCACAAGAAGGGTCGGTCGACCCTTCATTTAACAAAGAAATGTAAAAATATTTAATCTACAAAGGTAGGGACAACAATTCCCGACTACCGACTTTCGCAGTAAATGGTAGGGCTCGGGACATTGGCTAAGTTATAACATATAAACAATATTTATCCCGACTTCTGAGTTCCGACAAGAAGGATCGGTCGCCCCTTCTTTTAGTAGATAATTGTGAACACCAATATCTAGCAATTCACCTGTATCCAGAATGGTGAACACAAGAAGGATTGACCCACCCTTCTTGCAGTCTAGAACTATTATGAAAATAATACTGGGCAGAAGAAGGGTCGACCGCCCCTTCATTCATTTATCTCGGGCCTTATTCAAAAATGGGGCGTCAGTTAAAGACATTCAACTTCAAATGACCGTCATATTATACATACAACAATCCATTTAGTGATTTGTATATTTTTGACAACTTCTACATTTAATTGATGTAAATTTTATTGGACAATTCTCATATTATTTATGGACATAGTATCATGTATCTGGTGATGTGTTTCAAAAATTGCAAAACATGAAACCAATATACTTAGAAACATTGAAACATAATATTTTCTTAACTGTGTTGTGTGTGTTTTTTTTGTTTACAGATACTAGAAGATTTGTTACCAGTAAACCATTGATTATTTTCGATTTCAATGGAGTTTTGTTACACGCATTTCATAAAAAGAAGAATTTTGGATTGCCATGAACATAGGATATCGAATCAACCACAAAGTATTATTTTATACGTCCAGGATTAAGGGAATTTTTTGAAAAATGCTTTAGTATATTTGAAGTTGGCGTATGGACATCTGCACAACAAAAAAACATTGACTAGTTTGACCAACATTATTACAAAGAACGGGATTGCAAAGGGAACCATTTAGAGTAATTTTAACACAAGAATATTGTTCTTGCATAGCCATAGAGGGTTATCAGGGTGATGGAAATCCTTAGGTATTTCTCAAGCCTTTAAACAAAGTTTGGGACATTTTGATCCATGGTTGGGATGCTACAAATACAGTGACTGTAGATGACTCGAAAGAAAAACATGTTTGTAACGAGGAAGGGAACTGTATTATAACAAAAACGTATACTTGCCAAGATGTCAATGACACATTCATGTTAGATCGATTATGGCCTTGCTTGCTGCACCTGAATGGTGTGAGTGATGTGACGCCAATTGTGAATAAAATGAAAATGAACGTATTTTGTTAAATAATACACTTGAAAGTTTGTTTGTACTAGTATGTTCAATTTCACTGTGATTATAATTCTTGTAAAGTGTCAAGTTTGGTTTTCGAAAATGCAAAATCAGAGTTTGAAAGTGCTAAAATCTGTTTTAAAATTTCAAAATTAAGTATTGGAAGTGTCAAAGGTAGCCTTCCAAAAGGGAAAATCAGGTTCTAAAAATGCCATTATCATATTATCATATCGGAAAAGCGCAAAAACCAATTTCAAAAGTGGCGATATCAAAAGCAAAAGTATGCTTTTGGAACCTGGATTTGGCACTTTCGGAAACGGATTTGGCAATTTCGGAACCAATTTGGGCACTTTTGGAACTGAATTTGGCACTTTTGGAACTGATTTTGTTAGTTTTGGAACCTGGATTTGGCACTTTTGGAACCGATTTTGGCACTTTTGGAACTGGTTTTGGCACTTTTGGAACTTGAATTTGGCACTTTTGGAACCGGATTTTGCTTGATTTTGGGGTTTATAAAGGTTTTTTTTACCCGTCTTCAAAGTGACTTGGACTAGAATATGTCCAAGTTTAATGAAATTGGCGTTTAGTTATTACAACTAGTCTTGTGTCTAGTGTGAGTCGAATGTTTGAACATAAATTTTTCAATTTATTCAATCGGTGTTCTTATATCTAGGATAATACAATATTCTACATATCCTATTTCAAATGAGGTATGTGAAATTATGGAAAATGGCAAATCATTGAGCCTAAGAAAATCTCACAGTGAAAGAATTAGGAAGAATGATGAATTACAGTGAAAATTGCAGTGAATTGAGCAGTAAAATTAATCATGCATTGAACTCAACTCAACCAAGACTCAATGAACTGAAGTCACAGTCAGTTAGCTGATCAAGAAGGGTACATTAGTGAGTTTTGCATGCAAAGTAGGTGAAAACGGGAACATTAGATCACAATCAGTGGGGATAGGAGCTCAAACCCCCACTAGAGTCAGAAACTCAGGTGGAACTTAGTTGGACTGAACCAAATCACCGAGTTAGATCCTAAAATGTAAGGAAATGACTCTAGTGGTACTAAAATCATGCATGCAGGGCGCATCAAGTGCATAATTGGTCCTAGATGACATCTACACACCACTAGGGGGCAAATAACATCATCAAATACTAGGAAATGTTGATGTATATGTAACTTCGGAATGTATTTCACATATATGTATATTGTATTCCTATAGAGATGGTATTATTCCTCTATAAGGAAGTGTCGTCATTTATATTGTAAGTGTCGTAACTTATACTTGATGGGTTATTAGACCACCTTGTTTGGGGTCGGCCCTGTATAAGTCATGTGGGTCAAAGGGTTATTAGACCACCCTATTGGGGGTCGGCCCACTCAGCATTATGTTATGTGGTTAAGTTCGAGCCGACATGAGTTAGGTAAAAAGGCAAGTCAAGTCAAGTATAAATAGAGTGCGGGAGGCACTCTATTTACTCACTCACTTCTCACACATGCTCTCAAGGAGGAGAGGCGCACTTATGGAGGAGGAGGATTGCTGCTAGGTTATGGCTATCTCTATTGGTTGGTTGTATCATTGCTCTATCTATCTCTGAGGAAGTTATTGGGGTTTTTCACCTTTATGGTTTTCCCCAAGTAAATCTTTGTGTCTCTTGTGTGCTTGCATTATTGTCTCCATGATTGATATGCTGTAGATATGCTGTACATGTTGTTCTCTCAGTTAAGATCCTAGATCATATTGAAGTAAATTCAGAAAATTTAACAGGAAAAGGTTAATAATACTAAGTAGGACAAGGATGGAGTATTAATTATCCTAACAAGGTATTGTGTCAAAGCCTAAAGTTTCTAATAGAAACGCTCATTCCAGGTTTCAAGTAAGGAACAAATCCTAGGATCAGTTCATTTGCAACATTTATTGTTATAGTTACTAATCCATGTTTGTGAATGATATCAACATGGACAAGCTTCTCTTTTGTCAAAGAGTTAATTCTTTTGTTGTAGCTTGGGCCATACACAACTAATAGATCACCCTCGAAGACTTTACCTAGTCTATGGGTGCTTGGTTGCACAATAGAACATGGTGTTTCAAGGGATTGTGAGTTGCACTTAAAACCAATTGTGGTTTTATAACATTGTACTAGATTTTTTGTTTCTATGGTTGCATTCTATATTTTTAGGATAACAAGTTATCTCTTGTTTTCAAAGGGTTTGTTTGTCTTTACACAACAAAATTGAAAAAAGAGATGAAATTATTAGTTGATAATTAGATCATATGGAGCTTTCTTATCATGGGTTGTTTATTTTTGTACTTGTTTGTGTTACTTGATGTATGAAGAAACATGAAATGGTATGCTAGAAAAAAAAAATATAGTGCAGGTTAAAGAACTATTTTCATTTGTATTGATTTACAAAGAATGCACAAGAAGTATTAAAGAAAAAGAGACAACATCTAACAAAACTAGAAAATCATTTTTTCCATTTGTTATTTGAATTGTTTTTTCTATATAAATACATTGAAGTAGATTGAACTTGAAGTGTACATTAGAACAAATTATTGTTGAAAAGACCAAGAAAAAACAATTTTGAAATCAATGGGAAAATCTTAAATGTGTTGTTGCTTGCCATGTCTACAAGCGGTTTAGTGTCGCCTTCGCTAAAAGACTTTATTGTGAAAGTCTACAAAAATCTAAGAATTAATGAATTGTTCCAATTGGTTTTACGAAAAAAAGAGTATAGAAGAAATATTTAAAAAGACATTGCATCAAAAAAATTCAATGTTCAATACACAAAATTGTTTTTTCTATATAGCTATACATTTGAATTTTAAATGAACATTTGCCAAGTATTTTAAAATCAAGAGCAAGAAAAAAGTATTTGTAAACTTAATAAGCTTGAACTAGATACAACAAACATTTTGTCTCATTGGGTAAGCTTTTAGAGAACAACACAACACAAGCTATTCTCATGGCAAAGTCTCTTTAATGCTCTTGCAAAATCATTTCCATATTTTGTTGCTAAAGATTATACTACATCAATATTTAGTAGTAGTGAACTTTATCTTCCTTTGATTTTTCTTGGCGATACATGATGAAGTTTTGGTTTTATTTTAGACCTAGTTAATTCTAAAGTATCAAATGGAAATTTCAACATTTTTCTAGGAAATAAATAAAATTGTAGATATTTCATGTGTATATGGAAACATAGTTGGAAGTAAAAACCACGTGGATTTAGTGTCGTGTACGAGTTTTTTAGACTGAGCATAGATGAAAGATAATTGAATCCGTGTTGGTGGAGTTCGAGGGGGAAACACTTTTGCATATTAGAACAAGGATTGAAAAATACAATAGATTTTTTTTCAAACAAAGGGGAAAAGCATTAAGATCCTAGCATGCTAAATGTCAAAATTCTTTGTGCATAAACATAAATGGATTGCATTTTCTACTATGCATTGCAAGTAATGGTCATAGAAGTATGCTTTGTTTGGTTTACAATGACCACATTGAGAAAATAGACCTAGCAAAAGAAAAGATGCTCATAGTAATTGTTTGTAATAGGGAAAAATAAAAAGTGATGTCTACAATTTTTCTAGAATATGCTTGAATAGACTAGTCACCACAATATTTTTTTAATGATTTGATACACTCATGATACACAAGAACACTAGACCCATCCAATATCATGCATGCCTATGAAAAGGCTTCCAAAGAAATTTGTCAAGGCAGGAAATCACTCATCTCCGGGATTCCTAGAGCATATGTTCCCTTGGCCCAGGTTCTCGAATTAAAATATTATATATTAATATGTGTGGGATCGAGAGCCAGGCTAAGAAAATGTCTCTACGTTGTCTTATTAGATCTAATTCCACGGATATAATTTTGATACAGGAGACTATGGGGAAGGGATCCATTATTTGTTCAACTATGAAATCAATTTTCCTAAAATGGAAGCTTCTCACCTATGATTCAGTTGAAAAATCGAGGGGATTGTTATCAAGATGGAATGAAGGAATTTTATTAATTAATACTTTCTCCATTGATTCTGGTTTGTTTATCAAGGTGGAGTCTCTAATTTTGGGTAGAAATTTCTCCATATAACAACAAGGTTTTGTTGGTTGTTGTTACTGTTCCCAGTGCCCCTCATTGTAACTAGCCCTTTTGCACCTTCACTAGCTATACCCAATGAATTGATGACCATCTGGATAAATAGCTTTTGGAATACCCTTTTCTATTTGAGTGGAAGGTCGTTAGATCATTAGGGCTTTGAACACATGTAGATTTGGAAAACTTGTACATATTTAACATCCCATTGTTAGAAAAATCATCCCACACATGCAAACACAATTCCATCTATTTCATTTAGCTTTTAACTTGGTTGTATGATTTGATATTCTTAAATTAATGTACTTGTATTTTGGATTTGCATTAAGCACACCATCATTGTTCAAGGTTCCTTAATTGCACATGGTTATGTATGCATTGTACATGGTTCCATTTGCATTGTTCACAATTCCATCAAAATTGTCCATGGTTCCATAAACATTCATCATCATTGGTTCCACCCCTAAAATGCTCATTTTCCATGAATTTTGTTCAAGGTTCCTTGTATGGTTCCACCACCTCATGACCATTACTCATAGTTCCACCACTAATTCTCATGGTTCCATAAATAGAGTTCATGGTTCCACCAACAATGTTCATGGTTCCATTAAATTTGTTCAAGATTTAATCACCAAATGCCCAATATTCAACCACCAAGTATGTACATGGTTCTATCAACTATAATTTTGATATAGATGATTCCACTACCAAATTCATAGTTCCAGTGACATTGCTTAAGGTTCTTTAATTGCATGTAGTTTTGTATGCATTGTGCATGGATCCACTCACATTGTTCATAGTTCCATAAAAATTATCCATGGTTTGTAACGACCCCTTCCATCATCAAGTGCAAGGAAGGGAAACGTTAACAACACACGGGCTTATGGCAAGCTTAGCCCCAATAATTTGGCTCATAACGCATGCAATTTAAAACTTATGGGTGCAGACATAAACTCAATAACTACACAGCGGAAACTAAACATTACATGTGCATACAACTTCTTCATGCGTTCAGCATACACATATCAACCATTTAGCAGTCATTAATTTCATCAATCATGGACAATTTATTATACTGCATAAAACATGACGCCTTTCATTCCATTAATCATGAATGCATTGCAAAACTCATACTGTATATAAATTAAATCACAGATTACTCATCTTGAACTGTAATGGTCCAAACGACTGGCTATGGAAGGTCAACGTTCCTCCCAACCGTAGACCTCTGTCCAGCTTGTGTTCTTTCAGCTGAGAGGTCACCCCCGAGCTGGGCCGTGTATCCACTAAGGAGGACTAGCTGGGTTCACTCATAGCCATGGCTTCAGTCAAGCATCCAAGCAGATAGAGGAGGGTAGTGCTAAGCCAGTGAGCTCAACCACAGAGCTACAGGCATCTCAAGTGAACTCAACAGTCAGGCACCCACATTACCTACCACATCCAACACAAGGAAGATCCCCTTCTCTGTTACACAGTCCCTCAGGCAACTCTTCCCTCCAGTGCTCTTCAGGATGGGCATAGAAAGGTCCAGCTGCTGATCTTTGAGATCCTAGCCTTCACTGGGTTTATCAAGCACACCCAACCTCTGCATAGTCAATCCCCCAACTTGATTTCTCTCTGTTCTGCTCACTAAATACTCAAATCCGTCACTCGTTTTCTGAGCTGCAAAAACGGGGTTTTCCCATTGATTTCGGGGTAGCTAATGCTCCCAAATTCGCCCCAAGGTTCATGCTAATGGATTCCCCATTGGATTTCCTTGTCCCATGCCAAATCTGGACGTTTTTGGTCTTTCAAAAACTGGGTTCTCTCAAGGTCGCGAATTCTGGTTTTTCCTCACTGCTGGCACTCGTTTTTGGATGGGAATGATGCTAGACAGTTTTACAATGGACTGGGGTGAGAATCAAGCAACCTCCCATGAGGTTGAGTGACTTCTTGCCCAAGCAATCAGAGCCCATGCCCACCCATACGAATTTCAGGGCTGCCCATGCTCCATTGAAGCCATGGGCTGAAATCTCAACCACCTTCTTACAGCAGGCATTAATGTCACCTAGGGAAGTCAATGGGTTCTCATAATGACAAATGGCAGCCTAGGGTTTAATCCCATAGCCCCCTCACCACTCCCTAGTGGATACACGTGGCCCCTTCTCATTCGTTGCCTCCATAGCCAGTTTTTGGTATTTTATTTCAATGTTAAATATTTACATCAATTTACAATATCCCATGGCTTAATAGCACGTGGGTAACAAAATATCAAGCGTGTCTAATTTAAATAAAATCCGAGCATAAACTAGCGGGGCCTTGGCCTTGAGCTCCACGCTAGGGAAACATACATCGCGTATTTACAATATTTACATTAGAGCCAATATTGCCTAAGGGTTCAAAATTGGGGTATTACATGGTTCCATAAAAAATCATCATGGTTCCACCCCTAAAATGCTCATTTTCCATGAATTTTGTTTAAGGTTCCTTATATGGTTCTCCGACCTCGTGATCATTACTCATGGTTACACCAATAATGCTCATGTTACATAAATAGAGCTCATGGTTTCACCAAGAATGCTTATGGTTCCATAAATAAATCTCATGGTTCCACCAACAATGCTCATTGTTCCATTCATTTTGTTCAATATTCAACTATGAAATGTCCAAGATTATACCACCAAATATGTTCATGGTTTCATCAACACTGACTTTGAACAAGGTTCCATACACATTGCTCATGATTCCACAACCTTGTGACCATTTATGCATTACTCAACAAATGGTTCATGGTCCATAAATAATTATTACGGTATTCAAAATTCCACCAACATTATTCGACGTTCTTTAATTGCATGTGGTTTTGTACGCATTATACATGGTTCCATCTGCATTGTTCACAGTTCCATTAAAATTGTCCATGATTCCATAAACATTCATCATGGTTATACCCTTAAAATGATCATTTTCCATGATATTTGTTCAAGGTTCCTTATATGGTTCCACTACCTTGGGACCATTACTCATGGCTCCACCAATAATGTTCACGGTTCCATAAATAAATCTCATGGTTCCACCAACAATGCTCATGGTTCCATAAATAGATATCATGGTTCCACCAACGATGCTCATGGTTCCATAAATAGAGCTTGTGGTTACAGGAATAGGACACATTGTTTCATTAACTTTGTTTGAGATTCAGCCACCGAATGTCCAAGATTATGCCACCAAATATTTTCACAGTTTCATTAACACTAATTTTGTTCAAGGTTCCATATGCATTGTTCATGATTCCACCACCTTGTGAACATGTATGCATTACTCACCAAATGGTTTATTGTCCATAAATAATGGTTATGGTATTCATGGTTTCTCCAACATTGTTCAAGCTTCCTTAATTGCACTTGGTTTTGTATGCATTGTGAATGGTTACTTAATTGCATGTGGTTTTGTATGCATTTTTCACAATTCTATCAATGTTATTCATGGTTCTGTAAGGATTCATCATGATTACACCTATAAAATGATCATGGCTCCATGAATTTTGTTCAAGTTTCCTTGTATGGTTCTACCACCTCATGATCGTTACTCATGCTTCCACCAATAATGTTCATGGTTCCATAAATAGTGATGATGGTTCCACTAGCAATCCTCATGGTTCCATTAACTTTATTCAAGATTCAACCACCAAATGTCCAAGGTTATGCCAACAAATTGTTCATGGTTCCATCAACTCTAACATTGTTATAGTTGGTCCCACCACCAAATGTTCATGGTTCCACTAACCAGCCCTTTAGTTCAATAATATCCCATCCCGACGATGAATGATGAAGTGTGTGGAAGGGTATGGGTGGGAGGGGAGGTTTAAATGCACCCTCCTTGATCCACTCCAAGTGCCATTTGTCCATCAAATATCGTTGATTGTTGTGCCTAAAATATATAAAAATCCCCTTTTAAAAAATAAAAACACTTTCCTTTTAACTGACACCTTTACTTACACCCTCATTTCTTTGCAACTTTCATAATCCCAAAAATCATATATAAAAAGGGGATTTTTCCTTTTTCACCCTGCAACCAATCAACACATATAAAAATAAAGGAGCTTTATACAAGACAGAAAGGGTGCAAACCCTAAGCATCCAAAGCATCAGTTAGGGTTGGGTGGGTATTAAAGAATAGTTTAGTGTTTAAGAATTGTTTAAATTCTAATATGTATTTTCAGATTGAACTAATATGTTTTTTCATATTTCTTGTATGTTTTAGAAACATTTAGTTGTCAATTGATGATTTAGGACCGACAGTATGGGATGGACACCCCCAACCAAGTATCTAAAAGAATCATGATTCATCTCTCAAAAGAAGGGAAAACACGCTACACTCTTGGCATCGGAGAAGAGAAAAGATCCCCGGTGTGATTGAACCCGCAAGTGCAGCCTAAGGGAATTCTTACATATCGAATCAAATCTATGACCAATTTATTAATTGAAAGAAATCTTAAGGAAGGTTCAAGTATTACTCTCTCTTAATTAATCGTATGACCTATAATGTATGCATTGGACTCTATAATCATCATAGACTCTCTGATTTTGATCCAAGCCTTCACCTCCAACACTCCTCATGTTGTTCTTAGTTTTTTTTAGAATCTATGATCGAACAAATAGCCTCCTAAATCACTTGGGAAATTATCAGTTTTATCATGTTCTCCAGGAGAATAGAAAGGAGGTTGATCACTTTCCCATATGTTTGTGGATTTTCCTAAAGGAACCCTACACTTGCTCAATGGAAGTGATGAACAATAAGTTATTCCCTAACAAGGCAAAGATAGGGATTCAAAGTAGCGTGCAGAAGACCCATGCTCGGTCAAAATAAAGTCACATGAGAAGGGATGGTGACCACAAGCATAGGGGTATGATCCAAAAGGGCCATTCCAACAAAACGCCAAGGAAGGGTATGTAGTTGGGTAACGTCACAACGAGACAACGAAAGGAAATAGGTGGCACAAGAAGAGCCTACACGTGGCTCATCAGCTGGTAAATAAATGAAAATGGGAGGTGGAATGAGCCGAACCACGGGAGCATGATGATCCTAACGGATTTAGCTAGAAGTACGTCCAGGTTTCGTCCGGAGCAAATCTTGGCGGTATTTTTCCACGCTCCCCAATCTCCAGCAGATATTATGCCATAAGGTGGAGGTTGTTCCTAAACCAGGGTCAAGCAAGAATAAACTAGATAATTTGGGGTGAGCGCAAGGGTGGAACCATGTAGAATTCATACAAAACCATGTGAAATTAAGGAACCTTGAACAAAATTGGTAGAACCGTGAATATCATAAACCATTATTTAAGGACCACGTACCATTTGGTGAGTAATGAATACATGGTCACGAGATGGTGGAATCTTGAATCATGCATATGGAACCTTGAACAAAGTTAGTGTTGATGAAACCATGAACATATTTGGTGGCAGAATCTTTCACATTTGGTGGTTGGATATCCAACAAAGTTAATGGATCCATGAACGTTGTTGGTGGAAGAATGAGCTCTATTTATGGAACCATGAGCATTGTTGGTGGAACCATGAGCATTATTGGTGGAACCATGAGCACTGTCGGTGGAACCAAGCGCTCTGTTTATGGAACCATGAGCACTGTTGGTGGAACCAAGAGCTCTGTTTATGGAACCATGAGCTGTATTGATGGAACCATGAGCATTGTTGTTGGAGCCATGGCCATTGTTGGTGGAACCATGAGCTATATTTCTGGAAACATGATCATTGTTGATGGAACCATGGGCATTGATGGTAGAACCATGAGCTCTATTTATGGAACATGAGCATTAGTGACCATGATTAATGGTCGCAAGGTGGTGGAACCATCCATGGAACCTTGAACAAAATTCATGGTGACTGAGCATTTTAGGGGTGGAATCATGAAGAATGTAAATGGAACCACGGACAATTTTGATGGAATCATGGATAATGCAAAAAAGGGAATGACCCAATAAACACCATTTTTTATAGTCATTCATGCTTCTAGGGATTAAAATCCTTTCTTGAGGAACAATTCATTTTTAAGGGATCTTTTTAAACCATACCTCAAATTTGAAGATTGGAAATTGTATTCATCCCCAGGGGAAATTGTTGAATAGTTAGATTATTGTGTGTTTTGTAGAGATTATATGGAGCTTGGACACAACATACTATCCTATTTACTTTAAGACCATTCGACATAAAAACCATTTTCACAATGTGTTCCACAATGCTATATTTTACTAGGCATGGTAAAACAATATATAAGGTTTTCTATTTTAAAAGAAATTGAAAGAACAAGTAAAAAGCATCAAATGAAAATTAAAGAGACTCATTGATGTTTTAAATCATTCTGCTAGAAATGTACTCAATTCTAACTTAGAGGGCATTCAAGATTATTTCATAAATACTAAATATTATATATCTATAAGCAATTTAAGCAAATCACATAGTCATCAAGTTCATTTCTTGAAGGAACAAGAAGCAAAACTAATAGGCTTTGTTCCTTTGAAGATTCAAAATAGTAGGAAAACCCCACTCGTGTCTTACAACGATCAAGGGTTGTTTGTCACACACATAGTTAAATTAACGTTTAGCAACCATGCCCAATATCTATGTACTTTAAAAAAAATGGCATGCATGGTTTTAATTCAAGGCTATGAAAAAATTTGAGATCTTATGTCATGGGCACAACCAGAAATAGCTGTGAATGGGTATCCTCATCATCCACCTTCCGCAATGAGAACCAAGCTCAACAACAACCAGGAGAAAAGAGGATAAGCTCATCAACATCCATTAATTGGTTCCACCTACTTCATGATCGAGAGTTGGGCAACAACATCACGAGGCTACCAAATATTTTTAGGAATTATCATTTACATACCTTTGATATTGATATTTACATGGGTGATATTATCCAATTTTTAGGAATTATCATTTACATACCTTTGATATTGATATTTACATGGGTGATATTATCCAATTAGTCATGACCGACCACATAATATGTGTTATTCATACCAATGACAACAGTACCGGGACCTGTATTTTTCCATTCATGCGACATCCAGATCAAATCTTGGTTTTCACTGATGCTAGTCATGGGTATTATTCATTTGACATTTTTATAGAAAATGGAACAAGTGTAACACATATGTAGATTGTTTTAATACATCATCCAAACTCTGTTTTCCATTTATTTTTTATTACAAGCTTATGTTGAATCATTCTTGAACTGGATTTAAAAACAATGCCATCTTCTCATAATGGACATATTATGTGTCCTTTAAATTTTAATATATGTGCCTAGTATCCCATCTGAATTTTATTGTAAATGCCAATACTATAACTCACTTTTCCAATGCTTAGGCTTAATTCAGAGTCCGACGCATAGAGTTTTTTCTAAGGGTAGTGTGGAAGGAATGGATATATCTATATTGATAAGGGAAAGCATGTTGAGGTTAGTTGTAAACTATGGCTCGTTCCTTATTTGATCAACGGCTAAATTTGTTGGTAATTTTGTCTGGAGTATTTGTTTTTTGGTTTAGCAAGAGCTTAAACAAATACATATGACTGACATTTTTTTTGTGTGTGCTTTAGCTATGACGCTTTTTCTGAATTTATCTGCTTTGTTTAGTTTACTTATGGAATTTCATCTGTGGATTTTAAACTTTCTCGCCTCTACTGTAATGTAAGGTCTAAATATTTCTGACTTGTTTTAACCAAATGAATGCCTTTGTGTTTTAAGTATATTATGATATTTTGATTATAGTAAATGGAATCTCATTAATGCATTTCTGTTAAAATGTTATTTGTATATATTTTTGAGTAGTTTGTGTTCTTAATCAATATGTTGATTTATATACATGCCAAGAGAGTGTAGGATATATTTAGCAGGCTTGGTTCTCAGGGCATGTTCTAATCGCATGGTCTATGGTTATTCATGTATATTGGTGGGAGGTATGGGTAATAGGAGGTCTAATCCTAAATATGAGTTCTTATCTATGAAAAAACAAATAGATGAAGGGAGAAGACCACTCTTCCATCCTCCAGTTCCTGCAAATGTTGCTTAGATATGCTCCAGCTCCTGCAAATGCTCTAGCCTCTCTTGTTTTCCTCTTTTTTTGCATTCTTGATTAATATGTATTTGATCCCAAACTATAAGGACATTTTACTACTTATTCATAGATATTACTTTCCTTTTCAATTCAAGGTGTTGTATTTGAATAATGTTAATTTAAATTGAAGTTTGGTTTTCTATATCTCAAGCATGCAATGCACATTTTAATCCAATGCACACTAATTTTATTGATCCCTCGGCACAATAAAGCTAAAGTTAATTGCAATTATGATATGGGACTAAGGCATTAATGGACTTCCAAACGCTCTCCATTTGCAACACAAACTACAATTGAAGCGTTCACAACAAATGTTTGCTCTCTAGGAGCAAGTTCAAGATATTCTTGAAAATTTCTTGGCAAAAATAGAAAGAGAGACCTTGTGAACATCACCAATCACAAGCTAGGGAAAACCAAGTCTTACAATGAGTGCAAGATGTCTACAATCAAGTTGCTATACAAATTTTGCAAGATATTTTTGCCAAGTTACCTCAAAGGGTTGCATCACTAGTCATACACTAAATAATTTGCTAGAATAATGAATAATTATAGAGTTGCATCATTACTCGCGATGTCAATTTCTATGTACAATAAAGCTAAATAGATTACAATTTTGGTATGGGACCAACGTTAATGGATTTGTTGGTTTATCTAGCAATACTGAGAGGGGGGGTGAATCAGTATTTCCTTCTTTTTCTTTCAATTAAAACAATTAGTATTTAAACAATGTATACTATGAATCAAACAAGCAAGGACAGATAATTTTATCGTGGAAACCTCAAAGAGCAAACCACAAAGTCAAACTTATTAGTAAAATTATTTCTACAAAATTATTTTTCTGCTACAACAAAAAGGATGCTTCAACATCCCATTTTTCTATCTTCACCAACAGATAACGATGTTGCAACACCCCTATTTTCCAGTTGCTACTAGAAGGAGGCTACAACCTCCTAGACAGGATTCGACCTGCCCCTAGCACCACCCAGCCTCCCTGATATTTATAACTTCTCAAGATATTTTTCTTGATACATCAATTCTGGAAATGCTTCATGCTGCTGGTCTCTCCCTTTCTTTATGTTGCTGCTCTCTCCCTTTCTTTATGCTGCTACGATCTGCATTGTAGAGACATCTTTCCTCTAAATCAAAACTCCATGTAAATACCTCATTCACTCATAGGAGTGTGTCTCTTCAATTCATGTCTTTCCAAATCTCTATTTATTAAGTTCTATTTTATATCTTTGTTTATTACTAATATTTAATTAATTAATTAAGACTTTTGATCATCTCATAGAACCTACGTGCCATAAATGCCAATATTCAACATTCTCCCCCTTTGGCATTGATGGAAACATCAATAGTTCTCCCCCTTTGGCATTGATGGAAACATCAATAGTTCTCCCCCTTTGGCAACAACGACAAAGGCCTCCTTTTGACAGCTCCCCCTGTCAACATGTCCCCCCCTGACAAGGTATTTTCTTCTTTTATCTACTGTAGGGAGATTACTCCCAAATTTTGTCTAAGATACTCAAAGGCTTCTTTGGGTAGTGGCTTATGTTGATGTATATGTAACTTCGGAATATATTTCATCTATGTATTTATTGTACTCCTATAGAGATGTATTATTCGTCTATACGGAAGTGTCGTCATTTGTATTGACAAGTGTCGCAAGTGTCGTAATTTGCTGGTGGGTTATTAGACCACCTATTGAGGGGTTGGCCCGGATTAATGTAACCTGGGGTTATTAGGCTGAGTTAGACAAGTCGGCTCCATAGGTTTATTAGATAGGACAGGACAAGTATAAATAGAAATCGGGAGATCTCTATTTGATCATCTCAGTATTGACTTCTACATCACTCGGAAAGTGGCACACATGTGAGGAGGAGGATCGGCTACAAGGAGAAGTCTATCTCTTGTACTTTGGTTGTATCATTGCTCATTCTATCTCTGAGGAAGTTGTGGGGTTTTTCACCTTTATGGTTTTCCCCAATTAAACTCTTTGTGTCCATTGTCTTATGTGATTGCTTGATATGCTTGACACATGCTTGATATGATTGATATGTTGTACATGTTATTCTCTCAGTAAAGATCCTAGAGTATGTTGAATTAATGCTCAAAATCTAACATGGTATCAGAGCTAACCTGAGAAGAAGACATTGTGCAGTGGCGGAAACTAGGGTTTCTTGTTTATTGGCTTTCTCTCCACTCATTTTGGAAAAGCAGTAAGGTAGATTGACTCTACTCATCAAGGAGAATCTTTCTGTCCAATCATAATTCAATTCTGAGCCCTTACAGTTTTGGCCCTAAAAGTTAGGGTTTCCACAAAAATAGGAATTTCTGAAATCTGAAGACATAGCTAGAAGCTCCTTGGACAAATCGAAGTTTAGAGCTTTGGATCGAGATTTTTGGTTTGGTAAATCTCCGAGAAACTCAAACCCTAATTCAGGGTCCTCCCTAATGAATCTGGGAGATTGAAAAGCATTTCTGAAGGGTGAAACTTTGCAGTTCTGAAAGTCTGAGTATACCAGGCTGATCAGCTCATCAAGGCGCATCTTCCTATCCTTTCAGAAATTTTAAATTCACATTTTGAATTTTTAGGGTTTCTCTGACAAACCCTAATCTGGGACTAGATCCAGTTTTCAGCAAGACAAGTGGTAAGACCTAACACTTTTCTATTTCCATTTGAAGTACTCTTGAAGATGTCTCACCACACCAAGCTTGAGGATAAGCTTGAAGGGGATGATAACTTCCAAGCATGGAAGTATAGGATTGGGTTAATCCTGGAGGAAAATGAGTTGGACACTTATATAAGTGAAGAGGTCCCTGTCCCAGAGGGAGAAGAGGTTAAGGCTCTTCACAAGAAGAACTTGGTCAAGTCAAAGAGGATCATTGTTGATTCTATTAAAGATCATCTCATACCCCATGTGTCTTCCCTAAAGACACCAAAGGAGATGTTTGATTCCCTGACCAAGCTATTTGAAGGGAAGAACATAAATCAGAAGATGACCCTGAGGAATCAATTGAAGAATGTTAAGATCCAGAATGCAGAGACTATGCAGTCTTATTTCTCAAGGGTCTCCCAGATAAAAGAACAACTTGAAGCTGTGGGAGAAGACATATAAAATGGAGAAGTGGTAATGACCACTCTTAATGGCCTTCCTAGGTCATGGGATTCCTTTATTCAAGGAATTTGTGCTAGGAAGAAGCTTATCACATTCAATAGACTGTGGGAATAATGCTCACAGGAAGAAGCTCGGATTATAGCTCGAGAAGAGAAAATGGGGAATGAAGATCAAGATCTCATAGAAAACACCAGAAAAGATAATATCAAAAGGGAGCACTCTCATCACAATAAAAGTAAACACTATCACCACAGACAGAAGGAAAGCTCTGGAAGATCTATGAAATATCTTTCTCATATTCGGTGCTATACCTGTGATGAAAGGGGACACATTTCCAGAAATTTTCCCAAGAAAAAAAGGAAGAACAACAAGAAAAGGCATCATTCTCATGCTGCTGAGGATGATGAACCTCCCAGGAAGAGGGCTAGAGAAGATAGTGAAGATTCTTCTAGTGATGAAGAATATGTTTTGATTTATGCTCTCACTGGAACCATTACTCATGGAAGTAAGGATTGGCTTATAGATAGTGGGGCTTCTAAACACATGACAGGATTCAAGGAATCCTTTATGAACCTGTCTGAACATGAATCTCCCCACAAGGTGAAACTTGGGGATGACTACCAGTATCCAATAAAAGGGAGTGGTGAAGCCTCCTATAAACTAGACTTTGGAAAGTCTATGAAGATGAAAGATGTACTTTATGTTCCAAGTCTCGAGAAGAATCTACTCTCCATATCTGCATTGGATGCAAAAGGCATGAGGGTTGCATTTGTAGATGGCCAAGTCCTAATGTGGCCAAAGGGTAAGACTATAAATGATGCAGTTGTGATTCGAGAGCAAGAGGGAGGATTGTACAAGCTAAAGGGCCAACCAGAACAAGCTATGGTACATGACTTAGTAGAGCCAAGTGAACTTTGGCATAGAAGGCTTGCACACCTGCACTATAGAGCATTACCAATTGCAAGAAAAGTTGTAGAAGGTCTTCCTGAAATCCAAACAAAGCATGAAGGCATTTTCAAAGGGAAAGAACACAAAGAAGACATTTCCAAGCAGTGAAAGCAAGGCAAAAGGAATCTTAGAAATCATCCACTCTGATGTATGCAGACCGATGTCATCCAGTTCTCTGAGTGGGTATGTATACTATGTTTCTTTCATTGATGATTTCTCTAGGAAGACTTGGGTTTACTTCTTGAAGAACAAAGATGAAGTGTTTGACAAGTTCAAGGAATTCAAAGCTTTGATAGAAAATAAAACTGACATGAAGATCAAGATCTTCAAATCCGACAATGGCGAAGAATTTACTTTAGGGGACTTCAAGAAGCTATGCAGTGATTCAGGGATTAAGAGGGAGTTGACCACTCCTTACAATCCACAACAGAATGGGGTTACCGAAATAAAGAATATAACAATCATGGAAGAAGTTAGGGCAATGCTCTATGACCAAGATATACCTATGAATTTATGGGCTGAAGCAGCAAGGACAGTTGTATATGTGCAGAATAGAAAACCCCATAAGATACTTGACAACAAAACACCAGAAGAAGTGTTCACTGGTAAGAAACCAGAAGTTAGCCATCTCAGAATATTTGGTTGTCCAGTATACACTCACATCCCAAAAGAAAAGAGGAAAAAACTAGATCCTTCAGGAAAGAAGGGCATATTCGTGGGTTACAGTGAAAGCTCGAAGGCTTACAGAATCTACTTCCCAGGATTCAAGAAGATTGATATTAGCAGGGATGTAACATTTGATGAAAGCTCAGCATACATCAAATCAAGGAAAACACCAGTTGAAGATAATGAAGAGCCCAGAATATCCAGAACTCAAGACACCACCATGAATAAAGTAGTTCCTAGAGAAGATCGTGAAATGGAAGATCCACAACAACCTGTAGATCCACCCCGTGAGAAGGAATCTCACAAGAGGAAACCAACATGGGATAGAGAGCTCATCCAAGATGCAGAAAGGTTTGGTATTCCAGAAGAAGAACACAGAGAAAGGAAAAGGACAAGATCACATACCAGCTATGTTGCTTTACTCTGTGACATAATGAACAAAGAACCTTCCAGTTATGAAGAAGCTGCAAAAAAGAAAGAATGGAAGGATGCCATGGTCGAGGAATACCAGTCGATCATGAAGAATTATGTTTGGGATGTGGTCCCAAGACCATATGGGAAGTCTGTGGTGACTTCCAAGTGGATCTATAAGATCAAGCATGCTGCAGATGGCAACATAGAGAAATATAAAGCAAGGTTTGTAGCTCGTGGCTTCTCCCAGAAAGAAGGAATTGATTATGAAGAGACCTTTGCTCCTGTGGCCAGATACACTTCCATTAGATCAGTACTTTCTCTGGCTGCAGTGATGAAATGGAAGGTACACCAGATGGATGTAAAGACAGCTTTCTTGAGTGGTGTAGTTGAAGAGGAAGTGTATGTGGAGCAGCCACTCGGGTTTGAGACACATGTCTAAGAGACACATGTGTGCAAACTGAAGAAAGCCTTGTATGGTTTGAAACAGGCACCCAGGACCTGGTATGGAAGGATAGATGGCTTCCTATCCAGTTTGGGCTTTACCAAGAGTAAAGCGGATTCCAACCTTTACTACAAGGTTGAGGAAGGAAATCCAGTGATACTACTATTGTATGTGGATGACCTATTTCTGACAGGTGAGGATAGATTGATTGCTGACATGAAGAGGAAGCTGGCTGCCGAGTTCGAGATGAAGGACTTGGGTATGATGCACTACTTTCTTGGTATGGAGGTGTGGCAGAGTGCAGATGGAATCTTCCTTGGACAAGGGAAGTATGCAGTAGAGATCCTAAAGAGGTTCGGGATGATGGACTGCAAGGCCATGGCCACACCTATGCCATCGAACCTGAAGCTTCTGTGTGATGCTTCATCTAAGCCGGTTGATGCTACGATGTATTGTCAGATGATTGGGTCCTTGATGTACCTGACGAATACGAGACCAGATATCTGCTTTGCGGTGAACACCTTAAGCCAGTACTTGACAGATCCGAGACATGTTCACCTGATAGCTACAAAGCATATTATGAGGTACCTGAAGGGTACAGTTGACTATGGGCTCAAGTATGAGGCAAATCAGAAGTTTAAGCTGGAGGGTTATGTTGATTCGGATTGGGCAGGAAGTGCCATTGATCGGAAGAGCACTTCGGGGTGTTGCTTCAGTATGGGATCCGGTATGATCTCTTGGTTTAGCAGGAAGCAGTCCTATGTGGAACTGAGTACAGCCGAAGCAGAGTATGTCGCAGCTTGTTCGACCAATTGTGAGGCAATATGGCCTAGGAAGCTAATGTCTGATTTGTTTGATCTCCAGCTGAGTGCTACTTGTATATATTGCGACAACCAGAGTTGTGTGAAGTTGTCGAAGAACCCAGTGTTCCATGACAAGTCGAAGCACATTGAGATCAAATATCACTATATCAGGGATATGGTGTAGAGAGGAGCAGTGAAGCTCCTGTATGTTGCGACGGACGAGCAGATAGCCGATGTGTTGACGAAGCCAGTTTCCAGAGTGAAGTTTGAATACTTCAGAGGGAGACTTGGTGTACTTCAGATCAAGATTCCTTCCAAGGGGAAGTGATGAGTCCGGAGACACAGATGCACATGAGCCATTCCGACATGGTTGAAGTTTTTCTTACCATGGTCGTTGATGTAAGTGTTGGGGCCATTCCGACATGGTTGAAGTTTTTCTTACCATGGTCGTTGATGTAAGTGTTGGGGCCATTCGAGCATGGTTGAGGTGTGTCTTCCCATGGCTGTGATATAAGTGTTGGGCCATTCAAGCATGGTTGAGGTGTGTCTTCCCATGGCTGTGATATAAGTGTTGTGCCATTCCTAACATGGTTGAGGTGTGTCTTCCCATGGCTATGGATATAAGTGCAGTGCCACTCTCGCATGGTTGAGTTGTGTCTTCCCATGGCGTAGATATAAGGGATGAGCCTTTCACGGATGGTTGAGGTGTGTCTTCCCATGTCGATGAGTGTAAGTGCTATGTGTGTGCATCTGGGTTGTGCTCCGTGGACGATGACGATGACCTGAAGACGATGATGTGACAGTATTGTACACAGGTTTTGTAGAGGCATGTAATCAATCCTGAGATGCTCTTGCAGGTTTTGCAGAGGCAGTGTAATCAGTCCTGGGAGATCTTGCAGGTTTTGCAGAGGCAGTGTAATCAGTCCTGAGGTGTACCTACTTGATGGCTTGCTCACAAAGATGATGAAGACCTACATGGAGGCTAGGCTTACATCCATAATGAAAAAGGGCTGGCTCTGTAGATGTTGATGATATACATCCATCATGAAAAAGGGTTGGCTCTATAGATGATGAAGACCTGTAGGTGGTGGGCCTACATCCAGTATGAAAAAAAAAGGACTAGCTCTGTAGAACTTCCTATGACGAGTAGATCGGAGATTGATTGAGATAGTAGCAGTGATGATGATTCGATGACGATGATCCAGTGATGATGATCCAGAGAAGAAGACTTGTTCCTGTAGATCTGTGTCCAAAAATACATTCCTAATTAAGAGGGAGTGTTGATGTATATGTAACTTCGGAATGTATTTCATCTATGTATTTATTGTACTCCTATAGAGATGTATTATTCCTCTATACGGAAGTGTCTTCATTTGTATTGACAAGTGTCGCAAGTGTCGTAACTTGCTGATGGGTTATTAGACCACCTATTGAGGGGTCGGTCCGGATTAATGTAACCTGGGGTTATTAGGCTGAGTTAGACAAGTCGGCCCCATAGGTTTATTAGACAGGACATGACAAGTATAAATAGAGATCGGCAGATCTCTATTTGATCATCTCAGTATTGACTTCTACATCACTCGGAAAGTGGCGCACATGTGAGGAGGAGGATCAGCTGCAAGGAGAAGTCTATCTCTTGTACTTTGGTTGTACTTTGGTTGTACTTTGGTTGTATCATTGCTCATTCTATCTCTGAGGAAGTTGTGGGGTTTTTCACCTTTATGGTTTTCACCAGTGAAACTGTTTGTGTCCATTGTCTTATGTGATTGCTTGATATGCTTGACACATGCTTGATATGATTGATATGCTTTACATGTTATTCTCTCAGTAAAGATCCTAGAGTATGTTGAATTAATGCTCAAAATCTAACAGCTCAATGAAGATATCAGCTATCTGCTCTTTTGTATCAACATTTTCCACTATGACAACTTTTTGTGACACCTGATCTCTTAGAAAGTGATATTTTATTGGAATGTGCTTTGTCTTGGAGTGCATGACAAGATTTTTTGATATTTTAATGGCACTAGCATTGTCACAGTTTATCACTATGGGATGCTCATACTTCACAAATATGTCTTCCAATGTCTTCTTGATCCAAATGACTTGAGTACAACATAATGCAGCAACAATATATTCATCTTCTGCTGTAGATAGTGCAATGGAAGGTTGTTTCTTGCTTAGCCATGATACCAAACAGTCTCCCAAGTAGAATGATGCTCCACTGGTACTCTTTCAGTCATCAACACTTCCTTCCCAATCTGCATCAGTGAAGGCTTTTAAAGTGAAGTCTTGGCCTTTTGGATATCATAAACCATACTCCATAGTACCTTTCAAATATTTGAAAATTGTTTTTACTGTTGTTACATGTGTTTCTTTGGGGGCTGATTAGAATCTAGCAACCAATCTTACTGCTTGCATCACATCTGGTCTTGTAGTTGTCAAATATAGCATACTACCTATCATAGATCTATAAATAGAATGATCCACTTCCAAAGATTCATCATCCTTGCTTAACTTACAGACAATGATCATGGGGGTACTAACAGGCTTTGAATCTTCCATCTTAAATTTTTTTAGCATCTCTTTAATGTAATTGGTTTGAGAAATGAAAATCCCTTTGTCTGATTGAGTGACTTGTAATCCTAAGAAGAATGTTAGTTCTCCCAACATAGACGTTTCAAATTCTTTCTTCATATCTAAAGCAAAGTTTACACTTAGTACTTGTAGATCACTTCCAAATATGATATCATCTACATAGACAACAACAATGATCATATTCTCATTTTCAAATTTTATGTAAAGATTGTTATCAGTGGCCCCTCTTTTGTATCCTTGTTGTTTCAAGTAGTTGTCAAGCCTTGAAAACCATGCCGTTGGAGCTTGTTTGAGACCATAGAGTGCCCTTTTTTAATTTGCAAACATAATCTTTGTTTTCTGATAAGAGAAAACCTTCAGGTTGTTCAATATAGACTTCTTCTTCAAGATCTCCATTTAGAAATGCAGATTTAACATCCATTTAATATACTTTGAAATTTTTGTAACATGCAAAAGCTAAGAACATCCTGATTGCTTCAAGTCTTGCTACAGGGGAAAATGTTTCTTCAAAGTCAATACCTTCCACCTGAGCATATCCCTTGCATATTAGTCTAGCCTTGTTTCTTATTACTTTAGCATCTTCATTTAACTTGTTCTTGAAAATCCACTTGGTCCCAATCACATTCTTGTCTTTAGGTATTGGTACAATTTCCCAGGTTTAGTTCTTCTCTATTTGTTCCAGCTCCTCATTCATAGCTTCGATCCAATCATCACTTTTGCTAGCTTCTGCAAATGGTTTAGGCTCTAGTAGCGAAAGTAGTGCTTGTTCTTGATCATATATTAACCTTCTTCTTATTTGAACTCCAGTACTTATGTCACCAATAACTTGACTTTCAGGATGATCTCTTTGAACTCTTCTTGATGGTGCTCTTGTATCAGGTCTTGGAGAATATTCTTTGTTTTTCATGAATCCTCTTTCCTTTGTGATTCTTCTCCATTCTTATCATTATTTGTCATCTCATCATCTTGAGTTCTAATACTTCTTGGCTTCATGTCATCTATTCTTACATCTGCACTCTCTATGATCTTGTGTAGTCTTTGATTGTAACATCTATCTGCTTTCTTGGTGGATGAATATCCTAGAAATATTCCTTCGTCGGTCCTGGAGTCAAACTTACCAAGATCATCCTCATTCCTATTTATGTAGCACTTACTACCAAACACTCTGAAATATTTGACAGAGGCAGGTATTCCATACCATAGCTCATAAGGAGTCTTATCATGATTTACTCTGAGTTTTCCTCTAGTAAGTACATAGACAACTGTATATACTGCTTCTCTCCAATATGCATCTAAAATTTTTGCTTCATTAAGCATAGTTCTGGTTTCTTCTTGGACTGTCCTATTTTTTCTTTCCACAACGCCATTTTGCTGAGGAGTCCTTCGAGCTGAAAATTGTCTCTTAATTCCATGGGTTTTACAAAACTCATTGAATTTGTTTGAGGTAATCTCTCCTCCATTATGTGACCTTAAACATTTTATTTTCATATTTGTCTCATTCTCAACCATTGCTTTAAAAAATTTAAACTTATCCAAAGCTTATGATTTTTCTTTGAGGAATGTCACCCAAGTCATCCTTGTATAATCATCAATGAACAACATGAAATAAGATTCTCCTTGCAAGCTTTTAGTTCTTGTTGGTCCACAAAGATCAGTGTGAACTATTTTCAATGGCCGTGAGGATGTATATTCCTTGATTCTGAAGCTGGCTTTAATTTGTTTCGCATGTTGACAATGTTTACAAACTAAATTTTGAGGCTTCACAATCCTTGGCGAGCCTCTTACAGCTTCCTTCTTACTCACCTTTATAAGATTGTCAAAATTAAAGTGTCCCATCCTTTTATGCCATATCCAGCTTTCATCAATCAAACTCATGCGGCATTGCTCTTCATTTTCTAGGATGTATACATTACTTGAATTCCTTACAACATTCCCAATACATTTTCCTGAGTTTTTCTTCCCGATTTCACATTTCTCGGAATCAAATATGCAGATGTGGCATTGATCACATGTTTGACTCACACTGAGAAGATTAGTCTTTAAATCTTCTACTAGCAACACATTTTCAACTCTGATTTTATTTCTGATAGCAACTGTACCTTTTCCAATTATCTTAGAGGACATATTGTCTCCAAAAGTAACTTTTCCCTTTTGATCTCTTTTTAGGCTTATGAACTTGTTTGGATCCCCTGCCATATGTTTTGAACATCCACTATCAATATGCCATATATTTTGTTTTTATGTTGCACATAGAGCTATCATGGATTCTGTCCTCTCTACTATTTATTTTTTCTTCCAGACCTTTCTTTGCTCTTTGTCTTGAAACCCGTTTGTAGTATTCCTTTCTATAGGATTCATTAGTTTTCATTCTCTAGCTATATGTCCATGGTTATTGCATTTGTAACATTCTATATCATAGCTTTGTAGAGGTGCAAAGGAGTTATGGTTTCCTCTTCTTTCTTTTGGATAATTGTTAGATGTATTCTTCTTATGAAGATGAACCTTTCCATATGCTTTGCAATTAAGGGCTTTATGTCCAAAATTATTACATGAGTAGAAGTGACCAAAAAAGATCTACTGATACTTGCTTGTCATTGACCTTCGAGGCACCATATTTGTCTCATGTAAGTGAGGATTAGATTTCTGACTATCCCTTGTTTTGGTTGGACTCATAAGTGCAGCAGCATAACTCCTTTTGTTATATCCTAACCCAGTTTTGTCACTTGATGGTATTTGGGAACTTAGGATTTCATCTAGAGTCTTCGAGCTCTTCTCAAATTTTGTTTTAGTAGATTTCTCATCAAGTTTCTTTTTAAGCTGAATAATTTCTGCTTCAAGTCTTTCAGATTCTTGAATTCTTTCTTTGAGCTGGAATTCTAAGTTCTCTTCAATCTTCTTAGCCTCTTGGAGATGGATCTTCAGATCTACAATGATTTGACTTGACTCCTCATCTCTTGTCTTTTGTTCCTCTTCATGATCATCTAGTTTTGTTCTTAAACATTTAATCTTCCTTTTACTTTTTCTCAATTCTTCAAGAGCACTTATGAGTTCAACCTTTAGGTCCACCTCTCCTTCCATATTTGATTCATCATCTGGAGCTTGAGTTTCTATTCCTGTGAATAGAATTTATGTTTCCTCATCTTCTTCTTCTTCATCTTCACTATCTTTCATAGTGTAAAAGATCTTCTTCTTCCCATTAAACTTCTTTTTGTTTGTTGCAATGTTCTTCTTGAATTTCTTAGAGGTTTCTCTATCATCACTATCATCTTGTTTGGGATAGGGACATTTTGATGCAAAATGCCGAATTCTTCCACAGTTAAAGCATTTCAAGGGTAGCTTTCCTTCATACTTACTAGTGCCTTTCTCAAGTTTCCTGATGAAAAGAGATTCTTCATCATCTGAGTTCTCAGAGTGGTTTTTGGGTAATGTTTCAAATTTTTTTGACTCTTTTGTGGCTTTGAATGCTGCCTCTTTTCTTGATGGTTTATTTTGTTATGTTCTCATCTCATAGGCAATGAAGATTCCATGTATATCATCCACTGTTAGAAATTCAAGATCATCTCGATCTTCTATAGTAGACACTTTGGAGTCATACCTCATTGGTAGTGTTCTTAGTACCTTTTCAACAACTTCTTTCTCCTGTATTTATCCTCCCAGGCCTCTGATTGCATTGACAATTTCATCCACTCTTAAAAGGTAATCTGCAATGTTTTCCTCTTCTTTCATTTTTAAACTTTCAAATTGTCCTTTGTATGTCTGGAGTTTGGATTTGTTGACTTTAGTAGCTCCTTCATACACATTTTTTAATTTGTCCCAAGCATCTTTGGTTGTCTTACATTGCATGACTTTGAAAAACACTGAATTTGACAGTCCATTCAAAATTGCATTCAATGCTTTTGCATTGGCTTCATATTTATCTTGTTCATCTTTATCTATTGGTGGACTGGCTGGTATTTTATAACCCTTTTCAACAACATTCCAAAATTTGCATCCAAGAGACATTAGATGGCATCTCATTCTTACACTCTAGTATGCATAATTTTCTCCCGTGAATAATGGAGGTCTATTAGAAGCTAAACCTTCTAGTTGATCCATAGTGTTTTAATAGGATCTTCCTTCCAGTGATTAAATTGTAATGAAGGAACCTTGCTCTGATACCAATCGTCGGTTTATCCAGCAATACTGAAAGGGAGGGTGAATCAATATTGCCTTCTTTTTCTTTTAATTAAAACAATTAGTATTTAAACAATGTATACTATGAATCAAACAAGCAAGGACATATAATTTTATCGTGGAAACCTCAAAGAGAAAACCACAAAATCAAACTTAATAGTAAAATGATTTCTACAAAATTATTTTTCTGCTGCAGCAGAAAGGATGCTTCAACATCCCAGTTTTCTATCTGCACCAACAAATAAGGATGTTGCAACACCCTTGTTTTCCAGTTGCTACTGGAAGGAAGCTACAACCTCCTAGACATGCTTCGACCTACCCCTAGCACCACCTAGCCTCCCTGATATTTATAACTTCTTGATCTTTTTCTTGATACATCAATTCTAGAAATGCTTCATGCTATTGGTCTCTCCCTTTCTTTATGTTGTTGCTCTCTCCCTTTCTTTATACTGCTGCGATCTTCATCGTAGAGACATATTTCCTCTAAATCGAAACTCCATTTAAATACCTCATTCACTCATAGGAGTGTGTCTCTTCAATTAGTGTCTTTCCAATTCATGTCTTTCCAAATCTCTATTTATTAAGTTCTATTTTATATCTTTGTTTATTACTAATTTTTAATTAATTAATTAATTAAACCTTTTGATCATATCGTAGAGCCTACGTGCCATCAATGCCAATATTCAACAGTATTATCTCTAATATATCATACACAATGGTGTCTCACTATGAACTAAACCCAATCCCTTACACAATATTAAAATCTTCCCAAAAAACCTTAGAGACTTAGAGCACTTTGCTTGGAGAAAGAGCAAGGGTGGACTTGTTGGTGTCGATGTTAAATTTTCGTGGAGCATTTGGTGTGGCTAGATATCTTGGTGGGATTATTTGTAGGCCTCTGTATCTCCTACAAAATCGAAAACAACAAATTTTGATCATAAAAAACTAGCATTAAAATATAAAAATATGAAAACTAATATGTAATGTGAGAATAATAGGGCACTGAAAGCAACAATTTTTACTGTAGTTACTATAGTAATTACAATAGTAAGCACAACTACATAAACAACAATGAAATACTAGTAATAGCTTCCAATAAACTAGAACTAGCAGTAAACTCATTAATAGTAGAAAGAAGAACAACCAAAAGCATCAACAAATTCCACATTACTAGAAATAGTAATTTTATCAACAACAGCAGTAATATGATAGAAATTTTCCTGAGGAGGTTGGACTTCCAACTCACAATCGACAATCTCTAAACAAGGTTTGGTTGCCAAGATTAGCGTTGAAACAAACCCACAAGATCTCTCAAAACCCTAACCTAACAAAATCTAAGCATGGACATTGAAAACCTATTTAAAGTTACCTTTTTCCTTTATGGCATCATTCGTGTTGCACGTAACTTAACATAGTAATGACTTTATAGATTAAAAGTTACATTATTCTACTAACCTCTCGTAGCAATCCTTACTATCCATAAAATTCCTCTTAATAGAAAAGTGGGATTTTTATTTATTTATTCACTCAATTCTGGAATTTCTCTCTAGCTTGGAACAACACAAAATCTTTGGGTGTCGTAACACTTAGCTTCAGAAAAATACTCATCTTAAATTTCTTGCTCTTTTTCCCAAAGTTCTTATTGTTAGTCTATTTTGTATGTTTTTATTCTATCCCTAAGTAGGTAGGTCACTTCCACCAACCTATTTCTGCAAGATGACAGGTGGACGATGGTGTTGGACAAATATAAATACATTGTAGTTACAGTTTACTTAAGTAAGAATAACTTTATTACAAAATACCATGTTTACATTCTGTCAGCATATTCTCGATGTGAAGTGATCAAATTGTCTGTAATTCGGAAGAAAATATTTTAAGTTTCAAACGATGCATACTTTAGAGACACTGTAGATTTCTTTTGGTTTTGATTTATTAAATATATGCTAAGCAGAGTAGTTGTTTTCCTTCATCATAACAAAATCCCTGAAATCAAGTTTTGCATGGATCTTGACTTCATGATATTTTTTTGTGAAAGATAGGACACATATTTATCATAATGTGGTGAGGAAATTGAATGTCTTTGTTTGGTCCAAAGACACTGCAACCTTTTCCTTGCAATATCGAATGTGTCTTATTAAACATGTATAGTTCAAATCATTATTTTTGGCTAAATTAAGGTATGGCACTATGAATATTATAATGCATGGTCTATGACCCTAACTCTCAACAATGCCTCCCTACACAAGTTACAAGAAACAATTAATGAAAAACCCCCAAACCCTAAAATCAATTCAATTCATGATGGATAATAATTTAATCAACTAATGATATCATGACGAATATCTTGGTCATTGATGGAGATATGCTAGGAGCCACATCACTCAATTGGAAAACTTAAATCAAGGCAACAATGGGGTATGGAGTAGATGTAGTAGTAGAATTTGTAGATGCAACCATTGAATATGTTATCACTACAATAGATGCAACCGTATATGTTGCAATTGTGGATTAGACAATGGAGACTATAGAGGGGTAGACTGTTGTAGGGTGGGCAAGTGCAATGACTATGTATGGTTGTAATGGGTAAAATTATGGGAGTGAGCAACGATAAACCTTGATGGGGTTTTAGAATTAAACAAACGCCTCCAAGGGGAGGGGAATAGATTCCAAGTGTTGGGGTAAGGTGGCCAAAGACCGTATTGACATAATAGTGTTGGATGAAATAGTGTTGGATGAATGGAATGGGTGAGGGATGCATAGGGAAAGATGGATGCGGTGAACTATAGAGAAATGGTGCAACTTGAATACACATTTATAATATTTTATATTAGTATAGAGACATAAAAAATAGCTAAAATTAGATAACAAATTAAAATTAGATTTAACTTTACACGTGATGCCCTAATTAGGTTTTTTAATTCAACACACAATCTTATTTTGCCATTCTTAGTTTATAATTGGAAAATATTAGAAATCCAAGAAGAATGGTACACTAGAAATATGAATTCCACATCCAATAATTTATTCAACTAGTTTTGGATCTACGGTCAAAGCGAAGGGTGTATCACTCTAAGTTTCTACTGAAACGGTTTTGTACCATGATTCAAGGGTATAACACTGAGCAATCTCTCCACCCTATGTAGAGATGTGTGATATATCGTAGTAGTCTCAATATGTAGAAACATAACAACATCAACAATCCCTAAGTAAACTCAACCTTAGAGATGGATCTAAGAAAGATATAAATAAATAGTCTTAAAATTTTAGATTCTATGAATAGTTTTTAGTTCTTTTATACAATTAAAATAAGACATCGAACCCTTTTGATGTGCCTTTAATATGAACAAGTCGAAAAATTTCCTGGAGCAATTTTTGGTGTGCAATAAAATAATACATTAAACACTTTCGTGGAACTTTTACCATGAACAAGTTGGGAAATTTGCTTTAGCGAAAAGAAAATATATGAACTATTAATTTCGCTGATACATTATGAGATATTGAGTGAAAATATTCTTAGGTGTTCGAACTACTATGGCATTCCATTGCTAGACTTTAAGTTTAAATACTCAAAGAGAATGGTATGTAGTATCAATGTTAGGTGTGGTATATAGAGTTTAATCTTGAAATTGTTAAAGAGATAATTAAGGAAGAGAATCTTGTTTAGTACTTCTTCACGATGACCATCTCATTAGCACATATGACTCATTTCAAGATGATCTTATCACTCATATATAAGAGGCCTTGATATCCACTTGCAATTGGTACAAAATACAATATGTGTTACCTAGTCTCTAGCAACTATGAGGAAGATACTAGTCCTAGGGACAAGCATCACATTGACTTGAATGATGCTCATTATGAAAACCTATGAGGAAGATGGGGTTTAACTTTCCTATGATTTTTCTTTATTCATTTTGGTTTGCATTATGACGTTCCATTATTATATTTATATTAATATTTTTATTTATTTAAATCAATATTTATTATTTATTTAAAATTTAATTTATCAGTGTAAGAAATATTAATAAACCAAATGTGTCAATCGATAACTTTCATATGCTAATGTTGAAGGAGTTGACATGGTATTTGACATGGTGACCTATAACAAATTCAACCCATAATTTCATAACGAAATATAATGGAACCTCTCTATTATTATAGGAAAGTTTGTCAAACACCATGAACCAACTATCCATCTAGTGGTCTATAAAAGGTTGGAAGTTACACTAGTCTATGCAAATGCATTTTTTTTATTGGAGGGTGTGTTCCAATTCTAGGGAAAACAAACAATGTCATAAATTCTTGTCTTCAAATTTGAAGATCTGTGAACTAGTTTCTATCTAAACCCGACTTATAATATTCAAACATCTTAGCCCTGTAATAAGAAATAATAGATAACTAGCCTCTAGTATTAAAAATGGAAATAATAAGGCTCTCCAATGTCATAGCCAATGGAAGGCATGAGGGCTCTCTAATGTTTTTAAAATCTCATATTAAGGTTCTTAATGATTGAATCCTAGCATCAATTTTAGTAACATTTGAAATTGTTACTTGGCGATTAGGGTTTGGTCTATCTTATTTGAGTGATGGTGACTTCAAGTTTTCTTGAGGTGAAGCTTCCATCATGTGTGATTTATATGTTTCATTCAAAGAAGAATAGAATATATATTTATTTATTTTTCTAAACTAAGAAATATATGAAAAAAACTTGTGATAAACCTACTTTAAACCAATAGCTACTCAAATTGATCCTTCAAATGATATGATGACACTTGCATTCAATGCTCCTCCAATAGCACTTCAAATCGCCCCTCGGCCTTATGGAGTAATACAACCCAAAACCCTTCCTTTTATTGAAGGAGTCTAAACATTCAATGATTTCGATCATCTGGTTAGTTTTTTATCGGAATTCGGTTAAAATTTTTAAAAAAAATGAATTATGTGTTATTTAAATCATTGTTTTGAATGCATAAATGGATTTAGCACCCAGGCTCGAATACCCCTAGGGAACCCAGACTAAGTAAGTTTAAACATTGTTCTTTGAGATCTAAAATTGTTTTACCATCCATTCAATCGAAAGCGTGCCAAAAAAAGCTATCGGGAAATAGTGAAATCGTCAAACATTTAGTCTACAACCCTTTTATTAATACATAGAGGAACACATGCACATTATTAACGTGTGGGCATTCTTATGAACACACTTGTTCTTTAAGCTATGACTTGGCATTTTATGTGGCAACGTGCATGGAGAGCATTGAAGCTCTAAGAAAAAGGATATGAGTGTGTTTATAGGTGAGCACACTCATGTACACCTCATTGTCACTTTTTAACCAACATCTTCTTGTTAATGCCCTGAATATGTATGATGTCTTTTTGGTGATCTTAAGTAGAGTTTTTGAACTAAAATGTTTTTTAAGTATATTGAATTTTAATATCAAAACATTTTTTTCAAGAAGAAATTTAAATTTCTATCTTCAAACCAAGAAGAATTTTAAATTTCTATGTTCAAACCAAATTATAGATATGTTTTGAGGTTTCTTTACCAAAATATTCTTATTAATAAGTTTTTTTTTAATATTTAATTTACTTTAAAAAGCTTAACATCCAATAAAGTATAAATATAGTTAAAGATATTAAAAATTTACATATATTAAGGTAATGTTTCATATTCATTTAAATGATATTTAATTAATAAATACTTTTTATTTTTTTATTTCACTATTTACCTTCAAAATCTACATAGTAAACCATATAAACATTATTTTCATTTTAATATTTCGTTATAATATATAAGTGTAATATGTCATTTAAAATGTATATCATATATAAACATTAAAACATTATGCTAATACTAGAAACATCGTAATTATTTTTGTTTTTATTTTTTATTTATAAAAATTAAAGCTTTGAAATTTTTAACATTTATATGAAATCCTTTGTCATTAGTCATGAATTTATTTTTGGTTTTTATTTTTTATTTCTAAAAATTAAAACTTTGAGATTTTTAATATTTATATGAAATCCTTTGTCATTAGTCATGAATTGCAACATTAATGGAAATTGTGAACACCTCTTAGCCCAAACTTGATACACAATTAAAGAAAAAAAAAACTAATTATAATAGTTAAATTCTTTATAAAGTTGAACAGATTTATAAATAATTTTGAACTCGTAAATTTTATGAAAGTTTTGAGAAAATTTTAAACAAAGTGTTTTAAAAAAATTATAAATCTAATGTTACACACTTTGTAAATACATATTTATTAAAAATATATATATATATATACATATAATACCAATTTTTTCCAAAACAATGAAACAACGTTGAATGTCACACTTTGTAAGTACATATTTATTAAAAATATATATATATATAATACCAATTTCTTCCAAAACATTGAAACAACGTTGAATGATAACAACACTCACTGTTCCAGAATTCATACTCTCCCTATGCACTCAAATCACAATAATAAACTGAAAGTGGCGAAATAATAGTCTAAAAATTTGATCATATTTTTTATCATTTTGTAGAAGTGACTCAGATTATATAAGTTTAAACATTATTTTAAAAATTTCTTCAAAATGTTTACATGATGTGGTCTAAATGGTTATATCTGGTAATAGTGTATAACTATTTTAATTAAATAAAATTAAGAAATATTAAAATTTACAACTTGGTATAATAGCATTTTTTTATCAGGATTAGGAATCGCCAGGCCTGTCGTATAGGTTTATAACTTCTGCCCAGGTCAACTTTAGTTTAGATGGAAGAAGGATTTGTGCATTAGAAAAGTACTCAAACTAGGATAATGTGAAAACTAAGTCTGACTTAAACACCCCCACAATTCAACCATGTTCAGAATTGCTCCCATTTTCAATCTCTGAACTAAAAATCATATTATCTCACTGTGCTTGAATTCAAAGAAGCAAAATAAAAGCAGACTCCAGAATAAGAATGGATGAAGATAGATAGGGTAACGCCGCATTGTTGCTCAGTGAACAAACAAACAAAATATATGTAAACATTGTTGTCCTTGCATTGAAATAAATATTTTACTGGTATGAATCTTTCAACAACTCAACTCATGGAATGTATCTAATATTATGAACTATCATTTCAAATTTATAGGTACACCTACTAGTGTAGCTGGTTAAGCACACAACAACAGTCTACCCTCACTATCTGAGTTTAATGTTCGACTTTAAAGTATACTTTCTGAAAAGCTTCACCTCCCCTCCCCTGCATATATATGTAGTTGCAGAAGGATTTCTAAAGGCAACGAAACAGCCTCAACCGTGGATAAGGAAACAGTGGAGCTTGCCTTGGCATCATGGTTGCACATGCTTCCTTCATATCTAGTTGTGATGGATCGCCTTCAACTGTCCAATCGAAAGTGTGCACCAACTGAGCCATTGCAAACTCAACCGTCGGAATAGCCATGGAAGCCCATGGGCATCCTCTCCTTCCTGCCCCGAACGGTATCAAACTAAAGTCTGAATGACCTCCTGATAAATCCATACCATGTTCTTCCACCTGCATAAATCTCTTCAGATTGAATTCTGAAGCATCTCCCCCCCCACACACAAGGATCTCTTCCTATAGCCCACAAGTTCAGAATTACCATTGTATTCTTAGGTATATAGTACCCGCCCACTGTGATAGCCTCTACAGAATCATGGGGAAGCGCTAGCGGAAACGATGGGTATAAGCTTAGTGTCTCTTTCACCACACATTGGAGGTATACCATGCTTGCGAGATCTAACTCTAGATATGACTCATTTACTATACCATGCATACCAACCACTAATTCGATTTCTTCCTGCATCTCTTCATTGCTTGAGGTTGTCAATCATTGCCCATTCTAACACATTTGCTGATGTCTCCATTCCGGTGGAGAACAACTCAATCAATGAGTGCTTCAAAAGGAGGAAGAGATGCAGAACATGTATTATGGAATTCTTCAAACGAAAGCCAAAATATTTATATAACAATATCAACATCAATATATTACACCACAAATTCATATACAGTACAGGAACTTTTATGGCTTCCCCTTCCACAACCTGATGTAGATTAATTTGAACTGCAACAAAATTATTTATCAGGATTGGCATTGTTATAAATCAAGACAATTAATAAATGAACAGTCATACCTAACAATGCCGGGCAAAAAAAGTTGTGGCGAATTATCATGCCCTCTTGCATATCCTTCTCATCGGCGAACCTGCTAATCAACTTAACACTGCCACTAGCACGATGAAGAACTTCAAGCTCAGACTCTGGAGAGGTGGTAGCTGTGTCGAGGGCACAATGTGTTGCGCAGAGGGAGGCCTTTCTTGAAACAGTGTGGAAACAGTGTGGGAGGGAAATGAAAGAAGATCAAAGTTTAAATTTGAATTTGAAAAACAAGCAGCATTTGAAAGAACAGTATGCAGGACTGGCAGCTCATTGAACGAGGTCCACATCAAGCGAACGGAGAAGGAAATGGACTCAAACAGCGGAGGAAAACGCCGTGGGGTGCTCGACTCTCGACGATGCAAATCGTCGAGAGAATAGCACACTCCGTATATATTTGTTTGCAAGCCTTATGCCGAGCAGACTTCCTTCTTCACAACAAAGTCCATACTTTTAGACAAAACAAAAACAAGACAAAGAGTCTTTCCCCCTATAAACTAGTCCTTCAAAACTAATCGCCAACTATCAACCCCATAAGTCCAAAGACTATCATCAGTCCCACAAAATTAGAAGATAATAAAGGAACCGTTGTCCACAAGTTGATCCTCATAAAATTCCTCACAAGATATAACACCATCCAACTCCCCAATAGTTGACGTTGAGAGTTCACAAGATATAACACCATCCAACTCCCCAATGGTTGACGTTGAGAGTTTATCAACCATCTGGTTAAAATTCCTAAAAATGTGTTTGAAAGAAGTATTTGTAAAGTATAATCTTAACTCCTGGATCCGCTGCTTCCAATGCTCCAAGAATATATATTGCAGTTCATGTTTTCCTTGTGCCCATCCTAAGATAGCACGTGAATCCCCAAGAACCAAAATCTCCAAAATACCTCTCTTTCTAGCAAACCAGAAAAGTCCCCGTAGTGCCAAAAGTTCTACAAATGTATTAGTTCCATCACCTGCTCCCATCTTTAATTTTAAAAAGTAAAAATTCTTTATGTAAAGTACCATTCTTGATCCACAAGTCTTACCCTGATTTGATGCACCATCGAAATAACTGAGAGGTCGATCACTAAAAATATTTGGCTGGGGACGAACCTTCAACAAATTCACCTTTTTCTTTCTTTGAAATTCCAAATAACCCACAATAATCTTAGAGCAGATAACTATAGAAGAGGGAATGATATTTTGGAAGATAAATATGTTTCTAGCTTTCCATATTTCACACAAGGTATATAAAGGAAAGTCTCTAAATTTAATCTTCCTACCAAACCAAGTAGCCATATTGTCTTCAAAAGAATAAGAGCCCCACACTTACGAAATTTTTAGGAAATTACAAACCCCGAACCAAACTTCATTAAAAAATAGCATCTACAGAAAAGATGAGAGACATTCTCGCTCTCAGCCTTACAAAGCATACAGAATCTCGGACCAATAAAACCCTGACGCTGGAGGTTGTCCCAAGTTAACGCTTTGTTGTTAAGCAGCAACCAAATGAAACATTTTATTTTTATCGGGCAGCCCCATTTCCATAACCGCTTTCCCCACCAACAAGTAGTCTTACACCCAAAGGAATCCATTTAAAAATCATATGCTAATCTTGTTGTAACATTTCCGAACTGTTTATTATAATCCCAATATATACAACCATGTTCATTTTTTAGCTTAACACCCAGCCTGTTCAGATCAAGGATGAACATATTCCATTCCGTAGAGATTGTAGAAGGGAGATTTAAATCCGAAGAAGATAACCAATAGCGATTTTCTACCCCTCTGTTACATCGGATATGTTCCAATACAAAAATGTTCCTGCTGTGAAGTGCAGATAAAAGCTCTCTCGAGAAGGGCTCAAAGTCATGCATACCTGCTATGGGATCGATGCCCAAGTAAATTTGAGAACCAGATCCAATCTTCCAACTAAAACAAGCAACCAAAACATGATAAGCTTTCAAGAATCTTTTCCATATAATCAAAGCGTTCTGAGAGACTTTTTCAGATTCACGAATCCAATAAAATAATGAGTACACTTTTATATATATTTTGCAAGAATGACCTTGCACCACAGACCTTCCACAAATAGACAATGCCATAAAAGACCTAAAAGTTCCTTCAGACCCATTCACCAAAATGTTTAGGCCTTCCAATACTTTCCCAAGAGGAAAGATGGAATTTTACTAAATCCAAACTACCAGCCCAAATAAAATGTGCAATCCTGCTCTTGATAGTGGAGATCACCAAAAAAGGGATGATCATTAAGGAGAACCAGAAAACCAGAATACTTTGTAGCATAAAGGATGCCAAAACCAGTCTACCTCCTAAGGAGAGGAATCTGTAAGACCAACATTTGATACACTTTTCAACCTTTTTTATAAGTCATCCCCAATCATGCACCGAATAGTTATTTGGTTTAAGAAAAAAACCAAGATATTTGAAACCTCATCCAAATCAATCAATTTATAAGGGAATAGTGTAACCAATTGATCAAATAAGGCCGAAACATTTCCATTTGCCAGGAATTGTGATTTTTGTGCACTTATAAGCATCACATAATAGAGCAAACATACTGTGATAGTAATTCCAATCCTCAATAGTTCCTATCTCAAAAATGAGCACATCGTCCACAAAAAGAAGATGAGAAATAGAAGATGAGAAATAGAAATGTGTTCAGAAAAATTTATACCTTTGATCAAGTTCTCCATTTTTGCTTCATTAATCAACCCACTAAGACCGACCATATATACAAGAGGGGAGATAACGGGAAACCTTGCCTGAGTCCCCTATTGCATGTGAAAAAGGAAGTTGGAATACCATTGACTAAAATAACAGAGGTAGCGGAAGATATACAAGCCATAATCCAACAAGCAACCTTAGCAAAACGCCCAATTTAAATGAGAATAAAATGAAGAAAGGACCAATCCACACGATCATATGCCTTTACCAGATCAATCTTTAAGATGAGAGCCTAAAGTTTCTTCATTTTCACAGTGTGTAAGCATTCTTGAGCAATACGCACCGCATCAGAGATCTGCATGTTCGGCAAGAAGCTGAATTGTTCTTTGGTAATAAACTTGCTCAGGAAAGGCCTAATATGATTTGCAATATCTTTGAAATCATATTAGAGATCAAATTACATAAAGAGATTAGAGGATAATCATTGAATGACTCAAGGCAATCCTTTTTTGGAATAAGAGTGGTATGAGTCTGATGTAGAGATTTTGGTATTAGACCTTTCAATCTGGATTCATTAACCATATCCACGAACTCCTAACCTAACAAATCGAAGAAATGAAGAAAAAACTCCACCAGCCAGCCATCTAGTCTGGGGCTTTTTGCTTTATCAAATTGTGATAAAACTTCGTTTTCTTCATCAATGCCAATTTCTGCCCCAATTATATCAACAATTAATATTACGAAATCATTGACAATTTAAAATTATAGAAAGAACAAACATTTTTGTATATAATTTAGTAAAAATCATTTATATTAATAATTAACATCATAGAATTAGATTGCAATAACAAAATCAAATTGTAAGAAGAATGTAGTTAAGGATATTAAATCCATTTTTACATTATAACAATAATTTCAACTATTCAAAATTACAAATTTCAATAAAGTTATATAACTGAATTTTAGTGATAAAAAACAAAAACAAAATGTTTACCCCTTGTTTTATATATATATATATATAAAAAACAAGGAGATATATATATAGTCTATGTTTCTCTAGCATTTTGGGGATATATATATATATAATTGCATGGTGTCTCCAAAATGTTAGATAACATAACATAGACTACACACAAAAAAATCAAGGAGTGGTATAAGCCAAATAACAAAAGACTACCTTAAGACACTGCATAACTTCAATATATTGGGAACCAAATATTCCACTTATACTCTCGAATAACTTATGCAACAAGCTAAATTCACAGTGTCTACGGCATGTAAATTACAAGTTAAACTTTGTGTCCAACTTGTTAAAATTCATGCTTAATTAAGGATTGTTTGGGTTGTTTAGTTTGTTGGAGATTGTTGAGAGATTTTCTCAATCTCTTTCCCCAAACTTAACTTAGAATCAGTTGGATCTCATAGATCACTATACAATTGTACCAAGTTTGAAGATAATTGAAGTTTGAAGATGGTATTAGAGCTGGTTCTGGCTTAACTCCCATAACCCTTATGGGAGGGCCAAGAAGATGTGAGAGTAGTGGTAGTCGTTTCTGCTGGAGTAGGATTAGAGGTGTGAGAGTAGTTTTTTTTTTAGTGATTATTTCATGTGAAGATTTATGTTTGTTGTTGTGTGTTTTTGCTGTAGAGAGTCGAGAAAGGAACCTTTGTTGAAGTTGGAGCAGTCATTGGTACGAGAGGGCCGCTGAGTTAAAAGTAATTTGTCCGCCTAACTATTGGGGTTGTTTTGGATTGGTTGTGTTGAAAGGAATCCCCGCTATAAAGAAACACTGCATCATGTGGATCAATGCAATTTTGTGTGCTCACTGTTGAAAGAGGGGCTGGTTACCCACGCGAGTTGTCTAAGCCACCAACAAAGCCCTAGAAGAATATACCATGTACAAATTGTTCTCTTTGACAAAGCCCGCGTGAAAAAGCGCTGTGAAATGTTGACTAAAGATAGTTCGCAAGAGAGGAGATATGCATGTGTTGAGGAAGCAATTGCTCTCTCAAATTGAATTGTTGCTTGGAAAAGCTAGCGTGATAGGAAATATGTTTCCAATCTCTCTTCCCCTTTCAAATCTGGGCTGTTGTCAAATTCAAAGAACCGCCCTTCGTCACCAAGAAAAAACTACTATGTTGATTATAAATCCGCTGCATCTAATTCATCTCCAGCACCATGTGGATACTACACTTCCAATATAAAAAATTGTAGGAGAACTTGGGAAGCTTGTGACAAAAGAAGCAATAATGAGATGGATGCCAGATCTATTGACTATTTCAAATCAACTGTAGCATTGATTTTTTTAGATGTGTGTGGAATTTGTAGTTTTTGGGTGTACAGTTTGAAAACAATTTGCAGTATTAGTGTTTGTAAAATTATATGATGAAGAACCAACTAAGGAACAAGGTAACATAACTTATGTTGGTGTGTGCGAAAGCCCGGACCTTGCCACAAGTTGGTCTCTAGTTTGGTTATGCATACATCTGTCATATGTTGATGGGTCATGTGAAGCTAAGAACGTCAGTTACAGGGTATCTTTGTGTTTTTGTGTATCTTCACACATTGTATAGTGATCTATGAGATCCCACTGATTCTAAATTTTGAGACAGGTTGAAAGAATCTCTCAACAATCTCCAACAAACCAACAAACCCAAAACCAACTCTTCTAAAGTAAGCATTAAACCTAACACCCTCCCATTATTCTTACATTACAAATCACAATACCTAAATCACAAATTACAAAATACAAATTACATAACTTAAATTACAACACCATCATCATTAGCATATTGGTCCACTTTGAAATCTCTGCTATTTCTCAACCATCAACTTTGAGGGTACCACTTTGATCTATTTAAGACAACTGTGTCTGACCATCAATGATGCACTTGTAATTACTAACAATATTAACATACTTGTAATGACTAACAATATTAACATACTTTATTCTGCCAAACATCACATGGGGTTATCAAAGAAATGGCCAAAAAAGTAGTCAAATAACTGGACCATTTTATGGACATACTTCCATCTGTTACTGTTGGTTACTATGTTACTGTCGTTCTTGACTTCACAAGACCCACCAATCAATTATCTAGGAAAGTAGTTTAGATACCAAATGTATCCAGAAGTCAATCATACAACTTAACCTATACTAAAGCACACAAAGATTATCTTACATTCCTGTCTTTGGCCAACTTGTGGCAAGGCTGATGCTTTCGCGCACACGACCAACATAAATTATGTTATTGTATCCAATAATTGGTTCTTCATTTCATCTCTTTCCTATGATTTTAAGATTCATCACCATTTATTCAACACAATTCAAAAACGTATCACTACTTCACACAACGAAACTCAAGTGGAAACAGATCCGACCAATGTATGTGAAATAAGCTGACTCCATCAATAGCTTCAACGTGACACAGCAATTGATGACTCACTTTCCAGCTGGAAGTACGCAAAATCACAGCGATTTTTTTTATCTGTGGTCAGTTCAAGCTTACAGAACGAAACGGAGAGATTGCCAGGTTGTGGATTCTGATATGCCAAAATAGCTGTAAACATTGGGATCTGAATCCGATCTACACACCATTCCTCCTACATATACACTTAAAACAGCGATCTCGTATCATCCGGCAACAACGATTCTCACCGATATTCATTGGAGAGAGGATGCACATTCATAAGCCACGGATCAATATCCAGGTAGGTAGGTATCGATTACTGCACAGAACGATCGTTCCCCTTGGATCTCTGCTCTCGTAATTATCCTATGGTGGCTCAATACTCTGTACATTGACCGAAACGGGTCTCCTCTTTCTCACAGCAGAGCTACTCTACCTTCCTTGGCGGCAGCAGATTTTATCACGATTATGCTCAGCGGGAAATAAACATGCCCCTTTGAGATCAACGATTCACCACAGTAATCAGCGATCTGGTTTCTTTCACTGGGCGTAACGACTCTGCAACTGATGGCAAGCAAACAATCCACACAAGCAAATAATTTACACTCACAGCCGAAACTAATTACTCACGCACAGCAGCACACAGAGAATCTGCCACTCTCACATTATCCTGGGCACTAGCGTGAGGGAATTAAAGCCAATCATCCTATGATACCAGCTCACAAATCCAACTGATTTAATAGTGATCCAACTGACTCTAAATTTAGAGAGAGGTTGATAATTTAGAGAGAGGTTGATAGAATCTCTTAACAATCTCTTAACAAATGCAAAACCAACTCTTTTAAAGTAAAGATTAATCATAACATGGTATCATTGCAATATGTATAACATGGAAAACCCAAAACCAACTCTTTTAAAGTAAAGATTAATCATAACATGGTATCATTGTAATATGTATACATGGAAGAAGAAAGTATAGTTGACCATTTTTGCCATTGAGAACAGGGAAACTCAAAAAAATAAAAAATAAACCTATGTCATCCAAGTTTCCAAAACGCAGAACCTACCTATGTCATCCAAGTTTCCAAAACGCAGAACCATCTGGAACACACTTTCAATATAGTTAGAAACTTCCTCCATATCTGCAGAAAACAGCAGATTGGGAACAAGAATTTTATATGATGAAAAGTTTAAAAAAACATAAAACTCCATATTTGCCGAAAACAACAGATTGGGAACACCAATTTTATATAATGAAAAGAAAAAATTAAAGTTAAAAGATAGCCTTCAAAATTGAAATAAAATATAATATCTTAATTCCAAATAATGATACTATTAAACAATCAAACTTCATGAGTAGTTTAGTTGACCATGTCAATGCAAGTTAAACAAAGAAGAAATTTATAACAGGCTTCAATGAGGCTTTTAGCAGGTCACCTCCTGGCTATATGTTATATATTATTGTTGACGCAGCGTCTATAGACAGGGATTCACTTCGCACTGTCGCCAACAAACTACCAACCCTAACTCCCTTACACACCTGCCCAGAAAGGTGTAACCCTTTCCAGCAACACTTGCAGAGCAAGTGCAGTCTCACCTGAGATGGATAAGAGGGTTGCTGGAACCAAGTTTCCATAGTGGATTTGAGGATATGCTTTCAACACACATTACCCTTGTAATAACCAAAGATCATAACATTCGCAGCATACTATCATTCACACATTAAGTCATTCGCAGTGTTCAACAGATAACAAATATTCAGAACAACATATTCAACTTACTTATTCAGATTAACAGTACTTCTTAAACCCATAGCATATTCGCATCAAAGATACTCTAAAACAGTCACATTCATCATCACATAAAACTAGAGACAGAGATTGCACCATAATCGAACATCTTCATTCATTCACTAACCCTACGGAATAAACCTCGCAAAAACAGTCAATACACCATGTTGTGGATACAAATCGGACCCAAAGATAGGATCAATCATTCAAAAATTGGATGCCCTTAGGCTTACAATCCTACTCTATTTATATGCTTCTATTTGGTTACAAAACGGTCCACATGACCAAACTAACTAATCTAACAATTATTGCGCTTCTGCGAACTCCGCGAATGGTCCTTCTTTCGCGGAATGACCCTTTCGCACCTGTCGACTTCCGCACTTCTTGCGGACTTATCCCGTGCCAACAGGCCCTCAACACAAACTTGTGGCTCGTCCCGAGCCACCTCAGCTGGACACTACTGTTTGGTACCCATCATTCGTTGTGCTCTACTTCTGAAACTGTTCTTGTCGTCTGGAGCTCATTGTTGTGTACTTCTCAACTTCGTCCGTCAATCGTTGGTTCGCTGTCATGTACTTCTTGAACTCATCCTCCAGTCTCTGGAAACCTTGATCGTCTACCTCTTCGGCATCTACTGACTCACTCCATGCTCGTTCCAAACTGGGAAAAGTTTCATCGACGCTGCCAAGGTGGGAAACAGGCCGACTGCTCTGCCACATCTATTTCACACCTTGGATTGCCTCCTACCGGGGCCAGGGGGCCGTCGCCCCTAGTATTATTGTGGTCACTGGGACCGTGAATCTTCTAACTACCACCACGCACTTAGACATCTCGGTTAAGACCTCGTCTCTACTTTTCCCGAGTGTCCGCGTCGTTACCTTCTGTGGTCATTCATGCACACTCATCGTTCTAGCCCTCAACGCCCCTGGGGTGCTGCCGCAAAAAATGAAATGGATCATTTCCACAGCTTCCTTGGAATTCCTAACTTAAATCTCTTCTGGATCAACTTGCAGTATAGCTTCCTCTCAGCTAATATATACTTCCTTGCCTAGATAGCCTTATGTGCCTGCTTTTATGCTTGTTCGTTGTGTCTTTCATGCCTGATTCTGAAATTATTGCCAAATCTATATGCATGCTCTTTGAATCCTGTCATCATGTCCTTCTGTCGTCTTTGGATCTGCACCGCTCATGGTCGGACTTGACTCCTCACGTGCCAATCGTGTGAAGCATCGACCGCAGTTTGGGTGGCCATGCTTCTGGTTCTGCGTGCCAATCGTGCGAAGCATCTGGCATGCTTCTGCTATCCGTCTTTATCCATTTTTTTTCACCATTTCTAATTCTCAGCGGCTCTGCGTTGGATCGTGGTGATAGGGCTTCAACCTATTCTCATTGAGTAATTTAGGTAACAGTACTCCATCCAAAGTTTGTAATTGCACCGCACCTTCGTCGGTGACAAAAGTTATGATGTATGGTTCTAACCAATGCATTTGCAACTTACCTGAGTGTTTCGCAAACTTACTGTCATACAACAGAACTGTATCCCCATTCTGAAAGTGCTTCGACTTGACATGGTGGTTGTGCCACGCCTTCTGTCAGTCTTTTTCTACTTTATGATGGAACCCTGAAATGAATCGATCTTCATCAAGTTGTACTAGTTGTGTCAGTCGTTCCTCCATCGTGCCATCGTCGCTCATCCCTGTTGTTGCTGCAATGCGCAAGCTCGATACAATGTATTCCATCGGCATAACTGCTTCCTGGCTGTAAACGAGCTTAAATGGAGTCTGGCCAGTCAATCGTTTGCATGTGGTGCAATATGCCCAAAGGACCGCTAGGATTTTTAAGTCTCAGTCGTCGCGGTTCACATTGCACACCTTGGTGAGTGCATGCTCCAATACCTTATTGAACGCCTCAACTGTCCCGTTTTCCTGAGGGTGGTAAGGCGTACTCTTCTTGTGCTGGATCTGAAACTCTTCCGTCATTGCTGCAATCGTTTGGTTAACAAAGTGCGTCCCTTGGTCACTTAATAATACTTTTGGGCACCCAAACCTGGAGACCACATTGTCAAATAGGAACCGTGTTGCAGTGGCAGTGGAACAATCTCTTACTGGTGCAGCTTTTGCCCAACGCGTCAGGTAGTCTATCACAGTGATGATGTAACGCAACCCTGTTCTCTTCCTAGGTGGTTTGATGGGTCCCACAAAATCAACGGCCCATTTGTCGAAGGCCTACAGCGTTACATGTGGCACTAGTGGCATTTCGTCCCGTCATGAAGGATTCCTAATTCGTTGGCATACGTCACAACTCTTGGCATAGTCCGCAGCATCTCCATGCAAAGTTGGCCACCATAGTCCTGCTCGAAGGATCTTCCTAGCAATTGCTCGTCCACCATAATGTCTCCCAGCAATCCCGCCATGAGCTTTCGACAGAATCTTCTCTTGTTCATGCGGAAGGACATACCGTCGCAGAATCTCATCTGGGCCCATTTTGTACAATTCTCCTGCAATTAACTGGAAGTCTGCAGCTCAGACAACTAGTTGCTTCTTTTGATTGGTAGTGAACTCGGTCGGCGCCTTCCCTGTTGCTAAAAATTGAATGATTTGTTCATAGTGGTTATCAACCGTGCCAATCCTGAAAAACTGAGAGCCCGGCAATCCTTCATCGATGCTCCTTGGTTCTTCCCCTGACTCTATCCATAAAAGGTGATCAGGTCCCGCGTTCAATCATCCCGGCTTTACAATAATCTCAAAATCAAACTCCTGAAACAGCAACAACCAGCGACAAATCTCCCCCCCAACACAGGCTTGTTCACCAAGTATTTCAGCGCGGAGTGATCTGTGAACATATTCAAGTGGCCCCCTACGAGGTAATGCCGGAATTTCTGCAAAGCATAGACCATTGCCAACCCCTCTCGCTCGGTGGTCGTATAGTTCTTCTCCGCAGTAGACAACTTTCTACTTGCGAAGGCTATCGGGTGGTCGATGTCGTTGGTTCCTGGTTGGGCCAACATAACACCTAGTGCGACTGACGACACTTCAACGTGTACGTGACATTCCTTTGTCCAATCCGGGAATGCGAGGATTGGTGTTGCGACCATCTTCTCTTTCAATATATCCAGGCTTTTCTGACATTCCTTGGTCCATTCAAACTTAGCATCCTTCTTTAGTAACTTCTCCATGGGTACTGTGATGGTTGCATATCCTAGAATGAATTTTCTGTATTAATCTGTGTGTCCCAACGTCGCTCATAGTTGCTTGGTCGTCGTTGGTGGTGGGAGGTCGACAATGATGGAAATCTTCGCTGGATCTACCAACATTCCTTCTCTGCAGACAGTGTGTCCTAACAAGATGCTGAACGGAGCACAGAAGATACACTTCTTGAGGTTTAGGGAAATTTGGTGATGTCGACATCGCTCTAGCACTAATCTTAAGTTCACGATGTGATCCTTGACTAATCCATATACCGTCCAATCGTCCATGTAGACGGCGAGAAACTTGTGAATATAATCTTTGAATGCCGCAAACACTATGCTGGAAAAAATTGCTGGGGCATTCTTCAATCCGAATGGCATCACCGTGTACTGAAAGCAGCCCCACTTTGTGACGAATATAGTCTTGTGTCGATCTTCTTTCGCAATCTTGATCTGATGGTAGCCCGAAAATCCATCCGTAAATGAATATATCTCCTGACCTCCTACTTCTTCGAGCACATCATCCATGAATGGGGTCGGGAACGAATCATGTAGACAGGCATCATTAAGTTTCCTCAAGTCGACGCATATTTGTACTTCGTTAGTTTTCTTGTCCTAAACGACCATTGGACTGATCCATTTTGATTCTTCTACCGGTTCTATAATGTCGGCCTCTAGCATTCTTTCAATTTCGGCTTGCACACATTCCTTGTATCTCGGATTCAATTGATACGGCCGCTGCTTGACCGTCTTCGCATCGAGTTTCAGGGGGATCTTTATCTCCCCTAAGTCTTGGGAGATTCCCTTCATCTCTGAGAATTTCGTTGGAAACAAATCCTGAAACTCATGCAGCAAGTCGATCATCTTCGCAATGGTCGACTTGTCCCAGTAGTCGCCAATGCTTGCGAACTTTGGGTTCTCCTCCGACCCAATGTTCACCTTCTTGATCTTCAATGGTTGCTGAAATTTGTCCAACAGTATGTCTGGTGCCACAACACTGTGACTACCCTCTGATTTTGGCACGTATATAGCCCTGGGATCATCCTCATCGTCGGGCTCTCCGATGACGTTGTAACACTCCTTCAACATTTCTGGCGTCGCAGTCCATTGAAGTGCCATCGGTTGTCCTGTCGGTACCCGCCTCAAATATCTTTCCGCAGATAGCCTATAGTGCGGTGTGGATCAAGGGATTTTTCGTCTGAGAATGAAAACGATTGGCTGAAGCCAATGGTAAGTTGTTCCCAAGAAGTCGTCCCGCGTCGCAGTTCTACTGCAACATACTAGCTCTGTGGTACTTCATCCAACGTGTGTACAAATGCATGTACCCACTCTTGTTTTGCCCTCGATCCCCATTGATGTTGACACGCATTCAGATGCTCCTTCGGGTCGCCTCACCCGTCATATCTCATTTGTTCGTACTCCGCAGCTTCGCCGAACCGAACCTCCATGAGGCGTCGACATAGTGGCCAAGTTGTGATGTTTGATTTGTTCGTCGCCCACCATCGCACAGGAGCAGCCTTCAAGGCTTCCTCTAGGGCCAGTAGACGCTGCGGTTCTGCCACTTTTTCCTCAAATTCTGTGAAAAACTTGCTCAAGTTGGGCAATCCCTCATATGTAGGTAACACATATTCCTCTGTGGCTACCCTTCGCAGGGACTGCGTTACCCATGCGCATCGTCTAAAGGACACTTCATGTAACCGGTTCTACCACTTCTCGAGGGCCTCATCTGAATCTGAAGATGCCGAGTTGGTGCTGCGCCATCCTAATTCTCCATCCGCGGTGGGATTAACATAATCCTCAGAAATGTTATACAAACCGTCCCACCCTTCCGCAAACTCATCTCAGGCTGGTTCCGTATAGCGCAGCCCTTCCGCAGGATCCAGTGGTGTGATGACTCTCATCTCCTATTTCTCAAATGACATTATCCTTTTCTTAAAATTGATAATCGTTTGATTCTCCATGGCCCAGTCTATCCCCAACAATACAGGATAGGGACTAGTGTTATCCACGATTTCGATGACGTCGAAATCAGCATACGTCCTGAGCCCTTCAATTTCAACTGGAAGTTGACATACCCGACCAAGCAGAGTGACCTTGCTATGATTCGCCAGTCGCAGCAGTACTGGTGACCAGGTTATCCATGGCTTTCCCATTGTCTCCCATGTCTATTTGGTCAAAATATTCACATCCGAACCCAAATCCAAAATGATGGAGTCAACATCAAATGCTCTGATTTGTGCCGACATCCGCATCTCCCTGCCTGTCTTCCTTTTATGTATGCGATTAACTTTCTGTTCCAGTCGTGTACCTTCCCGTCGATGCAGTAGACCAACTATTTCATCCAGTGCATCTAGGTCTTTTTCCAAGTTCAGGCAACTTTCCAAGAAGGCCTTTAAGGTGTTTTCCTTCCTTCGCGACTTCGTCGAGTCAAACGTCGGTGGCATGTCATAAATTTCTTCCTGAGGAGGTAACTGCCTCCTGTTCCTCATTGCCTCCTGTGCTTTCAAGAAGACATCCCTTTCTGATTCTACATCAAAGGTGACCTGCTTCTGCTGTGTTTGTGTTGACCTAACATTGGTGTGCGACCTATCGCCACCTGTCACCACCCCTCCTCGTGCCACTATTTCGACCGTTGCATGGCTACTTCTAGCTTCTGTCAATATCATCTGCACAGCTGATGGCGGGTTCTGATTATTTTGGTTTTGGTTCTAGGGTGGATTCTTAGTCTGCCATTTCGCAATGAGCTAAGGGCAGTCCTCTACACTATGATCTACAGCACTGCAGTATGTACACCGTGGTGTTGGGTTTGGACAATCCCTCTGGTAGTGCCCTTGTTGTCCACAATTGTAACAGATGATCGGTCCTCTTCCCCATCCAGCAGCTCCTCCACGTCCCATACCGGCGCCTCGGCCTCCACAAAATCCTCCCCTGAAACCTCTGCATGGTGGTCCATATGGCTGATACTACGGTTGCCCGTACTGCGTTGGTTGATACTGTTGCTGCCCATACTGCGACTAGCCATATGGCTGTGGTGGATACTGCGGGTGTCCATATTGCGGTTGTCCATATTGCCCCTGGTCGTATTGCTATAGTTGTCCATATTGCCCCTAGTCGTATTGTTGCGGTTGGTTACACTGCGACTGTGGTTGGTTGTACTGCGGTTGCTACTGCACCGTCGGTGGCTCTTCTCCCTTCATAAAATGTGTCAGCTGTCCGATCTTGTAGCAGGTCATAGGCCCTGCAGTCCTTCTCATCATGGCCAACCGATCGACAGAACTTGCAATATAAGTTTGTTGGCTTTGACACCATCTTTTGCAGATATACACATTCCTCCGGTCGATGCCCTCTGGTCTGGCAGATAGGGCACCATGGCATGCCTCCTTGACGAAGGGGATTTGGTGCCCCCGACTACAAATACTCACGGAATTCTAGGCAATTGTCCTTATGGTGCCCCTCAGTTCTGCACCTGGTGCACCTTATGCCTCCGTGGGTTTCTTTTCCCTTCTTGATATTCTCCAATTGAAGTGTTAAATTGGACAACTGCGCCTGGACTTTGTCCATCCCTATCCCTGCTTCGCCGATTGGTGAAGCCTCCAGCTTCATCGCAATCTCTAATGCTTCCGCCTGTGTCGCGACTTTTTGTTGCATCAGTGGTCCTCGGATATGCGGTACCAGTCCTGCAATGAACCATTCTTTGTGTTGCAACTCATTTATCGGGAAGCTCACTTTTGCTATCAACGTCTTGTATCGTTGATCGAATTCCTACATTGACTCATTCAGGAATTGCTTAATCTCCTTAAGCTCAGTGACATACTACGACTCAAATTTTGGCTTTTTAAATTCATCAAACATCGTCGTTCTGACCTGCGCCAACGTCTTAGATGGTGTTCTCGTTGGAACCCTTACAAACTTCATGTACCACTCTAACGCCCGGCCCCTAAGGGTCGTCGCTAACTGTCTCATCTTTATAGCGTCGTCCTGGACCTGTTTTACAATCCATACTGCTTCGCATATGAACCAATACTGTTCGGGATCCTCAATCTCGTTCCCCTGAAAGGTAGGCATCTTCGCCTTGTCTGCCATCCTAACATTGCTACTATTGTTGTTTACTGAAGTGCTACTCTTACCGCTGCACGTAGGGCAATTCTGCGAGTAGTTTGGATTTCTTCCTATAAAATTTGGAGTAGTGCACAGGGTTGAAGGTATGTTGTAACTTACAATCTATCATCTTTCTGCTTCTGGGGTAGCCTGGTCGACGTCTCCTTCACAATAGGGTCACTTCCTCCCTTGTGGTCCTGTTTCGCAGTTCTCCGTTCCGGTCCTCTCAGGAGACTCTCTCTCAATCCTCCTCTTCTTCTCTCAGTCCTCTTCTTCTCAGGACGTCGGAATATTGCTCCACTCCTCAAGGTACCACACTCTTCGTCAACTTCCCTTAGAAATTTGTCGTCGCTCATGTCTATCTACCCCACATCTTTCTGTCAGATCTGCATTCACGCAATACCTTCAACCTCCACACACCAATTTTTCTACTCGTCGGCAGACATCCTTAATATTCATTTTTCGCAGACAAGCATCTTAATCCACAGTTTTAACAATGACAGGAACCTTCGTCTTGGCCCCCTGAAGAAGTTCCTCTCAACGTCACTATACGACTTGATAGTGTCTACCGCGAACTCAGTCACGTATCACTCGAGGATACTATCCACCCAAAAATCAACAACTCACGATACCCTGTTATTGACTTGCTTCAACTGTCAAACCAACTCTGGGGTTCAACAATCAAATTCAGTCTTTTGGCAGTGATCCTTTCGGAACGTCAACTGTGCTAGCCACTCATGCAACAACACTGGGAATTCACAAAAGAATATTTCGTGGATATGAGTAGATGTACTTTTGTAGCCAACTGGTATGAGTAGATGTAATTTTGTAGCCAACTGGTTGCTGTCTGTTTAGGATCTCGATTCTCGCTTTCTGCGAATTCCTCCACCTTCTTGTCGAACCACTCTTGGATCTCTAGTTTCGTCAGATGCCACAGCGTATCCTCTGCTTTTCTTCCTCAAGGTCTCGACAACGGAACCATTTGTTGAAGCAGCGTCTATCGACAGGGGTTCACTTCGCACTGTCGCCAACAAACTACTAACCCTAACTCGCTTACACACCCGCCCAGAAAGGTGTAACCCTTTCTAGCAACACTTGCAGAGCAAGTGCAGTCTTACCATAGATGGATAAGGGGGCTGCTGGAACCAAGTTTCCGCAATGGAGTTGAGGATATGCTTTCAACACACATTACCCTTGTAATAACCAGAGATCATAACATTCGCAGCATACTATCATTCGCACATCAATTCATTCGTAGAGTTCAACAGATAACAAATATTTGGAACAACATATTCAACTTACTTATTGAGATTAAAGTACTTCTTAAACCCATAGCATATTCGCATCAAAGATACTCTAAAACAGTCACATTCATCATCACATAAAACTAGAGACAGAGATTGCACCATAATTGAACATCTTCATTCATTCACTAACCCTACGGAATGAACCTCGCAGAAACAGTGAATACACCATGTTGCGGATACAAAACAGACCCAAAGATAGGATCAATCATTCAAAAACTCGATGCGCTTAGGCTTACAATCCTACTCTATTTATATGCTTCTATTTGGTTACAAAACGGTCCACGTGACCAAATTAACTAATCTAACAATTCGTGTGCTTCCGCAAATGGTCCTTCTTTCGCAGAATGACCCTTTCGCACCTGTCAGCTTCCGCACTTCTTGCGGACTTATCCCGTGCCAACAATTATAAAATAATTACAGCAAGCTTATTGGACGTCACATATAGGGCGCTAAAGACTAGATACTTATAGCAGGCTTCTCTTACAAGTTACAGACAAGAGGCCTCTCTAGATTACTCCGTAACTGTGAAAAATCTGAAATCACATTTACAAACTACTTCTTAGATTGAGAACAGCGTAACATTATTGCGCTGAAAGAGGAAAGACAGAGTTCAATTAATAAATCTCATCAGACCTGTCTTTGGGAAAACAGAACACCATCTAATGAACAAGAAGTGTGATACTTATAGCAGGCTTCTCTTACAAGTTACAGACAAGAAGCCTCTCTAGATTAGTTCGTCACTGAAAAATCTGAAATCACACTTACAAGCTACTTCTTAGATTGAGAACAACATAACATTATTGTGCTGAAAGAGGATGAACAGGGTTCAATTAATAATCTCATGAGATCTGTGTTTCGAAAAATAGAACACCATCCAATGAACAAGAAGTGTTAGATTACAAGTCCCTAGACAATCACAAAGTCCCAGACCACCTCTCATATAAGTTATTATTTTCACTTTATGTTGTCATACCTATCCACTAATCAGTTTCAGTGAGATCTAGATCTAGAGGTGACTATGATCCTTGTACTATATAATATCATCATTGGTACGAGGATCAACACTAAAGAATGGCTTAAGCCTTTTCCGCCATTTTGTGTCTCTTGTTTGCTGGCTCCAGACTTGCTCCATATTGTTTGCTTGACCATGGTAAAGTTCAGGGCAAGCAAACAAGAGGCAAATTGGCATTAAAAAGTCAAGTCATTCTCTAGCATTGTTCTTCATACCAATGATGGTATTATATAGTACAAAGATCATAGTGACCTCTAAATCTAGGTCTCACTGATAACTCATAAAGTGACAAGAATAACAACTCATAAAGTGACAAAAATAACAACTCAGAAGAGAGACCATTTAGGACTTTGTAATCCTAGAGACATCTCCATTGGCATATCTGTCAAGATTGGCTTTACAGTTAGTGCCGATTTGTGCAAAACCTAGGACGAATTTGTTTGGGTGCAATTGCACCCAAACTCTGGTTGCTGGAATATTAACACGTCAAATAGCAATTGCTACGCACCTATTGGATAAACCTGCCTATGGATTTACGGAGGAAAGGAAGATGGACAGCCTTCATGTTCGATTTTGGAGGAACATGACCATAGGAATGAAAAAACTCAGACTAAGATCTCAATGGAGTAGTTATTGTACTAAATTTACACAGATCTCAAATGAAGGCTGACCAATTCTACTATAGAAGAAGACTCTGAAAAGCCCTTGAATAAAGATCTAAAATGGATACTTGTTATTTCTGAACCTAACCTTCGAGTTGGTGACGGTCGTGGGATGCTAGGAGCAATTCAACCTCCGTCACAATGTCTCAATGACAGATACCATATAATTTGCATTCTGATTGAACTGTTTAAGAATGCAGATGTCTCAACGACAGATACCCTTGTTTAAGCCTCATTTGGGGAGTAACAAAACCCTTAATTTGTGTACTAATAACTTAAAAAAATATGGCACACTAGATTCTGAATTTTTTACCCAATGCACTTCATTATGTTCTCTAACAACCTGGAAATTTATATGCAATGCCGATGATTAAAACAAGGAAAACGATGGTAAAATGACTTGATTGAAGAAGCCAAACCAAAGCTCGTTCACTCGGATACCAAATGTTGTATCCACAAGGACATGCATTCTATCTGGTTTTAAAATAGGGTCTAGTGTGTTTTAAGGCTTCATGAGGTTAAGAAAAATGTAATGGCCCATGTGGCACTGGCAATGTTTCACACCAAAATCTCAAAGAAATAATCCAAGAAATCACAACAAAAAAACACCTATTTTGGGGGCCGACGTTTTCAGGGACCGTGTGGCTCTCTACTTGTTGAGGAGTGTGCAAGTCCGCAACCGGAAGGGAGCTTCTTCGTGCTCCCAAACAAAAGTTGAATTTAAAATTTCCGAACCACCCTACTACAAGTGAAACTGCTCTCACTAAACTCTCCACACTCCCAATGCCATTTCCATTGAATTTGGAACAATTCATCCTAGTTATCAAATTCCCCGAAATGCCAAAACATTAACTGTTTTCAAAGTTATTGAGAGCTGTTCCTCTGCAACAGGGAATATATTATGTACCTCGCTATGATATCAATTGCATAGACAAAGCTGGATTCAGTATTTAACTATAAATGCTAGTCCGTAACTACAGAAAATAAAGCAGAGAAGTTATAACACCAAGGAACTGAAAGGGAGGAATAGCAATAATAAAATTTATTAGATAACAAACTGAAAATAATTGTACTAGTAATGTTTGGGTCCTTTATAGTTTGGTACCGTTGACATTGGTCATTGTGATGACAGCATTGTAAAGTTTGTTTTGCTTCAAATCCATTGAATAACAAGCAACTGTTTTTTTCTGAGTGAAACAAAGATAACGAACTGAAAATCACTTTAAAATGTAGTATTCCATCGGTGTTAACAAAGAAAAAGGTCATAACAACGGTTGGGCATGTCACTTGAAAACAAGGAAAAAGGTGTAATAATTCAGACTTCCCCATTGTGTATTAGATCAATTATTTCTATTTGATATATCAAAACATTGCTACATTAAATGAAAAGAAGGACATGAGGCCATATTCTAGCAAAAGGTTGAAGACATGAGGACATGAGGACATGAGGCCATGGCACTTGAAAACAAGGAGGAAAAAGGTGTAATAATTCAGCCCTCCCCCCATTGTGTATTAGATCAATTATTTCAATCGATATATCAAAACATTGCAAAATTATGACAAGGACATAAACCCAACATTGCAACATTATGACAACAAGGGCATAAGGCCAAATTCGAGCTAAAACGCCCCACTCCAGCAGTTTTTCTAGAGTCTCCAGTGAATATTTCGTCATCCTATTTGTTGGAAATTCCAAAAAACAAATATATCAAGCAAATCTTGCAATATAGGCAAAACTGATAACTGCATCCTGGGAGTTGAGGGCTTTTTAACTAACCCAAATGCTCGAAATTACAATTTGAACAATGTATAATTCAGAAATTACAGTTTTATCCATCACCAAATGCTAGCGAGGCCGTAGCGATTTAGTTAGTGTTTAAATCACTGGCAAAAAGCCTGCAGTAGAATACCCAGCTCTAGAGGTACATGTTACGTGATGAATGTACAATAACCGCCAGTATCGCACAAAAGAGATAAAATTACATTTAACATGAAAGAGAATTGCCAACCATGACCACGTTTTCTAGGCCGAGCAACTATGTTGGACTTACTGTATGTGCTTCGACGCAAAATTCGAATACAAAAAGCAACTCTACACAATAATAATGCTGCTGAAGCAGTTTAGCCATTTGGTTATTAAAACATTTTCTGCATTTGCTATTTTATGAAAACTTTGATCTAGATGAAATATCTAAAAGCCCATTTTCAATTTTTTAAGTTCTAGGATCACATTATGCTCCACCAGATTTGGAGTAGAGATGGTAAGAATTTCAATCCTTCCACTTCAACCCAAAGTGGAATGCCAGAAATCTTAAATTGTATATTGCAAAGACATTGAAGTCATTGATAACAACTACGCATTGTTATCCACTATCAGAACTTTTGACTAGTATCACTTATGCCAGGAGCATTGTTGTAAACTTGGAATTCAACATTAAAGTGGAATGGCAAAAATCTTAAATAACATATTGCAAAACCGTTGAATTAACAATAATGCACTGGTATCCAAAATTAAAACTGTTGACTTAGTATCTATCACTTATGCCATGGCTTTTGTTGTAAACTTGCAACCCCTAAACATAACAACATCAAAAACATACATGCTCGCAAGCCTACACATTAATTCTGAACATAAATGGGAAACATAAAGACATCATCTATAATGAATATTTCAATCAACGATATATTTATAGATATATCCGGATGGTCTATATAGAATTCCATGAAGGCGTTTTATGTCCAATTACTGAATCAAAGAGTGGTTGAATTGAATTCATTATTCACAGTGATTATAACTTTTACCAGGCGAACATTGTAGATTGTGAATCACATACATTCTAAACACACAGTTTCTAGCCAACGGCAAAATATATGTGAAAGAAAAACACCTCGCTTGCAAACCAAATAAATTTTAAATATATACAGAAGCACACATTTCTATTCAAAGGCAAAATATATATAGAATTACAAAAATTAAAAATTAATATGTGAACAATTTTGTAGAAAAGTCGAAGTTCCACTTGATTAATGGAAAATTTGACCATAACATAACTTTTTATTTTATTTTATTGATGAAAAAAATTTATTTGATTAATGGAAAGTTTGACCATGGAATCATATCTTTCAAGGTTTTGGTTTCTTGTTTCACCTGATTGATTTTGAATTATTTTACAGCAAAATAGACTGCCAAAATCTTGAGAAGATGATCAAAGAAAAACATGACTAACTAGGGAAAAACATGAAATCAGTGTAAAGATTGAATTTGTCCTCTTATTAACCTTGAAAAATATCGGTTAATTGCTGGAATATTTAGATCTCTTATTGCACTGAAGATGTGCATTCTACAGCCCAGTAGGGGGAGATGCGTATCTCCTTCCGTTAGCACGTGTCATTTTTTAAGAATTTAAAATAATAAAATATTATAAAAAATAACATGTCGGCTATTTAAAACATTTACAACAGCATATATAAAACTACACAAATGATAAATTAAAACGCTTCCTCAATATTTGCACTCTAAAAACGCGTTTACACTTCGAGAGATTTGATCCCTCTCGATGTTTGGTAGATCCCCTTTAAGATGGATCTATGCTGGTATCCATGAATTTTAAGATGGATCTATGCTGGTATCCATGAATTTTAAGATGGATCTATGCTGGTATCCATGAATTTTAAATTTGGTGAAAGACATCTTTTTGAAGAAGAGTAGATCAAAGACAAAATTGACTGACCAAGAAAAAAATGAAACCAGTGTCAAGGTTGAATTTGTCCTCTTATTAACCTTGAAATATACCAGTTAATTGTTAGAATATTTAGATCTCTTATATCCGTGAAACCTTGAAATATACCAGTTAATTGTTAGAATATTTAGATCTCTTATATCCGTGAATTTTAAATTTGGTGAAAGACGTCTTTTTGGCAGCTTACTAAGTAAAAAAATGTTACACATAATTCAATTTCAGTAATATTCATAACTCTCACAAAGGTAATGCTAGGAGCAATCCGGCATTCCTGCTAGATTGAAAACAATAAAATTTGAGAGTCAACGAAAGGTGAACAATCAAGAAGTTAAGAACCAATCAATCAAGAACCAAGAGAAATCAAACCTTCCGACGCATAAATGTTCTTAATATTATGTAAGGTTCGCACTCAGTGCAAAACTCACTCTCTTACAAAGAATCACCCAGAACATTCATACAGAAAATAGCTTCCAAGCCCATTTAAAATCGCTCATCAAAATGGTATAAACAACTGACCAAAACAAGTAAAAACCAGAAGAGACAAGATCCCACATCAACAAAAGTCAGCGATAATTAAAGCCTACATCGAACAAAATCTGTTTTGTAAGTCAACAGAAAAAATTTCCAAAATAATCAAACCTACCTATGCCCCTGCAGTTTTGACCATTTTATCAACTAATCGTTCATTAAAAAAGACCAGATGCATGGCTACGGCACAATCATGGCCTTATTTTGGTACTGTACCAAAATCCGCTAAAATTGCTATCAATCAAAATCTTCGTGGCCAATGAGTACAGATTGCAGCACTATAAAACATCTAATCAACTAAGATAAAAATATATACATATAATAAACAAACTAACTAAATAAATAAACTAAAAACCAGCCAGTTTTAGGGCCTGACAGTCCAAAAATACTTATCGTACCCTAGAAAACCCCTTTAACTTTGTGAAATACATATTGTAGAAAACAAAGCTAACTTTGGTGACTGACTACATACCTCGGGACAATTTTGATCCTTCCAAGAGTGAGAGGACTTTGGTCGTTTGCTGAGAGATACAAACCTTAAAGGAGCTTCGTAAATTTGCAAATGACTTCCTTCATTCCCTGGGATTGTTACAGAAATTGCTATTTATTCTCAACACCCATAAGACACTTGGTCTCTGCATTCAGAATGCATTTTCAAAAGAACAAGTGTCTTGTGGAGGTGGAGAGTAATTGCAAGGTCTTCTTGGCATACGGGCTATTGTAGAATTCGCTTATCCGGGCCCGAAATAACTAAAAGAAAAAAATCAATGAAAGAAATCAGGACATCCACTGGCAAGAACGTCGTGGCGGATGCATCTAAAAGGGCGCTATCATTCATGAGGGGAAGAAATGACCGCCCTAGGAAAAGACCGTTAATAAATCATAGACACAGTATTATCAAAATCCGAAGGTTGCCATGAAATTGGCGGCGTGGAATCTTACATGAATGGTAGAAAACTCAGAGGGAGAAACCATACAAATGGCAGACCCGTTAATTAACCAGCGGAGAAACAAAACAAATATAAAGAGAAAACTGGATGCAATCAGAAAACAAGGAATAGGGCCGTAGCTCGGGCAGATTGTATCTGGGCAGGAGTAAATCCACTCCTGGCGTAAAAGATGGATGAGGTGAAGCTCTGGGTGACAGAATGAGGATAAGATGACAACGCCCAAACCCTAAGCAACCCTAGAGAATCTTAACCATCGAGCTAAATCTAAGGTCCAAGGCATGTTCCTCGAATAATCTCAGCACTTCATTAAGTATCCATCAATGGTGGAGATCAGAAAACTCGTTACAATGGTTATCGCTTTTACACCCTAGCAATTATCCTATAATCCTATAAGGTGTAAAGGAAAGTGGATAGAAGCAACAAATGGAATGCTTAGGAAAGTGGAGAAAAGCAGCAAATGGAAAGGGAAAGTGTTTGGTAATATGTTTAAATGAAAATATCAATTAACATTTGTCCTAAAAGGTGAAAAAAAAAATTTAAAAAGTTGCAACAAAAATGTTAAGAGAAAAAAAAATAGAAAGTAAAATAGATGTGATTAGGATAGTAAAATAAATGTCAAGAAGAACTTCCTCGTTATTAAAATGTTTTTTTTCATTTGTTAAAACATTATAAAAAATACAAAAGAAAATAAACAAGGGAAAAAGCTGAGTGGCAGCTTAGTCCCTGCCAAAGGGAGTGGGCCACGCACCACTCAGCAACTACGCAGAAGCAAAAGCATAAGAGAGAAGGCTAGATCACGTGGAAGAGAAGGGTGAACGTGTCAGAGGGTTGGAGCATGTGTCAGGCTAGCGGGAGGTTTGAGCAAAACCATCGGCGCACTAAGCTGTAAGTCTCCTTCTAAGCGGTAAGACAATGTTAGGACGCTCGAGCACAAGCATCGCAGCAATAAGTCAAGTTGTACGAGTTCAAGTTCTGCGAGGGAAGAAGTCGCTTTGAAACTAAATTCGTGCTTGGAAGTTGCTGCTGCTACCACTTCTATTGTGCAGGAACAGTACCGCAGTACCGCACGACATGAAGGTGGAAAACATAATTCCTTACTCGTCTATTCAGAACTGCGAATTTCGCCTCCCGAATCTCCAAACTAAAAGAAAACCTGGAAGCCAGACTTTGTCCTTGCGCTGTGCGGCCTTCAGTCCTTGTCAGTTCCTGTTATCCATTAATTGTTGAATTTGAAGAGAAATTTAGGTCATGCAGTGATTATGCTCTGCCAATGGTTCCAATGGCCTATCTGAGCTTCCGTTTAGTATAACTGATCTGCCATGCCGAGAATTTACAGAATCCCGTCGTGGTAATGAAGCATTTTTGAACTATTTGCAGGTAACATTAGTTGAGGAAATTTATGTTTCTATTATTAAATTCTCTTGTCAACACTAAAAAACGAGAATCAGGAACTCGTAAAGCTTAAATCATTGATCATTTGGCTTTATTTTCATTTACTGCAAAGACAATTTCTGTTTTTTGTTAGAGTAAATTAAAATAACTAGCAAATCAAGTTGTTTATTGATCTCTTGTGAGTCTCATATTCATCTTTGGGGAAGATTAAATTGTTATTATTTTTAAAGGAGATTTGTAATGAGTTTGCAATGAAACAATATGTGAAAAGCCAAGACTCTTTATAGGTTTGAAATTTCAATTCATAATGCTTTTGTTTCTTCCACTGATCTGTAGGACTATACGTGCACTAAGGATGAAAACGAGGATACATTTCAGAAATTTAAGGCAAGATCGCGTAAAAAACGTCCATTGCAAAGTCATCTGTTGGACTGTATTGATACTCAGTTGAGCGACGCCATACGAAAACGTCTTTTGATGGTTAACTGGATTATGGAGGCAAGAATTTTGCACGATTTAAATTGAAATGGAATTTTGAAAAAGTTCGTGGATGTTTCAATAATTAATTCATAACTTCTGTTGTGGCGCAGTACACAGCCTCGTATCGGCTTCAGTGGGAAACACTCTTCTTAAGCACGAATTTACTGGACAGATTCTTGTCTAAAGGGACTTTTACAAACGATACTCATATATAGGTCTTGGGTATCACCTGCATGACACTTGACCGACGCCATACGAAAACAACGTCTTCTGATGGTTAACTGGATTATGGAGGCAAGAATTTTGCACGATTTAAATTGAAATGGAATTTTGAAAAAGTCCGTGGATGTTTCAATAATTAATTCGTAACTTCTGCTGTGGCGCAGTACACAGCCTCGTATCGACTTCAGTGTGAAACACTCTTCTTAAGCACGAATTTACTGGACAGATTCTTGTCTAAAGGGACTTTTACAAACGATACTCATATATAGGTCCTGGGTATCGCCTGCATGACACTTGCAATCAGAATTGAAAAGAATCAACCTACAAATTGGTATAAATTTCAAAATATTATTTCTTGCAAGTTCTATTTGCGGTATTAAAATGCATTTAGATCATTACAGTATTAAAATGCTTTTTAAATTTGTAATCGCGTCAAACTTTTTAGAGAATGAAACATATATTATTTAGAGCATTTCGTTTCCACTATCAGGCAAGAAACATTTACAGTCGCAAATAACATATTTAAGCGACAAGAAGTTGTTGCAATGGAATGGACTGTCCTTAAAGTTTTGGATTACCGATGCTCCTCACCTACTACAACTACCTTTCTCTGGTAATTCTTGCACAATATATTCACATCTCAAAAATTTTAAACAAAACTTTAGTCATTAACAGCTCATACAATGTTCTATTTCCAGGTATTACTTGAAGGCTGTAGGAGGAGACGCAGAGGTTGAGAAGACAGCCAAATATTTGGCATGCTTGTCATTGGTAGATCACCAGTTGTTGCGCTTTTGGCCGTCCACCATAGCTGCATCTTTGGTTCTCCTTACCTGTCAGGTTCTCAATTATCCACCTGTTTCGTACCAATCGATAATGCAAGTCAGTATCAGAATTTTTTTTCTTATTGCTACCGCAATATTCCATTTACAGTATAAATAATAATAGAATATATATCCATGCCCATCCATTTACAGGTGTACATTAGCTACCTCTGGAAATACGTGCACTGAAGATAACTCCTGCTAGCGTTTTAATTATGAGGCAAAACAATGTTCATTCTTTGGAGAAATTTGAGTGTGGGGGATTCCACACCTTCAAGTGCTACTGATATGATCTTTGTAGACGACGAAGCTGGATGAGTTCGAACCATTTGTATTTTGAGAGGCCCAATGAAATATTGGTTGAATCTAGCAACCAAGTGTTCACATTGCCCTGCATTCCATCAGTCAACCAAACAGGTGTACAGTCTTCTCCGGAGCTTGTAGATTCTCACAGGGTGCTGGAAATGTATTATTATCGTTGCATATGAAAAATAGACTACGTGAAAGGGTTTTTGGGAAAAGAAGACCGCGACTACATTGAGAGCTCTAGTATTGTCGATCATGGAAGAATGGAAGAAGGAGAAGTATTGTCGATCATGGAAGAATGGAAGAAGGTGAAAGTGTGCCTCGTGTGAACAGAGATTTCTAGTTGGACTAACAGTACACATTGGCAGTTGCCAACTGGAAACAGGTGACGTGTAAAAATGTGCCCTGCCAAACAGGGCTGGTGTAATTTTCTGCAATTTTTTATATTTAAATTATTTTTAAATTACTAAAAATTTCAATCCTCCTGCAGGCATTTACGTCAAATCCGGGTTGTCCTTAACGAATGAGAAAATCATATTTTTGTTTTTCAGAAAATAGAAAATGTATTTTCAATTTTCAGAAAAATAAGTAAAATACACTATTTTCTAAAACATTGTAAAAACATTAACCAGCACAGCCAAAAAATTGACAATTAATACAAGTCAAAGAGCTTTGACTCTCCATCCGAAAATATTGGCAAGGACTAAAACACATTAAAATACAAAACCTTTTTGAAAATGACATCTTTATCATCAAAATGTCTCTTTTCATTTGTTAAAGCATTATAAAAAAAAGTGCAAAAGAAAATAAAAACATTAGGCTTTTTGAAAATGAATCCAACGAAGGGCAAGATTTAGTCAAAAAAAAAATTGAAGATTAGCAGCATATCATTTCATTTCTCTAAGCAAGCATGTAGTGTCTGGCAGGAGCAATGGGAAAGACAATCTGTTGTATTTTCACATTTTTTCATCACTCATGTGCTCAAGACGCGCCTTCTGCAAAACGTAATAATGATAATAAACCACCTGCAAATCATAGTGATATTGGTGGTGGCGACTCTACAGAAATCAGTACCTCTTCTGAGACATGAAGAGGCCCATCACCTCGTCATGATAGCGCTTTTGCTGCTATTCTAGGATCCCACGAGGCTCAATCAGCTCATGCTCATGTTGGAGATGAAAACAATAGTACTAATGGCTGCACAACCTGTTCTAGAACTGTTCCAGGATCCGATGAGGTTCAATCAACTCATGCTCATGTTGTAGATGCACATAATAGTACTAATGGTGGCGATCCTGCACAAGCGTGTTCTTCTTTTGGAACTGTTCCGGGATCCAAAGAGGCTCAATCAGTGCATGCTCATGTTGGAGATGCTAATAATATTGCTAATGGTGGTGATCCTGCACAAGCCTGTTCTTCTTCTAGAACTGTTCCAAGATCCAATGAGGTTTCATCAACTCATGATCATGTTGCAGATGGTCATGGTGGTGGTGAAGACTGTTCATCATCTTCCAACATTCAAACAAGTTCCGATGCTAATAATAACGTACGTAAAGTTGCTAAACCAGAAAATGGTATGGAGGTTGATCTGAATACCCTTATCGAGCATATAAATCAGCTATCAACTTTAAAAACCGTTAAGTTGGATAATCTCTGTCTTTCATAGTCATCCATCTTAATATATGAATTGTCTTTCATAGTCATCCATCTTAACATATGAATTATTTGTAAATATTCCTTGTACCTTTCCATCCACACCATAATATGGATATGGTGTCTGAATATGTGAACTATTTTTAAATTTACTATTACCTTACCATCCTATCTCATCCAAACCATACCTTGGACAAATGGTTCCAAGTTTTTATATATTAATTATGCATGCTTTTCTAGGATTATATAAAGATGAGACAAGTGTACTGTCCAAATTGATTTTATGACAATCTTTCAAAATTCAAAATAAACAATTATAAAAAAAGAATTTAAAAAATAAGTGGTAGTTGATGAATGGATAACTGATAGCGGATGCATCAATAACTCATAGCTGATGATGATGAATGGATAACTAATAGCGGATGCATCGATAACTCATAGCTGATGAATGTACAACCCACCATTCATAGCAGATAACTAGAAGAATGTGAGAGATAAATAAAAGAATATAAAAAATAACTGATGGTTGATGCATGAATGTGTGGATAACTCGTAAAAGATAACTTATGATGGCACTTAACTTGTGGCCTATCGGTATTCACCAACCACAAATTAAGTGGTTAAGTGGTTATGCTAGTTATATATTGGAAAGGTTCCGTCCACATACATTGCGCAGAACTATATTATCCACATATGCTGGACATGTGGTTGAACTATATTATTAAAGAAGTTAGAACATTATTATTATTCTTAGTATGTATGTCGTAATCAACCAAAGCAACTTGACTATATTTCATCGACTGTATTTCATTTTGTGAGAATGTTTTGGAGAAACTTCCCTTTTCAAAGGGCTTCTGATCTCAAACTTTACCCATAAGACTTTCCCCATGTATGTAAACAGATTTCATTGATTAAAACAAAGCTCATTGTACTTGCTCTTCCTACACAAAAGCATTGTTCTTCTCTGAAGCATCCAAGGATTTAAAACAGAGCTTATTGCACATACTTTTCCAAAATACGCAGTTCTTGCTCTGAAAACATTGATCCATATTTTCTTAAAGTGTTATAGATTGATGTCCATGGAAAATCACAGCTTTTTGTGCACTCTTGATGGCATTAAAGCATTGTGTTCAGTTATATGCTCTGTTGCACCCTGCCATGCAAGCATACTTCCTCTGCTTATGCTGCATTTTACATATTATAGAGTCCTTCCTTCTCCTGAGTTTCCCTTCGCTTTTGATATGTGTTGATGTATATGTAACTTCGGAATGTATTTCACCCATGTATTTCATATATGTATTTTATATTCCTATAGAGATGTTATTATTCCTCTATACGGAAGTGTCATCATTTATATTGTAAGTGTCGTAACTTATACTTGATGGGTTATTAGACCACCTTGTTGGGGTCGGCCCTGTATAAGTCATGTGGGTCGAAGTGTTGTTAGACCACCCTAGTGGGGGTCAGCCATGTGGGTCAAAGGGTTATTAGACCACCCTATTGGGTGTCGGCTCAGTCAGCATTGTGTTATGTGGTTAAGTTAAGGCCGACCTAGTAAAGGTTATTAGGCAAGTCAAGTCTAGTATAAATAGAGATCGGGAGCTCTCTATTTGATGATTCTATTCTCTCACTCACACTTGGGAGAGTGGCGCACTTGTGGAGGAGGAGGCTCTGCTGCTAGGAGAAGACTATCTCTTGTATTCTGGTTGTATCATTGCTCTATCTATCTCTGAGGAAGTTATTGGGGTTTTTCACCTTTATGGTTTTCCCCAAGTAAACTCTGTGTCTCTTGTGTGCTTGCATTATTGTGTCCATGATTGATATGCTGTAGATTTTTTGTACATGTTGTTCTCTCAATTAAGATCCTATATTAGATTGAAGTAAATTCTGAAAATTTAACAATATGTACATAGCTTAGTGAATGAGATGGGGTGTCTATATGCAAATTGTCCAATTTCAACCCTGGTGGGTGGAGCAGTCAATCTACACCCTTCTATCTAAGAAAAGGTGTTTGACATCCCAATAAACCTTAATTTATCCTATGAAACAAGATATTTTTATCCTATAAAACAACAATGGAGGTTGTCTCTTCAACTATTGTCATTTGTGATTGTTACGGGTATCCCTACCGGATCCATTTAAGTTTCTCTCGAACACAATCTCACAAAATATCAATTTGTTAAAATTTACATACTAAAATATCTTTCGTTTCCTGTGTTTTTTAAAGAATAAATCGCCAACTCAAAAACAGCGGACTCCCTACTATTGGCCTACCAGCTCAGCAGGCTACTTGAAATTAAAACAGCTCCTGAAATTACAAGGGCTTTTTGAAAATGAATCCAAGGGAAGGATTCAAGATTTGGTCAGAAAAATTGAAGATTATCGTTGTTTGTGGGGTATTGAAAAGCGTAATTTGGAAGGCATTGTTGCAAAGCTACAAAGGGAACCTAATCTGATGGCTTGTGAAAGTGGATTGGTGACCCAAAAAAAAACAAAGCTAAGCACTGAAGTAGAGTCATTGAAAAGCTAGTTGAATACATTGGAATCCCAGTTGAATGCATACAAGAGAAAGACTCAAGAAACTTAAAGATGACCGACATTTGTGGGATGAGGAAAAGAAAATTCCGGAGTGAGGAGGTAGGTGTTTCACTCTCCCCACCCGAGTTCAAATCTCCAATGAGACATGCATGAACTAATTATTGGACTCTTCGTGAGCTAATAGTTGATGAACAGATTGTTGGGCTCTTGTGAACATTATTGACATGGTCATGTGCCATTAAAGAATCTAGTATACCTTGGTAGCATTCTCAAGACAAGGGGAAATGCTCAAGGGTTTTCCAAGATAAGTATTCCAAGTATTACAAAAAATTGCATCGGGGAGGTGAGAAGGCACACTAAAAAAAGTTGGAATGTAAAGCAACATAACAACAGAAAGAAAGTACATCGGGATGGGAAAAAAATGCATTGAAGCACACATGAGTCAATGAAAGATACATGAAAACATCTAAAGCTAAATTGTGAAGAATAAAAAATGCAGGAGATGAAAATGAGGATCATAAGGGATTTAGGGGAAAATATCTAGAGACAAAGGAAGCTTCCTCTTATTTTCTAATTTTGACATATAAATAGTCCTTCATTTGGGAATAACATTTGAAAGAAAATGGAAGAGAGGCACTAAGGTCACACAAGGACCCGGCTCTAGAGATGGCAATGAATGTCAAGCTTCAATGGTAATTGTTGCTAATGTTTATTGTTACCTTTTGTAATGCCATGCCTTACGAATTATGTATTGTTAAACCCCATGCCAATTGCTTATCAGCTACCCTTGTTAGGGGTGATTGGCATGAAATTTGGATCAGCAAATTCCCAAGGCGAGCTTTGTAGTTGATGAAGGCAACAACAACAAAAGATGGCAAATCAGATGGTTTAGAACTAGGGCTACAAAATAAAAGGAAATGACTTTCCTGACGACTCCATTAACAAGACCTGTTGTGTAATGTCCCCTCCCATCATACCAGCATGATAAAGAGGACGTGACACTAAATCCGGTCATCTAGCCCCATATCCATTAAGTAAAAACTCATTGATAAAAAGACATATACATGTGCATGTTATAGAAACACAGCGGAATTTAAAAATCATGTTTAATATCTAACATACATTCAACATGTCTGTGACAGCCATTAAATAAAGACATTGCATAATTTATAAAAGAGAATACTTATCTTAACAAAGTAGTCCCAAGCAACCAGCTATGCATCTGCAACGTTCCACCCAACCATAGGCCAGTTGTGCTTATCAACCTCTTGATACAACTACCACCCCCGAGCTGGGCATGATTTCTACAAGGAACCAGGGAACAACAGACTCACACATAGCCAAACATACACCAAGATGAGCCAAGCCAATCTACAATTGGGTTTATCAGGCTGCTAGGAAATGGAAAGGAAGAGTTGCTAAGCTAGCGAGCTCAAGCACAAAGCCAGGGATAACCTTACAAGATCTATCTAGCTTGGCACCCACAATACCTACACACCCAGCACAAGGAAGTATTCTTCTCACTGTTGTACAGTCCCTCAAGCCACACCTTCCCCATCTAGTGCTCTCAGGGTGTGCATAGAAGAGTAGCCAAAGCCCTCTTGATCTTCTTGAGAGGTTGTCTCCCCCACTAGGTTTATCAAGCCCTCTCTGTCCACTACCACTCCAATCTCTTGCTTACAGTCTCCAAATCAAACAAGGATGCAGATAATCATCTAACTACAATGGCTGGACAGGAGAAAAACGTTTGTACAGTGATAAGCATGAAAATGATTCCCTGAGCTTCAGAAAAACGTGGGAAGGCTAAAAATGAACAATGGAGGTTTTGGGAAAACCCCAGGAAGCATAAATCGTTTTTAGGAAAAATGCCCATGGCAATTCTGGGACAAAACGACCTCCATATGGTCCCAAATCGCAGCCCCTTCTTCCCAGCTACTGTCCAAAACCAAAAACGAGTTTTTGGGCAAGGAAAACCCTGCGTTTTTTATGAAAAACATGAATGTAACTTCCAGCAGTCTCAATCTGCGTGAGAGGATGAAAGCCCTGGGTGAGGAATGGCTTTGGGCAGCATTTCGTGGGTGTTTTCTTGCCCAAAAAGCAAAAATACGAATTCCCAGGTTGATGGCTTGCCCATGCACGAAATTGGCTTCCATACCTCTCCATTCCCAAGGCGTTAACTGCCTCAACCAACTCTTGGAAGAATTAAATGATTGGGTGCATAACTCAAAATGGGTAGTTGGTGGTTTATGGGTTTTCTCATTGACACATGGATTAACACCATTGGCTCAAGGGTTTGAATAGTTTCCCTCCCTATTCCTTGTAGAATCATGCCCCCATCTCTTTGTTGCATTGCATAGCTAGTTGTGAGTATTTTCATTAAAATTCATATTTACATGATGTCTTATTTACATTGTGCCTATCTAGCACAAGAACCATAGGCATCTATTTCTTTAATTGCCGATACATAAAACGCTAAATCAATGGTGGGGCCTTGGCCTTGAGCTCCTCACCATGATTAAATAACAATATTTACATCATTTACGATTTAATGCAAAGGGGGTCAAAATGGGGACATTACATGTTGCGACCCACAGGTTGCTTGTTAAGATTATTTGATGTTCATTGCACAACAATTTTAAGTCAAGTTGTTCAGCTTCTGGCTCAAGAAACAATTGGTGTTTCCTTTGCTCTAAGAAACAATTGGGTAATAAGCATCCCTAGCATGCTTAGCATATGTTGTTTGTGTAAGAAGGCGTATGCATTTGTTGCATATAAGTGCATATAATACTGGAAAATTTGTTGCTCTTCATACAACTATAAAGACTTTGTCCTAGACATGAAAAGGTTACAATCCTCTTATGTAGTCTTTGCATCTCTATGGTTGGAAGGAGGTTTCAAAAAGCAACCTAGGAAGGGGCATCACCCTACTATTAAAAAATAGTTGCAAGTGTGACATGTGTGTCAAAACTATGCTAAGTGGTGGTGCCACGATGCTCCTGCATACATAGGAATATCTTTTACAAGAGGCAGTTGTCCAAGGTCGCTAGCAAGTACAGCAGAGCAACCACCAAATGAAACATTTCAATGGTCGGGGAATGCCAACTCATCCACTCTCATTATAATCTTTGTTCTTCATGCAAAATGCTTGTGTTATTTCTTACCATTTTCATTTGTATTATTGTTTACCTTTTGTATTTCTCATCTCTAGACATTGATTAACAAAGTGCACTTTCTCATGACACATGTAGCACATCACATGGCTCCGGTCCCTGGTACTATGATATGAAGAAGATGTCCCCTCCATACCCTTAGCGAGTTCCCTTTTTCTTTCCACCTTTTCTCACCTTCCCAATAAGTGCAAGGTATTGGTCATCTTCTCTTCTTGCTGACACAGTTTCCCACCTTGTTTTTTCTTAGAAAAAGTTGTCCCAAGCTTCTCATAAATTGGGAGGTTTCCCAAACACACATGCCCTGAACAAAGGCTTCCCAAATAGATGAAACATTTATGTGGATTATGCACTAATTCTTCATTTTTTATCTTCATACCAATAGCAAAGTATTTATCTCTAAACTTAGTTATCTTCATAAGGTAACTTGCCAGTGTCTGAGTTACTCGTGTGTTTGAGTGAGCTTGATCTTCAAGAGAATCTGCCTAGAACTATTGGCACTCTGATACAAAGTTGCCAATGTATCAAACATTTTCGTTGTTGATTTCCCTTCAATGTGATACATCAGGGTCTTTCACAGAGAACAAAAGAATCCTATTTGCCTTAACTCTCTTCTCACTATAAGATCGCTGTTGAGGATCGGTAGGAACTATGACTTTAGCCAAAAACAATACCCCAAAGATTAATCTCCCCCATAAACATCTGCAACCTCCACTTCCCATGGGTGAAATTAGAAGCTCCTTCTAATCAGTGACTCTCTTAGAACTAACATTTTTAAGTTCCATCATTCCTACAGTCCCTTAGATCACAACTCAAACACAAACAGTTCAACCAAAATCAACAAGCTTTCATAGGTTCAATTTGTCTTTCACGAACATAAAAAGTAGTTCAGCCTCGCACAGGTATTTGTTTCTTTCTCAAGCATGATCACTCCAATCAGTAGAGCTTGTTGGGCATCACACAAACTAAAATCATCTGTTGCCAGCACCCTCTTACAGTTCATTGCCTTCTCCGATCATTGAACAAAAGAGTTTCGACAATACAGCTCGATACCTTGTTAAAATTTCAAATTCATGATCACAAGTATGCACTCAAAGATTTTACCTTACAGCTAAAACAGAAAATGTTAAAAAACACCAGTGAAAAATTGTGATGCCAACTCATCCACTCTAATTATACTCTTTGTGCTTCATGCAAAATGCTTGTGTTATTCCTCACCATTTTCTCACCACCGTAATCACTTAATCCACCACTATCCACTAATATAACCACATATTGTTGCAAGAAGAGATGCATAACATGACCAAGGAATTATCCTTTTCTTTTGCGTTGCAAGACAACTTCCCTCACGATAGCTATTTATTAGGAAACCTCTATTGCTGGTATTGGTATCTCTATTATGCCGCATACATGCCTGCTACATTTTCTTCCTTTATCTACAAACATGACAACAATTCTGATCTGTTCAAATCCAAGGCTAAGTTTTTGCAAGCTTTATTTCCAATAACGGTATCTTAACTGCTTTGGCTATTTGGACTTGAGCAGAAAACCCTTAACTGAAGTATTGTATTTAACAGGGCTCGCTAATGGACAATGATTTGGCCATGTTATGCATCTCTTAGTTTATGAAGTGAGGGTTCCACGGTCTCTCACCCCTTCCAATGGATGGCCAGTATATTTCTGCTCAAGCTGTCAATTCTGCTCAATGTTGTGGCAGCAAATAGACAGCAGTTGTAGAGGCCTGTAGCAGCTATTATCAGCAGAAAATAAGAAGAAATTTTTGGGTCTGTAAAAACACCATTGACAACAGAAATCACAAGCAAAAGAGAAGGGGTTACTTAAATCAGATTCTGAGCATCTTAATCGAATAATCAATACAATAGGAAATAAAGGCATTAGTAAATTGCCTCTACAAATTAGTAAATCTTTAGGAATGTTATGTTTCAGGAAATTTTGTGGATGTACCATCCTCCTTAAATAGAGCACAAGGTTATTCTTCATGAAAATCCTATGACAGTACTGGAAGCACATGGTATCTCACTGCCTCATATGATGAATGAGACAATGGCAACTGTTGCAGGAAATCCTGTAACAGTTTCATCACTGTCTTCCAAAAGGAGAGCACAGTCTATTGTTTGTGAAGATCCTACTTCCGGAGTGCTGGAATCATATGGCAGGAATTAACCCCAAATAATGGGTAAAGCCCTCAAAATGTTTGATAATGCAGCAAAAAATCACCAGGCCTATTTTGTGCATAGTGTCTGATGTGTATTGTGCATAGTGTCTGATCTGTATTATAGCAAACACAAGTCTTTGAAGCATGCAGCATCTCACAGTAGAAGAAATTCTGTCAATGGATATCAAATGAGCCTAAAATGTGTAAATTGTTGATGCAAGTTTGACTTTAGTAATATTCAACACCATTATATCAAAGACAAAACCAAGATGGACATAGAAATTATGGTCCATGGATATTGCTGTTCTTGAAAATTAGTTGATAGTGCCAATGAATAAAATTCTAGTACAACAACATTATTTGATAGACAAAGAGTTGGCCAAGTATACACAGTTAGAATCTCAACTAATTATCACAATTTTGATGCAAAAAGAAAGTGTTATAACTGATGGTTCAGAATCTTAAAATTGTATTTGTTGCCTTAGACAATTGTAAAGTTTATTGAAAAGTTATAAAGCTGGGCAAAACACATGCATAAACTTTAAAGCAAAAAATACAAGACTGATGGAGACAAGCAGTAGCTGTATATAAATAGTTTTCTGTGAAACATTGCAAATTCAACATTGAAATGCATACATATAAATTGGAAATGTCAAGAAAGAAAGCCTTCTGTCAGTTTTAAATTTTCATAGAGTTTCACTTTATTGTACAGGTTACAATGTTTCAACTTAAGAAATAGTTGCAAAAGTAATTTAGAAAAAAAATAGAAGAGATAGGTCAGGTTAATACAAGTAGAAAAGCAGCTCATTGCTAAGTTTGATAAAGTGCACAGAAAATTTATTTTGTGAAATGTTTTGAACATTGTATTAAATGATAAAGAGCGGTCAATTATAATTAGAGCCTGTACACAAGGATTTAACAGAAAGTAAATACTGTGGTTCTACTAATGCAAGAAATCTCTAGTAATGCTGAGTTGGAGAAGTTCTAGAAAATTTGGAAATTATGATCATAGAAGTGAACTCCAAAACTCTCCAAATAATATTACATTAACCTGAAGGTGTTACTTTAGGAAACTCAGAAAAAAGTCATAAAACACTTTTAAACTTTTAAAGTGATATTATGCTAGAAAGAACAAAGATTCAGTGAATAGCTATAATACAGTATCAAACTAAGTCAAACTAAATTTCTATTATTTATGGGCATATCTTCACTACAACTAGTTGATAAACCAGCATTTATACAACCATGCGGAGTCATCCATTTCCACATTTCTGTGGATGGAACTTCCAGAGAGCTGTCATATTGTTCTTCCACTACACTCTCAAGTCTCAACAAGGAAGCCAAACATTGAAATTAATGAAAACCCTGGACATTATTTAAAATTGTGTTTTCATTGCACAAATACCTTTTTCTGCTTTCCTTTACTAGATCTAAAGCTGCTTCAAAGATCATTGGAACAACTGTTCCACTACTTTCTCATCCCATTGCAGTCTGGAACACCTAGAAGCATTAAGGCTCTCCAAGGTCATACAACATTCAACACCTTCCAACTCTTCTGATTCAGAGCAGTCATTAACATCTAGTCTTCTTAGATTTGTGACATCTGCCAACCCTCCTATGCTTGTTAGATTCACACATCCATACAATCCACACATCCATACGTGTGCAACTCCTCCAACAACCTCTACTGTTCAAACCCCGGCAACTCTTCTAAGTCAGAGCATTCATTAACATATAGTATTCGAAGTTTTGTGAGCTGCTCCAGCCCTTGTGTGCTCTTCAGCTTTACACATTCACGTACGTATAACTGATCCAAAGATACCAATATTTAAACGCTTGGCAGCTCCTTCACTTTGCACTCCTTAATCATCAACTCCTTCAGATTTGGAAGACCACAAATCCCTTCGATTTTCTTCAAATTACTATAATACATCAATTCCAACTCTATGAGTGCATTTAGCAATGCTGCAACCTTCACCAAATCATGGCAAAAGCTGATGTGAAGATGTTGAAGGTTGGGGGATGCATCTTCATCAAATGATACCTCTGATAATTGTGTGTTGTACAGTCTTATCTGTTGGAGTTGAAACATGCAGTTGTGAACTAAAGAGCCCAAATTACTCAATGTTCTCTGCCCTGCCAATTTTATTGAGGTGTCTCTTGCTCCATCAACTATTTTTAATGGTGGTTGGCGTATGGGACATTCAAGTACTACTTTACCCAACTGAGTTAACAGTGCAAAGGAATCCGGCAAACTTTTCATTTCCCTCCAATCCCAAAGGTTCAATTGCTTCAAATTGCTTAATTCACCAAGTGAAGGTGGCAGCGTTTCCAGCAAAGGACTTCCTAATTCCAGAACTTCCAAATCAATCAAGCCTCCAATTGCAGTTGGTAATTGTTTTAAGTCTGTGGCCATCTAATGTAATTCTTCCAGGCACAATTGACATGCAATTTGCGGTGGCAAGACTTCGATTTTGTTACGTAAGTTAAGATTTATGTGTTCAATAGTGCTAATATTTCACTGGAGATGGCCAAATTAGAGCAATAAGACAAATTCAGAAACTTAATCTTAATTAAATTCCCAAAGCCTCTCCAATGTGCAACAATAAGACAGATTGACCTGTTGGAGGTTTGTTAAGATACCAAAGCGACCCGGCAGTGATTTTATTTTTTGAAATCACTGCTATGAAACAATATAGCATAAAAACAATATTTTTCAAGTCCAATCTCTCAATAACATAGTTCCCTTTGGAGAAAAGGCAAGAAACAATATAGCAAGAGGTGCATAGAAGGCTAAATTTCTCACACTTAACAACCTCATTAATGGAAGCAGGCTTGTAGTTGCCTGAAGGGCCTAGCAGGATCTCTAGGGCAAAACTGGGGGATTCCAAAGAGACAACTAAAGAGGGCCAGAACTTAAAAGGATAAGAAATGGAATGGGGGTGAACAACCCAAGACAATTACAACAGACAGGATTGTGGGACCATGAGGACTTGAAGGAGCCAGCGATGCAACAACCTGAATACATTGCTATGGAGATGAAGGGTGTACCCAAATTGGGGATGAGAAAGGATTTCTGAATCAAACCTTTATAATTCATCAATATTTCATTTGCAAATGGTATTTGATCTTATTGCTCATAGTAAAAGCCATTTTAGTTATTTTTGTTACAAGTGGTTATTTGCTGTGCACAACCCACAATCATTGCTTCAAAGCAAAGACTGTTGTATGCCACGTGCTATGGTCTTGTCTCCTCGGTTCTCCATCAGTTTCAATTTTTTAAGCATAATACTTCCTTTCACTACCAAAAAGGCATGGAAGAGCTTGGCCATTCTTGTGAAGTTCAGTTACATTGGTTCATACCAACTATAATGTGATGGCTTCCAAAAAGGCCTTCTTCTGGGTTAAGCCTTGTTGCGTTTGGTTCAATACATGTCTCTGTTCATCATACTCTGGCCCTACGTGGCTGATTCCCAAATAAATTCCATGTAATTCCGCACAATAAGGACTACATATTTAAAGTTTCAAAATGTGTCATTGTTGTACTAATTGAACTAATCAAGAGAGACTTGATGATAGCGTGATGAGAGAAGATATATCATCTTCTATCTCCTTTCTTGTTTCTATTGCCTTCTACTCTTCCACTTCTCATGGAATTATTCGAAGATCATGGGATTCCTGATGATGATAGCGCGATGAGAGAAGATATATCATCTTCTATCTCTTTTCTTGTTTCTATTTCCTTCTATTCTTTATCCAAGACAACATATTGAGGTCTGTTCACAAGCATGGGAGGAGAGACCAAAGACAGAATGGGTACATCTGTTTTTGCACACATTGGAGGAAGATATTCCAAAGAAGTGGTACTTAGATATGGAGTTGCGTAGGGAAACTACTGATTGGCCCACTCTTACTACGAACTTCCACAAGAGTTTCGGTTTTGAGGACGAGAGTCCTGCCATAAATGATGCGCTGCAAATTATTAAGGAAATAATATTTAGACCGAAATGCCCCCATAAGAACATGACATTAGAAAAATTCTTTGGAGCTGACAGTGTACCTGCAAGTCTATAGACAAAAGGAAGGAATAGGTAGAGCATGCCATGGAACGTTATAACTTGGCCGAAGAAACTGAAGACCAAGAAGGAAATGATGAGGAGGACCCACGCAACATAAACATACCTGAGTCGGAAAGTGCGCGCGAGGTAGAAGGACCTCCGCTGGAAATCCCAGATATGAGTGGACTTGTAAAAACGAGGAAAGTGAACATTGGCACCAGTGAAGAGCCAAAGTTCGCGTCTATTGGAGACTATCGGGATGATAAGATTGTTGCGGAGATCGTCGATATATTACATGAATACCAGGATTTATTCCCGACAAATTTTATAGAGATGAAGGGCATCTTGGGAGACTTAGGAGTCATGAAAATACCTCTTAAGCCAGGTGCAAATCCTGTTAGCCATAGACCCTATAGAATGAACCCGCAATATAAAGAACGAGTCAAGGCAAAACTTGATAAAATGCTCGATGCAGGGATCATCGAGCCAGTTGAAGAGTCTGAGTGGATAAGCCCTATGGTTATCTAGGATAAGAAGACAAAATGTGAGATCAGGATTTGTGTGGATCTTAGAAAGCTGAACGATGCTTCAATGCACGACCCGTTTCCTACTCCTTTTACTGATGAGGTACTTGATAATGTTGGAGGAAATGAGGCCTATTCTTTTATTGATGGGTTTTCGGGATACCATCAGATAAGAATTGATCTCGCGGATAGACACAAGACCACTTTTTCCACCGAATGGGGGTCGTTCCAGTACACAATAATGTCGTTTGGCCTGAAGGACGTGCCTGCCATCTTTAGCAGAGTTGTGGCCGCAGCATTCAAAGATTTCATGCATAAGTTTCTACAAGCTTATTTCAATGATTGGACAATATTCGGGTTGCTGAAAGACCATGGCGCAAATCTGAGACTGATGCTAGAAAAGTGCAAACAACATCAAATGTCGCTAAACCTGAAGAAGTGTATTTTTTGTGTACCCTATGGAATTTTGTTAGGACACACTGTGTGCAAATAGGGCTTGATGGTTGATCCTGCGAAGATCGCAGTCATTATCAACTTGCCAACGCCAAACTCAGTAAAGTAGTTGCACACTACATTGGGGCATACTGGCTATTACAGGAAGTTTATAAAGGGTTATGCATAGATAACCGCAGAAATGGAGAAGATGCTGAAGAAAGATGCACCGTTCATCTGGAACGCAGACTGTGAACAAGGCTTCGATACATTAAAAGAAAAGATGGTTACTGCGCCAATCCTAGTTTTTCCGGACTGGGAGAAGCCGTTCCATGTACACATCGATGCGTCATGCATAGCGCTGGGGGTTGTTTTAGCACAACCAGGAGAGGGAGGTATTGACCATCCCATCGCATTTTCGAGCAGGAAGCTCTCATCTGCAGAAAGGAATTACACCACTACTAAGAGAGAAGGCCTAGTTATGGTCTATGCATTGCAAAAGTTCAGGCACTATTTGCTTGGTGCACACTTCTTTATGTTCACTGACCATTCCGCTTTGAAATACTTGGTCAACAAGCCAGTGTTACGGGGGTGAATCTGCAGATGGTTGTTACTCTTCTAGGAGTATGACTTTGAGATAGTAGTTAAACCTGGTAGGTTGAACTTGGGACCTGATCATCTGTCAAGGATCGAGTCAGGAGAAGAACCTACGAATCTTGAAGACAATCTACCAGACGTGCAGTTGTGTGCTATCCAGATAGTTGATGATTATTATAAAGACATCATAGACTTCTTGACTACTGGATTAGCACCCATGGAGTTCACTACGTAGCAAAAGAAGCAGCTGGTAGTGCGAGCAGCAGACTTCACCATTATCGCAGGTCAGTTATACAAATTGGGATCGGATGAAGTACTGCGTAGGTGTGTGTTAGAGCATGAGAAGCCATTTATATTATCAGATGCACACTCAGGAGCAACAGGAGGTCACTACGCAAGAAGAGCCACCATGCAGAAGATATTGCGGGCAGGGCTATGGTGGCCTACCATTCATAAGGACTCAAAAGAGCATTGCCAGAGCTACGATGTCTGTCAGAGGACAGGAAGGCCATCGTGAAGAGATGAGATGCTATTGAATCCACATTTGACATTACAAGCATTTGAAAAACAGGCAATTGATTTTGTGGGACCTATAAACCCACCGGGAAAAAGAACTGGTGCGAGGTACATTATTACTGCAACTGATTACCTCACCAGATGGGCAGAAGTGAAGCCAGTAAAGGACTGTAGCACAGGTACTGCCGCACAGTTTATATTCGAAGACATCCTTACAAGGTTTGGATGCCCAAAGATTTTGATGAGTGATCAAGGCACTCACTTTTTGAACCGAACCATTGAGGCATTAACAAAAGAATTATGCATTCATCATCAGCGAAGTACGCCTTATCATCCACAGGCAAATGGAACAGTTGAAGCATTCAATAAAGTACTAGAGAATGCACTGACCAAGGTATGCAATGTGAATAGGGATGATTGGGACCTGCGCATTCCCGCTTTGTTATGGGCATATAGGACCACGTGCAAGAAGTTGGCAGGCCATACACCGTTCAGGCTGGCCTATGGACAAGAAGCAATTATGCCGATGGAGTACATTGTTCCCAGCTTGAGAATAGCTGCGTTTACAGGAATGGAAGATCGCGACGCGCTGGAAGAAAGGCTTCTACATTTGGTTGGTTTGGAGGAGGATCGCTTCATCGCAGGATTTCACCAACAAGTGCAAAAGGAAAGGGAAAAAGCATGGCATGATCGCCACATCAAGAACAAGTCTCTCCAGGTAGGTGATCTAGTCCTCCTGTATGATAGTAAATTCATGAAAATTCCCTGGAAAGATTAAAATGCATTGGCTTGGTCCAATTAGCGGCATTAGTAGGAGATAAATTGCCCGGTTTAATTAATGGAAGCAGACTAAAACCCTATCAGGATAGTCCTACTTCGGAGAACCTGTGATGATCAGAAAGAGGGAAATTTCTAAGTGCCAAGTATAGTTGGAAATGGGCACTAGAAATAGGAAAGAGTCTGTATGCCATGTATGATGAGGAACCTGTATATACCGTGCAACACTGTTAATATGTACCGTTGCACCAAAAAAAAGAGAAAAAAAAAAGAAAAAGAAAAGGGGAACCGCGCAGTTGCGAAGTCCAAAGAGCAATTGCGAAGATCAAGTGAACAAGAAAAGTTGTTAAGTTCAGAGGCAAGAAATTAGGCACCGCGAAGTAACTGCGCAGGAGCAATGATGGCCTGTCACGCAGTTCGACGCAACACTCTAGAAAAATAGCCGTTACGATGTCGGTCGGAAAAATAGCCGTTATACCGTGATTTGCCAGCGACTGCTTGGGCATTTAACGCATAGATAGCCATTCTGAACGAGTTTATGAAGGAAAGGACCAAAGATTCCGCTGGATTTCGCCAATGGATACCACATTTAATGCTCATCTAGCCGTTAAAGGGGGTCAAGTTGCGCCTATAAGTAACGCTTCACTCAGACTCACGGGCGTTACCGAACACTGAGAATTTTCTGGTGCACACTACTCTGCAAATTGTTCTTAGTAAGCTGTCCAAAATTCTGTGGAATTTGTCTAGTGGATGTCTAAGCTGTCCAAAATTTTGTGGAGACTGTGAGGGTATTTCAATACGGAGGGATCGAAGGGTTAATGAGAACCCCATCCAAGAAGGGTGTCTTAGAACCAGGTCAAGCATCAAGAAGATCACCGAGACACGACCCAAAAATGCAAGATAAAGGCAAAGATCCAATAGGGCCAAGGACGAAAGTACCAAAAATGGCTTCGACGACGTAGAAGCCACTGATTGCTAATAAGGAGATACCTTTGACAATGAACCCATACTATATCTCACCACGTGCATTAGACGCACCGGTCTTCAAGTTAATGAAGAATGCCAAATATGGCATCCCGTTGTCACCAATTTCAAAGCATGTTGACGTCGATAAGAATTTGCTGGGAAAAATCCCAGAATGTAAGTGGGAAGACTATGATTTGCTTCAGATGTAGAAGGAGGAGCCCTATGGACCTAGGTTCCCACAGTTCCAACCTGACCAGTACATGTGCTGGAAGAAATATGCAAAGGGCGAACTTAATTTGGTCGCGGAAAGCTGGTTATTGGGAGTAGTCAAGTCTGGACTGCTCAATCTGCTCAGAATCCCGCATTTTGACAGATCACCAGAGTTAAATGTGGTGGTGCGAACACTGATGGCACGCATTCACCAAGGATATTTGTGGCTTGACCGCGATGTCGACCTGACCATTGACATTGTCCACCGTGGCATTGGATTGAGTAAAAGGGGTAATGACCTGAAGCAGTTTTTCCAAGGGAAAAGCAAGGACAAGGAAGTTGTGGCAAAGATGAAGAAAACCCAGACTGTCGTCAAAGGAAAGAGGGGTTTTCAAACAGAAGACATAGATGATAAAGCCACGTGGTTTGTCACACAGCTGTTAGCTGGCAAGATTTTGAGAAAATGCAGGCCACTGGAGGTACCTGCGGGCACAGTACTACTTGGCGCCGCGATCGTGGAGGGAGATCAGTTCAACTGGTGTCAATACATGTTAAACGAGTTCCTGGAGGAACTAAATGACACACAAGTCAATGGCGGATATTTCCACTACACATGGCTAATTGTGTTGATCGCCTTTGTCGGGTGGAAGGAGCCAAAAGATTATGTTGGCGTAATCACGAATACCAATGATTGCAGAGGAGCCCGCTATGCAAACATTTGGGCAAATCTAAATTCGCAGAGACAACACGCGACAGCTGAGGTTTTCTATCAATATTATAGCCAACTGCGCGATGCAATCATGAGCACGCTGCGGATAAAAAACCAGGTAACCAGTAAGTACATTGGCATTGTTGATTTTTATGCTGACATGCGTAGCATTCATATTTCATCCAAAGCACAGAAGAGGAACGTGGAATGGTTCGCAGGGAACTACCACATGTATGAAGACGATATTGATACTATCATGAGGGAATGGCCTGCGGAGTTCCAAGTGGAAGTTGTAAATGTCGCAAGCGACTCCGCTGAGGACGAACCTATTCCATGTCCTATCACTGAAGAAAAGGATACAGGAAAAAGGAAAGAAGCTGAGATCCCGTGACAAAAAAAGGGAGCATGAAAGAAGCAGAAAGCTCATAAGAGCTAGTCAGACGCAGTCCTCCACGATGAGGATTATGAAACAATAGCAGCAAGGGTCACAGAGTCGATGGAAGATTTGATGACCGAGAAGGAGAAAAAGGACAAGGCGATTCAGGAAAGTCTACAGATGAACCTGACCACACTGTAAGGGATTACGGAGAAAATTGACGAAGTCCATAAAAGATTACCCTTGCCATGGGACGCAGAGTCTGAAGAGAAGTTGGGAGGAACTTCGCAGCAAACGGAGCCACAGCTAACCATAACCGTGCCTGTGAAGTCCCATGTGGTTCACCTTGAACCATTAACTGTAAGCCTACCATTTCCAGAACAACTACTGTTGGACACAAAGGACGTCGAGCGTGTGGAGCTCGATCTAGCGAAGATACCACTGCCTGGTTTACATTATTTGCATCTGCAGGTTGTCGAAGAAATGCATGAGAGAACAATTGACGCGCTAAAAGGACAAGCTGAGCTGCAATCAGCTAATAGGCAATTCAAGGATCCTAGATCACGGAGAGCTGTGCAACTGCAGGATGAGCATGATCGTCGGAAAAGACTAGAGTCCATGATCACATCTGTCGGAGATGATATTGAAGAATTTGAAGTACAGTTGGACCCCACGGACACTGTCGTTAAGATTGGTGAGCTGGTTAACAGTCTTAAGACATAGATGCAAGACATGGAGATCATCCATGAGGCTAAGATTGTTTCCTTGCAGGAACAGAACAACCCACTGACCCCACTAGATCAGCACCAGTTAAGAGCAAAGGAGGTGAAGGTCACAGTAGAGAGTATTGTTGCCGAAGTGGCTAAGTGCTAGTCTGTTGGAAGCAGCGTCGAAGGAATTCACTGCCCTTGAAGAGGACCTAGGATTGCTGCAAGTAAAGAATGCAGTGAAAGACAAGCAAGTAGCACTGGAGAAGTTGGATGCAAAAGTGAAGGCCCTACTACCAAGAGATAGGCTTCAGAAGTAAAGGGAAATCAACGCCCTCAAGAAGGAAGTGCAAGCCTTAAGAGAAAAAGAGACTGAAATGGGCAATAAGTCGCAACCATTACTGGAGGACGCCAGCACGATCTCGCAGGAGATTGAGGAGAAGTTAAAGGAGTTGCGTGAAAATCAAGAACAGGTGGAAGGTCAGATCGGCGACGAGATAACACCTGAGATGCTGGACACAATCAAGCAAGTTGAGCAAGGTACGAAGGACGCAGTTGAAAAGCTGATCGGCACATACATTGAGTTCGCTGCGAAGTTAGCTCCGCAGGCGGAGGAACAGCTTGAAGAAGTTGCAGGTAGCTCAGGGGAGAACCACATGTAAGTGTTAGGGGCCTATTGGGCTTGGACCAAGTGGGGCATTTTGAACAGAAAGATTTGTGGAACTACGGAGCTGAGCGTAGTTGAGTTGAAGTATTTTTTTGTATAAGTTTTGGGATGCTGCGAAGTTGCGCGCAGCGCAGCGTCGGAAGAGTTGCGAAGATCAGTGCTACGAGGATATAGCGCTGTGGTGTGTCCAGTCTATGTGGATCCGACAAAGCAGAGTGTTGGACGGAAGACGATACAGATTCCAGTTAGACCAGCATTGGTCTATTTTTGGTCAAGATGCTCCAAGAGTACCAAGCGGTGGGTAGGAGCAAAGAGGAAAGAAAGCGACTGGTCGCACATGCGAAAGAACCACTACTTGAACTAGTCGCACGAGACCGTTAGAGGAAGAACGGCTCGGTGAAAATGACCTATTGGCATGCATGTGACAGGAAGGCCGATTGCAACGTAGGCATGCGTTGGAGGCAGGCCACGACGGAATATTCGCTACCAGAATCCAACACATCCGGATAAGGGAAAACTGTGACAGTTTTGTAAACCTAAGGGTTTTAGCCTTCGAACTGTAAAGACATGACCTACGGGCATGATCTATAAATAAGGCATATTTTGTATGGGAAAGGGTTGTTGAGTTAATCTTCATTGTTTATCTGTTGGGTTATTGAATACACTCATTTTGTATTGTTCTCGTTATTGATTTGGTAGACATCTATTGAAGAACATTTTGCAAAGGATCTACAAGCTGTGTGCGCAAAGGTCGATTGAGAGAGAAGAGTGTCTACAATCTGAGTGCACAGACAAAGAACTGTCATACCCTTCCCAAAGACTAATATAACAATAGTTCTTGTGGACGTAGCCTCCATCCGGGGGGTGAACCACGTTAAATACTATGTAGTGTGATTGTTGTGTTTCTGCATTTGCTTATTTGCTTACATTGGATGCTTGGATTCTCATTTATCAGTTGGTGTGTTAATTATTTTATATGTATTCGCCATAGGAGAAAGATGGGAATGATATGTTAAGTATTGCGATAATGAATGAATATTGAATGCTCAGTATTCCAAGTCTGTGAAAGTATCAGTTCATCGAATAGTCACATGTGTATGTTACGTTCAAATTCTATAACTCTTCAATGCTCGTCATTAGGTGCGCGCAGCATTGTATGTTTCGTCTACTTACATTGGTCATAAGACTAAATAATCTAAGGCAGTAGATGAATGAATAAGTGTTAAGTAAGGTATTCAGTGGTCAAGTTGGGAAGAGGAAGCGTATAACCCTGTTGCATTGTCCTATTATTTGTATCGTGCCCGAACCGCGTAGCCCTTGGGTGCGCAGCGGTTAGTTCTTGGAAGTGCAGACTGCGACGCAGTCTATTGTCGCGCAGTCCTTAGCTCATAGCGCAAGTCTGATAGTGCGTTACGCAGTCGTCCTGTCTGAACAAATCATCACTTCACTGTGGAAACCTGATTCCGTATTGCCCCCATAGCTACACCTCAGGTGAGACCTCAGCCTATTCGCAGGTTGTTGCCGAAAGGTCCGGTGAGAAGGGGTTTTGTTGGTTCCTTGAAACCGTGAAGAACCTGGGTCTGCATTGGAAACCTCTAGATCAGTACTTAAGCCAACACACACTAATGGGACGTTGAAAGCAAAAAAGATCTTTGTTGCACCATTTCGATCATTTTTTAAATAGTTGAAGTGGCCTCATGCCACCTTCATTCTTTCTACCATATCATCTTGCTCTATATGTCCAATGTCAAGAAAACAAAACATACTTCCATGACCATAGTTTACATTGTACACTTAGAAAGATAACACAGATAGGTTTGTATAGTACCCAATCCATTGCTACAACGAGTTTTTAAAAGCTTGCATATTATACAAGTTACCTCAACATAGACAAGGGAAGCACATTAATTCAATGGAAGACCTTATCAATGGCACATTAACTCAAGATATTTGCAAATAAAACACGCAGTAGATTACTAGGAATCAAAACTAGCTAGTTTGACAAGTACATCAAGAAGAAAAATTCAAACTGCTTCAGACTCTTACAAAATTCTCACCAAAAATAGGTTAAGACTTGATAAGGTTGTGGATCATATGGAAAGCAGGCCAATATCTTAATAGTGGCACTTTTATGGGTACGTCACGCCCGGGTAGACCCCTTGGGCTAAACCCAAGGGTACAAGGCAATTGTCCACGGGAATTTTGTGGAAACCCCAGGCTTCTGGTACTCACCAAAGATAATAAGACTCGGGGTAGACTAATTGGCTCATATCAAACCTGCTACAGTAGAAATATAGAGGTTTGGTAGTAATTAGATCATATTCGTAGGTCAAATTAGCAAGGGTGCTAGTTAGGACTACACAACTAGTCAATTTCCAGAAGACTCCAAACACCTCAAAAGGGTCACAAAAATCAAACTTATGGATATGGATGGATAAAACAGAGTCTTAAATACCGGTAGCAACTTACATGCTTAGAAAAGGATTTACAGATATCAATCCATTACAAAATCTGTAAGACTAGTCAATTTTATCATGCAAAAGAGCAAGCATTGAAACAAAAATTTACAAATAGACTTAGTGGCCAACGAATTCATCACCAACACTGATATATGATATCAAGGGCATGCAAATAAGATTCAGCAATCTTATGTCATAGTTTTATAGCAGCAATGAAAGTATACTATAATTCAAAACTACAGAAAGTCTTCAATCCTCAGGATGTTACAATAAGCAAGAATATTGAAGATGAGAATGAAAGGAGAGTATGTCACCAATGGATCAGAGACATGGGAAGGAAATGAACATAATATATCTCATTGGACGTGCATGAATAGTATGGCTCTCTTACACAACTCAAAAATCCATAAATACAAAGATAGATATGAATAGGTGCGTTCTTCAACACTAAAACCCTCAGATCTTGAAAAATAGTTGTATCTTGGTCATCCATACGTCTTTTTCAATGAGAAAAAGGTGTTTCCCACTGGAAAAGAAGCTATAAATGCAATGGAACAGGTCTCAAGCTCCATAAAATCTCAGAAGTTTTGAAAATCGAATCACTATTTCGGCCTCCCCACACTAGTTATACTGGTTAAATTGATCTAACCACACAACAGAAGCCCAAACACATGGATATGAAGAAGAGAGTTTTGAATATTAATTTATAGATCCAAAATTAAACCTTATCATATGCAAATGGAGAATAAATGGCTTCTTGAAGCTCTATGAAAAGGACTGCATGTCCTTCTCCTCAATCACCAATTGGAATGTTAGCAAACACTCCAACTAGTTATTGTATGCAAAGGGGCACATCACCCAATCTGAACCAGGGGCACATATACCAGGTTGTGAGAAGCATGAATCTCTCCAATACAAATGAAAAATGACAAAAATATGTGAATGGGTGTGTGTATTATCCTTTTATTAACCTTGGTCAGCTTTTCTGCCTGCCTTTTAGGATTTGCCATCAATGCAATTCGAACCATAGGTGCATGTATGTTTGTTAAGGCAGGTTATTTTTTCCTTGGACCTACTTGCCTTCATGAATTCACTCTCAATAGATAAAATTGGCCTCTGTATATTTCTTGGATCCTTTTTTATAGCTTTCTACTTTTACTAAACTTTCCTAAACCTTATCTTCCAAAATCAGGAAATTTCTGTCCTTTTAGCTTTTCTACTGCTTTTCCTTCATTTCTTGCTTTTGGCTGCTTTCTGTCAAACTTTTTATGAGAAGACAAATCCTCTCCCTTATCCTCATACTATGTACCCTTCTTGGGCCACCTAAGCCATGGAAAAATCATAAATAATGATTAGTGCTAGCGTATATACTGAGCTAAAGGTTTTCTAATATAGACCTAGGTTCTTTTGTTGTTTTCGCTTTAACCAACAAAACCCCTTTTCCATCGGCCCTTTCGGTAACAACCTACGCGCAGGTTGAGGTCTCACCTGAGGCGACGCTATGGGGGGTGCTGCAGAATCAAGTTTCTATAGCAAGGTGATGAGTTGATGGGACTACTGGAATGTGCAGCACGTTGTAGACTCATGCTGCAAACTAAGGACCGCACGACAACTATCCTTGTCGCAGGTTGATAGTTTTCTTAGATGACAAGCTGCGCACCCGGCGCATCCATGGATCACGCAAGTCGACCTTGCTCACTCACCGGGGCAGCACACAGATTTATGCACTTCCACTCCTATGGCACTTGTGTTAAGGGTCTCACTTGGCATTAGTCCTTTAATTGTTGTCAATGATTATTTAACCTTATACTTAATGTAATCGAACAAGTTATCAGTACTACGCCCTTCCAATGTTACACATTCATGGGATTATATAACCATTCTTTACTTGCATATATGTCTAACTACGGCTGATACATTCACATACTTACAATATTTCACATTCATCAGTCATCCATTTATGAAATACTTAGCATATTACTCCCATTCTTCTTCTATGGTGAATACATATCAAAGCATTAACCATCCAACTGATAACTGAGATTCTGAACATGCACAGTAAGCAAACAGACAGCATGAAACATAAGCACAGAGACATAACAAAGCATAAGCACATAAAAAATCTCACTACACAAGATTTAGCGTGGTTCACCCCCCGGATGGAGGCTACGTCCACAAGAACGGTTGTTAATATTGATCTTTTGGGAAGGGTACAACTACTCTTAGTCTGCGCACTCAGCTGTAGACTCTCTTCTCTCTCAACAGGTCTCTGCGCACTCGTCTTGCAGAGCCTTTACAAAATTATTCCTCAACAGGATTCTATCAAATCAGAGATAAGAACAATACCAAAATGAAGAGTAACCCTTCCCTATTCTAAAATGCCTTATTTATAGATCATGCCTGTAGGTCATGTCTTTACAATTCATAGGAAAAAACCCTTAGGTTTCCAAAACATGGCATGCCTAACTGCCTTCTTGACTGTCGCCATCGACAGCTTACTCCGCCTGCTCCAGGCCGTCCTGCTCGTCCACTCGTGGCTCGCACCCTCCTCTGACAGTCGCAGTCCTCAAAACGGTTACAACTGCATCATGGCCTGTCACTGTCTGCTACTTCCGCCTGCCTGTCCCTGTCGCTTTCTACTACTTCCACCTGCCTGTCCCTGTCAATGTAGTGGCCTAGCTTCTCAACTGCTTGCCGCCACTCTTCTAGACAGGTCGCTTTCCCCTTCCTTCGTCCGATTCTTTACCAAAAATAGGTCACTTCCGCGTCTGACCTTTACTTATGTCTTCTTACCAAAATCCGCTACTGCGCGGATCCTGCGCATCAGCTTGGCTGTGCTACTAAATATGTCCAACAAGCTGCGCACTCACCAATGTTGTGCTTTTCCCCTGCGCAGCTCAAAATCGTGTTTCAACAAAATTAGTACCCACTTCGGCCACGCCTAACAGGCCCCTAACACTTACTTGTGGCTCGTCCCGAGCCACTTCATTCCAACTCTTCCATCTATCCCTTCTAGACTCATGCTGCAAACTAAGGACCGCGCGACAACTATCCTTGTCGCAGGTTGATAGTTTTCTTAGCCAACAAGATGCGCACCCGACGCATCCATGGATCGCGCAGGTTGACCTTGCTCACTCACCGGGGCAGCGCACAGACTTATGCACTTCACTCCTGTGGCACTTGTGTTAAGGGTCTCACTTGGCACTAGTCCTTTAATTGTTGTCAATGATGATTTAGCCTTATACTTAATGTAATCAAACAAGTTATCAGTACTGCGTCCTTCCGATGTTACACATTCATGGGATTATATAACCATTCTTTACTTGCATATATGTCTAACTACGGCTTATACATTCACATACTTAGAATATTTCACATTCATTAGTCATCCATTTATGAAATACTTAGCATATTACCCCCATTCTTCTTCTATGGTGAATACATATCAAAGCATTAACCATCCAACTGATAACTAAGATTCCGAACATGCACAGTAAGCAAACAGATAGCACGAAACATAAGCACATAGACATAACAAAGCATAAGCACATAAACAATCTCACTACACAAGATTTAACGTGGTTCACCCCCCGGATGGAGGCTACGTCCACAAGAACGGTTATTAATATTGATCTTTTGGGAAGGGTACAACCGCTCTTAGTCTGCGCACTCAGTTGCAGACTGTCTTCTCTCTCAACAGGTCTCTGCGTGTTAAATTTTGAGCATTAATTCACAATACTCTAGGATCTTCAATGAGAGAATTTTCTCTCTCAACAGGTCTCTGCGTGTTAAATTTTGAGCATTAATTCACAATACTCTAGGATCCTCACTGAGAGAATAACATATACAGTATATCAATGCATAACAATCACAATAAGCATCACAAGAATCAAAAGCATGAGAGACAAGAGACACAGAGTTTCCATGGGGAAAACCCTAAGGTGAAAAACCCCACAACTTCCTCAAAGATAGAGAGAGAAATGGCTCAACCAAAGTACAACCAAAATACACTTGAGATTGTCTCCTAGAAGCAAATGATCCTCCTCCTCACTAGTGCGCCACTTTCTGAGTGAGAGAGAGATGACTTTCTGAATGATCTAAATAGAGATCTCCTGATCTCTATTTATACTAACCTGTTTTCCCAGTGACCTTATGGGGCCGACTTGTCTAGCTAGGTACATCCACAATATAATATATATTTCAGGGCCGACCCCACACATGGTGGTCTAATAACCCATCGGCAAGTACACACACTTGCGACACTTGTCAATCCACATGACGACACTTCCTTATAGAGGAATAACACATCTCTAATAAGGGTACAATAAATATATATGAAATACATAGATGAAATACATTCCGAAGTTACATATACATTAACACTCCCTCTTAACTAGGAAGGTATTTCTCGACACAGATCTGCTAGACAAGTCTTCTTCTCGGGATCATCGTCATCGATGCATCGTCGTCGTCGTCGTCACTGCTTCTGCTATCTCAACCAATCTCTGACTCTACTCATCATAGGAAGTTCTACAGAGCCAGTCCTTTTTCATACTGGATGTAGGCCCACCACCTGCAGGTCTTCATCATCACTGGCCATACTGTGGAAATCTCAGGACTTATTACGTGCATCACAAAACCTTAAAAGAGTCTCTTGACTAGCAAGAACCCTAAAGAGCATCTGAGGCCTTTTTCATCCTGTCCAGATCTCCAGGACTTATTACATGTGTCCCCACCACAAAACCTCGAAAGAGAATCCCAGGACTGATTACGAGCACAAGGCTCAACCTATCGGACCTCCTAGGGCACAAATTACATGTGGTCACCACAAAACCTCGAAAGAGCATCCCAGGACTGATTACGAGCACAAGGCTCAACCTATCGGATCTCCCAGGGCACAAATTACATGTGGTCATGGAAAAACCTCGAAAGAGCATCCCAGGACTGATTACAAGCACACAGCTCAACCTATCGGATCTCCCAGGGCACAAATTACATGCCATAGGACAAAACCTCAAAAGAGCATCTGCTAGATATCCCAGGGCACAAATTACATGCCATAGGAAAAACCTCGAAAGACTATCTACAGATCTCCCAAGGCACAAATTATATGTCCTCCCAAGAAAAACCTTGAAAGAGCATTTGCCAGATATCCCAGGGTACAAATTACATGCCGTAGGCAAAACCTCGAAAGACTATCTGCAAATCTCTCAGGGCACAAATTACATGCTTATATGCACAACCTGTTCCACGGCCACAAAGTATCAACCTGATACTCACCATACATCATCCTGATGTACACATGATCATCCTTATCATCATCACTGCAACATCCTACTGCATGTCATCTGGAGCAACATCCTGAAGCTCGTCATCCATGATCATACAATGCATCTACCTGATGCATACCAAGTATCTACCTGATACATATCATCATACATGATCCACCTAATCACACAGTGTATCCACCTGATACAAATATAAATACATGATACATATCAACATACATGATCTACTTGATCATACAATGTATCCACCTGATACATATACAGATACATGGTCCAAGTATCCAACATGATGCTTATACAAAATACATACACATGATCCAACCGATCATATCCAGCATCCAACATGATGTGTACATACATATAAATGATCCAACTGATCATATCCAGCATCCAACATGATGCGTACATACATATACATATAAATGATCCAACTGATCATATCCAACATCCAACATGATGCATACATACATACATATAAAAATGATCCAACTGATCATACAAAGCAGAAACCAGAACATCATCTTGATGCTCATCATCCAGCGCTTACATCCACAGCCATGTGAAGGATCCTCCTTCCAACATGCTTGGAATGGCTTCAGCAAATGTGTCCATCACTTCTTCCTCGAAGTGTCATCAATACGAAGAACACCAAGCCTCTCTCTGAAGTACTCGAACTTCACCCTGGCTAGTGGCTTCGTTAGCACATCTGCAATCTGCTCATTCGTCGCAACATACAGGAGCTTCACAGCTCCTCTCTGCACCATATCCCTGATATAGTGATATTTGATCTCTATGTGTTTCGACCTGTCATAAAACACTGGGTTCTCGGACAGCTTCACACAACTCTGGTTATCACAGAAGATACCAGTAGCATCCAACGGGAGATCAAATAATTCAGACAGTAGCTTTCGTAGCCATACTGCCTCACAACTAGCTGAACAGGCTGCAACATACTCTGCCTCAGCTGTACTCAGTGCTACACAAGACTACTTCCTGCTAAACCAAGAGATCACACCTGATCCCATACTGAAGCAGCACCCAGATGTGCTCTTCCTATCTGCAGCACTGCCAGCCCAATCTGAATCAACATAACCCTGCAGGTTAAACTTTTGATTCGCCTCATACTTGAGCCCATAATCCACTGTACCCTTCAGGTACCTCAGAACATGCTTTACAGCAACCAGATGAACACTCCTCGGATCTGTCAGGAACTGACTCAATGTGTTCACCGCAAAGAAAATATATGGTCTCGTGTTCGTCAGGTACATCAAGGACCCAACCATCTGACGATACATGAAACATCAACCGGCTCAGATGAAGCATCACATAGAAGCTTCAGATTCAATGCCATAGGTGTGGCCATGGCCTTGCAATCCATCATCCCGAATCTCTTCAGGATATCTACTGTGTACTTCCCTTGACCAAGGAAGATCCCACCTGTACTCTGCCACACCTCCATACCTAGGAAATAATGCATCATTCCCAAATCTTTCATATCGAACTCAGCAGCAAGCTTCCTCTTCATATCTGCAATCAATCTGTCATCTCCTGTTACAAATAAGTCATCCACATACAGGAGTAGAATCACGGGATTCCCTTCCTCAACCTTGTAGTAAAGGTTGGAATCCACTTTACTCTTGGTAAATCCCAAACTAGATAGGAAACTGTCCATCCTGCCATACCAAGTTCTGGGAGCTTGCTTCAAGCCATACAAGGCTTTCTTCAATCTGCACACATACGACTCCTTGTCATGTATTTCGAAACCAAGTGGATTCTCCACATATACTTCCTCTTCAACTACACCATTCAAGAAAGCAATCTTGACATCCATCTGGTGTATTTTCCATTTCAACGCTGCATCCAGGGCAAGTACTGTTCTGATGGAAGTATACCTGGCTATAGGTGCAAAAGTTTCTTCATAATCTATTCCCTCTTTCTGAGAGAAGCCACGAGCTACGAATCTTGCTTTGTATTTCTCTACACTGCCATCTGCAGCATGCTTGATTTTGTAGATCCATTTAGAAGTCACAACAGACTTCTCTTTAGGTCTTGGTACAACATCCCAAACATCATTCTTCATTATTGATTGGTATTCCTCAACCATGGCATCCTTCCATTCTTTCTTTTCCGCTGCTTCTTCATAACTGGAAGGCTCTTTGTTCATAATGTCACAGAGTAAAGCAACATAGCTGGTATGTGATCTGGTTCTCTTCTTTGCTCTGTGTTCTTCTTCTGGAATGCCAAATCTTTCTGCATCTTGAATGAGCTCTCTAGCCCATGCAGGTTTCCTCTTGTGAGAGTTATCCTCACGGGGTGGATCTACAGGTTCTTGCGGATCTTCAAACTCACGAACAAATTCTGGAACTGCTTCAGTCATGGTAGTGTCTTGAAATCTAGTTTCCTTAGGTTCTTCATAAACTTTGATAGGTGTCTTCCTTGATTTGATGAAGGCTGAGTTTTCATCAAATGTTACATCCCTGCTGACATCAATCTTCTTGAACCTTGGAAAGTATATTCTGTAAGCCTTTGAGCTTTCACTGTAACCCACAAAGATACCCTTCTTTCCTGAAGGATCTAGTTTAGTCCTCTTTTCCTTTGGGACATGAGTGTATACTGGACAACCAAATATTCTTAGTTGGATGACTTCAGGTTTCTTACCAAAAAAGACCTCTTCTGGTGTCTTGTTATCCAATATCTTCTGGGGTGTTCTGTTCTACACATATACAGCTGTTCTAGCTACTTCTGCCCATAGATGCATAGGTAGATCCTGGTCATGCAGCATTGCCTTCCATGATTGTTCTGTTCTTCCTTTCTGCAACTCCATTATGTTGAGGATTATAAGGAGCAGTCAACTCCCTCTTGATCCCTGAATCACTACAAAGCTTCTTGAAGTCACTTGAGGTGAATTCTCCACCATTGTTGGATCTGAATGTTTTGATCTTCTTGTCAGTTTGATTCTCCATCAAGGTTTTGAAGTCCTTGAATTTATCAAACACCTCATCTTTGCTCTTCAAGAAGTATACCCAAGTTTCCTGGAGAAGTCCTCAATAAATGAGACATAGTAAACATACCCACTCAGAGAACTGGATGACATAGGACCACATACATCTGAGTGGATGATTTCCAGGATGTCTTTTGCCTTGATTTCACTGCTTGGGAAAGCCTTCTTAATGTTCTTACTTTTTGCACATCCTTTGCAAACACCTTCATGTTTGGTCTTGATTTTAGGAAGACCCTCTATAGCCTTGCTTGCAATTGGAAGTGCCCTATAGTGCATATGAGCGAGTCTTCTATGCCAAAGTTCACTTGGTTCCATGGATTCATGTACCATGGCATGTTTAGGTTGTCCATTCAATTTATACAAATATCCCTCTTGCTCTCCAATCACTACTGCATCATCTATGTTCTTTCCCTTTGGCCACATTAGGACTTGGCCATCCACAAATGCAACCCTCATGCCTTTTGCATCCAATGCAAAGATGGAGAGTAAGTTCTTCTTAAGCCCAGGTACATAAAGGACTTCTTTGATCTTCAAATATTTTCCAGAATCTAGGTTGTAGGAGGCTTCATCACTTCCTTTGATTGGGTATTGATAATCATCCCCAAGTTTCACCTTATGGGGTGATTCATGTTCAGATAGATTCACAAAAGATTCCTTAAACCCAGTCATGTGTTTGGAAGCCCCACTATCAATCAACCAATCATTACAACCATGGGAGATAGTACCTGTGAGAGCAGAAATTAGAACATATTCTTCTTCACTTGATGAGTCATCATCACTATCACTTTCTGCCCTAGCCTTCTTCTTTGGGGGTTCATCATCTTCGGCAGCATGAGCATGATATCTTCTTTTGTTATTCTTCTTCTTCTTATTGAAGTTGTTGTTGTTGTCTTTCTTCTTCTTGGGACAATCTAAAGCAAAGTGTCCCTTCTCATTTCAATTGAAGCATTTGAGATCTTTCTTATCTTTATGATAATGGTGGTGTGAGAATCTTCTGTTATGAGATGATTCCTTCTTGGACTTGCCTTTCCTGGCATGTGCTGTGAGAGCTTGATCATCATTTCCCATCTTTTCTTCTCAGGCCACAAGCCTAGCTTCTTCTTGAGAGCATTCTTCCCGCAATCTGTTGAAGGAGATCAACTTCTTCCTTGCACAAATTCCTTGAATAAAGGAATCCCATGACCTGGGTAGGCCATTTAGAGTGGTCATCACCACTTCACCATTCTCCACCATTTCATCCACTGCTTCTAGTTGTTCCTTGATCTGGGAGACCCTTGAAAAATAAGATTGAATGGTTTCTCCATTCTGAAACTTTACTCCTTTCAATTGGTTTCGTGGGGTCATCTTTCGATTTATGTTCTTCCCTTCAAATAGCTTGGTCAAAGAGTCAAACATCTCCTTGGGTGTCTTTAGAGAAGACACATGGGGTATGAGATGGTCTTTGATAGAATCAGCAATGATTCTCTTTGCCTTGACCAAGTTTTTCTTATGCAATACCTTAGCCTCTTCATCCTCTGGGATAGGGATGTCTTCTTTTACATATGAGTCCAACTCATTCTCTTCCAGGATTAACCCAATCTTATACTTCCAAGCTCGGAAGTTATCAGCTCCTTCAAGCTTATCCTCAAGCTTGGTGTGGTGAGACATCATAAAGAGTACTTCAAATGGAAATAGAAAAGATTTAGGTCTTACCACTTGAAATGCTGAAATCTGGATATGGTCCTGGATTAGGGTTTGTCAAAAAAACCCTAAAAATTCAAAATGTGAATTTCAACTTTCTGAAAGGATAGAAAGATGCGCCTTGATGAGCTGATCAGCCTGGTGTATTCAGAATTTGAGATCAGCAAAGCTTTACCCTTCAGATTTGCCTTTTTGTCCTCCCGAGATCACTTGGGAGAGTCCTGAATTAGGGTTTGAGTTTCCCAGAGATCTACCCAGCCAAAAATCTCGATCCAAAGCTCTAAACTTCGATTTTTGCAAGGAGCTTCCAGCTATGTCTTCAAATTTCAGAAATTCCTATTTTTGTGGAAACCCTAATTTTTAGGGCCAAATCTGAAAATGCTCAGAATTGAATTCTTATTGGACAGATAGATTCTCCTTTATGAGTAGAGTCAATCTACTATACTGCTTTTCCAAAAACTGTGGAGAGAAACCCAATAAACAAGAAACTCAAGTTTTTGTCATTGCAAAATATCTTCTTCTCAGGTTAGCTCTGATACCATGTTAAATTTTGAGCATTAATTCACAATACTCTAGGATATTCACTGAGAGAATAACATATACAGTATATCAATGCATAACAATCACAATAAGCATGACAAGCATCACAAGAATCAAAATCATGAGAGACAAGAGACACAGAGTTTCCATGGGGAAAACCCTAAGGTGAAAAACCCCACAACTTCCTCAGAGATAGAGAGAGCAATGGCTCAACCAAAGTACAACCAAAATACACTTGAGATAGTCTCCTAGAAGCAGATGATCCTCCTCCTCACTAGTGCGCCACTTTCTGAGTGAGAGAGAGATGACTTTCCGAATGATCTAAATAGAGATCTCCTGATCTCTATTTATACTAACCTGTTTTCCCAATGACCTTATGGGGCCGACTTGTCTAGCTAGGTACATCCACAATATAATATATATTTCAGGGCCGACCCCACACATGGTGGTCTAATAACCCATCGGCAAGTACATTCACTTGCGACACTTGTCAATCCACATGACGACACTTCCTTATAGAGGAATAACACATCTCTAATAAGGGTACAATAAATATATATGAAATACATAGATGAAATACATTCCGAAGTTACATATACATCAACACTGCGCACTCAGCTTGCAGAGCCTTTAAAAAATTATTCCTCAACATTATTCTATGAAATCAGAGATAAGAACAATACCAAAATGAAGAGTAACCCTTCCCTATTCTAAAATGCCTTATTTATAGATCATGCCCGTAGGTCATGTCTTTACAATTCGTAGGCAAAAACCCTTAGGTTTCCAAAACATGGCATGCCTAACTGCCTGCCTGACTGTCGCCATCGACAGCTTACTCCACCTGCTCCAGGCTGTCCTGCTCGTCCACTCGTGGCTCGCACGCTCCTCTGATGGTCGCAGTCCTCAAAACGGTTACAACTACATCGTGGCCTGTCGCTTTCTGCTACTTCCGCCTGCCTATCCCTGTCGCTTTCTGCTACTTCCGCCTGCCTGTCCCTGTCAATGTAGTGGCCTAGATTCTCAATTGCTTGCTGCCACTCTTCCAGACAGGTCGCTTTCCCCTTCCTTCATCCGGTTCTTTACCAAAAATAGGTCACTTCCGCGTCTGACCTTTACTTATGTCTTCTTACCAAAATCTGCTACTGCGTGGGTCCTGCGCATCAGCCTTGCTGCGCTACTAAATATGTCCAACAAGCTGCGCACTCACCAATGTTGTGCTTTTCCCCCACGCAGCTCAAAATCGTGTTTCAACAAAATTGGTACCCACTTGGGCCACGCCCAACAGGCCCCTAACACTTACTTGTGGCTCGTCCCGAGCCACTTCAGTCCAACTCTTCCATCTGTCCCTTCTAGACTCATGCTGCAAACTGAGGACCGCGCAACAACTATCCTTGTCGCAGGTTGATAGTTTTCTTAGCCGACAAGCTGTGCACTCGGCGCATCCATGGATCGCGCAGGTCGACCTTGCTCACTCGTTGAGGCAGCGCACAGACTTATGCACTTCCACTCCTGTGGCACTTGTGTTAAGGGTCTCACTTGGCACTAGTCCTTTAATTGTTGTCAATTATTATTTAGCCTTATACTTAATGTAATCGAACAAGTTATCAGTACTGCGTCCTTCCGATGTTACACATTCATGGGATTATATAACCATTCTTTACTTGCATATATGTCTAACTACGGCTGATACATTCACATACTTAGAATATTTCACATTCATCAGTCATCCATTTATGAAATTATACTTAGCATATTACCCCCATTCTTCTTCTATGGTGAATACATATCAAAGCATTAACCATCCAACTGATAATTGAGATTCCGAACATGCATAGTAAGCAAATAGACAACACAAAACATAAGCACATAGATAGAGCAAAGCATAAGCACATAAATAATCTCACTACACAAGATTTAACGTGGTTCACCCCCCGGATGGAGGCTACGTCCACAAGAACGGTTGTTAATATTGATATTTTGGGAAGGGTACAACCGCTTTTAGTCTGCGCACTCAGCTGCAGACTCTCTTCTCTCTCAACAGGTCTTTGCACACTCATCTTGCAGAGCCTTTACAAAATTGTTCCTCAACAGGATTCTATCAAATCAGAGATAAGAAGAATACCAAAACGAAGAGTAACCCTTCCCTATTCTAAAATGCCTTATTTATAGATCATGCACGTAGGTCATGTCTTTACAATTCGTAGGCAAAAACCCTTAGGTTTCCAAAACATGGGATGCCTAACTGCCTGCCTGACTGTCGCCGTCAACAGCTTACTCCGCCTGCTCCAGGCCGTCCTGCTCGTCCACTCGTGGCTTGCACGCTCCTCTGACGGCTGGAGTCCTCCCTGTCCCTGTCAACGTAGTGGCCTAGATTCTCAACTGCTTTCCGTCACTCTTCTAGACAGGTTGCTTTCCCCTTCCTTCATCCGGTTCTTTACCAAAAATAGGTCACTTCCGCGTCTGACCTTTACTTATGTCTTCTTACCAAAATCCGCTGCTGCGCGGGTCTTGCGCATCAGCCTGGCTATGCTACTGAATATGTCCAACAAGCTGCACACTCACCAATGTTGTGCTTTTCCCCTGCACAGCTCAAAATCGTGTTTCAACAAAATTGGTACCCACTTGGGCCATGCCCAACAATTAGAAATATTAAATAAACAAAATCTAAACCCACAATAATTTATTTATTTACACAAGGTAAATTTTTAATCAAAATTAACCCTCTTAGCAATTTATTTAATTATTTTCCGCTAGGACCCATGAATATTGAATGGTTAGTGGTGGACCATGGTGCTATAAAAAATGGGGACATTACAGTCCTCCCCACCCAAAATTGCTTGTCCTCAAGCAATTGTAATTCAAGATGTCATTTGAAAATATGCTCATATGTTTTTTTCCAGTGGTCTACCAGGAGGAAGGTTCCTAAAAACCTTCTCATGCCACCTTCTTCCACTTCGCTCAGTGTCAACACAAAGAGTCTTTTGAAGACTCCAAAACCACCAATAAGGAATATAGTGTATCCATCCATCATATGATTTCCAATGTAGGAAACCAAACCAATGCTCCTCATGGATAGATTGGTGGAAATCAAAGCTAGCTTGTCCTCCAGGATCCCATTGTTCATGTTGTAATTTTCTCAATGTTTCAGTCACCTGGAGAAACTTGTCACTCCATAGGATACCAGGATCCCATGACCATATTATAAGTCCATCACTTCCCATCCTTTTGGAAATATCTTCCATTAGATCCAACAATGCTTGGCTCTCTTCTTGTGCCAGCTGACTGCTTGCTAGCTTGGATGCATCCAACATTCTATGAATGCAATATGATGGTGGTTCCCATCCTTCCCTATAAATGCACACCCGATCCTTGGATGAATTTGTACTAAAATTATTGAATGGATGCAATACATACTCTTGTTGCTACTCACATGGTAAGACAATGTCAGCTAAACTGAAAAATTCATTGATAGAAGCAAAAACAATCCTTACCAATGTGAGCAAGTCTTGCACACCCTTGAGTTTCCATTGTTGGTATGTATATATCCAATCATATAAGTAAGGTATTCAACAAATTTCCGTGCACCATCAGTTCTTGACAATAACTGCAACACCTTCTCTTTCGAGACTAAGAGTTGGATCTCAAAGTCATACAATAATATCCTCTCAACATTATGTATGCAGCCACAAATGGTTTCATCCAACTCATGAGAGTCATGCAAACTCCCATCTACTAATTTGGCGCTCTCATTGAAATCATCTTTGACACTAAAATTCCTAACATTATAAATTTCCTCCATGCTACCCTTCTCACCGGAAGTGGCTACTATCTAAGTATGATACAAAGGACTTTGATTTCTACAAAAATCAGAATTATAGTCATACCTTTGTGCCATATGAGTGGTTGTTAGGCAACCTCTCATGTGCTCTTCTCTTACAAAGCTGGATGTAGGTTTGCCTTTAAGTTCTTCAAGCTTTGCTTCTGCATGATCTTCCTCTATTTTGCAGCCATCCTATAGTGGCTTGATTTCCTCCTTTTGGGTATCTTCTTCTAATGTAGAACTTGATGGTTCATTGCTCCTTTCATGCTCCTCCAAAGGCTAATACCTAAGATCATCTTGCTTGTTGCATAGATCCACAATGCATGTTTCATTCTTGACTTGCAAGTAATCATTCTTCTCTTCAGGTGCTTTTGATTCCATGCTATCCTCCTGGTAACTTGAGGCTTCTTCATCTTGAGAGACATGAGGATCTACATCATGAGTAGGCTCCACCATGTTACTGGTTGCAATTTCTTCACAGATATTTGATGTAGATCACTTTGATGGTAAGCATTCATTCTACTGCAACATTTACTTCACTTCTCTGCTCTCACGTCCCCTCCCCTTCAATCCAATGCAAGGAAGGGAACATGACGCTAACATTCTGAGATTTTACATAAACTTAGCCCCATTCACCATGAAAAAATTCATAGTAATACAAATAAAATGCATATGTGCAGAAGCATGGTAATATAAACATACACAATGGAAATTAAGCTATGCTACTACACATCTAGCATGCATTTATAAGCATAATCAGAACAATCAAAACATTGCAAAGTTTAATACACTTAGAGAATACTTATCTTGATGGTGAAGTTGTCTCAAGCAACTAGCTATGCAATTGCAACGTTCCACCCAGCTATAGGCCAACTGTGCTCATCAATTCTCTCAGCACAATTGCCACCCCCGAGCTGGACATGATTTATACAAGGAAAGGGAACTTGCAACTGATGTACATCAAAATGAACACCACATCTAAGCCAAGCCAGTCCACAATTGGGGTTTATCAAGCCAAAACTGAACCCTCTTCTATTATGGGATGCTTGCACTCAAGCTCAAGCCAAAAACCAAGGATACACATAAATTCTTCCACAGCATAATATTCCCACACACAACAAGCTCAAATATTGGGCATGGATACACATTTTTAACTAGGGGATTTACAAAACATGGTGTCAGTGGATTTCCCAAATCATGGGCACACCAAAAATGGATTGTGAGAAAGAAAATCGACCACATGGAGAAAAAATGATTTTCCCCATGGGTTATGAATATTCCAATGGCCAAAAACGGCCTTTATGGATCCCCAAATTGAGCTCCCTTCCTCCTAGCTGCTCTGCGGCACCAGAAACGCCCTTTTTCCAGCTAGAAACCAAGGAAAAACTAGGAAAACGTGGAGGGAAAACGCCCCACCAGCTAGAAATTCGTGAGAGAGCCAAATTGGTTGATGAATAATGGCTCGGGGAGAAAATTTGCGGCTGTCTTCTTGCCAAGGAATCCAAACACGTTTTTCCAAAAATGGTGGCTTGCCTATACCCGAAAATGGACAGCCATACCTCTCCATTTCCCAAATAATAACTATTTCAACCAACTCTTGGGAGAAATAAATGATTGGGTATAAACGTCAACTTGGGTAGTTGAAGGTTCATGGGTTCTCTCATTGAGACTTGGCTTGACTTGATTGGCTCCAAGGGTTTGAATATTTCCATCCTAATTCCTTGTAAAAATCATGCCCCATACTCTTGTTGCATTACATAGCTAGTTGTGGGTATTTTATTAAAATGCATATTTACATGATATTTATGATTTCTATTGTGCTTGGCTAGCACACAAACTATATGCATCAATTTTAACACTAAATCGATGGTGGGGCCTTGACCTTGAGCTCCTCACCACAATTTCATAATGATATTACATCATTTACATGTTAAATGAAACGAGGTCAAAATCGGGATATTACATCTGCACACATTGTTGACAATATGGTTTATTCTATTCTAATGTGGGTTTCCAAATGGATCCCTTGTCCCGAACAATATTCTGACCTCGTATTCATAGAACTCTCAAAAATGCAAAATTCATGGATTTGTTTGTTAAAAGCTTGGTATCTTCGGAGATACTCAGAAGGATCAACTCCTATTGGCTTTCCCCCAAATACTTCTCTACCATCAACAATATCAAACACTAGTCGTTCATTCCTTCTACTTTCTTTGCACACTTCGTCACAAGAGCAAAAATCCTCATCTCTTGACATATGCAGGCCTCCATTAATATAGATGATCTCTTCTTCCTCATTCCAATCGGGATCTTCTTCACTGAACAAGGACATGGCTACAATTCTTCTCTCAACTGAACAATGGATCTTGGTCTTGCTTCTCACAGGTGTAGAGGAACATGCTCTGGTAACACTGTAATGTACCAGATCTACTCAATGGCACATTAACTCAAGATATTTGCAAATAAAACACACAGTAGATTACTAGGAATCAAAACTAACTAGTTTGACAGGTACGTCAAGAAGAAAAAATCAAACTACTTCAGACTCTTTCAAAATTATCACGAGAAATAGGTTAATACCTACTAAGGTTGTGGATCATATGGTAAGAAGGCCAATATCTTGACAGGTACGTCACGCCCGGGTAGACCCCTTGGGCTAAACCCAAGGGTACAAGGCAATTGTCCATGGGACTTCTATGGAAACCCAAGGCTTCTGGTGCTCACTGAAGATAATTAGACCTAGGGAAGACTAATTGGATCATATTAGACCTTCTACAATATAAATATAGAGGTTTGGTTGTAATTAGATCAGATTTGGAGGTCAAATTAGCAAGAGTGCTACTTAGGACTACACAACTAGTCAATTTCCAGAAGATTCCAAACACCTCAAAAGGGTCATGAAAATAAGACTTATGGCTATGGATGGCTAAAACGAAGTCTTAAATACCTATAGAAACTTACATACTGAGAAAAGGATTTACATATATCAATCCATTACAAAATCTGTAAGACTAGTCAATTTTATCTTGCAAAAGAGCAAGCATTGAAACATAACTTTACAAACAGCCTTAGTGGCTCAGGAATTCATCACCAGCACTGATATATGAGATCAAGGGCATGTAAATAAGTTGAAGCAAGCTTATGTCACAGTTTTATATCATCAATAGAAGTATACTGGAATTCAAAGCTACATAAAGTCTTCAATCCATAAGATTTTACAATATAAGCAAGAATATTGAAGATGGGAATGAAAGGAAAGTATGTCACCAATGGATCAAAGACATGGGAAGGAAATGAAGATAATATATCTCACTAGAGGTGCATGAACAATATGGGTCTCTTACATAGATCGAAAATCTAGAAATACTAAGATAGATATGAATAGGTGCGTTCTTCAACACTGAAACCCTCAGATCTGGTAAAGTAGTTGTATCTTGGTCATTTGGATGTATTTTTCAATGAGACAAAAGGTGTTTGCCACTGAAAATGAAGCTTCAGATGTAATGGAATAGATCTCAAGGTCCAGAAAATCTTATAATTTTTTAAACTAGAATCACCATTTTGGCCTTCCCACACTGGTTCCATTGATTAAATTGACTTGACCACACAACAGAAGCCCAAACACCTGGATCTGAATAAGAGAGTTTTGAATATGAATTTGTAGCTCCAAAATGAAACCTTATCATTTGTAAATGGACAATAAGCAATTGTTTGAATCTCTATGAAAAGGATTGCATGTCCTTCTCCGCAACCACCAATTGGAATGCTAACAACCACTCCAACTAGTTACTGTATGCAAAGGGGCACATCACCCAAGTGAACCACGGGCACATCTCCCAGGCTGTGAGAAGCATGAATCTATCCAATAGAAATGAAAAATGACCAAAATATGTGAATGGGTGTGTGTATTGTTCTTTTATTGACCTTGGTCAACTTTTATGCTTGACTTTTAGGACTTGCCATCAATGCAATTTGAACCATAGGTGCATGTATGTTTGTTTAGGCAAGTTGCTTTTGCCTTGGACCTACTTGCCTTCATGAATTATCCCTCAATAGATAAAATTGGCCTATGTATCTTTCTTGGAGCCTTTTTTATAGCTTTCTGCTTTTACTAAAATTTCTTGATTCTTATCTTCCAAAATAAATAAATTTATGTCCTTTTAGCTTTTCTACTGCTTTTCCTACTTTTGGTTGCTTTCTGTCCAGCTTTTTCTGAGGAGACAACTCATCTCCCTTATCATAATCCTATGAGCCCTTCTTGGGCCACCTGAGCCATGGACAAATCATAAATAATGATTATAAATATTAAATAAACAAAATTTAAACCCACAATAATTTATTTATTTACACAAGGTAAATTTAAAATTTTAATCAAAATTAACCCCCTTAGCAATTTATTTAATTATTTTCCACTAGGAGCCATGGAGGTTGAATGGGTAGTGGTGGAACATGGTGCTATAAAAAAATGGGGGCATTACAAACCTGCTCCAAGATGAAATCCAAAGGATTCTCTTTGTTCAAATGCTCTCCAATAGAGCAAGTATTAAAACAATGCTCAAGGCAACTACCAATGTGTATTGATGCTTCAACCATGATCATAGCTGCTTCAAAAATTCACCTCAAGACTTCACAAGATTGTGGTTTAGTTGTGGGATGTTATTTGATTTGTTGTATCTTCATTAAAGGTAACATCTAGTGGTTTATGTTCTTGAAGTTATTTGGAAATCATATTTTTTATTACCACTCAATGTCTAAATCTTGTGTCCCTTCTATCTTATTTGTGGGAAAATTACAAAAAATTAAAAAAATTCATGTTAAAAGTATGTTTTCCTCACTTCATAATTGAAAACTAATATGTTATTTGTTATTTACATTACAGGGGTGATATTCTTCTTTTGTTAAAGAACATATTGAAGATGGAAAACCGATGTAATAATAAAAGAAAATCTAGAATGAAGGAGTTGACCCCTGAAAAGCCCCATGAGATAAGAGAAAATGCCAAGTTGTCCATGGAGACACATAGACATAAAACTGTTAGTGCCTCAGATCCTAGTGCAATGCATAACACAATGAACTCTAGTTCATCACAAGAAGTGAAATAGATGCGAGCAATGGAGCCCACTCAAAATCCAACATCAAGTGAACCTCGAATGAACAATCCATCAACAAGCAATGATGAAGTGGCTCAAGTCAATCAAATCTTGATTGATGTTGAGTATGCAGGGTTGGATGTTGAATGAATTTTTAATTGGAAACCTCCCCAAGAAGGCCACACACATGTCGAACGCACTCCCTTTCAGGACCAACTTGTGAATGAAGTGCCACAACAAACTAGTGATGGGACTCATACTTCCTGTCCAACTCCCTTGCCTCGACTCTCAAGTGCACGATGAAGAACTCCTAGACGTATTCATGTGGATGAAATTTCCTTAGGAGGCCTTGAAGTTAAGTTTCCTAAACGTACTATTGATTTTCATTGTAGCAAGATCATCAAAGAATTTTTTTAATCCAAAAGCGATGCAGCAAAATGTCAATTGTTACTAGCTTTGTTAAAATCACATTGTCTAGCTCATGTTAGGAGAATCTTAGACATAGAGGTAGTTTGAAGTTAGTAGGCCAATAGTCATGTTGTTAGAAATCTACATTTTTAATTTAATTTGACTGGAAATACTTTTTATACAAAAGATCTTAATGCGGCTCGTCATGTGCTGTCAGAACCAATTACAGACAAATCCACAAGGCAACGTCGCCTATTATCACACACATGTAAAATCTTTAAAGTATATAGAACGACTCTTCAAAATTATTCTACTATTAGAGAAAAACTTGAGACCCCATCCAAAAAATATTGTTAGGCCTTTCTTGGTAGGTTACCTTGTTCAAACATGAAGCTAATTGATGTTGTTAAATAACTAGTACAAAAGTTTTGCCATAATAACACTAGACCTTTATCGAATCAAAGAGATGTGCTAAAGTTGAGAAAAGGTGTTAAGGGATGTGAACGCCATATCAATCACTTTCTTGACATGACACAAACGTAACTCTATGAGAGATTCACGAATGAGCACACACAATTGAACTTGGGCGAAAGGTCCTTTGAAAAATTCAAACCTTGGTATGTTAGAATTTGCACTGACTGCAACACATGTTGTTGTATATACCATGTAGAATTTGAGTATTATTATGATACATATAGACATATACTTTGTGATTTTCATACTAAAATTGTGCATGAGTGCCCATCGATACTACCATTGAATGCATCCAATGAATTTATCCATACCATCATGTGTCCAAGACCTGAAAGACAAAAATATTATAAAAAATCATGTTTATATGGGACATGTTCTAGGTGCAGTGGATTTGCATTATTGAGCTATTGCATCCATGAAACCAAGGAGCACAAATTTGGGAGAATGACATTAGAAATGTAGAACTTCAGGGACGTAACATATCGAGTAGACAATGTGAAAGAAAGCAAACAAATTACATTGGTGAAGTCATAGTTGATTTAAGTTTGCATACTTTCATACAACAATATATATATATATATATATATATATATATATATATATATATATATATATATATATATATATAAATGTCACATTGTAATAATGCCCTTGGTTTTGTGGCACCAAGTACAAATATGCAATTTCATGAAGGAATTCTACAAAATGACCAAGCAGTATGTTCAACATGTTCATGTAGCACAATGGTAGGATGAATAGTACAGACAATGCAAGGACACCTTTCCCAATGGCACCATATTTTCGGTTGTGGATTTTGCTAAAAACTACACCCTACAACCACATAATGAGATTCAAATTCAATATTACCATTCTGACCAAGTTAACATAATGGTCCATGTCACATATAGGCACGGTCCAGAGAGTAGCAATGATAGGAGGATAATGTTGAAAGAGACTAACTTCTACATCAGTGATGGCAGGTGCCATGACCTGCATTATGTGCAACATTGCTTCAGAATTTCCTATGATCAGTTGAAAGAGAGAGATATACATATGGATCAACATTGGATATGGTTAGATGGTTGTGCGAGCGAGTTCAAAAATGCACGTGTATTCTAGTGGTTGAGTATTTTGCACAAGACTTATGGTGTGCCGCATATATGCCACTATTTTGGGACCAAGCATGGGAAGGGATATCACGATGGGCCTAGAGCATGCCTCAAAACTTCCCTATGAAGGGAGGAGATGAGGTGCATGACAAACCCTCATATCAGGGATGCAGGATTCATAGTTCAATGGTGCTCTGCAAAAATGTTAGATCGAACCACAGAGCAGTGGACATCAACATGTAGAGGACATGTTGTAAGAAATTTTTAGAAAGTGGTTGATATTGATCGATTGTGTTCCTATAGTTGCAGCATTGTACAAGGGACTCGTGGATTTCAATTCGTTTGAAGCTCAAACAACCCCTTACTAGAAATATGGACACATAAATTTGCTTGCTTTTGTGGGAATTGTAGCAGTGGTGATCGGGATGAGTGTGAATCAATGGACTGGGTTAATGAATGGGATCATGTATCACTTGTGGTAGACCCATGTGTAGTTGTGTTGTTGCCACAACAACCCCCCCACATTTTATTTTGGAATAGGAAAGCAGGGAATCCCCCATTCTAAATTTTAATCTCTTGAGTATGACTTGGAGTGATGCATGAATGATGACTAAGCCAAATGGAGTTTGATTGCTGAAATGATTGTTAAGACCTTCACAATGATATTTGTCAGTTGCCATAGACATGATTGGATGAATAATTCAGACTGTTGAATTTAGTTATTTCACACCTACTGGAAGCTTGCTTTGATGTGATTGGTTGAAATGATAGGTCGAGGACATTATTATGCACCTAAGTTTCCTACATGCAATCCTTATCCATTGTCACTTAATAGTTGCTTACAACTTCACCCACCAAATTGCATGGAATCAGTCGAGCTGGGGTAAGCTGCTCTACCGGGACCAATTTCATGATCTAATTGTTTCCCTGTTATACACATCATATCAGTCGAAACATTGTTTTATTGATCACTTAAGCCTTGCATGAGAAAATCAATTTATGTTGTAACCTCATTTGACTTCAAGTTGGTAGTCTCCATGAACCCAAAGATTTATCATCATGCCTAAATCGTAAGTGAGTTTTAGATAAAGATATTTTCTTAGCTCGGACTATCTTTATACGATGTTTATTACCCACTAGTTCACTTAGAGTCGCTTATGAGAACAACTTGATCTTTCAACCATTGTTGGGCATGAGGTGCATTGGGTGATCAAGTGGCCTAGTTTGGGGATTAAAATATTTTAAAATATGGTGTTTGGTGTTGATCCCTGCTAAAAAATTGAAAGCCTATATAACATAGAGAGTGGGGAAACTGACATAAGTAATTGTGGGTGAGCCATTTCCAAGAACGGGGCCTCAACTTTCATTAAAAATTCCTTCTACACATAATTTTGGGGTTCCATGAAAATAATAATTTTGTCGGCGAACTTGGCCATTTTCGATGGGATCCCTGTTACTAATCCAACACAACTCACGGAAATCGATTTTGAACTCAGAAGTGCCGCAATGACCCTTATGATTCCTCCGCTATGCTAGACGTGAGTCCATGTTGCTTGAAGAGTTAATCCTTCCGTGTATAAACTCATCTTGTTGTTACATTTTAAACCTCGGACAACCATTTCTGTCTTCTCCAACATTTAGATGGCCTGGTGAAAGAGTTTCCTCGGCCTTACTAAAACCTTACCTGGATTTTAAAGAAATGATAATGAAAATCATAAAAAAAAAAATCGAATAAAACAAAACATGAATGGTTGAATATATATATATATATATAATAGCTTCCCCCCCCCCCCGAAAAAAGAAAAATAAAATAAATAATAAATTTTAGCAACTCGTGCAAAGTTATTGGTCGGTGAAAACTTAGTAAATCTTGTCGAAATGGGTTGGTGAAAACTCAACAAATCATCCTGAAACTGTAGGCAAAACTCAGTTTATTTATGTGAAATTGTGAGCAAGTCTCAGTTTATTTCTCCAAAACTATCAGCCAAAACTCATAATATCTCACCAAAATGGGTTGGCCAAAACTCATAATATCTCACCGAAATGGGTAGACCAAAACTCAACAAATATCGCAGAAACCAATCGACAAAACTCATAATATCTCCCTGAAGCAGCGACCAATTAAAATTAATTCCTCTGAAATTGCATTGGCAAGCTTAGAAAGAAAAAAAAAACCACAGTTGTGCATCAATAGAAACTCAACAAGTTATGCCACAAGGGCAGCTCAAATTCACCAGTTTGATCTCTACTTTCAATTATCCTTAACCACCTTCTCGGTATGAGCTATGTTTTTAGCAGTATGAGGAATGTGCGCCTTACCTCTTTTCGAAGCTATGCCAATTTCTTTGAAGTATGATATGTTATTCACCAGAAATTCGTGAGCCACAAAGTCGTAACCTTGTATTCATCTCTTTCAAAAGCATGTAAATTTTTAAATCTGAGTATTTTCATTGAATCCTTTTAAAATTGCAATGATAGTTCTGTTAGGAACCCATGTCAACCCTTCTCTTTACTTTGATAGTATATTGTTGTTGGACGCATATGCTTTGTAAATCATCTCGTAGTATTATATGTTGATCCATGGTTTGTATTAGCCCATAGTATTGATCCATAGTATTGGACGCATATGCTTTGTAAGTCGTTATGTAGTATTATATGTTCCATGGTATTGACTCATAGTATTGCTACATAGATGATAGGAACCGTTACACCAAAACCCCGAGATGTTAGTGAAGGCCACCCACTAGGATCTTAACATCCCACCACGCTCTGTAGTCGAGTCTCTGGACTGGATGTGCGCCCGTACGGTGGTGTTCCCTTTGAGCCATAAGAGCCCCAAACGAACACTGCAATGTCGAAGTTGCCACCCGCTCTGTGACTCGAACCTAGGTGGAGGCTCTGATACCAAATGATAGGAACCATTACACCAAAACCCTGAGATGTTAGTGAAGGCCGCCCACTAAGATCTTAACAATATACTAGTATATAAGTTTGTGTTGAGGTCAGTAAAGGCACAATGAAGTTATTTGTATTGATCTTGCTCAAAGGAGGTTGCCCCCTCGAAGTGGCCTGCAATCAATAAAAATATTATGTGATCTAATATTTCGTGCATTTTATCAATTAATTGTTGCAGTTTCCTCACAAGTTCACACTTGATGAATAAAAGAGGTAAAGTTTTAACTGTAAAATCAAGTGGTGGGATGAAAATAAAAAGTTTATCTTAAGTAAAAGCATGCAAGGGGGAGACAAGATGCCAACATGGCACTTATGTCTACCACAAATTCCTAAAAATAATAAATTTTTTTAATAAAGGACAAGCATAGCACAAGGGATGAGCTTGATATCGATACATATGGGGGAGAAACGTGAGTTTGGGAGCATAAAAAGTAGAGTTTAATTTAATAAAGGGATGGGATAGTAAGGATTAGGTTAGGTGCATATATTTTAATTAACTACATTTTAATTCTTATTCTATTTCAATTTTTGTTTATTATATTTTGGTTGTGTTATGTTTTAATCTTATTTTATTTTAATTGATGTTGTTTAATATGTTTTTTAACATAATAATAAGAGGTTTTCTTATGTGCAGGAAATGTCAAGTCTAGGAGGAAGAACATAAAATTACGACAAGAAGATCAAAGAAAAGAAAAAATGTCTCGTGGAATAATTCAAAGAGTTTTAAAGCCAAGATCAAACCATTGAACATAGTAAAGAATGACCAAGAATATGGTGGATCGCGGAATCGATATAGTAGCCTCAAATGATTAATTCACTTTATTAGAACTTTCATTGAAATATTGTTATTCACGTCGAAAGAGAAATATCAGCAGTAAGAAGCTTACAAAGTCACATGTCACAGGAGACAAATTCCACTAGGTGACAAAAGGTCGCTAAAGGATGAATTGATGGAATAACAAAGGTCACCCAAGTGTGAATTAAATCAATGTTATTCCTGTTCTTTTGTTGTTTGTGACTTGTAAAATTAGAATGACGCAATTTATGAGATTGTTCCTATATTTGTGCTATCATTATGTTGGTTGTTTCTCTGCTCTCTGAGAAATACTAACTGCTTTTGAATGCAGATGTCCAACCATTATTTCATTGCTCACTTGTTACTTTCACTCCCTGGATAGGTTAGATTAGTTTAGGGTGCATTTAGGTTAAGGCATCCAATGATCTGACTTGGAGGAGGGGTGGTAAGATGAGAGGTAGGAACTTGTGCATCACTTTGTGAGGCATCTCCAAACCCTTGTTACATCAGCGTGTCTAGTTTAGGTTAGTTTAGATTGTTCAACATTTATTTCAATAATAAAACTCTAAACGGTGGATCAGGCTGCAACCGACAAGCCCTCTTCAAGAGAATATCTTAAATGGCAGCCAGGACACAAACCGGATGGGTTCCCTATTCCAAACGGTGGGAGGTCTAATTGGCACATCTTACTAGAGAGAACCCCTACTGTTGACCCCAGGTCATTTCGACACGTCAATAGATTTGGCGCTATAAGGAGGGTTGAATGACAAGCTAGCATGTGTGAAATCATTTTTTGCATAGACTGAATTAATTATTGAAGGCGTCTCCCCATATCCCTGTATTGGAACATGCTTTCAGTTCACCGAGACCATCCGGAAGCATTTCCATGAAGAGAGTCGATCTCTTGTCACAATTTAAATTTGATGGTGAAGGAAACACCTTTGCATTTATGCATACTGTTCATTTTGATGTCACCCATCAAAATCTCAAAATTGAGCGAGATGATGAAATATGTAGGTTGTTTACCCTCACTTTCGAAGGACGAATTAAACCTTGGTTTAAAACGCTGCAACCTAAGTCTATTCACAGTTGGAAATAGTTCATGGAAAATTTTATTGCTACCCATGAGTACTATGACTATGAGAAATTATGTGATGAGATTGAAGGGATTCGAAAAAAGAAAGGTGATTCAGACGATGATTTCATTTTAAGAATGGCTCATATTTATCATAGATTCCATGAAGAGGACAAACCTGATGGGAAAGAATTAATTGATTGTTTTTGCACCTCCTCGCTTTGACTGAAGATGATAAAGTTTCACTTGATGATGAAATAAATTGTAGTTGTTTGAATGAGGTTAACTCAGAACTCTTGGACCAAGGAATGTTGAATTTCAATGAACAAAAATGTCTAGGAAAGTTTAATTTTCCAAACAGTCTTGTTGAAAATTCTAATGCACGGAATGAGTATTCATTTGTTGTTGTAGGTTCACATGAAGAAATTTCCACTCTGCTAACAAGTGAGTCGAATAATAAAACATGTGAAGAATATTTGGGACATGTAAGTTCATTGGGTTTCTTGGATGTAACTGATTATGTTTCGGAAGCACCATCTCCTCATATTCCCTTTGAACAAATAAACGAGAGTGATAAAAATGAAACTATAGTGGAAATATTAGATTTTCCAGTTTTGCAAATGACACCTCTATCTGAAAATGAAAATGAAGATATATCAATATTTGATCAAAAAATGGATGATTCAATTGTTGAAATTACGATTGTTAATGATGATTTCTATGGGGTTGAAACACATCTTGAACAAAATCACATTGCTTTGACTGATAATTTGTTATTGGAACATCCCGGATGCGGGTGATTGGTCCCCACCAACATTGGCCACTGTGCAACTAAACATGCCGCCACCTCACCCTTCTAAACGTGGCGATGGCCCTCACATGCACGAGCCCACTGCTGGGTTGACCATAGCCATACACCTGTCCACTGCAAACGTCGATCAAAGAATGAACCTAGATGCCGACAAGTATTTAAGGTTGGACGACAGAGGCATTAATCCCACGCGAGTCTAAAATGACGTCTCCTCTCGGCCTCTGTGACCTGCATTCATTGACGCCATCTTCAATGCGGAGGACAGACTGTAACATTTATTTCCTTGGCTCTTTAAAACCTACCATCAACATGAGGGATAAAAATTCCGTCGAGCACTGGTTTCTCGTTGTGGTTTCCGCTGCCGAGTCTGTAACTCTCTGTGTGATCTCTCCTGTGGCTCACACTGCTATGACGATTCGTAATAGGGGGCTATCTTGTCGTGGTAATGGCCGCAAGAATTCCAGCCGACGACCCAAGGTAGCCATGGACTGGACGGTGATGGACATCTATGCAGAGCGCATATCTGCACGGACTCGAAATCTTATTGATGGGTGGGAATCCCTCAAGGTGGCGACACTCCTTGCCTCTGGAAGCAATGGGGGAGCTATAAATCATTACTGGCTGCTCAAAAATATGATGGGCGCCCTTATTAAGGTGGTCGAAGCTAGCTGGCAAGCCAACTCCAGCATTGTTAGAAATGTCAAGGCTGGTCTGAAAGAGGTCGTGGACCACTCCAACACCCTTGATGCCAATATGACCTGGGACATTTTCTCCCTTGGAAGCAATTCAGAACTTGTGGTGCAGGAAAACAATGAAGACGAAGTTGTTCTGGAAACTCCAAACACTGGGTCTGCAAAGAAGAAGTCCAAGCTCAGGAATAACATAGGCTCGGCTCCTGCAAACATTGATCATGATGTCGCTCTGAATGGCACGCGTACTCCAAGTTCTCCTTCTCCAACTCTGCCCCCTCCGGGGAACTTTGAAGATTTTTATGCAACCTGCCCTATCGAGGAGGAAAAACCAGAAGAACCACCTGCAAAATGATAATCAGGTTGCTATAGCTCCAGGTCATCTTTGTGACCATCATCTTTTTTGTTTTTATTTGTTGCACAGTCTAGTTATTAGCACCGACAGACAGTATGAGTCCTTTATTTTGATGAAAGTACCAATTTTTTCATGGGCATACCACACTCAGGGGGTCTTCTTTATGTATTATGTCAGTCATTACAATATTTTTGAGCAATTGGGATGGTGGCTTCATTACCTGAGGCCTCCCCAATCTGCAAAACTCTCTTCGGCTCTTGATGTATATTTGGTTTATGTTAATTAAATTTCGGTCTGCAACTTACAAAAAAAAAAAATTGTTATTGGAACAAAAATTGATTGATGATTTATTTGAGTATGTAAATGTTAAAAGAAACCTATCCAACTCAGAAGAAACAAACACTGATTCATGTTCTGAAAATTTTTGTTCTCTATACTCAAACTTATTTGCAAACTGTAATACTGAAAAAGGAACCCAAAATATGCATGTCTTAAATAATGTTGAGACTGAATTTTGCATGTTAGGGAATATTGACAAGGGATAATATGTAGAGAGTTCTAATGTTCATTTTGAGGATTGTAATGAAATGGAAAATCTTTTCATGAATGTCCTTAATGAAATTCAGACCATCAGTAAATTGGTTTTTGATGTGGAACGAAAGGAGGTTATCTATGACAGTCCCTTGTTCTTGTATAAGGACGACATTATTGATATTGAGAAATTTCAGGTTAAAGAAGAATGTAGTGTTGAGCGTGATAAAGCACTTCATTGTCTGACGATGGTTATGTCAGGTCCTCACATCACTAATTCACACCCTGAGTCTGATAATTATATGATTTCTATGACAACTAATTTTGGATTTTCATCATGGGATCTTAAGGAGTTACATTATTCATCTCCATCTTGTTTTGGTAAATCACATTACTTATCTTATGGTTTTCATGATTATGTTGAGATATGGTTGGAGTCATCATTTTATGAGAAGTTTTCACGATGCAGTGTGTACTTCATTCTTCCTACTATGAACATATTTGTGTCTGGTATAATATCTATGACCTTATATTACACAATGCAACAGTCTTATGAAGCTATGCATGGCAGTGACATTTCTGTGAGCTTGATTTTCCTTAGATAGTTGCACATGCTTTATGATTTCACGTAAGCTTGCTTGAGCTAGTGTAAGTTAGGTTAGGTGTAGTGTTTTTCCTTTGTAGTCCTTTAGATGAAGAGTTTGACTCATATAGTTTATTTTCATCTGAAAATAATCAAACTCTTGATTCTAGAGTCAAATTATTTATTAAAGTTGCGATATTTAATTAATTACTTAGTTAAGATAATTTTGACACTTAATTGAGTTGATTGTGACACTTTGTTAAGTTAATTAGGAAACATAGTTAAGTTACTTACCAAAGGTCATAATTGCTACAAAACATGATTAAGGCATATTATTCATCATCCTTAGTGAGAATAAGGTCCTAAAACCCATTCATACATTATAAATTGTTTTAATGTCGAAACCACAATTGTTAAATAGTTGAGTATTGTTGTTATCAGTTTTCCGCAAACTAAGTTAACTTCTGGTGTTGTTATGTGTGTGCTGTTGGTGAGGATGGACAGTAAGAAAATAACACATCAAGGCACATTCATAGGTTGTAACCTACAGTCACACCACAATCAAAGCAAAAGAGAAGGCACTGGCTGCAATCACAACCCACAAAATCAACTCTCAATGGTCGTCCCCTACAACCATTTTTCACTAATAAATTTAAGATTGTATGGTTTCCTCCCTCCATCCATCAATCAATATTACATCCAGATTACATTATTCAAACTCATATTTGAAAATAGGGGTAGATCCATGCACATAACATTTCCAATCTAACAATTGGTGCACTCATCCTAGCACCAAGAAAACTACTAAACCAAAACAGACATATCTTGGTCATCCAAAAAGCTTTTTCGACAAAACAAAAGGAAATACTTATTGCAAACATAGTTGAAGATGCAATGAAATAGGTACCACAATACAAAAATGAGCATATATTAGTGAACCGGAGCATATGGTTGCACCCATATCATAACCATAGAGTCACAGTTACAATTTTTGAAGAGAAAGAAGATTAAAATTAATAGGATCTTGGATTTGAATCCTATGGAGTCCATTCTTTCTGTAACCAAATATTGAAAAATAATAATCAAGCATACGAATAAATTAACTTAGCCACCATTGCACATAACCATCATAATAATATGTTAAAACATAAAAATAAAAATAAAAAATCATATAAGAAATACTTATCTCAAGATATGGGCAACTGGCTCCAACGGGACAAATTTCCTCTCAGCCGTATGTACAGTCAATACATAAAATTGAACAGGCCACCCCCGATTTGAGGCCACGTATACACAAGTAGAGTACCCTCAGTATAGCAATTTAATCCCATAAAATTCACACTACCATCTACTACATGTCCATTTCTACTACCGATGGGATCCTCCCATACCTGGATGAGAACCTAGATGAGCAGAGGTACATGTGTAGAAGCAAGGTAGTTGTCCGTCTATACTGTCGATGGGATCCTCCCATACTTGGCTGAGAACCTCTACACTAGACTAGGCTCTAAGGGCACTATATTAGGACACTAGACTAGGGCTCATAAATGACCAAAAGCATATGAATAGGAGAGAATCTCTCCCAAAGAGGGTGCATTCACCAAGTGGACTCCACAATATCTCCATGAGGGTGCACTAGTAACTCTTTTAGTTATTAAACATCACAATTAACTATTCCAAAGTCCCGAAATATTTTAGAAAGGGTCCGAAATATCTCAAATAACATAAACAAGGTCCAAGATAGTCCAAATACAAAGTTTGGGTTTCCAATCAAGCACTAGGAAAGAATCACCCATCCCCCTCACTTGTGAAACCATGGCGTCCCGTACTCTTTTAGTTGCTCGTTGAGCCAATTGTTTATTTATTCAAGATAAACATCAATAATAATATCAAAATCTAATTCCATAGTCCATAGTCACATCATCAAACATGTCATAGTCACATAATCAAACAACCAACCAAGTCATCAATCACATTCATGTCAACTAAACAATTAATTATGAACCATAGTCAAGCAATAATCATATAATCATGTCATCACACCATTAATTAAAAAAATCATAGTCACCTAAGCAAATGATTATAATAAGCCCAGAGCTTAACAACTGGGGTATTACATCCCCCTCCCCCTTAAGAAAATGCATCATCCTCGATGCACATTTATTACACATATATATACCATAGCACCAGGTTTTCAAAAAAGATGAGGGTATGCTTCCCTCATGGAGTCCTCTAGTTCCCATGTAGCATGCTCAGCGTTGTAATGATCCCACTGGACCTTAACTTGCTTGATCTCCCAATTTCGCAGCAACTTAACCTTGTTGTCCACAATGGCAATTGGATGTACCGGAAATGCCCCTTCTGATTGCACCTGGATCATAGTCCATTTGATCATTTGATTAGTATCATGTATGTGTGTGTGTGTGTGTGTGCATACATACATACACTGATAACAGTGATTAGTGCAGGGTTGTGTCTACACTATTTTAACTATTTTACTAAGAAATGGTGAGTTTCTTCGTCAGCAAATGAAAAGATTATTACAAGTTATCACTAAGATCTACATTCATTCATCAATCAAGATAAGTAAACTTAAGATCTAAAACCATTTAAAAGTCTAAATCACACAAGATAAGCAACATTTAAACATTCAAATGGTAGAAACTTGAATCAATTCATATTAGAACAATGAAGAAGTACATCCTTACCATGGACCTAGGTGTGAATCCCTCCTCCGTTGCTATAAGCTTTCCTTCCTTCACCCTTGCTTTTGAAGAATTTGAGCTTTTCTCCCTCCTTTAGAATCTTCTCAGCATGCATTTGCTTTTCTGATCTCCCTTTACCATGCCTACCATGCCTTTCTTATGTAGCATTGGGAAATGGGCCTTCAAACCTTTCTTCTCCATGTGGGATTGCTCATTTTCTTTATTTTAGATTATGTTCAACTGAAAACCCACTTTTCAATAGTTTTTAGGATTTTTGCACCACTTAGAATGATTTTAAGCACAATTAATGCATTTTTCAGAGAGGATTCATCTCTGAATGAACTTGTGTCATGTCTTCCTATTGTAGGTGCATGGTAAACATATGCCTCTTCTGTCACATGACTAGGAGTGTTAATTTGATTGTTAACACACACACACACACACACACACACATATATATATCAACAAAGAAAATAAAATTGTTCTAATTACTTAGATCACATTCCAATCAATCACATGGTTAGCATAAGGTATGTACTTTTTCAATAAATACACATGGAACACATTATGTACTTTAATGCAAGCAGGTAGAGAAAGCTCATAAGCAATGAATCCTATCCTAGCTAAACCTCAAAAGGCCCATAGTATCTGGCAGCTAACTTGGAGCAATTTCCCAAGTTCAAAGAACTCTTCTTGGGTCTAACTTTCAAAAACACATAATCCCCAACTTGAAACTGTTTGGTAGTCCTATTCTGATCTGCATAGCTTTTATGCCTATCCTGGGCTACCTTTAGATTCTGCTTAATCTTAACCATATGATCCTCCATATAGGATTTTAATAATTATGTTCCAACAATGACTCTTTCCATTGGGTTATCCCAACTAATGGGAGTATTGCACTTCCTTCCATACATATCTTCGAAAGGACTCCTCTTCGATGATGCATGATATCCATTATTGTAAGCAAACTCTACCAAGTGTAAATAATCCTCCCACTTAGATGGTTTATCAATCACATACATCCTTAACATATATTCAATCACTTGGTTAACTCTTTTTGTCTGCCCATCTGTCTGAGGGTGATATGTTGTACTCATGTTTAGACTTGTGCCAAAACCTTCGAATAGTCCCTTCCAAAAGTTAGAAGTAAATTTGAATCTCTGCCTGATATTATAGCTTTTGGAATACCATGCAATCTGGCTACTTCTTTCATGTAAATATCTACAATGTTAGCTGCTTTGTGAGTTGTCTTTACTGGAATGAAGTGTGTTGCCTTAGTCAACTTATCTACGACAACCATGCTGGCAACATTTTTCAATCTTGACTTAGGCAACTTTTTGATAAAATCTATTGTTATTACAGTCCATTCTGGTATTGGCAAGGGATGCAACAATCCTGCTGGATGTTGATGCTCAACTTTAACTTTTTTGACATTCCATGCATATGGCCATATATTCTACATCATCATTCTTCTTCCCTGACCAGTAATATTTCTTCATCAAGGATGCCACTGTCTTCTGGTAACTCGAATGCCCAGCATAAGGAACATCATGCATTTACTTTAGAATCTTTTTCCTTATACTTTCAGAGCTAGGCACGTAAATTCTATCTATATGAATGAGGACTCCATTTTCTTCCAACTTATACTTATCAAATTTTTGTGGTATTTTCTGTTGTTGTAAGCCCTCTTTTACATGCTAATAATGTTCATCTGTAATATTGGATTTAATGATCTTTTCCTTCAAATCTGACATACCAATACTGATAGTTTCCATATGCATTACATGAATCATTCTGCTAAGTGCACCTACTACTTTATTCTCCTTACCTTTAAAGTGCTTGATGTTAAATTCATATTCTCATAATAATTCCATCCACCTTCTTTTCCTTGCATTCAAATTAGGCTGGTTAAATAAATACTTTAAGCCATCATGATTGGTTCTTAACTCAAACTTCTTACCCGTCAAATAATGTCTCCACATCTTCAAAGCATGGATGATAGCTGCAAGCTCCAAGTCATGAGTGGCATAGTTCTGCTCATGTTCCTTCAACTTTAGGGATTCATAATTAATCGCATGTCAGACCTGCATTAATACTCCACCTATGCCTTGCTTACATGCATCAATGCACACTATAAAACTTCCAGCAGGATATGCAATCTTTAGAACTTGTGAACTAGTAAGCATTTCCTTAAGTCTGTGAAAACTATCTTCACACTTAGGATTCCGGTTGAACTTCACACCCTTCTTCTTCAAAGATGTGATAGGATGAGCCAACTTTGAGAATCCTTTGATGAACCTTCGATAGTAACATCCAATCCGATAAAATATATTACCTCTGATACACTCTTAGGTGTTGGCCATTCCATAATGGATCTTATCTTCTCAGGATCTATTGAAACACCTTCTTCAGATATGATATGTCCTAAGTAGTGTATTTTCTCTGATAGAAAGAGAATTTACTTAGCTTGGCATACAACTGATGATCTCTTAATACTTGCATTACTAGCCTTAGATGTTTTTCATGCTCTTCTTCTGTCTTTGAATTGATAAGGATATCATCCAAGAAAATAATCTCAAACTTATCCAAGTATTTTCTAAAAACCTCATTCATCAAGCTCATGAATACTACAGGTGCATTTATTAACCCAAAAGGTACCACAGTGAACTCATAGTGACCATACCTTGTTCTAAAAGCTATCTTATTGATGTCTTCATTCTTAATCCTGACTTGGTGGTATCATGATCTCAAATCTATCTTTGAAAACACCTCGACTCCCCTTAACTGGTAAAATAAGTCATCAATCATTGGTAGGGGGTACTTGTTCCTAATTGTTTCTTTGTTCACCTACCTATAATCTATGCAGAGCCTTAGAGTCCCATCCTTCTTCTTTGCAAATATCACAGGAGATCCCCATGGTGAAACACTGGGTCTTATGTAACCCTTCTTCAATAGCTCCTCTAATTGTAATTGTAACTCTTTTAACTATGGGGTACTCATTCTATAAGGTTCTTTGGATAAAGTTACTATTCTTGGCACCAAATCGATAGAGAAATCAGTGTCCCTCTTAGGAGGCATTCTTGGTGGTTCTTGAAATACATCTGCAAACTTATGTAACATTGGATAATCTTGAAATTCTGATTCATTTCCTTCTTTTGACTCTTCTACATGAATCACAAACAACTAACACCCTTTTCCAAAACACTTCTTTAGTTGTATAACCGAGACCTGCCTCAAGGATATGGGTCTAAGTATGCCTATAACTGTTACCCTATTTCCTTCTTCATTCAGGCATGTGTAAGTCTTTTTATGGAAATCGAGTATGGTATGATGTGCTTCTAACCAATCCATGACAATCAACACATCATATGACCCCAAGGGTATGATGTTTAAATCTGCAAAGGTTTTTAATCCATTCATTTCTAAAGGACACCTCTTTATAACCTCAGTGATTTTTCTCTTGGTTCTGGTAGCTAACTACACTAAACTTGTTGTCTCAAGCTTACTTTTCTTCAACCCACATTTATTAGATAAGCTAGGTGTAATGTAACTATTGCAATATCCAAAATCAATCAAAATAGATATGGTTTTGTTAGAAACCCTACCTGTCACCTCAATCATTCTAGATTGGTGATCAACTTGCCTTCCATCCAAGGCCGCGAAGATCCTTTGAACACTTCCTCCAACATCTCCAAAATCTGAAGCTTCCTGAACATGACTTCTCTTTTGTGGACATTGGTTGGCATAGTGGTTCCCCTTACATTTCCAAAATTCAACTAGTGGTCTTATGTCTGATTGCTCTTCCCTTGGATGTCTTTGCTAATATGAGTTATTGTTTTTACTGCTGGAGGTTGGAAACCCTTCTTCCTTTGCTCTTGCTTTTTTTCTTCATGTCCTTCCAGTTCTTCTGATAAATAACCTTATTCTTGTTTTGTTCATTCAAGTGTTTTGCTTTCCAGATAGCTTCCTTAAGATTCTTGGGTCTATCATACTAGATTTTATCTTTATAAAAATCAGGTAGACCACTTAGGAACCTTTGAATTTTTACCTTATCATCTCTGATGAAGTCTGCATACTTCAAAAGTTCGAAAAACTTATTTCCATGGGATTCCATACTCGTGCTTCCCAGTTTAAGCTCAAAGAATTATTCCATTTTTTTTATCAAAGTAGTGCTTGAACAGATACTCTTTTTGAAAGCACTTCTTAAACTTATTCCAAGTGATTCTATTTTCATCGATATCCTTCATTCTGACTAGTTGTTCCCACCATATAGATGTATTTCCTTACAGATGGTAAATAGATACTCTTGCTTCCATATTAAATGTATACTAATGCAACTGGAAAAACTTCCTTAATCACAGCAACCAAGCTTCAGCATCATCTCCTTTATTTGTTTCTCCATCAAAAGTTGGAGGCTTAATTCTCGTTAATTCTCCCACCAGTTCATTATGGAAAAATCTTCTCTTCTTATGTCTCACTGGGGATCATTCAGGACTACATTCTGAGCTATTTGAGGAATATCCTTTCTCCTTAACTATGTGTTGATATTTCCTTGAAGATGATCTGTATCATTCCTTACTTCCCTTGTGTATTTTGTTAGATGATTTCTAGATGGTATTAAATGTATTTAAGTCTTTCATGATATGTTCTTGAATGTGGATAATCCTTTCATTATCCTCCATGCACTTCCTTATTGAATCTTCCAAACTGGAGGGTTCACCACTCCTCTTATGCCTACTTGTTCTTTCTTATCTTCTTCCAAGATGCTCCTCTTATAAGCTATAGGGTCTTTGTGCCTCCTCATAATCCATCTCTACTCCTTGATTCCCTACTTGTTGAGTCTTCTAGTCTTCACTAGTTTGACAAAAAAAATTATTAATTTGATAACCGCACTACTTGCTTAACTTTCACCAGGATCTGCAATGTCTTTATTAACAATTATTATTAGCAGACCACACGATTATTATTGTTCAAAACTATTAAAAGAGATATTTAATAGTTCTAAGACATATTTACAAAATTTTACGAAGTTGCGGAAGGCCCAACAACCGCAGTGTTGAAGCTTTCACTCTAATACCACTTGTAATGTCCTCGACCCTTAACTAAGTTTAAGGGTGCTAATATTAAGACTAAGTTAATTTTAAGCGCAACATATTAAGACAAAATATAGTTAGCCAACACTTCCAATAATCAAACTCTTGATTCTAGAGTCAAATTATTTATTAAAGTTGTGATATTTAATTAATTACTTAATCAAGATAGTTTTGACACTTAATTGAGTTAATTGCGACACTTAATTAAGTTAATTACGATACTTAATTAATTTAATTACCAAAGGTCATCATTGCAACAAAAGGTTATTAAGGCATATTATTCATCCTCCTTAGTGAGAATAAGGTCTTAAAACCCATTCATGCATTATAAATTGTTTTAATGCCGAAACCACAATTGTTAAATAGTTGAGTATTTGTTTGACGGACAATCCACTCGAGCGGACGCAAGCCGTATCTCCCAGAACAAATAGAACAGACTACAAATGGATTTCCTAGATCTAGTTAAGGATCAAGTGCTAGATGTCTTACCTTTTACTTCGCAATCCTCTTTCATGAATGTTGCTCCACGTCCAACGGTCGTCAGATCTAAGCTGCAAGACCTATCAAGACACAAACAACAACATAAAACGAGTAAAGAGCATCTATACAATAAGAGATCTAAGTAAACAGTTAAGTAGGTAAACTACTCAATATCATCACACATCAACAATATTGGTGGAAAGCATTTGTATTATTGTAAATAAAGGGAAATACATAGTAGAGATATAGAACTACAACCAAAGCTTAACACTGCAACCCTTCTCCATCCAAGCCGTTTGCCATATCCTCCCAAGGAAGTATGAGTCTCTCAACAGGTGAGTAGAGATCTCTCAAGGATGATTTCACCAACATGTAGATACTATAGACTTCCTCCCTTTGGGATGGGAGTGAGCTTCATTTAAATAGGACTAAGTGGATAGGGTATGGATAGGATAGGTTGAGATATGGTAGGAGAGAGATAGGGAATCTTCCCAATAGGTTAGGAACAGAAGGACAACTCCTCCAACAGGTCAGGGATAAGGTCCCAAGTCAGCAACCTTCGAGAATGAGCTTGAAGAAGCTATTTTTGCCACTTAAGTGACTTCGTCGCACCCTGTAATGGGGCAAGGTGTGACGTCGCATGTTGCTTATGTGCAGCCTACGACGACCTCTCAAAACCTAGTACAAATGAGTACAAGTCCTTCCAGGTCAAACACTCAATCAAGGTAACTTCAGGGATGTATACACTGACTCTAACAATGAGGAGATTTTAGGTGTAACAGAATGCCCCCCAAAGCATGAAGCTGTTTAAAGATTAGACAGGTGAAATGCTTTGATAGAAGGAATGGTAATGGACTTGTTCGATGAAGGGCACTGTTGTAGTACAATTGATTTTGAACTGACAATCGCATATGATGTACAACATGGCTGTCGACCAATACAATGCAGATCCATGGTAGTAATGACCGACTGAACACAATCATGGCTACTAGACACAAGCGTAGATCCATGATGAGATGATAACATAACCACGACCAATACAAATGTGGATCTGTGCAATATGACTCAATACAAACTCCATCGTAGCCTGGGTAGAACATGACTCCCCAGGGTCTTCAAGCTGAACCTACAATGATTCGAATCTATCCATGTGATTACAAATGTCTTGATGTCGAACATGGTAGAAACCACTTGATTACCGGTCATTGATGTAAACCATTAACAGGCGTGAGGGAGATCACCATTGATGTCAATGAGTGCCATGTTCAAGAATGACTATGTACTGCCACTAACAAAGGGTGTAACACAAACGCTTTCCTCTTTCCCCATCATGAATGATGAGTGGCTCATGTGTTTTTTATGAGCTTGATGAGGGTAACCAGATGCTTGGTATAGCTCATCTCATAGATGAGTCCAATCCCAAATATTTTTCGAACCTGAGATAGGAGGGGTTTGTCCTATGGCGGGCCCTTCAATGTAAGAATTTAATGAGTCCATAGAAGGTAAACTCGGTCATCATTTCATATTTGGAGAGTCTAAAAAGAACTAAAGAAGACTCCAACGGTCCTTTTTCGTAAAGTTATCCTCATCGCCCGAAAAAGGGTAAAACAACGCGGGAGAGGACTCTTCCAGTCATGATTGGCTGGAGTATACCTTGTTCGTAACTAGTACCCCCTGGTCCGAAAAAGGGGTAAACTATCACCGAGAGGACGACCATTCAAATACTTTTACAAGCATGAACGTGACAAATTCGCTTGGGGATCTTTTCATATTTTGAGAGCCTGAAAAGAGCTTAAAGATAGACTTCGAGGGGTTCCTTTTCCGTAGGAGTTTAACGAGCCCGGAAAAGTGATAAATCGTAACTCGGTAACGTATTCTCATGGTTTCAAGAGTATGAGAAAGAACAAAGAGTAAGCTCATTAATTGCAATCTATAAAAAGAATAAACGAAAAAAACCATAAGGGGTGTTCATACCTGAGGTGACCGTTCCAAATTAAGAAAATGGCATAGAAAGGTACTTAGCAACTCCTGCACACTCGGAAACTAGGTTAAATAGTCAACGAACATTCAAATATACTAAAACTGATCCAAACTATAGCAAATGATATAACAACATCAAATATTTGAAAAAGGAATATTCCATTTTGTTTATAAATAGAAACAAAAACCAAATATAGTCACCATTGTTTTATTTGCCAAATTTGGGAGGAGTAGTGCCAATTGGAGCCAGATTTTCACTTGTCGATTCCGGGAGCTACGATCAGCCATTTCACCTGCCGTTAGGAATAGGTAAGCCTAAACTTCATCCAGCATGTTTGTAGTGGTTTGCAATTTTGATTTTTAGTCAATTTTTGGCGTTTTGGCCTGATTTGGGAAGGGCCATTGCCTCCTCGGCTCGTCGCTTTCGAGAACTGCGATGAGACCAAGTCGTCGCAAAGGTCATATGGATGGACTGCGATGACGTCACTCTATTTGCAAAAATAGGGTGCGACGACGGCGACGTCCATCCCCAAACTCAAGCCAAACTCAAAAGAGAGACCCACAAATGTTGAAGTAGGTTCTAATGATGTTAAAAACCTCCTGTTGACAGGTTCCAAGCATCATAATCGTTTTGCAATGGCGAGAAAGGGAACATGAACTTGATGATGAACAAGTTGCAAACGATCCACATTGTGTGGAAGCAATGAGGAACCGTGGGCTCCTCAAGTTCTTCAACATTCAGGGGATGAGATCCCAACTTCTGCTACTGAACCACATGCTCCGGTGCCGGGATGCGGCTCAGCAATACTTCGTGATTGGTGAGCACGAGCTTACCATAGATGTCGAGGACATCTACTTTCTGACTTGTTTGTCTCGAAGGGGGGACAATGTGGTACTCACTGGGTCACGCGGGAGTGATCGTACTATGGAGGATTTGATCCGGCAGCATTGTGATCTCAACACCCGTGCATCTAGCAGAAAGATTTGCATTAAATATGTCGAGGAGCGTCCATTACGTGCCATACTATTTACCATTACGAGGATGGCGGGGAGTCAGGCTCCTCACTTAGCCACCAGGGCACAGATGCTTTATGCGGAGGACTGTTTGTCTCCGAAGATCTTTAACTGGTGCGAGGGAGTCCTCGCAAATATGCGAGCTCAGTTGACAAAGTGTCGACGAGGAGAGCTCAAACAGTTTGGCTATGGATCTATAGTGATCTTGTTCTTGTTGGAATGGGTTCCTCATCTACGTCCTTAGGTACCATTGGAGGATAGGGACCTTAGGGACCCACACATGGCCAGGTGAACTGATGTGATGAGTCGACATGGTGGGGGTCCTATCATCGGATTCCCTCCTGAGTTCTTCACTTGGCTAGAGGGCCAGTTACTAATGGTGGAGGATTTTCCATATAGTGGCACTGACTTCACAGATGACCCAGACTTACCGCTGCCAGAGGGAGTAGCATGGGGAGACCTCGGTAAGAACAAATGACCCTTGTATTTTTTCAAGTTTTGTGTATTTATGATTTTTTTGATATAGTGCTGACAGGTGAACAACATGTGTGTGCAGATGTGGGCCCTATACGACCAGTGGGTACCTCTCTTCTAGCCAGGAGAGAGAGAGGAGAGGGAGCAATCGTGGATCCAGTTGTGCATGCTGCCATCGTGGAGATGGACAGAGTCTATGCCAACCTGAGTGGGTTTACATTAGACATTCCTGAGCCAACTGTAGATGAGGTGCCGCAGCCCATGCAGGTACACACGGTTGGAGCGACTGCACGCTTCAACGCACTGCTCCGCAAGGTCGCAAGGGTAGTGGACTACTTCCAGTCTCAGCAGGATAGGGTTGTTAGACCACCTAGGGTTGTACGGGCCAGACGATAGGTCACATATTGTTATTGTGTGTGTACTGAGAGCTTAGATGCCTCATATTTTGTACTACTGAAAGCTGCGAGGCTTCAGATTTTGTAGAGACTCACTGAAAGATAGCATGCTTCATACTTTTGTATCAGCACTACCTTTTTGAGATTATATATATATACAGACAGTCCGGCGATTTATACATTATATGTTTCAAAAAATAGTGATGTGATCTTGTTTATATGCTTGCATCTATATGGTGCATTATTTACATGTCGTGAATGCTTTTACATGTTATGAGTATCATGTGTGTGCGATATACCAATCTAGGATGAAGTTGGCCATCGAGTCAGCAACTATGTTTAACTCTCATGGAATGTGTAGGTATTGAATGGATTCAAATGACCTTTCCAGGAGACGTACTCGCCTGAAGAGACGGAGTAGGCTGGGATCATGGATAGCATAAATCCCGTTAAGATGGGAGACCACTAATTGAGAATCCAGGTGGATGACAATGTGGTCCATAGCCAAAGAAGTAGCATCGGTTAAGGTTCCAATTACCGCCCGATACTCTGCGGCATTGTTGGTTGCAAATCCAAGACAAGTTCCTCCTGAGCTAATGAGCTTTCCTGTTGGGGAATACAGTACCTAGGCTCCTGAGGCAAGGTTACGGGTATGCTGGTTGGCGCCGTCCACAAATCCATAGCATGTTTCCATCTGCACATGTAGACAGGACATGGTATAAGAAGCGGAAACAAGATCGAGAGACACGCAAAAAGTAAAGGCATCACACCACACAAAAACACACGCATGCCATGTACAGTATATACAGAAAGTCTATGCATGACAAAATCAAGCATAGTACCTCTTCAGGTAAAGCCCATTACGGGGTTCACCCAAATATATTCCGTCATAATCTTCAAGCTCGTAAGCTCCTTTTTCCAAAACACGTTTGACAATGTAAGGTCCATGCCACATGGACTCAAACTTTCCTGCCCCCAGCTTGTCATGTTTCTGGTCGTATGTGAGGACCAGGTCACCCTCGTTGAAGACACTGACTTGTCATACTGAGCTTTGATGCGTTTCTTATGTGCTTCGTTAGCAAGAGCGACATCTCGGCGGGACTCGTCAAGTTTTGCTAAGTACAGGTAACGTTCTTCCTTGGCAGTAGTGTTGGGAAGAGTTTGACAGTGAGTTGTAGAGACGGGATTTCGCACTCTATGGGGAGGACATCCTCCAATCCATACACCAATTGGAAAGGAGTAAAACCTGTGGCAGTTTTCACGGAAGTTCTGTAGGCCCATAATGCTGAAAATAGCATATTATGCCAATTGGACTTATGTGTACCTATCATCCTTTGGACCATAGTTTTCAAGACCTTGATAATGCCCTTGACTTGTCCGTTGGATAGCGGGTAGTAGGGTGTTGAGTTTTCATGGCGAAAACCCAATATATTGCTCAATTCATCAACCATATGGTTCTGAAAGTGAGAACCATGATCGGTGACTATCGCCTTAGGAACTCCAAAACGTGTTATCACATGATTGAACATAAAGAGTGCAGCGGTTTTTCCGTCGTTTTGGTATGTAGGCATTGCCTCGGCCCATTTTGTGAAATAATCCACGGCTACAATGATGTAACTATGCCCCCCACCCGAGGTAGGCTTACAATGCATAAAATCGATGCCCCATTTTGCAAAGGGGCCCACGACAATAACCAGGTGTAATGGGGCGGGATAGGTGCTCTTCTTTGTGTGAAAATGTTGACATGGAGGACATCTCTTCACGGCCTCAATGCAATCTTTAAATATAGTAGGCCAATAATATCCTGCGCGCAAAATCTTCTGGGTTGTAGCCATCCCAGAGAGGTGACCGCCACACGCCCCAGCGTGACAGTCATTTAAAATGTGTTTAGCCTCATCGTGAGTTAGACAACATCGAAGAATTGAATCGATGCAAGGGCGGTACAAAGTATCACTAATGATCAGGTAATACTTTGCATGGTGACATATACGACGACGATCGTCACGAGACAGATCGGGGTTGAAACGTTGGGTTTGAAGATACAATGTGATATATCCATACCATGGGTCAGACGTACTGATAAGAAACAATGACTCATCTGGAAAGGAGTCATTGGGCTCAACTTCTACATCGGTACGGGGGAGGTCGCAAATAAGCTCGGCAAACACCAAAAACTTCTTAGACTTAGCTTTTTCGAAAAGAAGATCGAATTCTTGCAGTATCATGATCTAGTGTGAATACTTGCCCCCAAGCACTTGACGTGTCAGAACATAGTACATGGGGTTCGAATCGGCAATGATAGTGGTGGTGCAGAGTAGAATATAATGGCAGAACTTTTACACAGCAATGACTGCTGCGAGAGCAAGCTTCTCAACATGTGAATAGCAATTTTCAGTGTCGATGAGACCTTTACTAGCATAATAGATCACATGTTCCTAGGCGTTCTGGTCTTCCTGAACCAAAACCATGGCGATAGTGATGTCGAAAGCAGCGAGATATAAGATGTAATCTCGGTAGTAATTCGGTGGTTGGATCACAGGGGCATGTGTGATGGCATGCTTTAGACTATCGAAAGATTGTTGAGCCTGGTCATCCCAAATGAACAGGACGTCCTTTTTCATTATCTCATGTAGCCCTGTGTCTTTTGTGCGAAATTACAAACGAAGCGTCGTAAGTAAGTAGCTCTGCCTTGCAGGATTTTAAGTTCCATGATATTAGTAGGAGGTGGAAGAGCGACGATGGCTTCCGCCTTTGACGGATCAATGCGGATCCCATCTTTGGAGACGATAAAGTCGAGGAGGCGTTTGGACTCGACACAAAAAATACTTTTGTGGGGATTCAAGTGGATGTTATACTGCCTGCATCTGAGGAAAACAGTCATCAGATGATCAAAGTGGAACTCACGCTGCTTTGAATGGGCAGGGAGATCGTCCAAGTAAGGTTCCACAAAGTCCTTCACATCGTGGAAAGCGTACGACATGGCTCGCTGGAAAGTGGCACCAACGTTTTTAAGGCCAAAAGGGAGTTTACGGTATGCAAATGTCACCCAAGGGTAGATGAAAGCCGTCTTGTGTTGATCGGCAGGGTGAATCTCAATTTGGTTGTAACCGGAAAAACCATCCATAAATGAAAAGATGACACTCCCGGCACAATTGTCAATGATCTGGTCGATGAAGGGAGTCTGGTAGTTGTCCTTGGGACAAGCTTTGTTGAGATCTCGATAATCGACGCAAACACGGATGGTGCCCTGCTTTTTGTTCATAGGAACGACATTTGAGACCCATTCCGTCAACGGGACAGGGTAAATAAATCTAGCCTTCAAGAGCTTTTCAATTTCTTCCTTGATTCCCGCAGTTTTTCGGGGGTGTACCGGTCGCAATGTTTGGCGAACAGTCTTGATGTCGGGATAGGTTTTGATCTTGTGCAAAACAATGGAGGGGTCTATTCCAAGCATCTCCTCGTAAGTCCAAGAAAATACGTCTCGAAATCGCTTGAACAAGGCCGTAGCGAAGATGATTTCTTCAGGGGAACTCTTCTAGCCTAACTAAATGTGTTCTACTACACAAGGTTTAACCGAGATGTCAATCAAAGTGGTAGGCTCGATGTTGGCTAAGTTTCCTTCCAAATTGGTTTGACATGCGAGTATCAAAGATGGGGAGCCAGAAATATCATCTAGTGTAAAAATGGTGCGAATGTCGTTCTCTACAGTAGCCGAAATGGGAAGGGAAGACGAACAATGATGGAGGTATTCCCATGGAGGATCGTCCGTGCTCATGATTTCCATGATGGACTCGTCAGAATGAAAAGTCCGTAAAAAGGGGTCGGAGGAGGTCCGTTACAGAGAACTAGGGGTGGAGGACATAGATAAGTGATCCTCCGGGGCTGACTGGATAGCCTCATACATGAGTTTAGCTGGTGATAGAGGCATGCGGTCTCCAATCAGGTGTGTGGTGGCTTCATCAGGTATAAGCCATGAATCAGTAGAAGTGAAGATAGAGGATGACTGCGAAGAGATCATGTGGATAGTAGCGACATGATTAGGGGGATCCGAGATAGGAAAAATGCCCATAAGGGATGAATCCTTAAGGAGGCCAACCCCCACACTCTCATATTTTTGCGACAACTATCCAATGGAAGGAATGCTATCGCCTGGATGAGAAGTGGTGTCAGGAGTGCAGAAATCCAGTTGGTCGACTGTGACAATTCGGCCTTAATGGGGGAATTGCACTACGCGGAAGATAGATGACACGACTGCGTGCATGGCATAAAACCAATTACGACCAAGTAAGATGTTATAATCTAGTGGGGCAGCGACCACTTCCACATTAAGGGTTATGGTCTTGCCCCCCAGCTCTACTGGTAAAGCTTGTAACAACCCATGAGGTTGAAATCCACGGCCATCAAAGGTTCTCAAAGTAGTAGGAGAACGATTCAACTCGGGAGAACCTATGGCTCTCCAACATGCGATCAACATGACTGACGTAAAGGCTCCTTCATCTAAGAGGGTACGATGGATAATCTTCTCAGCAATATTTGTGGCAACTTGAAATGCCAGTTGATGGGAGAGCCTTGGTTTGAAGTGTTCCAGTCGGAATGTAATGGTATTCGATAGATCCGGGTCAATGGCACCGATAGTAGCGAGGAGAGTCTTGCGCTGATTTGGATAGTTTTGCAAGACTTCAAGCGTCGACATAGCACAAGGAGCTTGTGCCAGGTCCTCTACAATATTGTAGTTTTGGGCAGCTCGAGCATTAGGATTAAAAACCGATTTTCTAATCGTGCTCTTGGGTGGATGCAACACTGACTCAAAAGACGGCTTCTCGATAGTGAGAGGCGTGGCCGGTATAGTGACATCGGGTATCAAGGTGGAAGCTTTTTCAGTATTACTTCTACCGAGTTCTTTGGCTGGAATGGTGTCGTACGTACGAGAATAAGTGGTCAATGTGACAGTCTCATTACTTACCATGAGAACATGTGCGGTGTTGGATGCTTCCTCCTGGGAAGAAGAAGTGTGAGTGATCGACTGCTAATTTTGAGTAGGGAAAGGGTTGTTGAGAAATGCTGGTGTGGATTTGGCTTTAAGAAATTTTTGAACTTCGTCTCTATAGGGGCATTCCTTCAAAAAATAATCATCACCACACAGTAGATAAGGAAATTTTAACTTCCTTTTCTGCTTGGTATCGTCAGGGGTGCTCTTTTGTCCCTGCTGGGTGGAAGGTTTCTTAGGTTTCCCCTTGTTCTTCTTCTTACCGCCATTCTTCTGAGGTGAAGCTAATGAAACAGAATTCACCTCTTCAGTAGCAGCAGGGGTGGATGATTTGGTGGTGCTGAGACCAGCCCGCGTTGGTAATGGGGATGAACCTTGGGGGTTTGTAGAACCAACAGGTTGATGAGAAGGCTAGGTGTGAAGGGATCCAATGATGCCATAGACTTAGGGTCCCTTGGATGGTTTCGAAGGATCATTAGCGTTGTGAGGCGCGTCTGGAAGAACGTCGAACAATGTGCCAGATTGAGTATAAACTAAGTCTAACACATGGGCACTAGAGATGGCATGTTCTTCAGTGACAACACCCCTCATGGAAACATCTCGTGCTATGGTAGGGATGAGAGACTTCATAAACCAGTTTGGTAGGAGTTGGTCTGGAATGGGAGCTCTAATGAGACGACGTCTCCTTCGCCATTCATGGATGTGATCCTAAATATGAGTGGCGGTATTTTGACGGAGCGAGGTTAAAAGCTTAGTGCTAGTTTCATACCGTATAGGCAGCTAGAAGTGAGTCAAGAAGTTCATGGCAAGAGAACCAAAATCAGGAAAGAGTGGGGTGGTAACTCGATGTACCACTTGGCAGCCGAACTGGTGAGAGTCCTTTGAAACAATCTAAGACGAATCGAGTCATCTATTAAGGAGTTGGATGACCATAAATGGTATGTCATCACGTGGTTTTTAGGATATTCACCTGGTTTGCCATCAAATTTCGGGATATCAGATGGAAGTTTCACCGGAATGGATGGCTAGTTAGTTCCATGGTAAATGGGGTCGTTGGTTAAACGAGAGAGGTCGGGTAGGTCCAAAGTAGCCAAAAAGGTTGCTGCGGATTAGGCTGCACGTATTGATAATACGGATAAGGCGTATAAGGACCGGTATGACCATAAGGTGTACTAGGAGGAAACTGTCCTTAGGGATATATGCCGCTCGGACCAGAAGGAGGTCCGCCACTGTAGTGGGGTGGTCCATTACCATAATAAGGCGGGCCATGACCATAAGGTGGTGGTCCGCCTCCACCACCGAGAGGGGGAGGTACACCGCCGAAAGGGGGTGGTCCACCACCACCACCGGGGTAAGGTGGGCCGCCACCGCCTCCGCCAGGGGGCGGGGGTGGTCCACCACTGTTTCCAGAATAGGATGGGCCTCCACCGCCTCCATCGTGAGGGGGTGGTGGTCCACTACCACCGCTACCAGATGGGAAAGGGTTTCCTCCACCACCTCCACCATGGTGGGGTGGCGGACTGCCACCACCACTGCAAGGATAAGATGGTCCCCCGCCACCGCCAGGAGGTGGCGGTGGTGGTCCTCCACCACCTTCTCCAGGGGGGGTGGGCCGTGATTACCGAAATGAGGGGGTCCTCCGCCAGAAGGTAGAGGTCTGCTTCTTCTGGGGTTATGTGGGGGCCCATCGCCTCCATTGGGAGGTGGGGGTGGACCAATGGGAGGTGGGGGGATTTGAGGGACTGTGAGTGGGGGTCCATGTTGTAAAACATTTTTTTGTCCCCAAAGAGTGTAAGGATTATCGGGGTATGGTGCCCCGTAAAATGAGTTTCCAAAGTTAGGTTGACCCAGCGCGGGGTTAGGATAACCTGGATATGCTTGACTCGATGGAGGTTGGATTACATTGGGTGGTCCTCCAGCATGGGATAGTCCCATCGTAGAAGGTCCAAGAGGTAGCGAGTCGCTGATGGTAGGTTCGATAGGGACTTCAACTGTAGTATTATGGTTAAGAGACGGGGGTTTTCCCCCAGCCACAATAGGCTGACTATTAGATAGAGGTTGACCCAACGCTGGTTGCTGGCTAGTCGTTGTAGTAATAGCATTACCAAAATGGTAATACGGGGGAATGGAGTATCCTCCCCTCAAATTTTGAGGTGGGGGAGGAACTGGTAAAGCAACTGTGGTGGTGACAGGCATGTTGGACTGTTGTCCTTCAACCGGTTGGTTCATTTGGTGTGCAGGAATACACTCTTGCGAGGGTTGACCAGTCTCATTAATAGTCAAATTATGGAGGGATGGTTTGCGTGAACCAAAAGATATCGGATAAGCTGGGGGGTCTCTATACCCAGGTCGTTGCTCGAGACTTTGTCTTCGAAGGTCATCGCCCCTAACCTGTAATCGTTCCAGACAATCATGAATAGGGCCGAAGATTTCGGCGAGGTCGGGCCTCTAGATGGGTCTAGAGGATTCTGGAGCAGTCCAGTTAGGTGGGGATGCGATGAAAAAATGAGCCACAAGGTGGCCAGTAGAAGATGTCCAGTAGGCTGCCGATGGGCCAACAACGGCTGTGGGGTTGCTCTGGGGTTGGTTTATCCATTCCAACAACCCAGGCTCTCCCAAAGCAACGGGAGGTAGGTCTTGTGAAGTGGGGAGTTGTGCTTCTTCATCCTGCGGGGGATGAGAGGCAGGTGAATCTGGAGGAGTATGTGGAAACAAAAGTCCTCCAACATTCAAAGTGGGGTTTTCCACTTCATTAACCGTGACCGTGTTACGCTGATCCATTCTTACCCTCGAAATAACCTCCGGATTAAGGGGATATTCGGGTGATAAGTTTAAGATCCTACGATATCTTCTCCAGGGGAAATCCACCAGAGCGTCAGGAAAATCAGTCAGGATGGTTGAAACAACATTTCTCCTAAGGGTATGCTACAAAAGAAAACCAGTCCAGAAAAAACCTACTCAAACTAAGGCAACAAGCAGACTTATGTGACAGAGTGGATTCAAAGTTTGGAACCTCATGGGATTATCAAGGCATCACAAACCACTATATGTTGCAGGGTCCAACAATATGACACGACAAGGAGGATTGGGACTGTACCCTTGCCTACATACCCGATTACCTGGACAGTATGTGCATGCTAATCTCCCCGAGTGTTGTTCTCGGTGTATTGCTTTGCCAAGACGGCCAAAGGGTTAACTCGGTTGGTTTTAGGAATCCTAGTGGTATCTCCCGATATACGCAAGGTACGTGGGAGCTCAAATCCGTAGTGGTGATGTCTAATGCACAACCGTTCGGCAAGAGACCTTTCGATATACTACCGAGTACGTGATACACCCTTCGATATACGCCAAGTACGGATTATGGTACTTGGTGGGTACGTGAAGGAGCTCGATATACCGATAAGTACGTGGAAGACTACAATACCCCCGGGATATAGTGCTAGCAAATAACAACAGCTGCCACGCTTAACGACCTCGGAACACATCTCTAACTTACACACAAGTTTCTAAATATTTTACCCTAGTTCTACCGTTAATTTTATCTGGACGGTTAGGTGAATGCATGAGGTGAGTACATAATCGGAAACATAATGCAAGTCCTAGCTACATGAAAAATGTATGCTTTTCTTTCGATGAATGCTACCTATGGGAAGGAGAAACTTTCTTTTCTTTATGACAATTTTGACCAAAGCAATGCAATTCAACACAATCCCAACTCTACGAAAAATGATGTCGAAGCATTCATTTCCTTTTCGTGCGAAACGCAAAAAATTCACAACACTACTAAATCCAAATCACAACAATTTTCCTTTTCTTTTTCTTTTCAAAGTAAAACAATACTAGGTAATGAAAAGAGAGGATTCTAAGATGGAGTATGCAAGCTTTTCAATTTCACTTTCAATGATCTAAAAGCAATAAAAATTAAAAATGCATCTATCTTTCCTTAGCATGGAATTTAATTTTGCAAAAACTGAAGCATCTTTGAGTCTTTAAAGAATATGAGTGATTCACAATTCAAGAAAAACACAATTGGACATATATTCGTTCAATTTTTCCAAAACATAAATAAAAACGTTCCGATGCTCAACAATTTTCTTCAAAAATGCTTGAGAAATGATGGGAAAGAAGCACTTTTAGTTTTTCAATGGATGCACCAAAAGATTCACTTGATAACAACTATGCTTTCAGATGTAAATGACTGAAAAGAAAACACTACTACAGCACTCAGTACACTCAAAAAACTCAAGAGAAGACAAGCACTCAGTTAAGCTGAAAGACACATAAGACTCAAAATTAGACAGTAGCAAGCAAACCAAGCAAGCAAAGCTCAAACAATAAATGTAAATGAGGTATGGGGCCTGATCTAATGCAATGACCGGATCAAGGATGTAAGGAAGGGAATGCAAGGATGAGCGGATGAAGGTGGAGGAGACAAGGGTATCCACCACTACCGGTCTTCAAACTTGTCAAAGACGGAACCCATAATCAATCCAAACAAAACCAAACGCTCAAAACACAAATCAAGGATGGGATCTCTGGCTGGATCTTGCAGCACAGAGGGAGTTCATATAGCAAACCAAAGTTCAGACTGACAAATGGAAAGGGGATGCCTGCATGCCAAGTTTTGACAAATCAGCGCACTCTACGCTTGTACACAGTGTGACGTCGCAGTTTACCTATATGGAAAGTGCGACGACGTCGCAGTTTACCAATGACAGGACTGCGACGAGTGACTAACAGGTAAAGAACAGACGCCAGAAGTGACACAGTGTCGCTCTGTTTCCACTAACCAGGTGCGACAGGCGAGATCTAAATCCCAAAATGGACCAAATATCTAAGCAATGAACTATGAAATGGTTTGAAAATGATTAATATGAACTCAGAGGAAGTAGATCAGAGTCTTCAATGTGAAGATCTGACGGTGAGACTAACTCAAGAAGCAAATGACAAATAAAAAGGCTTGTGTCAAGCAATCAACTGAAAATGACTCTCAGATGACAACTTTTAAAACAAAATGTACATCCCCAGTATGGTCGCCAGATTTGTTTGACGGACAATCCACTCGAGCGGACACAAGCCGGATCTCCCTAGCTCAATGTGAGTCTAGAGCAAATAGAACAGACTACAAATGGATTTCCTAGATCTACTTAAGGATCAAGTGCTAGATGTCTTACCTTTTACTTTGCAATCCTCTTTCCTGAATGTTGCTCCACGTCCAACGGTCGTCAGATCTAAGCTGCAAGACCTGTCAAGACACAAACAACAACATAACACGAGTAAAGAGCATCTATACAATAAGAGATCTAAGTAAACAGTTAAGCAGGTAAACTACTCAATATCATCACACATCAACAATTTTGGTGGAAAGCATTTGTATTACTGTAAATAAAGGGAAATACATAGTAGAGATATAGAACTACAACCAAAGCTTAACGCTGCAGCCCTTCTCCATCCAAGCCGTTTGCAATATCCTCCCAAGGAAGTATGAGTCTCTCAACGGGTGAGTAGAGATCTCTCAAGGATGATTTCAATAGCATGTAGATACCATAGACTTCCTCCCTTTGGGATGGGAGTGAGCTTCATTTAAATAGGACTAAGTGGATAGGGTATGGATAGGATAGGTTGAGATATGGTAGGAGAGAGATAGGGGATATTCCCAATAGTTTAGGAACCGAAGGCCAACTCCTCCAACGGGTCAGAGATAAGGTCCCAAGTCAGCAACCTTTGAGAATGAGCTCGAAGAAGCTATTTTTGCCACTTAACTGACTTCGTCGCACCCTGTAATGGGGCAAGGTGCGACGTCGCATGTTGCTTATGTGCAGCCTACGACGACCTCTCAAAACCTAGTACAAATGAGTACAAGTCCTTCCAGGTCAAACACTCAATCAGGGTAACTTCAGGGATGTATACACTGAATCTAACAATGAGGATATTTTAGGTGTAACAGTATTGTTGTTATGAGTCTTCCACAAACTAAGTTAACTTCTGGTGTTGTTATGTGTGTACTATTGGTAAGGTTGAACAGTAACAAAGTAACACATCAAGAAAATTAAGAGGATGTAACCTACAGCCACACCACAATCAAATCAAAACAAAAGGCACCGGCTGCAATCAAAGCCCACAAAATTAACTCCCGATGGTTGTCGCCTACAACCATCTTTCACTAATAAATTTCAGATTGTATGATTGCCTCCCTCCATCCATCAATTAATATTACATTCATATTACATTATTCAAACTTGAATCTACAAATAGGAGTAGATCCATGCACATAACATTTCCAATCTAACAACTAGTGCACTCATCCTGGCACTGAGAAAACTACTAGACCAAAACAGACATATCATAGTCATCTAGAAAGATTTTTTGATGAAAGAAAGGGAGATCCTTACTGGAAATGTTGTTATGAAATTCAATGAAAGAGGTCCCACAATACATCAATGAGCATATATTGGTGAACCGGAGCATATGGTTTCGCCCTTCTCAATACCGTAGAGTCACGGTTACAGTGTTTGAAGAAGAGAAAGAAGATCATAATGAATAGCATCTCGGATTCGAATCCTACGAAGTCCATTTTTCCTATAACCATATCCTGACATATAATAATCAAGCATACAGACAAATCAAATCAGCCATCGTTGCACATAATCATCATAATAATATGTTAAAACATAAATAAAATCATATAAGAAATACTTATCTCAAGATATGGGCAACTAGCTCTAACGGGGCAACTTTCCTCCCAGTCGCAGGCATGGTCAATACATAAAATTGAACGAACCATCCTTGAGATAAGACCACAAATCCACAAGTAGAGTACCCTCAGTCTATCAATTTACTCTCATAAACTTCACATGACCATCTACTACATGTTCGTCTCTACTGCCGATGCCAGATCCTGCCATACATGGCTAAGAACCTAGACGAGTAGAGGTACTTGTGTAGAAGCAAGGTAGTTTTCCATCTCTACTATCAATGGAATCCTCCCATACCTGGCTAATAACCTGGACACTAGACTAGGCTCTAAGGGAATCAAGCAATAGGAACTCAATCCCAAAACAATAGTATAACTGTCACACTCACAACCGAGTGAGAAAAGCATAATCCAAACAATCCAAGCTCAGGATTAACTTTAACAAGGAGAGAGCACATGAATTTATAAGGTGGGGAGGAAAATCAAACCAAGGTAAGCCAACTTAAGTCAAGGGAGGGGTTTAAATTTACCACAAGGGGTCAATTCAAATAAAAATATAATTCCAAGGGAAAAAATGGAGCTAATTCAAGTTGGGCGGGACCCACTCAAATTTCATGAGAGAGCAACTCAAATTTGCATAAGGAGGGGTTGGATAAGGTGAGTCCCACTCTCAAATTCGAATTAGGAGAGTGGAGGGTCATGTGGGGGGGGGTTACTTAACCCAGAATAGCTTCATGAGGAGGAGTTACAACAAATTATTAAGTGGAAGCACAAAAATAGGGTCATCAATGCATTGTGTGAGAGTGGAAGCTAGAAAATAGCTTGCAGCCCCTAACAACTAGGAAGAGGGATAATAAATGACTAAAAGCATATAAATTGGAGAGAATATCTCCTAAAGAGGGTGCATTCACCAAGTGGACTCCACAATATCTCCATGAGGGTGCACCAATAACTCTTTTAGATATAAAACATCACAATTAACTATTCCAAAGTCCCGAAATAGTTTAGAAAGGGTCCAAAATATCTCAAATAACATAAACAAGGTCCAAGATAGTCCAAATACAAAGTTTGGGTTTCCAATCAAGCACCAGGAAACAATCACCCATCTCCCTCACTTGTGAAACCATGGCCTCCCATACTCTTTTAGTTGCTCATTGAGCCAATTGTTTATGTATTCAAGATAAACAACAATAATAATATCAACATCTAAGTCCACAATCCATAGTCACATCATCAAACATGTCATGGCCACATAATCAAATAATCAACCAAGTCATCAATCACATCCATGTCAACTAAACAATTAATTATGAACCATAGTCAAACAATAATCATATAGTCATGTCATCACGCCATTAATTAAACAAATCATAGTCACCTAAGAAAATTATTATAATAAGTCCAAAGATTAACAGCTGGGGTATTACACCTATCAGCAAGCATCGTCTGGATCCACACAACAACGATTTTACCTGGGTAATCACAAGTTTTTGCCAATCATTTACCTACCATTTTTCTTGCTATTCACAGTTCCGGAAAAAAAAATTACCCATCCTGTTGCTACGTTTTTACCCGCCTCTATATTTTTACCTCCGAAGAAAATGGACCTGGCACCCAAAGATAAGCCATCCCGAGCCAAGTGAAAGTAATATGATCAACTGTACGATAAGGACTATGACATCTTCGATACAATCACCATAGTCTCTAACCTAAATTCGATCCTCTCCCACACCCAAAGCAATGCTTCTGCATGGAAATATTCATGACACCTATGGGAATCTAACCTATCCAGAGTTGTCTGTCCTCAAGCAATACCCTACCCTAACTTCACCCATTGGTGTTCAGAGCACTATCCTAATAAAAGTAGTATTTTGGCCACTGATGGTACCAAAACCCTTTGCATAATTTTAGAATATGCCATAGAAAATATGCTCTATTTCCCAGAGCTAGGTGCTTTTGAGAGCCTGGATGAAGATGTCCTTAGATCATCTTTTACTTCTTTGAATCCCTAAGATAGGGAAGCTATTTTTCTAAAACATATGAAGGAGGGATACCTTATTCCTTCAACTTCTCTACCTTATAGATTTGACAACTTTTAAAAAGAGTCCAAAAATGCCATCACCTTAGCATCTTGTATCGTGGGTTATGATTATGATAAGTTAGTGGATGATGTTATTTGAGGCCTCCTTACCAGATTGACTCATGCCCTAGGGGTCATGATCTCCAGGTTTGATTTCTGTAATTTCATTGCCAAGAATATCCACCTTCAATAGCTAGACTTTAAAAGCCCTGGAGAGATTCAGATACCCATTTGTCTTGTTCTACCTCTTTCTGTACCAGAACTACAAGTACTTCATAGGTTTGAATTTGAAGATAATAAATGACACAGGGATACAATTACCTGTCAATGTATGGAATGAAATGTTAATTAGAAGGCCAGATAATTATAATTTCAAAGATTTCATGAATCAAGTAATGAATGTCACATACAAAGTCATACATGTCATTTCACCAGCCATAGTTCTCTTATAAATACACAAGCTTTTGCAACTTAGTCCAGACACTTGGGTGGGAGACTAGTTTTTATATGAAGACTATACTATGCTCATAATTTATGGATTTGAGGATGAACCATACAAGTTGCCAGTCTTCCTTGCATTGAGGACATTTGCTCTAGAATATATCAGACGGAGAATTGATGTAGACTAGTTACAATTTGACAAGCAAAAGCATGCCATTTATTTCCTTCTCCTGAAGGAGGTTGGACCATTTCAAGTTAAAACAAGACATGGCCTGAATCTCGTTGAATAAATTTTGAAGTAGTTGGGACTGTAACAAATAGAAAAATGTCCACATGACCCATTTCAAATCATTTGTAAATTGAGATTAAAAAATGGAAATTCAACTTATACATGTACTCCCATACCAGAGTGGGAGAAAATATGTAATCTTTTGACCATAGAAGAAGTCCTAGTATTTCAAAGAGACCCAGCTGATCAGCAGGTCACAAGCTAGCATATCATAAGGCAGAAAAGCAAAACTGAGGCTATCAATATGGACATGGACATTGTGTTTACGAACAATTTGTAAGGTAGGACACAAATGGATCTCCCTAGTCTGAATGGTTTAGATCTAGAACAAAACAAGTACTTAACACAAATAACTTTCCTAGATTGATTGAAATGCAAGATAAGTAAATAGATGGCTTACCTTATGGATGCAGTTCCTTTCTCCTTGCTGACCCAAGTCTCGGTCTTCATATCTTTAGCTACAAAACAAGACAAAACATGTGGAAACAAACAAGTAGTGAAAGCACATAATTGTGAATCGATCTAAATCAACAATCAAAGAGGTTAATCCTAAACATTATCAACACAACAAGTTTATGGAAAGAATTTGTATTAGATGTAATAATATAAATTACAAAGAGAGAGGTGTTACAACCGATGCTTTGACGTCATAACCTCCTTCCAACAATCCTAGCTTCCAAGATCAGATGCTTAACCTCCTATGGATGAAGAGGATCTCCTAGCAAAATTCCACCAGCATGTAGGTACTCTCTCCTTCCTATCCCAACAATAGAGAGGGGATTCATATTTATAGGCCAAAAGGGATAGCAGAGGTTGAGGATTTAGGGGAGAGGCTTAAGGGATCATCCCACTAGGTAAGGGGATCGAATGCCACCTTTCCAGATATGTAGGGATAAGTCTCCACGTCATCCAATCTTTGAGAATTCGCTCAAAGCTTCTCTTTATCCATTTTAACCATTAACGACGCACTTTGAACAAGGACAACTCGTGCCATTGGAAGGGTGGTGCACCTTGCACAAGGACAGAAGGCGTCACCGACGCACTCTGCTAAGGTGCATAGCACGTCACCTTGAGTCTGACGCACCTTGCCAAAGATCAAGGTGCGTTGGGGTGACAACAAAAAGCTAAAGGGATAAGCCTCAACTTCTCTTTTGGTGTTTTAGCCCAGGTACTTTAGGAATCAGGGCATATATATGACACATGACTCCTGATGACGAGATTTTGGTGTAACAGAATTCCCCCAAAAGCATGAAGCTAGAAAAATAGGGTAGGTGAAATGGTTTGTAATAGGAAAAAATCGAGGCAAGGATTGTCGGTTGGAGTGACGAACAAAGACCTCTTACAGTACAATTAACTCTGAGATATGTCTCAACTAACTCATAACACGGCTGCCGACCAATACACTACAAATCCATGATAGTAAAGACTGACTCAACCCAATCATGACTACTAGACACAATGGTAGATCCATGATGAGATGATAACACAACCACGACCAATACAAAAGTGGATCCGTGTAATATGACTCAAAAAATCTCCATCGCAAGTTACCTAGGTAAGATACATGAGTTAACCTTGGGTCTTCAAGCCGAACCCGCAATGATACGAATCTAACCATGTGATTACAATGTTTTGAAGTCGAACATGGTAGAAACCACTTGATTACCAGTCATTAATGTATACCGTTAACAAGTGCGAGGGAAATCACCATTGATGTCAATGATCCCCAAGGTACCATAGTACATACCACTGAATGTGAATCAAAGAGTAGAGTTCGAACGCTCAGTGGAATCTTTCAATCAGAATTCAATGATGTGAACTTACTGTTGAAAGCAAGGTAACCTACAATTGAGGTATGCAGACCCAAGGTACTTGGTTGGTTTATAGGTTTAATCCTCGAATGATGTGTTGAAGTCGACAAGGATAAACAGGTCGAAGGAGTGACATGATGTTTCCCCCATCATCGACATGAAACAAGATCAAATATTTTTGGAGTAGATCAGACTGTAGAGAAAATGTTTGAGACTGACTCAAGAGTGACTGACATGATAAAAGGTATAATGACTACAAAGATTGAATCGATGAACAAGCCTCTCTTGAACATGGGAATAACATGACTTGGCAGCATTGACATGGCGAGAATGACACCGACACCTAATGAAACTGATGATGGAAGCATTCTTTGAATGACTCAAAGTGTTAGATGTTGAGCATTAATTCAACATACTCTAGGATCTTTACTGAGAGAATAACATGTACAGCATAGCAAGCAATCACATAAGACAATGGACACACATAGTTTCACTGGGGAAAACCATAAAGGTGAAAAACCCTACAACTTCCTCAGAGATAAAAAGAGCAATGATACAACCAAAGTACAAGAGATAGTCTTCTACTAGCAGCTACTCCTCCTTCCTCACTAGTGCGCCACTTTTCGAGTAGTGTAGAAGTGAATAATGAAATGTGTTAGAACTGTAATCCACACTTAGTACCATAATCCATAAATTTTTATTGCTCATGTGCTTAATTAAACCATAGTTTGGACTAGGTGACTACAGTTGGTCAAATACCCACTTTTGAGAGTGTTCACACCCACTTCCACCCAAACCAGTTCACCCAGGCTCCTGTTTTGTCCACAAGTGCGCCCTCATTAATTGCTGGTGCGCCCTCTCTCCTTGTTTTGGGGAATTTCAGTTGACCAAGGGCGCTAGGGTGGATTTTGCCCATTTTTGGCTAGATTTGGAGCATTTAATGCTCCCTTGGGCCCCCCAAACTCCTCTACTTGCTCACCCACGCCTGCCTTGAGCTCATTTATGACCTAGCATGCTTCAGCCACCTTCACACCAGAATTCGTGACTGTTTGGGGTGATTGGGATTGAGTTGGACCCACCTAGGGGGGATTGAGGCCAATTTGGCATTGTTGACTTGTACACTCATCTAGAGCCACCTAATGCTCTCGAATTTCTCATGGATGTAATAAAAACCTGTTACTAACATTTTCACATGTTAGACAGTCAGTTAATCAAGAGATTCAGCATACATTGTGTGTAAAATTATCTCCTTTTTCAAGTTTTTCCACTGTTTTTGCAAATTAATTCGATTTTGTGAGGTTCTCCATAGCTCCTAGATCTTCTATGATCAAAATACTCACATGGTATCAGAGCCATCGTGGAGTTAGTGAGTTGCAGGTCAATATTGAGCATTGAACTGCATTCTAGAGAGGATTTCCAGATAAAAATTGAGTGTTTTTGCAGGTGTTTCAGTAGTTTTCTCACCATTCACGCAGCAGTCATGGAAGCAAACCAAATGTTGCTCACACCCTTCAATTTTTTCGATTGGAAGGCTGAGATGGTTATCAAGCTGAGATCTAAGGGTCTCTATAGAGTAACCATGGGCACAGAAGTGGAGCCAAACTCTGCTGTGGAGAAAGCAAAGTACTACAATCGACTTGATGAAGCTTATGGATTGCTATGCCTGAGCATTTCAAGGGAACTCTTGTTTCATACAGACAGTTTGACAACCCCCAATGAAGTATGGGTGAAGCTAGAATCACTCTTTGGGAAAACTGATGAACTGAGAGGCCACCAGCTTGAAAACGAGCTCATTAGCTTGAGCCCAGCGCATTTTGAAACCATCCAGGAGTTCTTCACGAAGTTCAAGTCACTGGTGCTTCAACTACAACAATGTGGAATTGTTAAGAAGGAGGAGCAACTGATTCTGTCCATCCTTTCGAAGCTAGGCCCAGAATTCTCTGTATTTGTTAGCACATTTCACTCAGCCAAAATGACCCTTCGAAATTGGCAAATGCCATCACTAGCTACCTTCATGGAGTGTCTCACTCAGGAGCAGGACAAACTAGTTTAGATGGGCACCATAAAATCAAAGGACCAAGCATTGGCAATAGGTGTTTCAAATGCCAACAAAGGAAAGCAGAAAGCCAAGAATTCGAAGCAGCAAGAGAAGAGGAAGTTTGACAAGACCAAGTCTGCAGATGGGGGTTCGAATCTGTCAAAGGAGAAGGACAAGAAGGGAAAGGAAAAGACCAAATGCACCTATTGTCATAGGGGATGGCATCCAGAGAGCTCATGTATGAAGAAAACCATTGACTCAATGGCGCAGCTGCTGGAGAAGAACAACATCCCAGTCCCTGAGGGCGCAAGGAAGAAAGAGAGCACCTCAAATCCTGACAATAAAGAGAAGTGTCATGCTTTGGTAGCAGGTACTTCAAATCCCTCATCCTTTATCATTGATTCAGGAGCTTCCAGACATATGGTTTCATCTAGAGAGCTCTTCTCCTCTATGCATTCGAATGGTGGCCCAACAGTTCGAATGGGAGATGATTCAGAAATCCAGACCAAGGGAATTGGTAGGATTGACATGGAGCATGGCTATTTCAGTGATGTGCTCTGTGTACCTTCATTGGCTGCAAATTTGCTATCAGTTTATCAAATGACCCATACAGGAGAAGCCAAGAGAGTAACATTTACTCCAGATTTGGTAGAAATCTCAGAAATCTCTTCAAATCAAGTTGTGGCAGTAGGGTATGCTGATCATGATGAGAGAATGTACAAATTCTCCAATTTCATTCCACATTCTAGTGACCATGCTCTTGTCTCTCATGCCAACGAGACCTCCAAGTTGTGGCATGAAAGATTTGGTCACATGAACTACAAATATCTCCAGCACTTGCACAAGGACGAGATGGTGGAAGGACTTCCAGAAATCAGATCTTCAAATGGTGCATGCATTGGGTGTGTAGTTGGAAAGCATCCTGAGCGCAGCTATGAGAAGGGAATGGCAAGGAGAGCCACTCAACCACTTGGATTGGTACATTCAGACCTCATTGGTCCTCTTCCCACTCCATCATATGGTGGATCAAGGTATGTACTTACATTCATAGATGACTACTCTCGATTCTGCTGGGTTTACTTCCTTAAATTGAAGTCAGAAGTGTTTGAGAAATTGAAGATTTGGAAAGCCCTAGTGGAGAATCATAGTGGTCATAAGATAAAGATCCTTAGGACTGATAATGGAAAGGAATATGTGAATAATAACATTCAGCATCTTTGTGAGGAATGTGGCATCCAAATGCAACATTCAATCCCCTACACACCTCAGCAAAATGGTGTGGCAGAGAGGAAAAATAGATCTCTCAAAGAGATGGCTACTTGCATGATTGAAGCTAGGGATCTAAGCCCTAAGCTATGGGCTGAAGCCATCAATTGTGCTGCTCATATTCAGAACAGAGCCTTTCACAAATCAGTCAAAGGAATAACCCCCTATGAGGCATGGTTTGGCCAAAAACCAAATGTGTCAAATTTCAGGATTTTTGGGTCTAGAGCATGGGCTCGAATTCCATCAGAAAAGAGGAAGGCTTTGGAGCCACAGAGCAGGGAATGTATCATGGTTGGATATGGTGAGGACACAAAGGGCTACAAGCTCTTTGACACATCCACACTCAAAACTTTCATTGAGAGAAGTGTGCAATTCGAAGAAGAACCAATTCCAGATTTTGAGCTTGCACCGGGGGAAAGCTCCTCTCCTCCACACCTTAATGAAATTAGTGATGATTCCACCTCTGATTTTTCTGATATTGCTGAAGATGACATGGCTGAAGATGACATTGCTGTACATGAGTCACCATCAAGGCCCAAGTGGGCTGAGAAAATCATACAAGCTGCAGGTGAATTGGCAGGCAATCCCCAAGAGCCTAGGAAGACTAGATCTCAAACAATCAATGCTTCCTTTGCAAATGAAAGTGAACTTGCTGATCACTGTTATATGATGATTGGATCTGATCCAACATCATATCAGGAAGCTCATCATGATCCAAGGTGGAGAGCAGCAATGCAAGAAGAATTCCAATCTCTCCAAGAGAACAAAACATGGGATTTGGTGCCTCTTCCTCCCAAGAGGAAACTTGTGGAATGTAAGTGGATTTTCCGAACCAAACCTGTTGCTGATGGTTCTGATCTGAAGTATAAGGCTAGGTTAGTGGCTAAGGGCTACTCACAAATCCATGGTGTGGATTATACAGAGACCTTTGCACCGGTTGCAAAGATGGACTCAATTAGACTAGCTCTAGCCATGGCAGCTAGTAAAGGTTGGGAAGTTCACCACATGGATGTCAAAAGTGCATTCTTGCATGGTGAGCTACAGGAAGAGATATATATGCAGCAACCTGAAGGATTCCAAGAGGATCCCACACTTGTATGCAGGTTGAAGAAGTCACTCTATGGACTCAAGCAAGCCCCCAAGGCTTGGTATGCCAAAATGGATGCTTTTTTGCTCTCAATTGGTTTCTGTCGATGCAAGTCTGATCCAAATGTTTATTTGTAGCATTGTGATGATAATTTGCAGGTCATTGTACTGTATGTTGATGATCTCTTAATTACAGGGAGCTGCAACAAACAAATTGGCTCAATTAAAGCTTCTTTGCACAGTGAATTTGCCATGAGCGACCTAGGATTGCTAAGGCAATTTTTGGGTTTGGAAATTGAGCAATCTGAGAGAGGTATATTGCTGAGTCAACCTAAGTATGCTTCAGACCTGTTATTCAAGTTTAAAATGGCTGAATGTAAGGCAGCCAAGTGCCCATTCCTTTCAGGCATAAAACTAGGTGAATTTGAAGACTCTCCATTGGTGGATTGCACACTCTACAGGCAGCTAGTCAGAAGTTTGTTGTATCTTACACATACAAGACCTGATTTGTCTTATGTTGTAAGTGCTGTAGCAAGGTATATGCAGCAGCCACATGAGATCCATTGGAAGGCAGCCAAAAGGATCCTTCATTATGTCCAAGGAACAAAGAGCTTTGGGGTACACTATGTAGCTGGTTCTTCACTTCAACTAGCTGGATTTTCTGATTCCGATTGGGCGGGAGATCCCATCGATAGAAAGTCCACTTCAGGTTTTGTTTTTATGTTTGCTGAAGTTCCCATTTGCTGGTCAAGTAAGAAACAGCATACAATTTCTCTTTCATCAGCAGAGGCCGAGTACAGGGCAGCAGTGAACGCAGCCACACAGTGTGTTTGGTTGCAAGGCATTCTTCGGGAGTTTGGTGTTGCTATTGATTCTCCAACCAATATTTGGGTGGATAATCAAAGTGCCATCAAGATATCTACTGATCCAGTACAGAGGCAAAGAACAAAGCACATTGAGATCCACATGCATTACATTCGGGGCTTGGTGCATGACAGGGTGATTTCATTGCAGTATTGCCCATCCACCGAGCAAACTGCAGATATCTTCACCAAGTGCTTTACTGAGAAGACCTTCACTCACTTGAGAGATTTGCTTGGAGTGAGTGATGGATGGTGATTGCTGCAATTTAATTGCAGGTTCAGCCCCATGTCCATTTTATAGGGAAGTTTTTATCCCATGAGGTTTTACTTCTTTTCCTCGGTTCATATGGACAAATAAAATTTCTGTTTGTAATGAGGTGACTTGAGCCTTTGTTGCCAAGGCCTCCCACTTATCTTTCATGGGTTGTACTAAGTTCTGGTTAAGGGGGGGTGTTAGAACTGTAATCCACACTTAGTACCATAATCCATAAATTTTTATTGCTCATGTGCTTAATTAAACCATAGTTTGGACTAGGTGACTACAGTTGGTCAAATACCCACTTTTGAGAGTGTTCACACCCACTTCCACCCAAACCAGTTCACCCAGGCTCCTGTTTTGTCCACAAGTGCGCCCTCATTAATTGTTGGCGCGCCCTCTCTCCTTGTTTTGGGGAATTTCAGTTGACCAAGGGCGCTAGGGTGGATTTTGCCCATTTTTGGCTAGATTTGGAGCATTTAATGCTCCCTTGGGCCCCCCAAACTCCTCTACTTGCTCACCCACGCCTGCCTTGAGCTCATTTATGACCCAGCATGCTTCAGCCACCTTCACACCAGAATTTGTGACTGTTTGGGGTGATTGGGATTGAGTTGGACCCACCTAGGGGGGATTGAGGCCAATTTGGCATTGTTGACTTGTACACTCATCTAGAGCCACCTAATGCTCTCGAATTTCTCATGGATGTAATAAAAACCTGTTACTAACATTTTCACATGTTAGACAGTCAGTTAATCAAGAGATTCAGCATACATTGTGTGTAAAATTATCTCCTTTTTCAAGTTTTTCCACTGTTTTTGCAAATTAATTCGATTTTGTGAGGTTCTCCATAGCTCCTAGATCTTCTGTGATCAAAATACTCACAAAATGATCAAATAGAGAGCTCCCGCACTCTATTTATACTTATCCTGACTTTCCTAATAAATTACCAGGGTCGACTTCTCTAGGAGAGTCTAATAACCCATGGTTACATTAATCAAGGCCGACCCCTCACTAGGTGGTCTAATAACCCATCACAGCAAGTTACGACACTTGCGACACTGGTCAATACAAATGACGACACTTTCGTATAGAGGAATAATACCATCTCTATAGTAGTACAATATACATAGGTGAAATACATTCCGAAGTTACATATACATCAACACAAAGGAGCGAAATGACTCCTGGAATTGGTGGGACTCGAAGACAAGCAGATTATCCAAGTGTTTGAATGAATATGCAAATGAGTGCCATGTTCAAGAGTGACTAAGTACTGTCATATTTACAAGAAAACACAAACTCTTTCCTTATCCCCATCATGATTGATGAGTACCTATTTTGTTTGTTAATGAGCTTGAGGAGGATAACAGATGCTCGGTATGGCTCATCCTTTGGATGAGTCCAATCTCATATGTTTTATGAACCTGAGATAGGAGGGGTTCATCCCTAAAAAGGGCCCTTCAATGTCATATTTTAACGAGTCTAAAGAAGGAAAACTCGGTGTCATTTCATATTTAGAGAGTCTGAAAAGAACTAAAGAAGACTCCAAATGGTTATTTTTCATAAAATTTAGTCTCCTCATCCGAAAAAGGATAAAACAACATGAGAGAGAACTCTTCTAGCCATGATTAACCGGAGTGCTCCTTTTCGTAAATAGTCCTCCTGGTCCGAAAAAGGGGTAAACTATCACCAGAAAGACGACCTTTCAAATACTTTTACAAGCATGAAAGAATCAAGTTTGCTTGGCAATCTTTTCCTGTTTAGGGAGTCTTAAAAGAGCTTAAAGAGGAACTCTGAGGGATTCCTTTTTCGTAGGAGTTTTACAAGCCCCAAAAAGAGATAAAATGTAACTCGGTGACTTATTCTCATAGTTTTACGAGCACGAGAAGGAACAAAAAGTGAGCTCGATGCCGTTAATACTTCATTTTAACGAGCGCAATGATAACATAAAAAGCGCTCAAAGACTTGTTCATACTCGATACAGAGTATGAAACGTCTACGATGGTCGCCTATGAAGTCAAAACACCACTTTACTTCATCTGCAAACTCCAGGAACTAAATTAGAATCCATAATGAGGTTTTAAAACGTAAAAAGGACACCAATGTTAATTTTTCGATAATTTCATTCAATATTATCTAGGATCACTAAGAGAATAACAAGCACAGCATAACAATCACAAGAGACAATGGACATAAAGCATTTCACCAGGGAAAACAAAGAAGGTGAAAAACCTCGCAACTTCCTCATAGATAGAATAATCCCCAATACAAAGATCACAAGGATAAATCCCCAAAAGATAGATGACTCCAGCAACTACTCCTCTTCCACTTGTGCGCACTCCTCTCTCAACTAATGCGAGTTGGATGAGTGAGTGAATGAATAGAATGAGACACACTCACTCTCTATTTATACACAACTTAACCTGCATTTAACTCTAGATGGGCCGACCTCCTAAGGAAGTCTAATAACCCACTCACATGACACAAGCAGGGCCGACCCCACACTGGTGGTCTAATAACCCATCAAATATAAGTTGTGACACTTGCGACACTTACAAATACAAATGACGACACTTATGATTGGAGGAATAATACATCTCCATCATGAATATAATAAAGTACAAATGTAATACATAGACGAATATCTTCCGAAGTTACAAATACATCAACACTCCCTCTTAGCTAGGAAGGTATTCTCTAGACACGGGTCATCAATACATATCGCCACAAGTCTTCAATTCTTGAGCTGGATCATCGTTACTGGATCATGGAGCATCATCGTCACTGCTGCAGTACTCATCATCTCGATCACTGGGCTATCTCTCAATTGTTCTTGTCATAGGAAGTTCTATAGATCCAACCCTTTTTCATGTTAATTGTAGGCCTAGCCTCCTGTAGGTCTTCATCATCTCTGCGAGTTGGTCATCCTTTGGATCCCAGGACTAATTACATGCATCAACAAAACCTCGAAAGAGTATCCCAGGATCCTTTATGTGCCTAAGCACGACCGGCAAGATCTCCCAGGGAGCTATTACATGTGACCACCACAAAACCTTAAAGGAAGTGTCCCAGGAACGTTTATGTGCATAGCACGACCGGAAAGAACTCTAAAGAGAATCCCAGGATCATTTATGTGCCTAAGCACAACCAGAAAGATCTCTGGGACTGATTACATGTGGTCTGCCAAAACCTTGAAAGAGCATCCCAAGAATGATTACAAGCGTACTACTCAACCTATCAGATCTCCCAAGGAAACATTATATGCCACAGGACAAAACCTCGAAAGAGTATCCCAGGATCATTTATGTGCCTAAGCACGATCGACAAGATCTCCCAGGGCAAGATTATATGTCCTCCCAAGAAAAACCTCGAAAGAGAATTTGCCAGATCTCCCAGGGAGCTATTATATGCCATAGGCAAAACCTCGCAAGAGTATCTACAAATATCCCAGGGCAAGATTATATGCTTATCGCACAACCTGTTCACGGCCATGGAGTATCATCCTGATACTCATGATCCACCTGATCATCCTCGCACGGAGTATCCTATTGATGCTCATGATCATACTGATCATCATCATACAGTACATCATCCTGATCATCGTCACAACATCGTCCTGATGCATATAATCATTGCATGATCATCTTGATCATCGTCACAGCATCATCCTAATGCATATCATCTGGAGCATCATCCTGATGCTCATCACACATGATCATCCTGATCATCATACATAGCAGTAACCGAAGCATCGTCCTGATGCTCATCTTACATCCATAGCCATGGGAAGGATCCTCCTACCACCATGCTTGGAATGGCTCCTGCAAATGTGTCCCATCACTTCTTCCTCGAAGTATCTTCTATCTAAAGAACACCAAGCCTCTCTATGAAGTACTCGAACTTCACTCTGGCTAGTGGTTCGGTCAACACATCTGCAATCTGCTCATCAGTTGCAACATACTAGAGCTTCACTGCTCCACTCTACACCATATCCCTGATATAGTGATATTTGATCTCGATGTGCTTCGACCTGTCATGAAACACCGAGTTCTCTGACAACTTCACACAACTCTGGTTGTCACAATAGATACAGGTAGCATCCAACTGGAGATCAAATAAATCAGATAGTAGCTTCCTTAGCCATGTTGCCTCACAACTAGCCGAACAAGCTACAACATACTCTACTTCGGCTGTACTTAGCAGGATTGCTTCCTGCTAAACCAAGAGATCACACATGATCCCATACTGAAGCAACACCCCAAAGTGCTCTTCCTATCTGCAGCAATGCCTACCCAATCTGAATCAACATAACCCTCTAGGTTAAACTTTTGATTCGCATCATACTTGAGCCCATAATTAATTATACCCTTCAGGTACCTCAGAATATGCTTTACAGCAATCAGGTGAACATGTCTAAGATTTGTCAGAAACTGGCTCAAGGTGTTCACCGCAAAGCAAATATCTGGTCTCGTGTTCGTTAGGTACATCAAGGACCCAATCATCTAACGATACATCGTGACATCAACCAAATCTAATGAAGCATAACTCAATAACTTCAGGTTCGATGCCATAGGTGTGGCCATGGCCTTGCAGTCCATCATCTCGAACCACTTCAGGATCTCTACTACATACTTCCCTTGTCCAAGGAAGATTCCATTTGCACTCTGCCACACCTCCATACCTAGAAAGTAATGCATCATTCCCAAGTCCTTCATCTCGAACTCGGCGGCAAGCTTCCTCTTCGTGTCAGCAATCAATCTATCCTATCACAAATAGGTCATCCACATACAATAGGAGTATCACTGGATTGCCTTCCTCAACCTTGTAGTAAAGGTTGGAATCTACTTTACTCTTGGTAAAGCCCAAACTGGACAGGAAGTTGTCTATCCTGTCGTACCATGTCCTAGGTGCTTGCTTCAAGCTATACAAGGCTTTCTTCAATCTGCACACATATGACTCCATGTCATGTGTCTCAAAACCAAGTGGCTTCTCCACATACACTTCCTCTTCGACTACACCAATCAAGAAAGTTGTCTTGACATCCATCTGGTGTATCTTCCATTTCATCACTACAGCCAAAGCAAGTATTGTTCTAATGGAAGTGTATCTGGATATAGGTACAAAAGTTTCTTCATAAGCTATCCCCTCTTTCTGGGAGAAGCCACGAGCCACAAAACTTGCCTTGTATTTCTCTATGCTGCCATCTGCAACATGCTTGATCTTGTAGATCTACTTGGAAGTCACAACAGACTTCCCTTCTAGTCTTGGTACCACATCCCAAACATCATTCTTCATGATCGACTAGTACTCCTCGATCATGGCATCCTTCCATTACTGCATCCCAGATCATGGGAACTTCAGATTCTTCAATATCTTCAATAGGTAGTTTTCTTGAACTTCGTCGCTAGAACAAATGTCGTTGTCCTTCTTTTGTAGGTGATTGTACACGATCTTTCCTACAAGTCAAATTCAATTGCATGATTAGAAACTTCTCATTGTTTCCAGAACAATATCTTACACGTAAGAATATATGTCATATAGTCATGCAATTATCTTAGCCAATGCTTCAATACAACATTCATCCATATCTCGTATTCATACGGTAACTTTCTAGATGTCTTCCATCTCTACTAGAACATTGTTAAGACTTTGCACTACTCCCAACATGTCAGCAAAGAGGTTTCATTCTAGATAAGTAGCAATGGAATGTTGTACAGTGCCATAGGCCACTTACCCATCACATGCATATTAGTAGTATATTGTTCATTAATGCAATTATTCTAATATGCATAATACACAACCTAAGTCTAGGAACATAAGTTTATACATCATTGAACAATATTATTTAAACAATCATATATACAAGAAATGACAATTCAAATACTTATCTTTGTTTGTTTGTTGGGTGGACTCCCTCTCAATCTTTGCTTCCTTGCGGGAGCTACTGGAGTCTTTGATAGTGTGCACCTTAACCAATGCTGAGAGGTTCTTCCTTTCTGCAACTCCATTCTGTTGTGGATTGTAAAGAGTGGTCAACTCCCTCTTAATCCATGAATGACTGCATAACTCCTTGAAGTCTTCTGAAGTGGATTCTCCACCATTGTCGGATCTAAAAGTCTTGATCTTCTTTTCAGTGTGGTTTTCTATCAAGGCTTTGAATTCCTTGAATTTGTTGAATACTTCATCTTTGTTCTTCAAGAAATAAATCCAAGTCTTCCTAGAGAAATCATCAATTAAAGACACATAATATACATATCTGCTCAGAGAACTAGATGACATCGGACCGCACACATCGGAGTGGATAATCCCCAAGATTCCTTTTGCCTTGCTTTCACCGCTTGGAAATTCCTTCTTTGTGTTCTTTCCTTTTGCACATCCTTTGCAAACACCTTCATGCTTTGACTGGATTTCAGGAAGACCTTTTTTGCTTTGCTTGCAATTGGTAGTGCTCTATAGTGCACATGTGCAAGCCTTATATGCCAAAGTTCACTTGGCTCCATGGATTCATGTACCATGGCATGTTCAGTTTGCCCTTTCAATTTCTACAATCCTCCCTCTTGCTCTCCAATCACTACTGCATCATCTATGGTCTTACCTTTTGGCCACATAAGTACTTGGCCATCCACAAATGCAACTCTCATCCCTTTTGCATCCAAAGATGATATGGAGAGAAGATTCTTCTTGAGTCCAAGTACATCTAGAACACCTTGCATCTTTATAGACTTCCCCGAGTCTAACTTGTAGGAGGCCTCACCACTTCCTTTTATGGGGTATTGATAGTCATCCCCAAGTTTCACCTTATGAGGTGACTCATGTTCAGATAGGTCCATAAGAGATTCTTTGAATCACGTCATATGTTTAGAAGCCCCACTATCAATAAGCCAATCATTACACCCATGTGTAACAGTACCTGTGAGAGCAGATATTAGAACATATTCATCGTCACTTGAAGAGTCTTCACTTTCTACCTTAGTCTTCTTCTTAGGGGTTCATCATCCTTAGCAGCATGATCATGTTATCTCTTCTTGTTGTTCTTCTTCTTCTTCTTGTTGAAGCCCTTTTTGTTCTTGGGACAATTTGCGGCAAAGTGTCCCTTCTCATTACATGTGAAGCATCTCAGATCTTTCTTATCTCTTTGATGGTGGTGAAAAGATTTCTTGTGATGAGATTGCTCCCTATTAGGCTTACTTCTCTTGGTATGAGTTGTGAGAGCTTGGTCTTCACTTCCCATCTTTTCTTCTCAAGCTACAAGCCTAGCTTCTTCTTGTGAAAATTCCTCCCATAGTCTACTGAAGGGGATCGAATTCTTTCTTGCACAAATACCTTGGATGAAGGAGTCCTGTAACCTAGGTAGGCCATTTAATGTGGTCATGACAATTTCTCCATTCTCCACTACTTCATCCACTGCTTCAAGTTGTTCTTTGATTTGAGAGACCTTAGTAAAGTAGGATTATATGGTCTCTCCATACACAAACTTAACCCCTTGCAATTGATTCTGTAAAGTCATCTTTCGATTTATATTATTTCCTTCAAAAAACTTGGTCAAGGAGTCAAACATCTCCTTAGGTGTCTTTGTTACACCTAAAATATACCCATCATCATGATTTAGTGTATACATCCCTGAAGTCACCTGGACTAAGTACTCATTTGGGAGGATTTGTACTCAGTTTGTACAACCTTTTGAGAGGTCGTCGCAGATTGCACACTAGCAACACGCGACATCGCAGGTTGCTCCATAGCAAGGTGTGACGAGGTCTGTTAATGGGAAAAAATAGACATTTCGAGATCTTTCTCGAAGCTTTCCCATTTGGGGGCTTATCCCTGATCTCTTGGAGAGCTGGTACTCGACCCCTAACTCATTAGGAGGATACCCTATCTCTCTCCTACCATCTCTCAACCTATCCTGTACTGCTTACTATTACTAGGGTGGCGGGTAGCCAAGCTCCACATACGGCTACTCGGACTCATATGTTATACGCGGAGGACTGTATGTCCCCCATGGTCTTCAACTGGTGAGAGGGTCTCCTTGCAAACATCCGAGCTCAGCTGGCCAAGTGTCGGGGAGGGGAGCTCAAGCAGTTTGGGTACGGATCGATCATAGTGTTGTTCCTCTTGGAGCGGGTTCCTCTCTTGCGCCCGCGGGTTGTACTGGATGACAGGGATCTGAGAGATACACACATGCTCAGGTGGGCAGAGGTGATGACCCGCCATGGTGGGGGTCCCATCATCAGTTTTAGTCCCAATTTTTTCAACTGCTTGGAGGGCCAGTTACTTATGGTCGAGGACTTTCCTTATAGCGGTACAGATTTCCGGGAGGATCCCGACTTACCACATCTCTGATGAGTATCTTCCCGCTGGAAGGACGAGAAATAGAAACACAGTGCTGTGACACCATGTCCTCTACTGTACGACCACTGGCCCGTGTCCCAGTGAGTTGTACAGCGTCCCCTCTTCGGGACAAACCGGTCAGAAAGTATATGTCCTCAATGTCAATATTGAGGATGTGCTCACCTATGACAAAGTACTGTTGGGCCACATCCCAACTCTGAAGCATGTGTGTCAAGAACGGGATTTGGGCTCTCATCCCCTATATCTCGAAGAATTTGAGCAACCCACAGTTTCGCAAAGCAGTCACACATTGTGGATCGTATGTGGCTTGCTCATCCTCTATCTCGTGTTCTCTTTCTCGCCACTCTAAAACCATCTGTACTTGCTGGGAACCTGCCAAAAGGAGCATTTAAAGCATGTTAGGTCCTTTCCCAACTTGCACAAGCTCATTTTTTGGAAGATTTTTTATGTTTGGCATATGGGTTTCCGCCGTCGCACCCGGTCTTTAGGTACAGGGAAACGTCGTCGCAGGTCCCGTTTTCGAGACTTGCGACGACCCAGGCTCGTCACAAGTACCGAAAGGGCCACTTGCGATGAGCCGAGGGCACAATGGCCCCTCCCCAAACTATCAAAAAATTCAAAAAATGGAAAAAGTAAACCACTGAAAAGTTGCAAGACAAGATTTTTCCCTACCTGGTCCGGACGGCTGGTGAAATGGCAGATCGTAGCCCCCGAAATTGACGAAGGAAGTTTTGGCTCCAAATTGGTACTTCTCCACCCAAATTGGCAATTTGAATAATGTTTCTATTTTTGGCCCATATTTCTATTTACATAATGAAATGGAATATTCTTTTTCAAATATTGTGATGCTTTTGGGCCATTTACTATAGTTTCGACCGTTTTTCATTATATTTGGGGCTATTTGACACTTTTTCTAGTGTACAAGAGTCGTAAAGTGGTCGTTCATGACGTTTCTCGCATTATTAATGGTAATCACAGGTATGAACATTCCTTTGAACGTTTTGTCATTATTATTTTTAGTTAGTCGCATTGATTGCATGAGGATGAGTTTACTCTTCGTTTGTTCTCGTACTCACCAAATCATGAGAACAAGTACCGAGTTATGATTTATCACTTTTCTGGGCTCGTTAAACTTCCATGGAAAAGGACACCCCCCGGAGTCCATAGTTAAGCTCTTTTCAGACTCCCTAAAATTGAAAATATTTCCAAGCGAACTTGTCGCATTCACACGTGTTAAAGTATTTGAATGGTCGTCTTCCTGGTGATAGTTTACCCCTTTTTTGGACCAGGAGGCACTAATTACGAAAAAGGAATACTCCATCCAATCATGACTGGAAGAGTCCTCTCCCACGTTGTTTTACCCTTTTTTGGGCGATGAGGCTAACTTTACGAAAAAGGACCGTTGGAGTCTTCTTTAGTTCTTTTCAGACTCTTTAAATATGAAATGACAACCGAGTTTGCCTTCTATGGACTCGTTAAATTTTCACATTGAAGGGCTCGTCATGGGACGAACCCCTCCTATCCTAGGTTCAAAAAATATTTAGGATTGGACTCATCTATGAGATGAGCTATACCAAGCATCTGGTTACCCTCATCAAGCTCGTAAAAAACACATGAGGTACTCATCGTTCATGATGGGGAAAAAGGAAAGTGTTTGTATTACATACCTTAGTGGCAGTATATAGTCATTCTTGAACATGGCACTCATCTGCATTTGCATACAGTACTTGGGTCATCTGTTTGTCTTTGAGTCCCCACTTACTTTCTGAGTCCTGTTACTCCTCTGAGTCATTTGGAGAAAGCTTCCACTATCAGTTGCATTAGGAGTTTGCGTCATTCTCATGTCAATACTACCAAGTCATGCCATGCCCATGTTCAAGAACACATTCATCACTCATCATTTGCAGTCAGTACACACGTCGTCATGCCGTTGTTAATCTGGGTCAGTCTCACATGTTATTGTACCATCCAATCTACTCTACACATCTTTTGTCGTGTTTCGTGTCGATTGTTGGGGGATTCATCATTGCCCTCCTTCGACGGATTCATCCTTGTTGACTTCAACACATCATCCAAGGATTGAATCTAGAAACCAACTAAGTACCTTGGCCCTACATGCCTCAATGGTAGGTTACCTCGCTTTCATCATGAGTTTACATCATTGACTCTTGATTGAAAGATTTCATCTTGCATTCGACACCAACTCATTTATTCGCGCTTGATGATATGTACTGTGATACCTTGGGAATCATTGACATTAATGGTGATCTCCCTCGCACTTGTTAACGATTTACATCAATGACCGGTAATCAAGTGGTTTCTACCATGTTTGACGTCAAGACATTTGTAATCACATGGATAGATTCGTATCATTGCGAGTTCAGCTTGAAGACCCTGGGGAGTCATGTTTTACCCAGGTTGCGATGGAGTTTGTATTAAGTCATATTACACGGATCCACTTTTGTATTGGTCGTGGCTGTGTTATCATCTCATCATGGATCTACGATTGTGTCTAGTGGCCATGATTATGTTCATTCGGTCATTACTATCATGGATCTGCAATGTATTGGTCGACAACCATGTTGTACTACATATGAGATTGTCAGCTCAGAGTCAGTTGTACTGCAGCAGCATCCTTCATTTGACAAGTCTTTTTCCATTTTTTCTGTCAAAGCACTTCACCTGTACATCCTTAACAACTTCATGCTTCGAGGGGCTCTCTGTTACACCTAAAATCTACCCATCATCATGATTTAGTGTATACATCCCTGAAGTCCCCTGGACTAAGTACTCATTTGGGAGGATTTGTACTCAGTTTGTACAACCTTTTGAGAGGTCGTCGTAGATTGCACACTAGCAACATGCGACATCGCAGGTTGCTCCATAGCAAGGTGCAACGAGGTCTGTTAATGGGAAAAAATAGCCATTTCGAGATCTTTCTCGAAGCTTGCCCATTTGGGGGCTTATCCCTGATATCTTGGAGAGCTGGTACTCGACCCCTAACTCATTGGGAGGATCCCCTATCTCTCTCCTACCATCTCTCAACCTATCCTATCCATAACCCCATCCACTTAGTCCTATATAAGTGAGGCTCACTCCCATACCAAAGGGAAGAAGACTATGGTATCTACATGCTGGTGAAATCTCTCTCAAGAAACCTTCACTCACCTCTTGGAGAATTCATGCTTCATTGGAAGGGCTTGACAATTGGCTTGTGTGGAGAAGTGCTGCTACGTTAAGTCATTGGTTGTAGTTCTATATCTCTATCATGTACTCCTCTATTTGCAGTAATACAAATTCTTTCCACCAATATCGTTCTTGATGTGTAATGATGTTGTGTTGTTTACATGCTTAAATGTTTACATAGATCTCTTATTGTATAGATGCTCTTTACTCGTTTATCTTTTATGTGTCTTAACAAGTCTTGCAGCTTGGATCTGACGATCGTGGGACGTGGAGCAACATTCGGGAGAAAGGATAGCGAATCAAAGAGGTAAGACATCTAGTACCTGATCCTTAAGTAGATCTAGGAAACATGTTTGTAGTTTGTTTTATTTGTTCTAGACTCGGATTGAGCTAGGGAGATCTTGCTTGCCTCCGGTCGAGTGGATTGTCCGGTAACAGTCTTTAGAGAAGACACATGGGGTATGAGATGGTCTTTTATAGAATCGACAATGATTCTCTTGGCTTTGACCAAGTTCTTCTTGTGTAAGGCCTTAGCCTCATCTCCCTCTGGAACTGGAACCTCTTCTTTTATGTAGGTGTCCAAATCATTTTCTTCTGGGATTAACCCAATCCTATACTTCCATGCTCAAAAGTTGTCAGCTCCTTCAAGCTTATCCTCAAGCTTGGTGTGGTGAGACATCTTAATGAGAAAATCAAATGGAAATAAAAGATTTAGGTCTTACCACTTGATTTGCTGAAAACTGGATCTGGAGCTGGATTAGGGTTTGTCAGAGAAACCCTAAAAATTCAAACTTTGAATTCCAAACTTCTAAATGGATGGAAATATGCACCTTGCTGAGTTGATCAAGCTAGTATACTTCAATTTTGAAATCTGCAAAATTTGACCCCTCAAAATTGCCTTTGAAACTTCCAGATCTTCTAGACAAAATCCCGAACTAGGGTTTGATAATGCCTGTGGTTCTACCTAGCCAAAAAGTTTGATCTTGTGCTCTAAACTTCGATTGTTTCTGAGGAACATCCAACCGTGGTCACAGATTCCAAAATTTTCAATTTTTGCAGAAACCTTAATTTTCCACCTTTTCGATCAAAATCTAGAATTAGGGTTTGATGAAGCCCGGCCTTCTGCCCAACCAAAAAGTTCGATCTTGGTCTCTAAACTTCGATTTTCTTAAGGGGCATCCAGCTGTGGTCTTGGATTCCAAAAATTCTAACTTTCTCTGAAACCCTAATTTCCCACAGTAGTGACGGGCCAAAAACTGAAAGTGCTCAAAATTGAATTATGTCTCGACAGAAAGATGCGCCCTTCCGAGGAGAGTCATCCTAGCCTCCTGCCTTTGATGATCTGAGGAGAGAAACCCAAAAATTAAGAAGCCCTAGCTTCCACAGCTGCACAGTGTCTTCTTCTTAGCACGACTCTGATACCATGTTAATTTTTCAATAATTTCATTTAATATTATCTAGGATCACTAAGGGAATAACAAGCACAGCATAACAATCACAAGAGACAATGGACATAAAGCATTTCACCGGGGAAAACCAAGAAGGTGAAAAACCCCACAACTTCCTCAGAGATAGAATAAGCCACAATACAAAGATCACAAGGATCAATCCCCAAAAGATAGATGACTCCAACAGCTACTCCTCCTCCACTTGTGCGCACTCCTCTCTCAACTAATGTGAGTTGGATGAGTGAGTGAAAGAATAGAACGAGACACACTCACTCTCTATTTATAGACAACTTAACCTGCCTTTAACTCTAGCTGGGCCGACCTCCTAAGGAAGTCTAATAGCCCACTCACATGACACAAGCAGGGCCGACCTCCTAAGGAAGTCTAATAGCCCACTCACATGACACAAGCAGGGCCGACCCCACACTAGTGGTCTAATAACCCATCAAATATAAGTTGTGACACTTGCGACACTTACAAATACAAATGACAACACTTATGATTGGAGGAATAATACATCTCCATCATGGATATAATAAAGTACAAATGTAATACATAGAAGAATATCTTCCGAAGTTACAAATACATCAACAACCAACTATAGCAAAAAACCCATAAAAGAAATATTAATAAAGGAATATTCCATTTCTTTTATATAAAAAGTTGAATAGTAAAGAATTATTTACCAATTGTTTTTTACCAAGTTGGAATAGTGAAAACAACTCTTTGGAGCTTGTTTTTCTGACGCTGATTGCGGACACTACGATCAGTCGATTCACGCCTCGTCAGTTGTAGGTAGGCCTTAATCCTATGCTTTACCTTTTCAGTGGATTAGATTTTTTCTTTCTATATGATTTTTAGGGTTTTTTGGGCTTAAAATGAAGGGGATTGGGCGCGCCCTAGGAGACGCGCTTTCCCCTTGCAGGAAGTGTGTCACAAGGGGTCTAACGCACTTTCCCAATGGGAATAGTGCATCATCGGTGCAATGTACGCAAAAGCGTGGTGCGTAGGTGCAGTTTCATAATTAAAATTAAAAAATGTGGCCTAAGAAACCCAACCCAATGCAATGAAAAGGATCTAATGATGGTATAATTCATGTTTATGTAGACTTTGGCCAATACAATGGTCCAGTGGAAAGAAAGAGAACAGGAAATCGAAGATGCCCAAGCGGCGAATGGCCCACAATCTATGAACACTTTGCAAAGGTGTGGACTCCTGAAATTCTTCCACGTACAGGGCATGAGAGCCTAAGTAAAACTACTCGATTACCTGATCAGGCTATGGGACCCAGAGCAGCAACATTTAAGAGTAGGTGCACACATCCTCACCTTGGATGTGGAAGATATTTATTTCCTAAGGGGGTTATCAAGACGGGGAGCCCCATTTTCACTATCCAGGCCTCGGGTTAGTGATCAGTCAACAGAGGGTCTAGTGGCACAGTTCTGTATGTCAGGGACACAGATGATTGCTAGGAAAATTCCCGTCAAGAACATACGAGATCGACCCCTGAGAACTGTACTCTTCAGTATTGAGAGGGTGGCGGGCAGCAGGACTTCTCATCGGGCCACCAAAGCCCACATGTTATATGCCATCGAGTGTATGGCATCGACAATCTTCAACTGGTGTGAGGGACTCCTCGCGAATCTAAAAGATTAGCTCACCAAGTACAAAAGGGGTGAGTTGAAGCAGTTTGGCTATGGATCCATCATGGTTTCGTTCTTCTTAGAGCGAGTTCCACTAGTACGACCACATGTAGAGTTAGATGATCTCGATCCATGAGATACACATATGGTTCGATGGTCAGAGGTGATGGCCCGCCATGGAGGTGGAGGACCTATCATTAGTTATGGGCCAACCTTCTTTAGGTGTCTCCGCGGATAGCTCCTCATGATTGAGGATTATGCGTATGCGGGTACCGACTTTAGAGGAGATTTGAATCTAGCTCTTCCAGAGGGGGAGCAGTGAGGAGATATTGGTAAGAATGAAACTCTTGTTGTTTTTATGTATTTTATAGTTTTTTAATGTTTTGTGTAGTACTGATAGTTCACACATGTTTCATGCAGATGTGGGTCCGTCTTGACCAGTAGGTTCCACTCTGATCGAGAGGAGAAGAGTGGTGCGAGAGATGGTAGTCGCTCAGCAGGATGCAGCGAGGGAGTTAGACGAGCTGGAGGATAACCTCCAAAGATTGACGCTAGATATTCCTGACATATCTATCGATGACTTGCCTCGTCGCTACCAGCGCCATACAGTTGGGGTTTTAGGATGTTTTGGTCGGCTACTTCGTCGAGTAGCTTGGGTTATTATACGTTATCACAAGCATCCTCAAGGATATCTCTTTATATGATATATGTACTGAAATCCATAGGCTTTAGATTTTGTAGACATGATCTACTGAAAGCTTATGAGCTTCAGATTTTTGTATTAGTACCACTTTTCGTATTTTACCAAACATGATGATATATATACAAAAACACTATTTAGCGCTTTTATATACTATGTTTTCTATGATGAATTGGGATCTTATGGATGTTGGCCTACACACTATGAGTAGATTACATGTTATGTCATTTTATGCATCTTTTTGATAAAAAAAATTATGAATGTGCAAATGTACCAATCTAATATGAAATTAGCTAGGGAATCAACAACTGTGTTCATGTTTCTTGGAATGTGTAGGTACTGAATGGACTCAAAGGACCTCTCCAAGAGACGTATTCGCTGAAATAAGTGGAGTAATATGGGTTCGCGGATAGCGTATACACAGTTCAGATGAGAGACCACTAATTGTGAATCAAGGTAGATAACAAGGTGCTCCACACCCAAGGAAAAAACGTCGATCAATAATCCAATCACCGCATGATACTCAACGGCGTTGTTAGTTGCAAAACCTAGGCAAGTTCCTCCTGAGCTTATCGGCTTGACGGCAGGGGAATAGAGTACCCATGCTTCCAAAGCGAGGTTGTAGGTGTGTCGGCTAGCACTGCCTACGAATCCGAAGCAAGTTTCCATCTGCACATCCAGGCAGAACATGGTGTAACCGTAATGATAAGATCCTAGCACACCAAAATATATTGTCACACCAAACAACACACGTCATGTACATTATATACAAAGTACTAATGCATAATGATTTAGGCATAGTGCCACTTTAGGTAGAGCCCATTGCGAGGCTCCCCCAAAGATATCCCGTCATAATCCACTAATTCATAGGCTCCCTTTTCCAAAACACATTTTATCACATATGGACCATGCCACATGGACTCAAGTTTGCCTGCCCCCAGCTTATCGTGTTTTTGGTCATAAGTAAGGACCAAATCAACCTCTTTGAAGATACGATGTTTTACGGATTTATCGTATTGGGCCTTGATGCACTTCTTATGTGCTTTGTTAGCCAGAGCTGCATCGTTGCGGGCTTCGTCGAGTTTTTCCAAGTATAGAAATCATTCTTCCTCGGCAGTGGTGTTCAGTAAAAGTTCGACAGCGAGTTTTAGCAACGGAATCTCGCACTCGATAGGTAATACTGCCTCTAATCCATAAATCAACTGAAAGGGTGTGAAGCCAGTGGCAATTTTAACGGAAGTCATGTATTCCCAAAGGGATGAAAAGAGAATCACATGCCAATTGGACTTGTGTGTTCCCACCATACGCCGAATCATGGTTTTGAAGACCTTGTTAATGGCCTCTACTTGTCCATTTGATTGAGGATAGTAGGGAGTTGAGTTTTCATGCCGAAAACCCAATTTGGCGCTTAGTTCGTCCACCATCTTGTTTTGAAAATGTGATCCGTCATTGGTGACGATGGCTTGAGGGACTCTGAATCTCGCAATGATGTGGTTAAACATAAAGAGTGCGGCAATCTCGTTATTTTCCTTGTATGTAGGCATAGCCTTGGCCCATTTGGTAAAGTTGTCAATTGCAACAATAACATAACCATGCCCCCCGTACAAGGTAGGCGTACAATGCATGAAGTCGATGCCCCATTTGGCAAAGGGACCAACGACGATAACTGGATGTAATGGGGCTAAATGTGAGTGCTTTTTATAATGAAAAAGTTAGCAAGGAGGACACTTCTTGACTGCCTCTATACAATCTTTGAAAATGGAAGGCCAGAAGTATTAATATTTTCTGATTTGTAGCCATCCCAGAAAGATGACCGCCACATGCCCCCAAGTGACAATCATTCAGAACGTGCTCGGCCTCCTCATGAGTTAAACAACATCAGAGAATGGAATCAATACCACGATGATATAATGTATCACCAATGATGAGGTTATATTTATCATGGTGATGGACACGACGACGTTCATCACGAGATAATTGAGGACCAAAACGTTGGGTTTGGAGATACAATGTAATGTCTCCATACCACGGGTCGGAAGTACTAATGAGAAACAAGGATTCATCGAGGAGAGAGTCATGGGATCAGTTTCCTTATTAGTACGGGGAAGATCACAAATAAGTTCTGCAAAAACCAAAAACTTCTTTGATTTGGCCTTCTCAAACTGGAGATCGAATTTTGGGAGAATCACATTTCAGCGTGAATATTTCCCCCCTAGTACCTAGTGTGTGAGAACGTGGTACATGGGGTTATAGTCAGCTATAATGGTAGTAGTGCGGAGTAGGATGTAATGACGAAACTTCTGAACAACAATGACTGCTGCGAGAGCTAACTTCTCGATATACGAATACCAAGTTTCGGAGTCAATGAGACCCTTACTAAGGTAGTATATCACATGTTCCTGTGCGTGGCTATCTTCCTGTACTAAAACCATAGCGATAGTTGAAGTAGAGGTAGCAAGATAAAAGATGGAATCCCTAGTGCAATCCGGAGGTTGTAACATGGGTGAATGAGTGATTGCATGTTTGAGGCTATCAAAGGATTTTTTAGCATAGTCATCCCAAATGAATAGGATGTCCTTCTTTAAAAACCGCATGTATACCTGTGTTTTCTCGGAAAAATTACACAAGAAGCGCCGTAGGTAGTTTGCCTTCCCCTGCAAACTTTGAAGTTCCATAATATCCGTGGGTGGTGGTAGGGAAACAATGGCCTCTACCTTGAGGGGATCGATGCGGATCCCATCCTTTGAAATGATGAAGCCTAAGAGGCATCCAGACTCTACATAGAAAATGCACTTGTGAGGAATTAAACGGATATTATACCGTCGACATCTGAGGAATACAGCCATCAGATGATCAATGTGGAAATCACGACGATTCGAATGAGCAGGGAGATCATCTAGGTAAGGTTCCACAAAATCCTTCACATCATGGAAAGCATACAACATAGCCAGTTGGAATGTGGCACCAGCATTTTTAAGGTCAAAGGGGAGTTTGCGATATGTGAACGTTCCCCATGGGCAGATGAAAGTGGTCTTATGTTGGTCACATGGGTGGATCTCAATCTGATTATAGCCAGAAAAGCCATCCATGAATGAGAAGATGACACTTTCGACACAATTGTCGATAATTTGGTCAATAAACAAGGTAGAGTAATTGTCTTTTGGACAAGCCTTATTTAAATCCCTGTAATCAACACAAAATTTGATGGTTCCTTGTTTTTTCATAACCGAGACGACATTAGAGACCCAATCTGTTAAGGGAACAAGATAAATGAACCCAACCTTCAACAACATTTCTATATCTGCCTTAATAGTCGTAGTCTTCCTAGGGTGTATGGGACGAAGTTTTTTCCGGACATGTTTTGCGTTAGATATGTTTGAATCTCGTGCATGACAATAACAGGATCAATCTTGGGCATTTCCTCGTAGCTCCATGTAAAGACGTTGCAAAATTGTTTAAACAAGGCTATAAAAATGGTGACTTCTCTCGGGGAACAAGTTTGGCCTATGAATGTGTTCCATGACTCCAGGTTTTACCGAGATGTCGATCGGAAAGGTAGGCATGATGTTTTCCAGGTTTCCCTCGGTTACTGTATCATATGTAAGAATAGGAGATTGAGTGTAAGGAAAGACATCTAGTGAAACAATAACTTCAATGGTGTTCTCTACCATATCTAACGGTGGAAGGAAGGACGATCGATGATGGTGGTCTTCCCATGGGGGTTCATCCATGCTTATAATCTCCATGATTGACTCGTTAGAATGGAAAGTCTGGAGTAGAGGATTTGGTAGGGATGAAGTTCGTTGTAATGGCAGAGAACCTGAGGTAGATGCCATTGAAGAGTGGGCATCCGGTAGATCAGGTGTTGATTGGATGGCCTCGTAAATAGCTTCCACGGGGATGAGAGGCATCACATCTCCAATCGAATCCAAATGATCAGGATCGGGCACAAACCATTGGTCAGTTGTGTTGGAAGACAAAATCATGTTCACGGTGGCAAGATGGGCAGGGGAATCTGGTGTTGGAAAGACTCCCATGAGGGATGAATCTTTAAGGAGCCCTACCCCCACACTCTCATATATCTAAGAAGAGTGTCTTAAAAGAGGGACATTATCCGTGGGATGAGTAGTGGTGTCAGGTGTACAGAAATCTAACTGGTCGATAGTGACAATTCGCCCTTGGTGGGGAAATTACACGATGCGAAAGACAGATGATGCAACCGCGGTCATGGCATAGAACCAATTTTGACCAAGTAGTAAGTTATAATCCAACGGGGTGGCAAATACTTCCACGTTAATGGAAATGGTCTTACCACCCAACTCTACGGCCAAAGATTGTAACAACCCGTTGGGTTGAAATCCACGTCCGTCAAAAAATTTCAATGTAGTGGGGGAAAGGTTCAAATCAGGAGAGCCAATGGCTCGCCAACAGGATAACGACATAACCGAGTTAGATTCTCCTTCGTCTAAGAAAGTACGATGGATGCTTTTACCATAAACGTTAGTAACAATTTGAAACGCGAGTTGGTGGGAAAGATTCGGCTTAAAATACTCTAGTTTGAACATGATGGTGTTGGAGGAACCGGGATCTACAACTCCTATCGTAGATAACAGGGTCTTACACTGATTGGGACAATTTTGTAAGACTTCTAACATCGACATAGCACAAGGGACTTGTGCTAAATCCTCTACAATGTTGTAGTTTTGAGAGGCCAGAGCGTTAGGATTGAAAATATTTTTTCGAATCGTGCTCTTGGGTGGGCGCAATACTGAATTTGGTAAAGGATTCTCTATGACGAGAGGACCTTGAGATGGAGGAATACAAGATGTAGATGCGGAGTATTTTTTAGTATTACCTCCGTTAGATTCCTTGTCGGAAGTAGATTCGTATGTACGTGATCAGGTGGACAAGTTGATCGTTTCACTGCGCATCATGAGAACATGAGCGGTTGTGGACGGTTCTCCTTGAGAAGGAGATGGTTGTTGTGTAACCATTTGTTGTTGTTGTATGGGGAAGGGATCAGTTAGAACTGCGGGTGTGGGGTTTCCCTTGAGAAACTTTTACACTTCTTCCCGATGTGGGAATTCTTTGGTGAAGTGATCATCACCACACAGTAAACAAGGATATTTAACCTTCCGCTTTTGTTTGGTGTCATCGGGATTATTTTTTGGCTCCTGCTGGTTAGAAGAATTTGTGGATTTGCTTTTGTTCTTCTTTTTTCCACTGGATTTTTGAGGTGAAGCAGATTGAATTGAATTTACTTCCTCAATGGAAGCATGGTTGGGTGATCGATTGGTGTTGTTTCCATCCTGTGGCGATGGTGGAGTCGAACTATGGTGGTTATTTAATCCACTGGATTGAGTAGCAGGCTGGGAGTGAACGGAACCAATGATGCCATTGGCATGTGATCCCGTAGGGGGTTTCGTTGAATCGTGTGTAGGGTGTGGGGCATTAGGAATGATATCATATAGTGTGCCAGATTGAGCATAGACAAGGTCCAATTATTGTGCACATGAGATATCTTGTTCTTTCATAATGGCCCCTCCCATAGCTACATCTTTATCTATGATGGTTAGTAATGACTCCGTGAACCAATCAACGAGTAGTTGGTCCAGAATGGGAGCTTTGATGAGACGTCTTATCCTCCTCCACTCATGAATATGATCGGAAATGTGGGTGGAGGTAGTTTGACGGAGAGAAGTCAAAAGATCTGTGTTAGTCTCATAGTGGATCGGTAGTTGAAAGTGAGTCAAAAAGGACATGGCTAAATATCGAAAATCGGGAAAAGAGTGTGGTGGTAACTCGATGTACCACTTGGCGGCGGTGCTAGTAAGAGTCCATTGAAATAAATTCAAATGGATGGAATCATCCATTAAAGAATTAAAGGAACACCACAAATGATAGTCATTACGTGGTTCTTAGGGTCTTCACTGGGATTGCCGTCAAACTTCAGGATGTCTTATGGTAAATTCACAGGAATCATTGACCAATTTATACCATGTTGAATGGGATCATTAGTCAAACGAGACAGATCTGGGAGATCTAGTGTAGCCATAAATGGTAGCTGTCGGTTTGGCTGTGGACACTAGTAATATTGATAAGGCATATGTGTACCAGTAGGAGCATGGATTGATTGGTAGTAAGGTTCTCCCATAGGGAGTCGGCCATATGGAGGTGGGCCTCCTGGGTTGGAAGGTGGACCTAAGGGGGGTCCTCCTCCGAAATAAGGTGGTCCTCCACTAGAATACAGGGGTCCTCAAGGTGGAGGTGGTGGTGGTGGTGGGACATGTGGTGGGGTAGGAGGTGGGACAGGTGGTGGGGGTGGTCCGCCAGCAGGAGGTCTAGTCGGTGGAACATTATGATGCCCCTATGGTGTGTTCATACTTCTAGGATAGGGTAGTCCAGGAAAAAGGTTCCCTGGGTAATTTTGACCTATAGGAATGTTATAGTTGTCCGGGTATGTATGGCCCCATGGGAGTTAGGTCCAAATGGATGGTCCCCCCATTTGATGTGCCCACGTAGGTTGTCCCACGGTTGAGAGTGAACTTCCAACCATGCTATAGTTCATATGTGAAGAATGCCCTCTGCTCATGTTTTGTACCCTAATTGGATGATGCCCCCCAGTTAGGTTGTGTCCACTGACTAGGGGTTGCCCCCCAGTTGATTGATAGTTTTAAACCTTAACAGTGCAGTAAAAACTCATATAGATTTTTAACCAATAACAGAAAATACACAATGGCACACGCATAACACAGATATTTTCACCTGGAAACCCTTAACCGGGAAAAAACCAGCAAAACGTAGAGCCGCACAACTCTTTTCATTATATGTTTTCTTAACCATTTACAATACAATATATAGTATTCGCAGCATCTAAAACCCTAATCCCTTTACCGGGATTAGAAAGAATACAATGGTCCGAAACAGCAAAAAAGCCAACATTGATAATTGTCCACCTATTGGAGTATGCCTAGTAAGCATATGTTGACCACTGATTATAGGTTGATCCATACTCATTTGTTGACTACTAACTAGAGGATAGCTTCTGCTAAGACTTTGAGGTGGAGGCATTGTTCCAGTTATGAAGTTAATAGTGGCTGAAGATTTCCCTCCAGTCGTTGGGGTCAATTGGGATGTAGAACCAGCTGAATGAGTCTATGGTGGACTAGACGGAAAGGAAGGTTGGACTAGTTCATAAGTGGTCATAATGGGTGTAGATATTCCTGGTGAAGAAAAAGACAAAGTGTGTATAGGGGAATGTTGTCCAAGGGTTGGTACTTCCTGACCGAATCTAAGAGGAAAACTATGACGCCTAAGTTGTTCGCCAAATGTGCAAAAACCGTCCATGGTCTCTTAAACTGGTGGGAGAAATTCATAGTTGGGAATCCATCGACGAGGTGGAGTTTCCACCATTGAAAGTGAACCAAAATCAGCAACATGGTGAAAGAGGTGTCCCAAAATGAAGTTGTTGGACCAAAAGCAGTTGATATTGCGTCGTCCTAGGGTTGACTGAAAATCCAATTAGTGGCTCCAGGATTACCTTCTAGCGAATGATGAAAGGATGTATCATGTTGAGAAGGTTGTTCCACCAACAAAGGTCCAGTAGGATCAGTGATAGGTGGGTGTACAAGAGGAGAGTAGTTTACTCCTGATTCTAAGTTAGAAGTTCCTTCTTCATGTGACACAGATGTTGTTGGTTGATCCATGGTTGCTCCTAAGTTCTCCTCCTGATTAAGGGGATATTCAGGTGGCAAATTCAATATTCTACGAGACCTCCTTAAAGGTCGCTCATCCAGAGTGGTTATTGAATAACTTCTCCTAAAAGTCTTCTAAAAAAAGAAAAACACACTTCAAGAGCTACTTAAGCTAAAGCTGCAAGAAAACTTAATGTGGTAGGTGGGATTCAAAAGTCTATAACCTCACGGGATTATCAAGGCGTCGCAACTTGTGATATACCATAGGGTCCAACAGTTATACTTGGCCCAATCTTTCAGAGCACTAACCAGGGAGGATTAGGACCGTACCCCTGTCTGTATAACCCAACTACCTAGTAGCACGTGCGTAGTAGCTCCCCGAGTGTTGTTATCGGTGTCCTGCCACGCCAAGACGGCCAATGGTTAACTTGGATGGTTTCAGGAATCCTAGTGGGGTATCCCGATATACGCAAGGTACGTGGGAGCTCCAATCCGTAGTGGTGCTATCTAATGCACAACTGCACGACACCTGAAGTACCTTTCTATATACCCAAAGGTACGTGAAAGTCCGTTCGATATATCAACTGGTACGTGGAATAACTACAACCCCTCGGGATGCAGTGCAGGAAAATAACGACAGTTGCCACGCTTAAAGATGTCGGAACATGTCTCTAACCTAGCACACGAGTTTATATACAATTTTAACCTAGGCTACCGCTTGATTTTAAGTTGTACGGTTAGGTGAATCCATGAAGTGAAGACTTGGAATTTAAACAAGATGCAATCTGACCTATATGAGAATGCAAGTCTTTTCTTTTCTTTTCGATGAAAACTAGTTACAGTAAGGAGAAATCTTTTTTGTTTTCTGATAATAAAATGAACAAAGTACCTCTATACTTTCAAAGACAACCAACAGACTAAAAAGCACTCTTTTCAACAATCCAACAAAAATGAGAATAACATACCAAATCTAAATATTTTTTCTTTTTCTCTTTTCAACTTAAGTGAATATACGAAAAAATGAAAAGATGAATTTCCGTGTTTGAATGCAATAACTCCTAATTCTGGAATAAGAATCAAAAAGTGGGAAGAAAAAAAAAATTCAAGAATTTTTACAATCTTTGAAATGCTTTGAGAAATCCAAGATGTACTTAAAACTTTCAAGGAAATGATCGATGAATTTTCAAAACCAAGAAAATGCGAGCAAATAACAGTCTTTTAAGCTTTTCAAAAATCTTTTAAATACTCATTCCAAAGCATAAAAACTCTTTACAACAATTTCAAGTAATAAGTTTGAAATGAAGATAATCGAAAACTTTGATTTTCTATTCTAATATACCCAATAGATATGAGAATTATACCACTCTTCCAACCTATATTCAGATAACCGGAGAATGTATGCTACTGCAAACTTTAATTGATTGGAAATTCTCAAAAAAATACAATCACCCAAAATCTTGAAAACACACAAAAACACACAAAATGGAGCAAAAATCACAACAATCAAATATTGGAGGGCTTAGAAGTCAGATTGAACAGATCAGATAGCCTGATGAAGGAGTCACAAGACTGAATGTGTTTGTGATGGATTGAAATTCCCCACTATGATTAATACACCCGCTTGGCTAGCTAGGACTCTAATCAATACTTAAACTTCAGAAAATAAGCCAAGGATGAAGTCTGTTGTGTTTAGGAGGTTATGTGACTGTGAAAGGCAAGACACAAAACTCAAAAATCAAGCCGAAAATCAATTGGTAGTTTTTTACACTTGTGTACCAAGTAATGAAGGGTGACACGCCCTGCATGGATACACCAGAGCATTGGGATTCCCAACGACGCGCTCTGCTCACTGAGAAATTGCGTCAGCGATGCAAGCTATAAACTGACAGACAACGTCAGCGACGCAAGCTACTAAAGGGTGAATCGCGTCAGAACTATAGTGACGCAGGAAATGAACTGCCTAGGTGCGTCGGGCGATATCCAAGCAATAAAAATAAAAAAACTCTCAAAGAATAAAAAGGTAAAAGGCTCAATAAAGATCCCAAACATAGACTGGATGGCCCATAAACTCTCTAATGATCAGATCCAAAAAGAAGAGGCAACTTAGAGGCTAGAGGCTAATTTGGAAAGAAATCAAAGAAACCAAAAAATGAAATGAAATCAAAACCATGGATTACTCTCCCCAGTATGGTCACCAATTTTGTTTACGGACAATCTGTAAGGGCGGACACAAGCGGATCTCCCTAGTTTGAATGGTTCAGATCTAGAACAAAACAAGTACATAACACACATAACTTTCCTATATTGATTGAAATGCAAGATAAGTAAAGAGACGGCTTACCTTATGGATGCAGTTCCTTTCTCCTTGTTGATCCAAGTGTTAACAATAAAATTAACACCCTTAGTCAAGTGACGGAAGAAGCGCATTTTTACCATGCACCTGCAGCAGGAAGACATGACACAAGTTCATGCAGAGATGAATCCTCTCTAAGAAATGCATTAAAATGCATTAATTATGCTTAAAATCATTCTAAATGGTGCAAAAAGCCTAAAAACTATGAAAATTGGGTTTTCAAGCTAAAATAATCTAAAATGGATTATACCACACTCAAAAGAGAAACCTAAGGCACATTTCCCAATGCTATATAAGAAAGGCTTTGGGGCATGGTAAAGACACACCAAGCAAGAGCAAAGGCATGCTGAAGAGATTCTGAAGGAGGAGAAAGAGCTCAAATTCTTCAAAAGCAAAGGTGAAGGAAGGGAAGCTCATGTCAATGGAGGAAGGATTCATGTCTAATGCCATGGTAAGGATGTATTTCTCCATTATTCTACTATGAATAGATTCAAGTTTCTACCATCTATGAGTTTAAATCTGGTTTATCTTGTATGAATTTAATTCTTGGATGGCTTTACATCGTAAATGTGTTTGTCTTGATTGATGAATATATATAGATCTTTTGGAAATTTGTAATAATATTTTCAAGTTACTGACGTAGGAACTCACCATTCCTTAGGAAGATAGTTAAATTAGTGTGGACATGTCCCTGCACTAAAGGCTGTTATCAGAATGGTGACTCCGCTGGCTGAAAATTCTTGATATTTCATGATTTTTCTGCATATTTTGGTGCTAATCCTCCTTCAGATCTACTCATCTATGCTTTAAAGATCCCTTAAAGAACCTTAGATCTAGCTTGAGAAGCTCAAAGCTGACCTAGCTACACCTCTAATTCATCAAATCACCTCCAATTGACTTCAGATCTAAGTTTCTTGATTTAGGAGTGTTATGAATTTTGGGTTTCTTTGAGTTTCGAACTGTGTAAATGCACTCTGCGTTTTTTTTTTAATTATGCCCAGCTATTAAAGCCCTGCATGGATCTTAAACCAATCTTTCAGCTACGTGTTTTCTAGTGAGTGCATTGTTTAAGCCAAAACCTTTCAGCTCTGCGTGAATTACCAATTCTTTGCACAAAATCTTTGGGTTTCTTGAACGTTTAAACTCTGTTTCGATACTGTATTAAAGCTTTCAAAGATTGAATCTCTGCACGTTAAACTCCTCAAACTCTGCATTGAAAGGTAGTAAAAGATTTTCAAATCTTAAAATTTCTGCATTGAACATTTCCCATATGGTTTGGCTACTCAAGGTCAAAACAATCTAGGAGTAAATCAAAATCCTATTGGCATACCAAACAGTCTTCCAAGTTCTACACCTGGGGGGAATCCTTCATTTTGGAACCTCAATGTCCCTAGTGGACTTAATGGACCATGGAACACTAATGCTAATTGGTGTAATACTCCACAAGTTGGTGGAAGTGCCTCGGGAAACCTTTATCCAAACTTTCCTAGCATAAATCCTAGGGGCAATCCCATTCCCCCCAACAGGTAGCACACCAGGAGGTAACCCATCCATCAACCCCATCCCACCATGGAGTGGGCAGGTCCCAGGATATACCCCATCTTCTTGGGCACCACCCCCGTAATGGGGCAATCAACCTTGGAACGCATATGCAAACCAAGGAAACAATCAATGGAGTGGTAATGTTCCACCAAGTAACCTATCCAAATGGAACATACCCCTACAAGGGGGCAATCCACCCATGAATCCCAACCAGCAATGGAGTGGTAATGTTCCACCAAGTAACCAATCTCAATGGAACATACCCCCGCAAGAAGGAAATCCACCCATTAACCCTATGCCACAATGAAGTGGCAATGTTCCACCAAGTCACCAACCTCAATGAAACATACCTCCGCAAGGGGGCAATCCATACATGCATCCTATCCCACAATGGAATGGACAATATTTAGGAAATAACCCACCTTTTTGGATGCAATCTCCGCAAGGAGGTAACCCTGCTTGGAATGCTTTTCAAGCCCAAGGACCACAACAGTGGAGCCATCAAGCTTCACCTGGATATCAAGCAATTGCTTCGGCATCCTCCAAGTCACCATTTCTAGCTACATTGAATCTACCGGATTTATCCCGGCTAACCAATGACCCTATTCTACATTTGAATGGGTGGCCAACCATACCAACCAAACTACCCTCAGACATACCCAAGTTTGACGAAAAACCAGGGGAAGATCCATCGATGACATTCCATTTGTGGTGTTCATCCAATTCCCTAGTTGATGATAGTACTAGGTTGAGGTTGTTTCAGCGGACCCTAACTGGAAATCCTGCGAAATGGTACATTGAGCCCCGCAATACATTTACAGAATTTTCATCATTAGCTATGGCATTTTTGACACATTTTCAATTACCTATCCGCTATGAGATGGGAACTGAACTTTTAACTTCACTTAGGAAATCCACCACTACTCACATCTCGAATCATATCCACGAGTGGAGGAGACGTCGAAGGCTTATAAAAGCTGAAATCCCTGATCAATTCTTAGCAGATTGGTTCATTAAATCACTATTGTCTACTCTTGCTAAAGATGTAGCCATGACTGAAGAACAACTCATTCAGAGTGCTCACCATATGGATTTAGTATATTCCCAATTGGGCACACTTTATGACTTAATACCCCATGCTGTAAGACCTGTGTGTGATCCAGCAAGGCGACCAAAAGGACCTCATACTAATGGTGTGATTGGATCCATTAACCAAGTTGAATAGATTACCCAACAATTGGGACAAATGTCAGTTCAAAATCAGCAACCCACAGCTGGCCAGGCAACTCAGCAATCTACCACTCCTGGGAAAACTTCCGAAATCCTTATGGTTCAAACTGCAGACCCCAAAGGAAAAAAGAAGAAGCAAAAGAAGAAACCTAATGCTAACCCTAAGACAGGAGATGCACCTAAGGTGAATAATCCTAGTGGAGGAAACCATGAGAATAGGAAAAACAAATATCCTTGCAAAATTTGCAAAGAAGATCATCCTACTCATCTTTGTCCTCAAATGGATGATATTCATCGCATTTTGGCACAACGAGGAGGGCAACAACCACAACCTGTTGCCCTAACTCAACCCTTCCCCCAACAACATCAAATGGTTGCTGCGGCGCCAGCACCTCCAACAGGAGGAAACCAGGCAAACCCCCCACAGGGGGGCAATCCACCCAACGCAAATATCTTCACAATTGGTGAACATAACATTCATATCCAAACCAGGGCCCGTTCTTACGACATACCTTCAAAAGATGCTGAATCAACTGGATCCCATCCTAGTGCTTTTCTAAATATTGAAAAACCAACCATAGACATGGTGCCTCGACCTCCAAAAGGGGTCCTCCGCAAAACAACACACAATCCCAGTGCGCGAGCTGCTCAAAACTACAATGTGTTGAAGATTTAGCTCAAGCCCATTGTGCAATGTCTTCCTTGGAGGTGTTGCAAAGTTGTCCCACTCAGCGGAAAGCACTATTGTCTGCCATCGATGCTGTTGATCCATCAGATACCAATTTAATCACATTTGACTTAAAACAACCCACAAGTAGGCTTCCCTCACAAATTGCTTTCCAAATTAAAGTAACTTCACATGGGAAGAATTATTTTCGAAACATTATGGATGAAGGAGCCTCCACTTGTGTCATGTCCCTAGCTTGTTGGAAAGCTTTGGGATCACCCACCTTAGTACCATCCCAAACAATACTCAAGGCATTTGCTGGACATTCGTTACCACCTCATGGACTCATCTTGGCTTGCCTAGTTGAACTGGGGGGGAAAATAGTTCAAGTAGATGTTGAGGTAGTGGATGCACCCATAGACTACAATTTTCTATTAGGACGCAGTTGGATACACAAAATGATGGCGATAGTGTCTTCTGTATTCCGAGTCATTCGGTTCTCCCACCAAGGGAATATTGTTACAATCGATCAACTAGATTACTGCACCTAAAAATGGTATCCATTCGAATGTACCTTATGTAGGGGATGGAACGACGGTTATTCAAGATGTTGGGGTAGGAATGTTTAAAGACTCGTCCCTTTTGGGAACTTTCCCACTTCCACCACCAATATTGACCCCTAACATTGCTCCAATTTTCACCATAACATCGGAGGTATACTTTCCATTAATAGTTTTCTCTAATTCCGTTTCGGAGGTTGGTTCCACCTCGTCAGTTGGAACCTCCAAAGAAAACACCTTAGATGAAAATAATGATGGCAAGATACATGCTTCTGCACATCATGAGGAAATGGAGAGTAGTGTTCCCTTTTCTGTCGCGGAGCTCGCTTATCAAGCTATTCAGATGGCTTCGGTAGAACCGGATCAAAAACCTCTCAAGATGGAGGAGTATGATCCTTGTACTTCACCTATTTGGGCCTTGAACTCGCAAAGTAACCATTATATCCTAGATCAAACCTTCCCTTCGGATGAAGCCATCCTAGAGGTTATGAACATCTCGGAACGACTCTGGGAGGATATGCATCACAAATCCTCGTTTCTTCCTAAGATCGACTCATTAGAAGTTAAAACTGAAAATTTTTACTTCGAGGGTGACAATCGTAAGTACCAATGCCCCATCCGAATCTACGATGTGAATTCAGAAGGCAATTTGGCGAACATTTTGAAAACCATCCAAATTGATATCTCTATCAAACCTGGCATCGTTGAGTATATAAACATAGGTGCGGATTGTTCTCCTGAGGAAATAAAATTTTACACTGCTTTATTTAAAATGTTTCGTGATATATTCGCATGGTCTTATGCAGAAATGCTAGGAATCGACCCTAGCATCGTAAAACATGAAATCAAAACTTATCCCAATGTTAAACCTGTGCGGCAAAAACTACGTCCAATGAACCCTAAGAAATTAGCTGCCATTAAAGCAGAAGTCGAAAAGCTCTTGAACACTGGATTCATCTATCATGTTCCTTTGACTGATTGGGTATCCAACCCTGTTCCAGTTAACAAAAAACAAGGAACTATCTGGGTTTATACCAATTTTAGAGATCTAAACTTAGCCTGTCCTAAGGATAACTATCCCACACCCTTCATGGATCAGATCATCGATGAATGCGCCGGGAATGAAATCTTCTCATTTATGGACAGCTTCTTCGGTTACAACCAAATCCAGATTAAAAAGGAAGACCAACATAAAACAGCTTTTATATGCCCTTGGGGAACCTTCGCTTATAGGAAAATGCCATTTGGCCTTAAAAACGTCGGGGCTACCTTTCAAAGAGCAATGTCATATGCATTTCACGATATTAAAGATATCATTGAAGTTTACCTTGATGATTTGGCAGCTAAATCTAAAAAGAGAGTTGAACATGGTGCACATTTACAAGCCATATTTGAGTGTTTCCGCAAGTACAACATTAGGTTAAATCCACATAAATGCATGTTTTGTGTGGACTCTGGGAGGTTACTTGGGATCGTAGTATCCCAAAAAGGGATCATGGTTGATCCCATCAAGGTTGAGGCAATACTTCAGTTGCCTTCCCCAAAAACAATCACTCAACTTCAAAGCCTTCAAGGAAAAGCCAACTACTTGAGAAGATTTGTCGAAAATTTTGCTGAAAAATCTAAAGGTTTCATGCGTCTCTTAAAACAAGATGCAACATTTACATGGGATGACCAAGCTCAACGCTCATTCGATGAACTAAAGAAAGCTTTGGTCTCCGCCCCGGTGCTTAGTCCACCGAACTATAATCGAGACTTTTTGCTATATTTGGCTGCCTCTCCTACCACAATTGGAATGGTCTTAGCACAAGAAGATGAATCCTCTCAAGAACATGTTGTTTACTATCTTAGTAAGGGCCTTGCAGGTCCCGAATTGAGATATTCCTAGGTCGAGAAGTTGGCCTTGGCAGTAGTCCATGTTGTCCAACGACTTAGACATTACATACTTCCAAGGAAAACAACCATAGTGGCTGAAATGAACCCCATAGACACATTTTGTCATGCCATGTCATTGGTGGCAAATACTCAAAATGGATAGTAATTTTACAAGAATTTGACCTTGAATTCAAAAACGCTAAAGCCAAGAAGTTGTTGGCATTTGCTGAATTAATGTCTGAGTTACCCATAGAGAAGGAGGGTACGATATCTGTTGAAACTTGGGCAGATGAACATGTATTCCTCATTGCACCTTCTGATCCATGGTATGGAGCATTCATTATATACCTTCAAACCCAAAGGATCGATCCTCAGCTTTCTAGTATTGAACGACGTCGCATTCGACATCGAGCTCGAAGATACCTCATCATCGGGGATACTTTGTACTGTCGAGGAATAGACATGATATTAGGACGTTGTTTAGTACATCAAGAAGCTGAACAAGTATTGAATGATTGCCATGTTGGAGCATGTGGCGGTCATCTTTATGGGTTAGCAACTGCTCAAAAAATCTTGCGTGCAGGATACTTTTGGCCTACAATTTTCAAAGACTGCATTAATGCTGTCAAAAAGTGTCACCCTTGCCAAATCTACACAAGAAAAATGCTCGCACATCCTGCTCCTTTACACCCTGTAGTAACCGTGGGTCCATTTTCAAAATGGGCCATTGATTATATGACAGTCAATCCACCTTTAGCTGATGGCCACCACTACATCATTGTAGCAGTGGACTACTTCACCAAGTGGGCTGAGGCGATGCCTACATTCAATTGCACGGGTAAAACTGCAGCATGCTTTCTATTCAATCATGTGATAGCAAGGTTTGGTGTACCCAAAGAAATCACTATTGACAACGGAAGTCATTTTAGGAATTCCTGTATGGATGAACTTACAAATCGGTTAGGATTGCGGCAAGACTTTTCCTTGCCATATTATCCTCAAGCTAACGAACAAGTAGAATCCATCAACAAGGTTTTGAAAACTATGTTACAGAAGACGATTAACAAAAACAAGAATAACTGGCACTTGATGTTGTTTACTACTCTTTGGGCCTACAGAACAACCGCTAAAACTGCAACCGGATTCACTCCTTTCCAACTGGTTTATGGAGAAGAAGCTGTGTTGCCGATTGAATGTGAAATCCCATCATTAAAGATCGTTGTCGAACTCCTACCTAACACTTCTGCAGAAGAGGAAAGGCTTCTCCATCTCCATTCTCTTGATGAAACTAGAAGGGAGACCTCTCTAAACATAGAAGTACATAAGAAGAGGGTCAAAACACAATATGACAAGTCCATTCGTCCTCGAGTCTTTTCTGAAGGCGATCTGGTTTTAGTTTATGACCAAGACCAAGATAAAATAGGAGAAGGAAAATTTGTACCTAAATGGTTTGGCCCACTTATTGTCAAAACTGTGTTAAAAAAGGGAGCTTATGAATTGGTCAATTTTGACGGGGAACCCATGTCAGAGATCAAAAATGGTCTCTATCTAAAGAAATACTTCGTGTAGGCACTGATTCCTCGCACCATTTGTTGTATTATGTTGTATTTTTTGTATAAACTTTTGTACATTAGTTATTTCGGGCACACACTTATCTTGCTTGGCATTGTCGCTTTGGCAGATGGCACAAGAGTCTTTCACATATTTGGGATATGCGGACGGCGCCAGCCGTAGTTCTCGGAACGTTGCTTCCGCCGCATGGGTTGTTTTTTCACCTAATAATGAAGTTCTTAGTTCAAGAGGCACTTTTCTCGGATCTGTAACCAACAATGTTGTAGAATATAGCGCAGTCATTGAGCTTCTTGTCGAGGCTATCACCCTTGGCATCCGACAAATAATCGTCAAACTGGACTCAGAATTAGTTGTATCCCAGTTAAATGGTCAGTATCAGGTTCGACATCCTACACTATTTAGAAAGTTTCTACGAGTACATCTTTTAGAGCGTCAGTTCGAGTTTATTGAGTATATACACGTTCCTAGAAGTCTGAATAGTTTGGTTGATTCTTTGGCCAACTATGTACTTGATTGGCATCTAAGTCATTAACATCATACCAAAAGGCAAGCATGTACATTATTTCATGCCTAATTTAATTGAACACATCATTTAAGGACATAAGTGAAATCGAAATAATCTAGCTTACATCATAACCCAAAAAGTGTGTAAACTTCACACACACCAAAAAGAATAGTGTAAATACTATTTTCCTTTTTTATTCTTTTTCTTACAGATAAGACCCAAAAAATGTTCATACAAACAAAAAAATGGAAAATTTGGAAAAACTCGAAAACATGGGAAACTGTTTCAAACTTTTCTAATTCAACATCGAAACTAACCCACTACTGGCAGATCAAAGACTAAAGGTTCATAGCTTCTAGGAATTCAAGCTGAAAGGGGATGCCTCCTCTCATACATCGGCTGCACAAAGAACACATATGGTAAATCGTGAGTATTTTTAGTTATCTTTTATTCATACATATACAAACCGTATCCTTTTGAATGATAGAAAGGTGCATAATTCCTCATTTTTGGCTATCTTTTTAGATATTAAAGGCACATTTGAACTAGTTTCTAACTAAACAGCTGGGTAGTGAAATGGTTTTGATTTCAGGACTTGAAGACTTTGACGGTTCGAACTATTTGACTCAGGTAATTGAGACAGACCATGATTCATGATGATCTATGATTTTGATATTTTTCACAAGATTCACACTGAAGTAAACCTCATTGAACCATTCCTACTTGGCCATTTCACCAAATTGGATAACCTCAGTCACATGGTATTACTTCGCCGTCCGTCAACACATAATCCTGCTTCAGATAGCCTACCTTGGGAAGGAACAGCTGTAAGAGTGTGCACAACTAGCTTAGCCCTTGTTTGCAATATGGATCTTTGCCTTGGCCTAACCTGTGCCCTTGAAAAATAGGTGTACGTCCATGCAACACTCGTTCCCTCCTATGTATCATAACATTCTTTATTCTTTTTAACAAAAAACGAAAAAACATAAAAATTAAAAAACACAAAAATCCAAAAAGGTAGAGACTTGAATCACTTCATAGTATAATCCTTAGAGAAAACGGCAACAGTCAGTCTTGGTAGCCCTTGAACACGGCACATAATTTGGTCTCCACTGTCAGTACACCATCTACATTTTCCTTAGGAAACTGTACCAGTATTTTGAACAAACCTCCACCGATGGGTTATCCTTCCCGTCAACAATGGAGCTTTCGTTAATGCATTTGGCATTAGCGGATTTCATTAAGGTCGGTTATTCAAAGTCCTATGTTGCTAAGTGTCCATTCTGCGTCGTGTTATGTGTTCAAGGGAAGTCCAAACCGAGTCAACCATTCCTCAAATATTCCTGACCAGTCATGTCGGCCTTCCTTGTGTCAGTATACAGTGTTGGATCTCGCAATTCTACCAAATTATATCAGACTATTGATCTTTGTTTCGTATCGGTTGATGTGGGATGCATTAATGCCCTACTTCTGATGGATCTATTCTTATCGACATCAAATCATCATCTAGGACATGGATCTAGAAACCCGGGAGTACCTTGGATCTTGCAGTCATTAGTGGAAGGTTTCCTTGCAAATGACAATGGGTATACATCAATGACCCCTGATTGTTTGATTCTACAAGTGTTCGACTTCAGATCATTTATTCACACTTGTTAGTTTGTACTCAGTACCTTAGAGTCCATCATCATTATCGGTGGGTCTCTTCGCATCTGTTAATGGTATACATCAATGACCGGTAATCAGATGGTGTTTTATTATGCTCGACATTAGATCACTTATTCACATGATATAAACTCGTACTATCATCGGTTTGTATTGAAGACCTTGGGAAAAACAGTTGTATCACTCATCGATGCACTACCCGAGCTACGCAAGATTAGACCGCCATGTCAGAAGCCCAAAAAGACTTTGTCATCGCACTCATCAAAGTGCACATGTACTTTTTCAGAAAAAATTACTTTTGACATGGATCCACTATGTATTGTTCGTGGCCATGATTGTTTACTGTTGAGCATGGGTATGCCCGCCTCAGGAATATATTATATATTTGAGAAATTGTTATGTTTTACAGGTGTGATCCTCAATCCATCGCATGTGAGCTTTCCTTCCCTTATCCTTGCTTTGAATGATAAAGAGTATCAATATACAGAGTATAAATTTCAGTAATGTATTTCGGCCCTTAGCTCTGCTTCGGACCTCACACATTAGGGGTCATCTGTTAACAATAAAATTAACACCCTTAGTCAAGTGACGGAAGAAGCGCATTTTTACCATGCACCTGCAACAGGAAGACATGACACAAGTTCATGCAGAGATGAATCCTCTCTAAGAAATGCATTAAAATGCATTAATTATGCTTAAAATCATTATAAACGGTGCAAAAAGCCTAAAAACTATGAAAAGTGGGTTTTCAAGCTAAAATAATCTAAAATGGATTATCCCACACTCAAAAGAGAAACCTAAGGCACATTTCCCAATGCTATATAAGAAAGGCTTTGGGGCATGGTAAAGACACACCAAGCAAGAGCAAAGGCATGCTGAAGAGATTCTGAAGGAGGAGAAAGAGCTCAAATTCTTCAAAATCAAGGGTGAAGGAAGGGAAGCTCATGTCTAATGCCATGGTAAGGATGTATTTCTCCATTATTCTACCATGAATAGATTCAAGTTTCTACCATCTATGAGTTTAAATCTGGTTTATCTTGTATGAATTTAATTCTTGGATGGCTTTAGATCTTAAATGTGTTTGTCTTGATTGATGAATAGATATAGATCTTTTGGAAATTTGTAATAATCTTTTCAAGTTACTGACGTAGGAACTCACCATTCCTTAGGAAGATAGTTAAATTAGTGTAGATATGTGCCTGCACTAAAGGCTGTTATCACCAAGTCTTGGTCTTCAGATCTTTAGCTTCAAAACAAGACAAAACATGTCAAAACAAACTAGTGAAAGCACATGATTGTGAATCAATCTAGATCAACAGTCAAAGAGGTTAATCCTAAACATTATCAACACAACAAGTTTATGGAAAGAGTTTGCATTAGATGTAATAATATAAAGTACAAAGAGAGAGGTGTTACAACCGATTCTTTGACGTCATAACCTCCTTCCAACAATCCTAGCCTCCAAGATCAAATGCTTAGCCTCCTATGGATGAAGAGGATCTCTTATCAAAATTACACCAGCATGTAGGTACTCTTTCCTTCCTCTCCCAAAAATGGCTAGGGTGTTCATATTTATTGGCCAAAAGGGATAGGAGAGGTTGAGGATTTAAGGGAGAGGTTTAAGGAATCATCCCAATAGGTAAGGGGATCGAATGCTACCTTTCCAGATATGTAGGGATAAGTCTCCACACCATCCAAGATTCGAGAAGTTGCTCGAAGCTTCTCTTTATCCATTTTAACCAACAACGACACACTTTGAACAAGGACAACTCGCGCCATTGGAAGGGTGATGCACCTTGTACAAGGGCAGAAGGCATCACTAACGCACTCTGCTAAGGTGCAGAGCGCGTCACCTTAAGTCTGTTGCACCTTTCCAGAGATCAGGACACGTCGGGGGTGACAACAAAAGGTTAAAGGAATCGGGCATATAGAGGACACATGACTCCTAATGATGAGATTTTGGTGTAATACATTGATATGCCTGAAGCAAAGAAGGTCAAAGTACATACAAAGCAAAATCCAAAACAAAGTCTAGTAGAAGTAAGCACAAGTGAGGATCTGCCAAAGGAATTGGCTGAATTGTTGTTGTAGCCTCAAGTAAAAAAGGATGTGAATCTAATCAGTATTTTTAGTATCCATCACTTGAGTTTCCAATATCCCCATATCAATAGGTTTCTACATCTACAGGGCCTGTACCAATTAAGCCAAATCTGCACAAAATATTTGAGCATTAGACAAATAGGTGTGGATTTGATTAAAGAAATGAGAGATGAAATAGGCACAGAAAAAAGGATATTGCTCATAATTGCAGATCTACCAAAGGACACTCTAATTCTATTAGTTTTGGAGCCCAAAGTTACACAACCAACCTCCTTTGTTGATTGGAAAGCAATTGAGCATAGAGTATACGTTAGTCAATTCAACGAAATTGATAAAGTAGATTTCTTCAAGCAGTCTAGTGACATGATTTGTAAAGATGTGCTATTATCCACTACCACTGAGAAGATATTGAGAACAACAGTATAAAAGTTTAAAAGACAGATCAAAGCAGAGAATTTGACAATAAAATCCCAGCAAGTGTCCATTAAAGATTTAGAAAGCAAAATTGTGGTACTAGGAGTAGATCCAAATGAAACTTCACATGCCAAAGGGCTCTCAAAGACACAGGATAATGAGATTGTTATCTTAAGGAAAAAGTTGAATATGTGTGCAATATAGCCTATGCAGACTCCAGAGCTCCAAAAATGCAAGAAGATAGAGATAAGCTTTATGCAGACATGAAAGCTCAAGAGGAGAAATATAAGAGCAGAATAGATAGCTTACAATGGGAAATTGTTGCGTTAAAATTAAAGCAGCCCAATATATCATAGGAGGTAACATAAGTTACAAAGGAAAAGGATGAAGATGAGGAAAAAGATGATCTAGCATAAAAAGAGCATAAAACTCAATCAATTCCTACTCAAGAGAAGACCCTAGCATACGTGATGGAAGAATCATCTAATGAGGAGCAAGATGGAGACAAAGATAAAAAAAATAAGGAATTTATAAGAACATATAATAGAAAAATATGACTCCATTGCAGATCTGGAGAAAGAAATAGATACCTACAAACTTCAAATCTCAACACTATGTGACCAACTGCAATGAGAAGAGCTCATAAGGTTAGCTAAAAAAATCTGATGGGAGAAGATATCTGAAGAAATGCTTGCCACATGGGATCACTATGAGGTCATCCAAGATGAATTAGACACGTATTTTTCATGCAAGAAAACAATAGAAAGAGTGGAGAAAGAGCTAGAAGATAAGCCCACACTTGCAACCCAAGTAGTAGAGTACTTGAATAGTAGAACAAAGAAGCAACTTAAATATTTGGAGGTGTCCAATAGAACAAAGATGATCAAAGAGATCAATCAGGTTATATCCAAGCAAAACTTGCTTAAAGTTGTCCAAGGCAGGGCAAGCCAAATGGCCACAGAGATAAAAAGCTTCAAAAATAATTTCACATAGCTTATAACAATGGCCCCCCCCTTCATCATGGGATGGAAATGATGAAATATATAAGAACGAAACATATGTAGATATTTTGAAGCAGAATATTAAACAATCCAGGGAGATTGATGAATGGTATAGGATATTGGAAGGGCCTGAACTAGTGGAAGAATTAAATACCGAGTTTTTCATCTGGATTTTGTTAAAATCAACATTAAAAATTTTACCACCTATTTCCTATGAGCAAATCCTATGAGCAAATCACCAATGTAGAAATTGCTCTTGAAGCATTGATTGCTCATAAGTATCCTATGGGGAATGATTGGCATGAAATAACAAAATATCATAAGGTAGATTTGCCCCCATTAATTCAAGTTGTTGGACAAACATCAAGACAGGTTCAAGTACCAACAGTTTTACATTCAAGTGGTCAACGGGTTTTAGCCCAACCATCTTGGTGGTCTCAGACTCATATTTTCTCAACCAATTTTGTAAGACCAATAGTGCAGACTACATATCATCCTATTGACCAAATGTCAAGTCAATATATAGGACAACGGAAAGTTATATCAGATGATCACTTGATTCGGCAATTCATCAGGCAGCTAATGAATCAACCCATTGTTCAATTTGTCCACCAACCAATAGACCAACTAATATGTTTCTCATTATACAAACCATGTTCCTCTTACCTGCAATTCAAATTCTTTGAAATTCAAATATCAAAGTCTATTTCTATCTTGTAAACCGATCATGGGATTATTGGTTGAACTTATATTTCTAGCCAATGATATTTAAAGTTTGAAAATAGATAAACATTTGGAGTGGAGTTCATAAGGGAATTAGTTTAATTATTGTGCATGGTTTAAGTCATCTTATGTTCTCCAAGGTGTGAAATGTTTTTGTATTATTTTCAAAAGAGCATCATTTGGATATATTGATTGGGTTGGCAGTTGATTAAATTTGTTTCAATCCTTCGAGGAGGAAGGTGCGGGTGGGGAGATAATATCCCCAGGAGGAAACACTAGCATCAAATTCTCTTGGAATATTGGTTGGGAAACAAATAACCAAGCAGAAGCTCTTGTGCCTTTACAAGGAATTTGTTTAGCAAGCGAGAATGGTACCAAGAAAGTACCAGGAAAGTCCTACATCAATTGAGTCAATAATAAAGTTTTTGTGCATTTTGATACTGGGTGTCTATTGTAGAATCTATTATGGGAATTTTTGTAATCCTTGGACTATTGGTATCCAGTGGAAAGAAAGCTATACGAAATTTTTTGCTCTACTCAGTATAGTCTCCGATGAATATAGCTCTTTAGTGGATTATGTAACAATCTCCTGCCTTCTTGGCAATTTTTATATATAATACAAACTTTCTTATTTAAAAATAAAAATAAAAATTATTTCAATCCTTGAAATGAGAACTCAATCACTATGTTGATCCTCTACTATGAATACAATTGGTATGCAGAGGTTTTTTGTAAAGAAATATAGATGGTCTTAAACATAGAGTGCTTATTTTTAATTAATTTTAAAGATAAGTGCAGCCATGAACTGATTTCAGAGCAAGTTTCACAGTGTTTTCCTTGACTGTATGAAAGTTTATAATTCTTGATCAAATGCATTTGCTTGCTCTAACCATCCAACATACTAGATGGGAGAAAAAAAGAATGTAAAAGAACTATGTTCCATCTTCCATTGAAAGTTCACAAAAGAAATATTGTATTGCTTTAGTTATATGGTATAAGAAAACATGGCAAACATGACATCCTTTCTCCCAATATAATTGTTTAAAAACATATACCACTTAGGCAAGGAATGGATTTGGTGCAACAAATATTATTTACTAAAACTCATTTGGGAAGAACTCAATTAAGCTATAATTGAGCTATATCATGCCCAGGCATGCTTCATTTTCAGCCTGATACATCTCTAGGGATAACAGTGTGAAATACTAAATCACAGTAGATCATGGAGCTGAGTATACCTCACAGAGAAAGAATGAGCAGAGAAATTGAGTTACAGTGAAAATTGCAGTAAAAAAGAGCAGACAATTAATCATGCATGAGAACTCAGATATGAACAGAATAATGTCACATGATCCAATAATCAGTATAGTCAACAATGATGTTACAATAGAGAGAATTAGAAACACCTAGGAGAATTCGAGTCTCGGTATGTCTAGCATAGGAATTGTCACCTCTATTAGTGCTCCAGAGCTTCCAAACTCAGTTAAACTCAACCAAATCTCAGTTAATTGAAGCTACTGTTAGTTAACTGACCAAGGAGGGCACAATCATGAGTTTGTCATGCAAATCACTCAGAAAAGGGCGCATGAGGCCACAATCAGTGGCAATCGGAGCATAAACCCCCCACAAGAGTCAGCTAACTCAGGTGGACTGAACTAGAACACCGAGTTGGCTCCTAAAATGTAGTGAAATGCCTCTATTGGTCCTAAAATCATGCATGCAGGTCACATTAGGTGGATAATGGGTCCTAGATGACATCTGCACACCACTAGGGGGGAAATAACATCACTAAGTGCTAGCAAATGGTAAATAATGCAAGTAGGACAAGGATGGAGTATTAAAATATCCTAACACCCCCCCTTAATCCAAACTTGTGCATCTTGGGCCCTAGTTACTAAGACCAAAGATCACCCATACAATCAAATAAATGATGAAAGAACTGTTCATGAAACTAAAGAAATGGGGAAAAAACCTCATGGGAAAAATACCCCCCTTCAAAAATGAACAATGGGAAACTCAAAAAGCCTTCACATGTGCAAAAACTTTGTGAGTGAAAGACTTTGTAAAAATATTGGCAATTTGCTCCTATGTAGGATAGTAATGCAGGTGCTAGATTTGGATTTGGATCTAGATCTGCTCCTCTGATGTACCTCCCACTGTGTCGAAGCTGTATTTTCCAAAACAAGTCTTTCATAAACCATCTTTGCTATAGGAGCGAATGGCTCATAGTAGTCCAAATCATGAACCTTTGAGTACCCTTTTTCAACCAACCAAGATTTGTACTTGGTTGTAGATCCCCCATGGCAAGTCTCTTCAAGGGATTGTGGATCAAACCCCACCATCATGTAGCACCTCTCTGAGAGAAGTGGATCTACATGACATAGTGCAAGGTTTGCATGATATTGAGATCTGGTGGTTCTATGATCAGATGGACCCCCAACTACATTCCCAGTAGCTATAAGGAATTTGTGAGCCCATATTGGCCTTGGCCATGGATTGGGAGCAAGTGTTGTATCTGGATCTGGATCTGCTCGAAATTTATTCTCAACATCAAGATCTTGATCCTCATCTTCATTAGAAGAGATATCAATTTGATCTTCATCATATGCCAATGGAGTAGGCAAGGAGTATGGAAAAAAGTGAGAGAATTCATATGCCTTTGAGGCATAGTTTGCAAACCCCTTTGCTATAATCTTCCCAAAAGAGATATCTACAATCTCAACTGTGTCAGGACCAAAGACAACTTTCTTTGGTGAACTTGTGTGATTCATCTGATAAATAGACAACAAATTTGCTAACAAAGAAGGCACAAATAGAACATTTTTGAACTTTCCATGCTCTAGATGTACTGTGCCCTTCCCTTCAGCAGAGATCCGAGAGTTATCTCCCATGTGAATAATAGGACCATCATTTAGATCTAGAGAAGAAAATGATTCTTTGGAGGCAACCATGTGGTTGTAGGCTCCTGAATCTATGAGGAAGGATTGTGATTGTGAAAATCCAGCCTTCAGTGCATGGCATCTCTCATGACCACTAGATTCACTTCCAGAATTAGTCTCTCTTGCGCCTTCTAGGAGGGAAATGTTGTACTGTTCAAGAAGTTTGATCATCTGATATATCTTCTTCTTCATGCATGAACTCTCTGGATGGTTTCCTTTCTTGCAATAGGAACACTTGGATTTCTCAAATCCCTTTTGCTTATCCTTTTTAGAGTTGGAGGCTTCTTCTGATGGACTAGAGTTGGCATTCTGCTTAGGTTCATATTGCCTCTTCTCTTTGCCCTTATGCTTCCCTTTGGCATTCACACTTTTTGACTCTCCAGCCATAAGAGTTTGATTTTTGGAGGCTTGCAAAGCGCCCATTTGAATCAGTTTTTCTTGTTCTTGGATGAGATATTTGGTGAATGCATCTAGAGATGGAATTTTCCAACCAGGGATTGACAGTATCCCTGAATGGAAGGTAGAAATAAAGATGGGGAAATCAAGACCTAACTTGTTTAGAATGGATAGCACCAACTGCTCATCCTTCTTCTCAATGCCACACTGCTTGCATTGCATGACCAAATATTTGAATTTGGAAAAGAATTGTTGGATGGTCCCAAAACTGTTGCGTTGAAGAGCAGTCGACTCATTTTCCAAAATCTGCCCCCTTAGCTCATTTTGTTTTTTGAAGAGGGTCTCCAACTTCAACCAAACCTCTCTTGGAGTCTTCAATCCTTCGAGGTGGAAGAGTAGATATCTGGAAATATGAATACACATGAAACCAAATGCCTCATCCAATCTATTCGGATACTTGGCCTTCTCAACAGCTGCTTGAGGTTCAACCTCCTTTCCCATTATACCCTGTACATTGACTTGTTGCGCAATACCATATGCACATCATCCCTCCAATCAAGGTAATTGAAGGGTGTTAGGATCTTGGGAGAGAGAGGAGCATTCAAATTCTCCATTAGAGATGCCGGAGCGAATACAAGGTGGTACTGCTACTACTGCTACACTTTCAATAACTTGCAAAAAACTCTCAATTTTGGAGATAGCCTATTGATGAGCATTGCTTTAGGACAATAGGCACATTTTTCCAAATCCTTCACACCTAGCTAGACCTCAAAGGATTTCTCCAATGAATTCAATGCAATGGCACTAAGATTTTCTTTGGAAATCCAGAGGCTTCTGGTGCACTAACGAAAGTAGCTGCTCAACCTATGCTCAATAAGCTTTGATACCATGTGAAATACTAAATCACAGCAGATCATGGAGCTAAGTATACCTCGTAGAGAAAGAATGAGCAGAGAAATTGAGTTACAATGAAAATTGCAGTAAAAAAGAGTAGACAATTAATCATGCATGAGAACTCAGATAGGAACAGAATAATGTCACATGATCCAATAATCAGTATAGTCAACAATGATGTTACAATAGAGAGAATTTGAATCACCTAGGATAATTTGAGTCTCAGTCTATCTAGCATAGGAATTGTCACCTCTATTAGTGCTTCAGAGCTTCCAAACTCAGTTAAACTCAACCAAATTACAATTAACTGAAGCTACTGTCAGTTAATTGATGAAGGGGGGTGCAATCATGAATTTTTCATGCAAATCACTCAGAAAAGGGTGCATGAGGCCACAATAAGCGGCAATCTGTTAACAATAAAATTAACACCCTTAGTCAAGTGACGGAAGAAGCGCATTTTTACCATGCACCTGCAACAGGAAGACATGACACGAGTTCATGTAGAGATGAATCCTCTCTAAGAAATGCATTAAAATGCATTAATTAAGCTCTTTCTCCTCCTTCAGAATCTCTTCAGCATGCCTTTGCTCTTGCTTGGTGTGTCTTTACCATGCCCCAAAGCCTTTCTTATATAGCATTGGGAAATGTGCCTTAGGTTTCTCTTTTGAGTGTGGGATAATCCATTTTAGATTATTTTAGCTTGAAAACCCACTTTTCATAGTTTTTAGGCTTTTTGCACCATTTAGAATGATTTTAAGCATAATTAATGCATTTTAATGCATTTCTTAGAGAGGATTCATCTATGCATGAACTTGTGTCATGTCTTCCTACTGCTGGTGCATGGTAAAAATGCGCTTCTTCCATCACTTGACTAAGGGTGTTAATTTTATTGTTAACACAATCAAAGCATAAACCCCCCACAAGAGTCAGCTAACTCAGGTGGACTGAACTATAACACTGAGTTGGCTCCTAAAATGTAGGGAAATGCCTCTAGTGGTCCTAAAATCATGCATGCAGTGCGAATTAGGTGGCTAATGGGTCCTAGATGACATCTGCACACCACTAGGGGGAAATAACATCACTAAGTGCTAACAAATGGTAAATAATGCAAGTAAGACAAGGAGGAAGTATTAAAATATCCTAACAAACAGAAAGCGGCCACTATTATTTACACATACAAAGTACAATTGGTGGAAGTATAATGTGTTAGACTTAGGAGTCATTTTCTCAAGATCATGTTTTTGTCTAGTCCCAACAACAAAAGTATACTAAGGGTTATATAAATGATTAGAGGCAAACAAATACACAGTGATAACTTTAAAAAACAAATATATTTATACTACACTATATTTCTCTTATTCTCTGTTTTTTTGTCACACCACATTTTTCTCTTTAAATATAGTTATTACAGTTTTTTATTAGCATATATATTTTGTAGAGTGGCCTCCCAATTTATCCTCCAATGACTTAAAGAAGAATCAACATATTTATGTGTCCCTCTCATCAATATCAACACAATTCCCCCCCAAAAGACGCAATGCATGATGCCAATAGTCTATACATAAAGATGCACAATACCAATATGGCATGGTGCTTTAGGAAATGAAGGGAGCAAGTATATGATGTACAAAACAAGAAATTGAATCGGCATTGCATGCAAAACAATAATAAAGGAAACCCATATAAATTCATAAGCATGCACGTGCATACACAAAATCATAATTGTTAAGGATAGATCCATTGGACAACATCTTTTACAATTCCATATCAAATTGACCTTGAACTTCGTCCAACTCGTCATCTGAGTCATGGAGATCGGAATTTGAATCCAACCCTTCAAAATCATTGTAAGGATTGTCCAAAACAACATTTGCAACATGTAGTGCTAAGTCATCATCGATATAGTGATCATCATCATCGAGATGTGAACCAATGACTGTTTGGTCAACCTGATTTCCCCCTACATCTTCTTCTTGATCCTGATCATCTTGATATTCTTCTTCTTCTTCTTGATAATGACCATCTTGATCTTCGGGCAAAGCATACTTTATAGGTTGTCCTCTTGGATCAAATCTAACAACAAAAGACCAACCTGCTCTACCTGGCACCTCTGGAAAAAATACCTAATCACATTGACTTGGAAGTACATAGGGCTCTGTATTTGCATCATACCTATTAGTATTAATCATGGTAAATCCATTGTCATGATCAATAACTGTCCTTTCATCACCTTGCAATAACAATCTGTACCACCTCATCTTAAAGAGAACCACTTTGAAGGATTTAAAGTTTATATCCAATATGTCTTCCAAATATCCATAATACCTCAAATCCTATGTGATTGGATGTCTATCACCCCTGTGAGAAATATTAGTCACCTAAAAAATTGCAGTTATACCACTATCACATGTTTTCCTCTTGTCATCCAATTGTTTGGCGCGATATTTTTTGCCATTGCATCACAAAGCCTTATGATGTTTCACCTCCATTCTCAACATGTTAAAAATGGAATGTCAATGTTTAGAAAGTACATGAATAAAATAATTTGCTACAAAAACCAATTATGGGATTTGAAATATAAAACCTAAAGTTAGATGTTGCTTACAGTTCTATCTTTTGCACCATATGCTATATCAATTTCTTATTGGGTTAAAGATGTATCATGATCCAAATAAGTTTTTTTGATCAACTCTGCCACCCTATTCCATGACAAGACACCATAAACTTCTTCACATCGTTCTATCCATCTCTTCATCCAATCAAGATTATTTGCAACATATAAATCAATTGCATCCCACTCTATACTACCTATATCAATTAAACAAAAATAATTCAGATAAACAACAAAGCTACTAAACAATTTACCATAAGCATTTATGGAGATGTCAAATACAATCAAAGATTTTACCTTTCACTTTTCTCCATCTACCTTTCCCAACAACACCTCCCCTTTAAATTTGTTGGTGGAATTGGCATCCCAAAGGACCAACACATCCGTATCACCCACTATTTGGGGTAAGTACACACTAAAATATACAATGGGTTGATATAACCTGTAGCCTTCAACCATTGACCCTTCTGGACGTGCTCTTTGTCTAACAAATCCCTTTAATGCTTTTAAATGTCTCTCCACCAACCACATTGACCTTGTGTGTACGGGTCCACATATTTCAATATCTTCCACCAAGTGTATGAGGTAGTGTTCTTGTGCATTGAACAATGTTGGAGGCAAATACTTTTGCATCTCACACATTAGTTGGGGAATTTCTCTTTTCCAATACTTGATATCTTCTTTATGTATCTCTTTAGATGACAAACACCTAAAAGTGCAAAGAAATGTGATGTATCAACATTGATATAACTAAGGAAAGAAAAGCGAGAATTGACTATGCAATTGATAGTTCAACTATAACTCTATACATACCTCATGTACTTGCCAAGATCATAAATAACCTTCTTTATGTTGTTGTCAAAGCTATTAGGCGGAGCTAGAGGTAGAACATACTGTAACAAGGACGTAGCATATATTAGTAACAAATAAGGTATAGATCATTTCATATAATTGAAATAGATATAATCATTAATTTCTAACATATACGGGATATATCATAATATTATCGAGCTTGCAAAATGTCAAACCTTCATAAGTGTATGCCAATCATGAGTTTTAGCCCCACTGAAATTGCCTTGCTTCGTTAATATATTACTTATATTTGAAGCAAAACTAGTGGCAAATTTTATCTTCTGTACAACCTCTTTTATAGCAACACTTTCTTGCTTTATTAATAATCATAGAAGATTGGTTGAATTTCCACTACCATTATGATCCTTCGAACGTTGCAATGAGTTGGATTCTTGAATGTCACTTATAATTTTTGCAATTTTTTCCTTGTTATTCCTACCATCTATCATTTTCCACAAGCACTCTATGACATTCTCTCTAATATGCATTGTGTCAAACAATTGAGCTACTTGTAGGTGCTCATAGTATGGCAACTGAATGAATTGGGAAGAGTATCGTTTCAAACCTCGTGGAAGCTGACTGTGATGACCTTTGAGAAGTATCAATGAAATAATTTTATTTTATTTACTAGTCATGCTAAGTATGGAAATCTAAAAATAAATACAAGTGACCTATAACATAATAGTAGCTACAAACAAATATTGCTTATCATGGGTCTTCTGAAATGCCTTTTTCCATAGTTGAGGCATCATTCTTCGTGGGTTTTTTCCACTCTCTTCCTTGCCATTAAAGTCATTTATTTTGGAAATCTGATACCTATGGTCCTTATGGAGAAAATACATGTACTCATTGTACACCTCCTTTCCTAAACTTCTTGAACATCTAGATATTGTTCTTGGACCACGTACTGGACATGCATATTTTCCCTTTGTTTGAATCCCTGCAAGTTATGGAATAATGAAATAACATATTGAATTCCATAAATTGTAAAAGGAGATTCAATAATAAATTATGCATAGCAATACATGACATATTTACATATCACAAAAATGTGTAAGACCAGGTGCATTGTGAATTGTCCATGTAAGTATTCCATGGAACTAAAATTGTTTTTGGCCTATAGGTTTGGAGATGTCATACATATTGATGCCAGACCATAATTTTAAAAGTTCATCTATAAGAGGCTCAAGATAGACATCCATATCTTCCACTTGGTGCTTACCTAGTAGTTATTTGAAAAGTAAACTACACAATTAATAGGTTCTCAATTATGCAACAATAAAAAAAATGGATTGCTTATATTGTGTTAAAATTCTTAAAAATACTTACCTGGAATAATTATTGCCAACATGACGTGCTCCCTTTTAATTGTCATCTTTGGAGGAAGGTTATTGTTTATAACAAAAACTAGCTAATCCAAGTAATTGGTTATGAGCTCTCCAAATGGATTGACGCCATCAACTGCCAATGAAAGTCTAACATTACGTGGTTTTTCTTTAAATATTGGCCATATTTCATCAATGTCTCTATAGGCATTCGCATGACACCATCTGCACTTCTGTGTCGTGCACGGTAATCCATAAATTCTACAATGTTTTTACACCTGAACAATCGTTGAAAACATGAAATTATTGGGATATGTTGAAGAACTTTGTGGGGCACCTTATTTGTTACATAATCAATACAATATCTATTAATTCCACATTCAATGCACTCACTCTTTGATGCATGTTGTCTGTAATATATGATATGATCATTGGGACACACATCAATTGTGTTATAATCCATTCCTATATCTTTCAAGGCAACACACATTTCTTTGTATGTGCGAGGTAAAGTATTTGAAGGTGGTAGAAGAGTATCACCTAACAATCTAAACGAAACAAATTAATTTAACAATCATAATTACTACCTTAGCTTACATATGATAATGATAAATAATAATAAAACATCCAATTTCAATTACCAATGTATAAATCTTGCATACCTCAACAACTGCAACACTGTTGTGTTTGAAATACCATTCATGACCTTCAAGTTGACTAGCAACAAAAGAACGAAGAGAAGACTTGTCTTTGAGTCTTTCTATAAGGTTTTTTTGGCCTTATCAATAAGAGGTACACCATGAATGTTTTCGTAGATATCATCTGCAACTGCATTCTCATTCGTGGCAACAAATGTGTCATTGATCAACCTATTCATTCCTTCATTCTCAATAAGGTTGTGGTCATTTTCTTCTATTGTATCAACCTTTATGTCGCCACCCTCACCATCTCTAGTATGAATTGTAGCCACTTGACTTCCAAGCATTGGTGCTCTTGTCTGTGCAATAATTGTGGAAAAATAAATCCAATTAGTATCAAATAGACATCAATAATAATAGTATTGCGAATGAGAAAAAAATCATTTTTTTATATCTTACCAAGGGATGATATTCTCTTCCGCTTTCCAAGTGCCCATTTTTATAGCAATATTTCATGATTGTTTACCTTATAACTCTTCTTCTTTTTATCCCTCTGCATTTCCTACAAGGGCAATAACATTTTCCATCACCGATTATATCTTCAACAGTAAAGGCTTGATTATGATCATTTGCATTACCATGTTTGCTTAGGTCATCATTTATAGAATTGCTAAATGTTTGCATAGCAACAATTCGTTCGGCTCTACTACCATATCCGGGGACATAAGTGTTTGACATTGTTCTCTATAAAATACAAGATCAAATTGATAAGAAAGACAACAAATTCATTAACCAAATGAAAATAAATTAATTCAAGGGATAATTTCCTTAATCCACAAATTTCTTTACCTATAAGCAGAGTTCTCCTTCCAAAATTGTTTCGAAAGTATTCTTGTTGAATTGAACCCGAAAAAAGACTTAAATATGTGTTCAATTTTGCCCAATGGGACCCGAAAAAATATAATTAGATGTTGTGTCTGAATATGTTATAAAACTTGCCCACTTTAACCGAAAAAAAAAGACAAAAAAAACATTAACCAAATAAAAAGAAATTAATTCAAGGGATAATCTCATTAATCCACAATTTTACTTACCTACAGATAGAGTTCTAGCTCCAAAAAAATTTCCACAAAGATTTCTTGCCAAATTGAACACACAAAAACCTAAATATATATGTGTTAAATTTTGCCCAATGGAACCCGAAAAAAACCTAAATATATGTTCAATCAATTGAATTTGACCTTAATTTTAATCAGCAATACATAATATATGTATTTCAAAGCACGTGCTTGCCAAACAACTATAAAGGTGGGTTATGTTTCATTCTTCATTAAAATACCATGAAGGGCTTGCATATCAAGGTGAAAGATTTTAAATCAACAAGATCAAAAGAAGTCTAATAATCGTTTGGAGACTTTGCAGTCACATTAGAAGACCTATCTTATGGGCTCTCGTGTTAGATTGTTTAGATAAGACCCTTCATTTTCTGAACAATAAGGAATGATGATTCAACCTGGCCACCATTTGAACCTGCACCATCACCTACTTCTCCTAAAGAATTTTTAGCATCTACAACCTCTTGTGCAACCTGAACATCAACACATGATGTCTTCAATCACCTTGCACCTATTATTCCTATCGAGTAACTGATTTTTCAGCTTCAAATTAGCAACCATCATCCATTTAAGCTTGAAATAACCAGGTTCAGATCGAGCATTCATCTATCATCACATACCTACAGACAATGATGCAAATTTTCTTAGAATCTATAATCCTATATGCCTTTGGTTGATTGGAATAATCGACAAACAAATTTTTTACACACCTGGGTCAATCCACATTCCAAGATCTTGTTGAATGCCTTCGTTGTTCTATTTAGCCTACAGATGGTATGGCATCATCTTGTGGTGATGGCTCAATGAATCTTTCACCATCATAGCTACTGCTCCACTAATAAAATGTTGACCTTAATTGCTTGTGAGGCCATGTGGGCATCCAAATCTAATGATGATCTGCTAAAATGAACTTGGAAACAGTTTCCACCGAGCAATCTTGGGTGGGATAGCCTCTATCCAGGACTTCAAATAATCTATAGTCGTAATTACATAACTACCCCATGAATAGTGCGCCAATCGATTGACATTAAACTTAAACCAAGGATTTTGATGATGTATATGAAGAAGTATGAAATGGATTCTGCACAGAAGGGATCAGCATCAAACATCAAATATCTATGTGGTTTTCCCATTTTGTATGCATGAAAGATGATTGGGTCCAATGTTAGACTTTCCAAGCTTTGCTACACTTTGTAATTGAAATCTTAGAATAGCAATAACCATTGAAAGATCCAACCTTCCAATACCTTACATTAATTCATCTTTCACCGTCCCATTTGCTTCAAAGTCTTTTCTGTGATGGCACAGTGGGTTCAAGCAATGGTATTGGACCAGTAAATTTTTATTTTGAAAGTTTATAGTACAATAAACCGATCAAACCTTGTTACGTGAAGATGTCGTAGCTGGGATGGTTAGGATGGCTGGTCTTATTGGGGATGGCTAGGATCGTTGGCTTGGGATGGCGCTTGTGGTTTGAGCATCCACAAAACTATCTAGATTCCTTAGCACTCTACCACCTCATGTCTTTGGATCTTCCTTAGTCCTTTTCACCTTGAGCTTTCATGATGTAACTTTAGCAATCTTATTCCCAGGGAAACCTCCCTTGTGTGTCCAAATATGTTTTTAAAACTCGCCGCCAAATACTTTTGCCTTTTACTCATCTCTTAAGCAATGATAAGCAATTAAGTTTTCTTGGGCCAACGTGTGCATATATTATGGCACTTAAGCGATGCTATACATAGATTTCTGAAGCACGCTGCCACCACATCCAAAAATTTGACGTTTTGTCAATGTTTACAATGACTTTGAACATTATACATTGATACAAACGTCAAATTTTGACCCCAAATCTAGTAGTGCTAATAGAATCAATATCTTTACCAAATCCGAAAAATTTCCCCAATTTTCCTCATATCAATCTACCATTCTTGTCGATAACTACAAAGATATAATCCATGGATCTATTAAAAGACTATCTAAGCAATTAGAAACCATAAATTTCTCAGAGGCATTTCGATAGATAGTTTGCTTGAAATGTCAAATTTCTTCATGTAAAAACTTATTCCGACCCATACAACCCCAATGTTACAACTAAGAGCTTTCATACCACTCTGTCACATCTATATCCACCACTCTGAGTATAGGAGGCAGTAGTTATGAATTTCATGTTTAAAATTTTTGCCTCGTGGGGCCATCATTCGAATTCAAAACTAATTTAAGCCTCTCATGAGCAACATAAACTAAGAAATGCATGTGTAGGTGCATGACTGTTAAACACTACATAATTAAAATTATATTCACAGACACATCATGCATAAACAAACATATTCATAAGAAGAAGTAAATATAATCATTGCATTTCATAGAAATAGAAAATACTTATCTTTTAATTGAAGAAAATCCAAGTAATTGGCTATATAAGAGCAATTTTCCACCCAATCCTAGGTATCAACTACATATATCACCCCCAAGCTGAGCTATGAGGCCATCAAGGTGAAAGAAACCCCTATATACTTCTTTCTCTAAGCTCCAAACCCATTTGCTCCCATGCTTAACCAATATACTCACCATTAAGCACTACATGCATCTCATCTAGCCATCCTAGCCATGTAACTCTCTTCCACTGCCCCACACAACACAAGGAAGCCTAATTTTTATTTGCTCAACAATCCCTTAGAGTACCCAACCCTTACAATGCTCTTAAGTGTGTGTAAATAGAGTCTAACCTGTTGTATGCTTTCCAATAATCTCCCATAAAATCAATTCATGGTTTCTCAAGCATCTAGGAGTAACAAGTAAACAATGGGTAAAGGTTCCTATCTTGTCTAGCCTCTATGCTCACCTACATCCATCCTCTTCCCTCTAATGTATGTAATTTCCTCTTCATAATGTTAATTTATGGTTAATTTCATGGTGTGGTAATTGGCTAGGAAGAAATCAACATGAATGCTACATAATGTAAGAATTTTGCATGGAAAATGAGTGATAGATTCTAATGGACATGAGTGGAATGGTGAAAAGACAATTGACATTACTTCTCAAAAATGGAAATAACTCTTACAAGTTACAATTGTCATAAAAGTGTATCCCTTCCATGCTTCCATAACTACTTGAGAGGACTTCCCACCAACCTTACACATGCATTCAATGATTGGATTTAATAAGTCATAATGAAAGTAAATGGTTCATTCAAGGCACATGACATATTGGATGAGTTCTAAAGTTGACACTCACTAAAAGATTATTTATTCTCCTAGAACCCCTCCCTTTCCTCTTCCCTTTTAGTGGAATCATAGCCTCTCTAGTGCTCTTTAGGAAGCTATCTTGGACCATTTAATTATTTTCCATCATAATATTTATATAGTTTTTGTACCATCACGACAAGCCAACTTCCAGTGCCACTTCCTCTTCATTTAATGGAAAACCAACTACCATGGTCACCACCAGTGATCAAATTTGAAAGGTGGGTCCTAATTTCAATTGGAAGGGCATTTGTTCTTGGAGCTCTTCAAAGATGAAGGACAATATAAATAATTGTACTTCAATTGACAAGTATAAATTAACGAAACCCTTCTCCCAAAAAATACAAAAAACAAATATTGTTCATCCAAATTTGTACAATCTTAAACAATTGAGCACTCCTTAATATCTCCATGAAAAAATGGTATCTTTTCAATAAAACCTAATTTGAACACATTAATTTTACAATTCATTAAAATAACAACTATTCAGTTGTATTTTTTCAGGTTGGAGCACACTTCATTATATAGAAAAACTACTTAGACTATGCAATAACCATAATGGGGCATCCACATGATCTTATGCATAGTGCAGGACATTGTAACTAGATATAGTCTTAAAATAAAACTAGAACCATGAGAAAATTACTCATTGTTAACTATGTACAAAAGGAAGCCACTATGCAAACCGAGGGTATAATAAACCTACAACCAAAAAATACATATAAAACCAACCAAAAACTTAATTCAAACCGAAGACAGGGCAACCTTTCAAGCGTGAGAGATGTAAGCATGATGGGCATTGGGCACCTAAGAAAAAACATAGCTTAGAAAACATTAAAAAAAACCTCCACACCAAGCAAGTTAGCAATGCTAGCATCATAGGGGCTGGTGCATCATATTTTTTTGTTTAGCACTTTTCCCGACATCATACAGGTATTGGATGGAGGGGAAATGGAATCAAGCCGAAGTCAACTAGAGCCTTTCAACCGAGTCTCGACAATCTGCCTTTTAAATTGAACCAGAACACCGAAGTAAGTTTGTTAATGGCTCAATTAGAGAAAATTCTAGATGTGAGTAATTAAGAGCTCGAAGCTCTAAAATTTGTAGTGTTTTGTACCAATCCACGATTCGACGAATTCGTAGTCACTGGCATGAGATTTAAGGTATTTAATGAAAATAATTACGTATCTACCTCTCGGCCGAAACCGTTTTCAATGGTGATGTGGGCCACTACCTTCCTTATTGTCTTACCAAAAGGCACGAGAATGAGGAAGAAGACTTAAAACTATGGACATCACCTTACAATCACATTAGTAAGGAGTGATGAGAAGATCACAACAATCCAACGTGTCAAATCTTAGTTGATAGTGTCAATTAAAGAAGTTTATATGTTAAATTTAATATAAGAATTGCGTATAGTTGTCTCTTACTCTTTGCGTCTTGACACATTTGATATTTTATGGTTCTCTGCACCTTGACCCAATTGATATTATAAGGTGAGGATGTGCATGCATACTAATCCTTAGTTATGACTATGAGATGAGGATTTAAAGAGAAGAGGATGTAAAGACATGTAATTTTTATAAGTATTTTGGTGGCAAGTGCCGAAGACAAATGTGACGAGAAACCACATATGTTTGGAAGGACGGAATGAGATTACATCATGATCATGCCACCCATCAAATTGAAGACTATTCTTGAGCCAAAAATTGTTTTTTTTTATAAATTTTATTAAAACCAGTATGCTGCCTTGGTCCAAATGTTTTTTCTAACTCATTGTTTCTCCATATCGTGTGCCTAGTGCCACCACTCTATATCAATGCATAAATCGACTTCTACACAGTTTGTGGTCATAGTTGCATGGCATTGTTTGTAGTTGCATGCCATTGAGTGTTGTTTAGAGTTGCCGTGAGTCTCTGACATTCATGCAAGAAATGAAGTCTTGTGGAGGAGGACTCATCAAACCGGATATTTGAATTTCATTTTGACGGAAAATGAGTGGAAATTGGTAGCTAGGCTCACATAGGTAGTAAGCACGAAGTTTCAGGTTCGTTTTGGGCCTAGTAGTAGACTAGTTGTGGTTTTCTGTTGTTTTAGCTGTAGCCGCTGACACATTGTCACACCTTAGATCTTAACCCAAAGTGACTTAGAAGTCAGAGTCAAATATCGGTGGCCAGTGCCTCATAGTTTCAAGTCATCACTCGTCATCTTACATAGTTGAGTAGTGAGTGCATGACGTGAGTGAATGAGATTATAATTTATGATATTTCCAATATTTTGAATGACGAATCGAATTTTATAGTATAGGAATTTCAACATAAAAATTGAAATTTATATGGATGGGTAATTTCAAATGTTGCACTTCTTTTGAAATGTTGATGTAAATTATGTCTTCTTAATTGAAAGAGTAAAATTCAGATTTTTTTGTTTTGTTTAAAGGGCAATTTTAACTTTACACTTCTAGGAAGCACTAGAACCCTTTCGAAGGGTGGAGAAGGGTTCAAATTTTAACGTTGGTCACCACCTCTCAAGTGGAATATTAATGAAGTTATATTACTTGTATTTCATAGATATTATGATTCTCCCAAATAAAACAATTGGACACTATGATCTAAAGTTATATGTTTAGTCACATTTAAAAATCCAAACTAATAACAATATGAAGTCAAGATACATGTTTAATCATATATTAAAAATTAATAAAAACTTTTCTTAAAAGTATAAAAAATTTCTAGACGTTGAAATTCTAGCGTCGGATCTAGATTCGATGGTCGAGATCTCCAGGGTGTGTATTAGGGTTTTGGGTGTTATTCTAGCGTTGGATCTAGATTGATGGTTGAGATCTCTAGGGTGTGTATTAGGGTTTTGGGTGTTATCATCATAACCCACTGTCTCGTTTCTTGCTTCACTTTCAAGCTTTACTTATAAAACGACTGTATCTCCTCCTCTCAACTATGTTTCCTGCCGAGCTCTGGCATTGTTCCTTGTTTTCTGAATGCATCTAATTTGGCATTGCTCCTTGTTTTCTGATTGCATCTGATTTTCTCTTTATGTTTGCGTTGTTTTTCCTCTGGATAACTTTTAGGACTGCTATTTCCATGGTTACTCCCATTGAGTTTGCCAGCGATCATCTAGGAATCGTGGTTGCCAATTTCATGGCAACCCGTTGACTTCGATATTACCATAGCCATGATTCCCTAACAGGCCAGCAATGGGTTACTGTCTTTTGGCGGGGCCACAGGTTCTTTCCCTCGTCGGTGACAGTGCCCCTTTTAATTCATTAGCTGTGCTGTTCTTGGCAGTGGGCGGCCTTTATTTATTTTATTGGGTTTTTCTTTTAGTTTTATTTCGAGCTCAGATAAGCGATTTCTACGACATCACATATTTCAAGATGACCTTGCAATTACCCTCGACTTCCACAAGACATTTGTTCTCTGGTAAAAGTTATTCTGAACCATAGAGAATAAGTGTCCTTTGGAAGTTGAGAGTAAAGGGTAAAGAACATTTTCGGCAGATTGAAGAAATCCCTCTTCTAGGGAAGGATGCCTACTTCGGTAACGTATGGCTTTCATATCTGTTTTGGAAAGGACGATCTTTTGTGTTGCCAGCAAACAAAGCTTTGAGGTATGCATACACTGGCCAATGCTAGCCAGTTACAAATTTCATAAAGTTAAAGGTGTTTCTTAGTGTAGGTTAGTTTTCTTATTTTGAAACAACGTTAAAATTGAAATGATACATTGGTATTCTAGAATGCCGTGATGTATGCGTTCTTTTTATCAGCTGTGGAGATTCTGATACAACGTTTTCTAAGTTGTTTATCTTATGGTTTAAAATATGTTCATGTTTGTGCTGTTTCTCTGTGTTCCGACTATTTATAAATGTATTTTTCATAGCTCACAACTTTAATGGGTAGCGGTCGGACATATAGGCAAGTTGCCTTTTGTTATTAGCGATTTTAGGATCTTTCTTGAGGTGGGCCGTTTTGTGATATTAGGTGCATTTGAAAGCTCCTCTAACTTCTGTCAATGAATACAAAATATCTCAAATACTATATTCTTTTGCTGAATATATTCATTATAATAGAGTTTTCATCAAGATCTACTCGCTTTCCTGATTTCGTTGATCCGGAATTCTTATAAATGCCGCTATCATTTAAGATAAGACTGTCATCCTTGATGTAGGCCAATTAATAGTTTATAAAACAGAAAAGTCTAGGAATTCCCTTTACATGGAAAGAGAGAGTTTAAACCTGATCCTTTTTTCGATTGAGTGTCAAGTCAAATCAAATCAAGAGAAAAATCAGGGAGTGTTACAAATCAAAACAAGAGAAATTGCAAGGCAGCAAGGCCCTGCCTTCCTTTCAACGTTGCTTCCTCTGCAGCTGCATGTTCCAAGAGGGGCCATCAGCAGTAATGGAAGTTGATACTCTTGCTTTACATATTATGTTTTTCACGGCCTTGTGATTGTGATTCTTGCCTGCTTCCATTAGAAATATAATTACACATCTTGTATTGACATTGCATTTCGTTGTAATCGTGACTTTTATATTATTGATGAAGTATCTTGCATTACTTGCACATTGAAATGGTTAAGTGTTGAAATCATTGGATTCATTTTTTTTAAAGAGTAAGTTGTTCTACGCATAATATGGGACATGCATATGCTAACCTGGAATCTAAAATTAGGTTGTGTAAATTAACCTTGTTTTCCTTTGAACGAATAAATTAACTTGTCCTTTGAGGAGGCATGGGAGATGTTTTTTGTCAAAACTTTATCCAGGACAGTAGTATATACAGCTTGATGATGATGGACTGCAGACAATGCATTAAATAATAGTAGAAATGAAGAAATGATTTGATTAAGATGTTTATAATCCAGCAAATAGTAGCCCTGTCATGTAATTTAATGTTCCACCCTATACAAGCATTACATGGAATGATTAAAGAACTAACATGAATCTCATTTGGTATATTGCTACTCCAGGCCAATACTAAATTGTAGCAAGCATTGATGTAGGTATATCCACATGGTGTATCATCCAGAAGGGGATGGTGATTAGATAAATCTGTAACATATATGTTGTTCTTAGTACCGTGGCAAACATAGTAAGCGTCTCCAAAATATGAAAATCAGGGTCCATGGGTTTTTGGCTAGAACAGTTGTGATGTGGAAATAATTGTGTTAAATCTTACCTATAAAATTGCATAATTTAGGTGTCATGAGGTTATTCTAGGTGAGGTTATTCTAGGTGTTAAATCTATTTATGAATTTAAAAACACATTTAAATTTAAATTTTGCAAAAAAATTGTTGGATTCCAATCAAAAAATCAAAAACCATTGTAAAGGTAAAAAAAAGTAAAAAAACTCTTGTAGAATAAATAGACCACTCCAATAGAATGTTTGAAACTGGAATAAATTACCATATTGTCTTAGCCACTTCCAAAGATATATCCTGCAGGCTACAATGCAGGCTACAACAGAGAGATATATTCAAACCTTCATTTATCAAAATTGTCTTAGCCACATCCAATGATATATCCTGCAGGCTACAACAGAGAGATATATTCAAACCTTCTGCAGGCTACAACAGAGATATTCAAACCTTCATTTATCAAAAAAAATTTAGCCACATCCAATGATATATCCTGCAGGCTATACCAGAGAGATATATCAAACCTTCATTTATCAAAATTCTTTTAGTAACAAGTGCAAATAGACTTGTCAATATGCAGTTGATAATGATAATTATCACAAGGAAAATAAGGAAATTGAAGACATAACAGATAGATATATTCAAACCTTCATTTATCAAAATTCTTTTAGTAACAAGTGGAAACGGACTTGTCAATATGCAGTTGATAATAATAATTATCACAAGGAAAATATGGTAATTGATGACATATATATGGCAAATAAGTGGCAGTTACTAAAGATTTGAATAATTTAGCTGCCTTGCTAAGGTTAACAACATAAAGCAAGTAGAAACAACCAGAAAGTTTAGAGTGTACTGTGTTTTTTTCTATTATGACTTTCCAACTTACAACCTTGTTTTTCAGAGCAAATAAAACAGCCCCAGCATGCTCAGTTGTATTGCAGGTAATAAATATCCTCTTTCAGTGTGTTATTGCAGCTACTCGAGATTGAGTGTCTACACCAGGATGCGCTGCCCCTGAGCAATCTGTGGAAATAATTAACATGTGTCCCCAACACTTCATGTTGAGGATATTGTATCGACACTCAAGTACCCAATTCCACGAGCCACTTGCATATGGCACGAGGGACACTTGCCATGGGTAAAGGGTATGGAACCTTCGAGATGTTCCCAGGTCAAAGATTTATAGAGTCGAGGTCAACTTTTGCGAGGGGCTCACAGTAACGTAGGATATGCCATATAAATCACACCTTAAAGTACACTAAGAACCTCCACTCTACCATGGTAGACGCTGAAGGTGCCTCGGGAATGGGATTGTGCCTTGATTGGAGGCCAATTAAGGCGTCAGATCAATTGATTGGCAAATCCAGGCAGGGTGTATGTGTATCGATCGGTGTCAAGTTATTGGATGTATAGGCCAAAACTGGGGGATTAAAGCAATTGGGTATGGATCAATCGATATGCTCCTTGGCTTAAATTATCCCGTCTGGTGGACTTGGCTGCAATGTTTTATTCTGGGGAAAATGGTTGCTACCACCTCACCCTGGGGGGCTACAGCCAGCCAGCGGCATTTGAGTTATCTATCCGTGCTGACTTGGGTGAACGCTCAATATCTCCTGATTGGTGCCAACTTGGCTCTCTCTCGTATGGTGGAAACGTGTCTGGGTAACATAATCAATCTCATTCGGTGGATCAATGGGATAAAACTAACTAAAAATCTCATATCGTAACAACTATAACTCGCTCTCAGATGGTGGGTGTGATACGGGAACTCAATAAATATTTTTTTTTATCGAGGCAACTTGTAAACCTATATAAGTGATTCTGCCAACTTGGCTCTCTCTCGTATGGTGGAACCGTGTCTGGGTCACATATTCAATCTCATTCGGTGGATCAATCGGATAAAACTAACTAAAAATCTCATATCGTAACAAGTATAACTTGCTCTCATATGGTGGGTGTTACGGGAACTCAATAAATATTTTTTTTTATCGAGGCAACTTGTAAACCTATATAAGAACTCAATAAATATTTTTTTTATCGAGGCAACTTGTAAACCTATATAAGTGATTTTATTAACGCAATTATTTTGGCTTCAAATCAAGTGGTTAGCTGGAATCCAATTACTTAAAAAAAACTTTGGTTATAATAATAGAATTCAACTACTTAAAAAAACTGTGATTATAATGCTATGTAAAGCCTGCAACAATAATAGAATTTGGCAAAAATTGATTTTTATAGTCTCCGTTGCTTTTGGCAGGGACTTACTAAGATTTTGTGGGAATTTGCGACATCACTAGTCTTTCCCGATCCAGTTTGAGCTCTGAGGTGGGTGGATGCATTTTGGATGCCTCCTAAGGAAAAAAAAAACAAATAAAACAAATAACGAAGCAGAAATCAGATTAGTCATGGTTTTTTTTGTCCCTCACATTGGAAATGTTGGTAAGAGAGTTACATGTAGTTGGTTATTCAAGGTTAACGAAGCAGAAATCAGTTTAGTAATGGTTTTTTTTGCCCCTCACATTGTTAATGTTGGTAAGAGAGTTACATGTAGTTGGTTATTCAAGGTTGGTCATCTCCTTAGTGTAAGGAATAATGTCAAGTAGAGATATGAATTTGCGTGGATTTTATGAGCATGGCAAAAAGGCAAACAAACATAATGAATAAACAAACAAGAAATCTCCTTCCATCACGTGAAGGGACTATAAACAGACAACATACGTCTTCTCAAAGCAGGGATGGAACAAATCAGTCAGATCAATTTGGGTTAAGGTTTTGGTATGGTGAAATGGAGGAGCTTTCGTCGAGGTTAATTGCTGTTTAAAATTGCTTGACAGTCAGGTTATTTTTGTCTTTTGTTAAAATTCCCCGTAGGAGCCATGGGAAGCCGAACAACATCAATAAGGTTGGCTGTTGAACCACCCTGACAAAGGATCCAGTTGAGGACAGAGCCTCCAGATCTCCCTAGCTGAGGTGGTCAGATTGTCCACAAACTTTATTTAAATACGAGGATTTAGATGTCAGGTTGACTAAATTTCAAAATATAATGGCCAACAAAACCTTAGCTCTAAGTTCCAGCAGACAGGAAGGAGAATTTCTTCACCGTCGCATGCAAGATACATCTCATCTTTTGGATAAGCATCAATACTATTGCTAAAAGCTGGAAAACAATCTAATTGTCCATGAGATTCATTTAGATTCCAGGTTCAAAATATAATGCCCAACAAGACCTTACAACTCTAGCAGAGAAATTATTCACCATTGCATGCAAGATGAGAGGAGCAACCTTATTTTTTAAGAAATGTTAGGATCTCACAATTAAAATAAATGACATATCTGTTTCAAAAGTGAATCTGACAAATACTGAAGTCTTCGCAGCATTGATTCGATTATAGAAAAGGCTTATGCACTCAGCAACATTGTACTGTAAAATCCTACACCTATATAATGCTAGATCTGCAGCTATTCATTTTATAGGACTAAGACTCACCACCGAAACAATTTTAACAAAAAAACCAAAATAACCTGACTGTCGAGCAATTTTAAACAGCAATTAACCTCGACGAAAGCTCCTTCATTTCACCAACCCAAAACCTTAACCAAAATTGATCTGAATGATTTGTTCCATCCCTGCTTTGAGAAGACGTATGTTGTCTGTTTATGGTCCCTATACGTGATGGAAGGAGATCTCTTGTTTGTTTGAGAAGACATATGGATGATTTTCCCTATTGCTTGAAGTGTAAATTGGATATCTTCTGGGGTTTCTATACACAAGCAAGGTTGATGCTAGCATTGTTGGTCTAAGACAAGCTCAAAGATTAGTTTTCTTGGTAAAGTTGGTGAGTTTATGTTTCTTTGATGATTGAATGGTGGTTGTAATGCTGCATTTTTTCTCAGGGTTTCTTACAAGCCGGTAGAAAATGCTGCATTGAATGGTAGTTGTAATGCTGCATTTTTTCTGATCTTCTTTGATGATTGAATGGTGGTTGTAATGCTGGATTTTTTCTGATCCAGGGTTTCTTATCAGCCTTTAGTCAACTTTTGTATGGTAGAAAATGCCCCTTGGAAGGAGTTCTCTTATTCGGGCCTTGCCTAAGTTAGGCTCCACCAACGAACCCTTAAAGTCAGCCAGTGATCGATTCGATTATAAAGGTTAATTAAAAGGTCTACTTGGCATCTAATATGTGGAGTGGGTTATCTGAGGCCTATTCTAGTCTGGGAAACTGGCTAGCGTGGAAAGTGGGGAATGGCTGCGAACTGAGACTGGGAGTGGATCCATTTATTGGTGCAGATGAGGCCTATAAGCTTTTGGATGACACTGTTTGGGCTTTGAAGAACAGGGGTTACAGTTTTTAAATCAAGTGAAAAGGCAAATTACTGGGCCATCTGAAAGTCAGTATTGGTTGTTAGCTGAGGATCTGGGGTTGGACCATGTCTCTGGGGTGAATGGGATCCCTATATTAAGAGTTTAAGACATTGGTATTAGGCTTTCTGAGCAGGATGATGATATTACCTGGTCATGGGGTGTAACATTGGGTCAGGCAAGCACAAAATTGGCCTATGAGGCCATCACTTATATTTGTGTAGAATCAATGGAGAAATGGTGGCATAAGCAGTTATGGAAGTGGAATTCCCCCATCAAACTAAAGTGCTTTTGCTGGCTGGCTTTGGAGAATAAGAGAATGACTGGGGATATTTCTTACAAAAGAGGTGGATATGGACCTATCTATTGTCCACTTTGCAAAAGAGATGATGAAGCGGTGGACTGTTTACTTGTGCATTGTCCTGTTACTGATCATTGATCAAGTTTGGTTAGAAGTAACTAGAAGTCTCAAGACAGCTTGCAGATGGGACATGGCTCTTTAGATGAATGTTTAAAACATTGGGGTGCTAAAATAGTAATTCTTATAGATCTGCCTTCGTATTTCATTTGGGGGATTTGGAGGCACAGGAATTTGGTCCTGTTTGTGAATGCTCAGTTTCTCACCTACAGGGCATGTGCCAGTATAGTTGAGACGTACAAAGAGTATCCAAGGAACATAGTGATTACTTCTTCTAGGATCATTACTGTTCTGACCTTCTCAGGAGCAATTCTCATTGGTTTTTTGGATGGAGCCTCACAGCTGGGGCATTGTGGCTCTGGAATGAGAAGCTCTGCAATGACTACTATCAGAGTATCCAAGGAACATAGTGATTATTTCTTCTAGGGTCATTACTGCTCTGACCTTCTCATGAGCAATTCTCATTGGTTTTTTGGATGGAGCCTCACAGCTGGGGCATTGTGGCTCTGCAATGACTATCAGAGTCGGTGGCAATCTTATGGATGGGTAGTTGTGATGGTTCCAAAACTAGAGATGAGCTAATGGCATTTTGGGGAATTTTCTTTTCACATATGATAAAGGAATAGTTTCATTACAAGTGGCAGGGGACTACAAGGTGGTTATAGACTGGGCAGCTGGGAATTCTGATCTTCAAGTGGCTATTCTGGTTCAATGGATGCAAAGGATCGGGCAGTTTCAGGCCAAGTTGAATTTCTTAAATTACAAGCATATTTTCAGACAATTCAATTCTGAAGCAGATTTATTATCCAAAAAAGCTATTGGTCTGCTAGAGGGGCAATTGCTATGAAGAGATCAAGGACAAACATGTGATTTCAAAGGGAACAGTTCAGGCTTTACTAGTTTGAATCTTGAGGGTAACTTAGTTCTGTTTAGATCTCTCTGTTCTCTTCTTGGGTTATGTTTGGACAGCATGTGCTAGAAGCAGTTTTTTTTAGATTCTGTAGTCTGCAATATATTGGATCTAATAGTGGCTGGGGGCTTGAGGCCTGCCCTGAAGGACTGTTATGAATATGTTGTAATTGCTCTGTCTTTTTTTTTGAGCTCATGTGAGTCAAACAGGTTCTGTTGTGTATATGCTTAGAGAATTTTTTTGTAAATGACTTGTCAATATTTTTTATATCTCTGTAATGTTCTCTTTTATTCAGCTTAATGAATAACAAGAAGCAGTCTTTTTCCTGGTGAAAAAAAACCATGGACAATTAATCTATTTTTTTGGCTAGGCACTAGTATCAATGCTTTACAAAAAGATGAAATGTTCATCACAACTACAACTGCCAAAGAAAAATTACTTCTGGACATTTTGAGTGGACACTGCACCCATCATCATCAGGGGATCTCTTGATGATGGGTGGATTATACACTTGAAATGTTGGGAAGATTATAAAACTTATCAACAGTGTATTTCGCGGAGTGTACACTTGAAATGTTGGGAAGATTATAAACTATCAGCAATGTATTTCTAGAAACTTATTTACAATAAATATCTCCCAAAAGCTCTGTAAGGTATGTAATAAGTCCTATTGTGGCAGATTCTCAAGTAAATCGTGTGGCCTTAATTCATACTGAATTTGAACAATGTGATGAGGTACTATGTTATGACGTAAATAGTTTGACAAGAATTGATTCATACATTTGTATGAAAGTGAATCCCATGTTGACTTGTAGTTTGGTTTCCAAATAGAATGGAAACAATAAATCACTTCACTGTAGAGTTTGGAACATGTAAAAGGTCCTTTGTGACCATCCTATAGTGGACTCATTGTGCAAGTTGCATTGAACACATAGATTCATAGTGTCATGCGGAATATGATAAATAGAAAGACCCATTTGACACCACCTCACCAATTCGAGACAAAGGTGATGCTTGTCAATGCAAATGATGAGTTATGATGCATGATTTTGAGAAAATGACATAGGGATAGGGGCATGCTTATCAAGGGCTTTAACAGGGGAGTGATAATGCATATCTGTGATGCTAGAACTTTCTATTGTAATAATGTTTTGTGTGTTTATCTCATATTGGTTGTGAGAAATGTTTTGTGATATCACAGAAGTATGAATATACCATGGTCCTTATGCCAATAAGAACTAAAATATAGTAGTGTCTCCTACTAAGGTAAATGGTTGATTGATTGCACATTGAACATTCTTGTTTTCTTGACCTTGTTTTCCTTTGTAGGATTTGTGAACACATAAGAGGGCAAGGTTGATCTAAAAAGCATGCTCGTTACAATCAATCAACCATTTTAATAATGGGAGACATCTCTTGAGGTTAAAACAATTACAATTATATGGAGAAGGCAATTAGTTGTATGTGGAAATTAAGTCTGTTGCCAGAGCAGGGAACCAAAAATATCTGTATAAAGGTATTTAAACCACTGATGAATTTTTGTTCATTTCTTGAAATTGAGACTAAAAAGAAAGCTGCATAAGATGCTTATATCACTGATGAAGGCTTTATCAAGCATTTATCAATCGCTTAAGCATCTTTTATGCAGGTTTCTTTTTGGTCTCATTTACATATGAAACGAACCTTCATAAAGGGATGGTAAGTATCTTTTCTGTAGATTTTCTTCTGGTTCCTTGCTTTTAGGAAACATTTGAAAATGAGACAAATATTCATCAATGTTTTAAAGCATCCTTTATGCAGATTTCTTTTTGGTTACCTGCTCTTGTGAAACACTAATCTCAATACCACATCTATGCTATATGGATTTTCATAAAAATTATGAATTTAATTCTTACTATGATAATTGAAACATAACTAAAAAATGACAATATTGTGAAACACTAATCTCAATACAACTTGTATGCTATATGGGTTTTCACAAAAATTTTGAATTTAATTTCCACTATGTTAATTGAAAGTGAAACATAACTAAAAAATGAATGAAAGTTTTTAGGGAGTATGCATTTTATTCCCATTGCCACGTTTTCAACAAAATCATGACATAAAAGAAAAAAGGACTTGGCCAGACAACTGAATCTGTTCATGTTTTTTGGTTAGTTTTATTGTAAAGTCTCATGTAGGAATTTTTTGATTAACAGCCAGCTACATGAAAACCCTTGCTTAGGAAGTCATTTGAACTTCCATACCTCTTTGAACCATCAGTCCATAGCTTGGACCCCTTATTCTTCTCTTAGAGCTTTTATGCCATAATTACTGGATTCCTTGACCACTTGGACCCTTATTCTTCTCTTAGAGCTTTATACCCTAATTTTGTAGTGTAACCCTCCCTGCTGGATTCCTTGACCATACTAGTTCACCTTTATTATCTTTTATCGAAAATTGGCTGTATTTTGGAGTATGACAAATAATTTTCCCACAGTGGCCCCTCATCATCTATGAAGACCAAAGTTTCAGCTGATAGCCATTCATGGTTAAGTATATTGGAGTTTACTGGGTCAGCTATTGATGTGAATAGATAAAGTCTCTTTTTCTTTAGTACTTCCACTTACCTTGGCAGTTGAAAACAGTCATCACACCCTCTACCCAATGGTCTTCCCCTATTCTCATTATATTTCCAGCGCGCATTTTCCAGATAAACCATGAAGCCAAAATCATTGCCTTCCAAATTACAGAACATTATTAAATGATGTCCTTCACGATACAAAATCATTGCCTTCAAAATTGCAGAAGCATTATTAAATGATTTCCTTCAAGAGCCAAGCCACTCTTGAGTGATTGGGATGCAATATATAAAAAAGTTTTTTATATCAGTTTGGAAAATGAAAATCTTCATAATACTCAATATAGCATGACAGGAGATCTAAACTCTCGAGTCGTCAACAATATTCCTTATAAATGAGGCCTCAGCAGGCTCGACAAGTTCTCTTGCTTTGGATGGTCTGGTTGGTTAAAAATGTCACTATTTTTCAAGATAAGACCTTCACCCCAGATGTAGCCCCTTTTATAAGATTAAAGGAGCCTACACAAACCATACTGACAATAAAATACAGAAAAATCCAGGAATTCCGCGATAAGTCCATACCTCATTTTTTTTGTTTGAGCATTGCAGAAATCCTAAGAGAGAGTTGAGCAGGAGGCGTTCTACAGTGAGATGGATGCATTTGAACTGTATCTTGGTAAACAAAAAAAACAAGGAAGCGGATATCAAGGCAATCATGGTTCCTTTGTCCTTTGCATTGGAAAAAGAGAGTTACGGGTTGCTGGTTATTCAAAATTGGTCATCTCCTATGAATGGAAGGGAAAATGGCAAGTGGATATTTGAATCTATATTGGAACTATAGCTTTGGTGCTGAAATATTGCTTTCATGAGATCTCCTTTCATCATGTGTTAAAGGGAAACATAGACTAATAACAGATAGCCTCTCAAAGCATAAATGACCAATGGGATCAAAATTATGGAAATAAAATTTTGGGATGGTGAATTGGAAGAGCTTTCCAATACTTTTAATGATAATCATTGTTTCCAAATGCTTGACAGTCTTTGGACTATTCCTATTTAATGTTATGAATGTATAGGCCGTGACTTTTGGTCCAATAATATGATGTAAAGACATGTAATCGAAGGCCATCAGTATACATCTTGTAGGGAAATGTAATATTGCAGTATATATGGTTAGACAGTGTACAAGCTTTTACTGTAATAAAATTGATCTTAGTGAAGACACCATAATTCTCACGGGGCAGAAAACACTGTTTTTATTGTACTAAGATAGGCTGAAAACACAGCCTTGTTGGCTCAGCTCTAGTGCCACTACTGGTGGATAGGTATGGTTTGTTTACTATGCTATTTTTTCGTAAAATGCAGGGGTTTGAACGTCTTTAGATGGTTATGGAAGGTTTTATGATGATCTGCTTATATCATGTATACCTTGATTCTTATGAATAAGTATCTATTTTCAGGTGGTTGCGATATTGCTTGCATTAAACACATTTGATCGCACTGTCAACTGTTCCTACACTACCTACCGCCTTCACTGCCAACTGTTCTCACACCACCTTCATCGCCCACTGTTATCACAGCCTTGAAATGTTCGGCATGCAAATGGCAAATCATGGCTAACAGGCCATGTGCCATGGCTAGCCACAACGAGACATATTCTTTAGCCACAACGAGACATATTCTTTGGACACCTGTCTGTGCTTACAATATGCCTTACTTTGCCCAAAAAATGACATGTTCATGTATATCCATCATTAACACACTTGACTTGCCCCATCCACCTCTTGACAGTGCGATTATTTGTGTGATTTTACGTTGGCTATGTCAACACCATCCCGGAAGGAGTATTTAAAAAAATGTAGCTCCTACGAGAAACCAAAATCCAAATCAATTAATAATAAGATGAAGAAACCCCATGAATCTATTGTTGTTTCAGTGGCAAATAAGTTCAACAACGGATCCTCCTGTGTGCACATCGTGGACCAGGATCCGCTGTGGCAGGCTGAAATTAAGGATGACTCCATCCAGGAGGACTCGAGGTGAGGTTATGCTATATGAATTTATATTAAATGTTAAATAAGAAGCAAATTTTGATTGTTAAGGAATTGATTTTATGTTGCATAAAAGTTTCACAGAACCATTCCATTTACATCCTCAAATACTCCTAAAATGTCATTTTGCAAATGAGACATGGTATCAATATAGTCATTCGTTTACTCTATATGTTCCAGACAAGGGCTTCTATCACTTGCTATAAACAAACGGCAAAATTGTGTGATCCAAATTACAACTAACCACTGAGAATGGATTAAAAAGTTACACAAGAGAGACTGCAACCCATGACACATACAAAGCACAGCACCATCATGAATACTGCAATCCAATGACACGTACAAAGCACCATGAATACTAATAATAAATCATTTCCATTTATGACAAGGATATCACCACTGCCGTGGGACTTGTTTTATTATAGTTTCAATGAGAGATAATCAACTTGGTTTTTATTTTGAGTTGCTTTAAATTTATTTTCTCATATACAATCCAATGATATAGTGCTTTTGATTTCATTGTTGAAAGAGTGGTGGAAACATTTAACAATCCAATTGTGGTGGAAACATATAGAAAAACAAAACCTTCTATTGAAAATTTGATCAAAGTATATTATTTCTCAAAAGAACATAAAATTTTGATTCCATTGTTGAAACAGTGGTGGAAACATATAGAAAAACAAAACCTTCTATTGAAAATTTGATCAAAGTATATTATTTCTCAATTAAAGTATATTATTTCTCAAAAGTACATAAAACTTTGTACAAAGTATATTATTTCTCAATTAAAGTATATTATTTCTCAAAAGAACATAAAACTTTGTAGACACATTACCATAATTTAAAATTCAAATTCAAAATTAAATTAATATAGCGTAGAACTTATAAGCTATGTGCAAACTAAAGTGGAATTGTGAAAACTATATCAACTTGCTTTTAGTTATAGGTTGCCAAGGATTGGTCCATTACTAATGAATAAGGCATAATTATTAAATAATTTTTTAATATTGCAAAGTTAGTAACATTTTAGTTAAAAAATTAGTAAAATTATTATATTAGATTTTAGTTTTGGTGAGTTATTGTTATAATAATGTATTTTATCATTTATTTATAACTCAATGTAGTGTTCCAAAATTTGTTGGTTGTAGTTATGGTTTAGATTACAAATATTATTTGAAATCCAACAATGATTTTTGTTGGTTTGAAAATACACGTTTTGTTTCCAAACATTGTACATGATTAAATTGAATGTAGATATTCATAAATATATTTGAATGTAAAATGATAGTGTTGAAATATGAATGAAATTTTGCAAGTGCCATTTTCTACCATAAGGTCGGTCAACAATGAGAGTGAAATTAGTATATATTATATTATGCATAATTTTTATGTCAAGACATGCTTTACAACTCAATATGAGAGATTTTTTTCCTTGGAAAAAAGCGTAATTTTATTTATATAATAAGGTTACATTCTGCATAATACATGATCACATGTATTTCCTACAGCCTAATGGCATTGACCAAATAGAGTGTTATACATCATCATATCTATGTCGATTATAAACTGCATCGTATGCATTATAAAATGCGCATCTATGAGTGAAAATGTCAAAACCTTGTAGAAATCCTATTGTAAATAGACTGCTGCATGGAGCTAGAAGACAACATGGGATTTAATAAAAACGATGTGCAAAAAAACCATTTTTTTTGCATGAGAAGGGTCTAGCTGCTCAATGAAAGGTCTATGCTAGAAATGATAGTTGTCCCCATTTTGTTGAGAAGAGATCACCCATTGCCCAAATATACAACATGCTTGCATCCATGTTTCGCTCCCTGCTACGTCCATGAGTAATTTGATAGCCAAAAACAAAAATGCTTTGTGGTTTATCTATCAAAATGTTGAAGTAGAGCCACTCCTTCTATGAAGGGGTGATGGAAATATTCAAAAAAGTTGTCGTTTTAGGTTTCAACAATCTTCCATTGCTCGAAATCCAATAGCAGACCTTCCTTTGAAAGCTTGTAGATGCTAGATCGTTCCTTTCCCTATATTCATGACGACATGTATAAAAAGTAAAATTTCCCAGCAACCGAAGAACATCTTCAATCAAAGTATTTAAAAGGATGTTTTAGCATATTTGTGCTTTGTTTATCCAATTTATGACATTCAAGGGTCTCCAAAGATTTGAATACTATTGCATCCATTTTCAATGGCAAAGCAGATTAAAAGCTTTAAGGCCAAGAGTTCTGCAAAATTATTTGTGCATATTCCCATTCCCATTTTGATTTTAAAGCAAACAGACTCAGAAAGATATAAAATAGCACCGCCACCACATGTTTGGTTCTGTGATGCACCATCGAAAAAAGCCCAAGGGAGATCTTTGTTTATGTGTTTCTCCTGAACTATTTGGATAGCTAGAGTATCCTTATGCTGTGGGAAATGGGCCAAAATGTCAAGGTTGAGGGAGGACATAATCTCTGGAACAATTGTTTTTTCTTGAAATATTTTATGGTTTCTAGCAATCCACAGTCCCCAAATGATGATTAGTGGGAGAGACCTAATGATTTTTGTGGCCGGATTTGTGGTCCAAGTTTTCTAAGCATCCAACACATCAGCGCCACCCCACTCCGCCTCTAAATTTAGCCTTCTTTTTGCTTCCATCCAAGTTTGTTTTGAGAGGTCATCGTAGGAAAAGATGAGAGATTGTTTATGTAGCATTTCTGCATAGAGAGCACCAACCGGGCCCTTCAATAGATCTTTTCATCATCATATCCCACATTGGTACTTTATTAGCCAGTGTACACCATGTGAATATTCTTGCTTTTTGGGGACATTTTGATTTCCAAATACTCTTCCACCACCATTCTGGTGCCTCGGCAATGAGTGGAGTGATCAGTTCCTGGTAGCCAAGTTTTGGGGTGTAAAAACCACCAGTGGTTTTATTCCAAATAAGTCGTCTTCCTTATCCATGAGTTTGATGTGTGTGGAGCGCAGAGCATGTAGATATAAATTCTAGGCATCCCAATATTCGGTCGGTAGGTCAAGACTGTCAACCTCTCTCTAGCCTTGACCCCAAATAGTTGTGGTAGCCGGATTTGCAAATTGATTTAGATGAGAAATACCTTGTTGGTGGAGAAATTGAGTTAACTGTGGAGGAATGATATGATTGAGTTGACATCCAACCCAAGGATCAACACCGATTCTCACTTTGGATCCTCTGCCGAACTTCCATGCAAGACCTTCTATTAAGGGGAAGGAGTTTAGTGTGGCTCTCCAAATGATCGAGACTGAGTTTATGCTCTTATCTTGATTCCTGACTCAATCAATCAAAGAGTCTGGAGCGATGCACTTTTGTTTTATAACCTCAGTCCAAACGTTGTTTGTTGTAAGAAGCTGCCATCCAAATTTTCCAGCAATTACTTTGGAGAACAAATGGATATTTTTTAATCCCCAACCTCCCAATCGTTTTGGTTTAGCAATTCGGTCCCATTTTACCCAGGGGAGGACAACAATTTTCTTTTTTCCAGTCCATAAGAATCTAGAGCACAACCTTTTAGCCTGTGCGAGAATACTCTTTGGGATCCAAGCAAGGGACATACAATGGACCGGGTTGCTTCTATAATTGATTTAATTAGAACCAAACAACCTGCTCTCAAAAGCCAACGGTGGCTCCCGCTGCTCAATCGTTTTTCCAACTTTGCAATTAGCCATAGCCAATCAACCTTTTTGTAACAATTTGGTTTCAACATAAAGCCCAAATATTTTAAACCATCATCCAAAATATTTAGTTCAAAGGGGAAGAGGGTGGCATACCTTTGGATTTCAGGGCCTTCCATATTTGTGCAAGAGTAGATTTCTGGATGTTTATCTTCATTCCAGTGGCTTTCTAAAAAAGGAGCAAGATTTCCTTTAGTTTCACTGCATCCGAGTCCAATCCATTACAAAAGATGAGGATGTCGTCCGCAAATAGAAAATGAGTTAGATGGAGAGAATCAGAGATGGAAATTCCTTGGAAAATGCCCCTTGATTTTGCATCGATCAGGGCCCGACTAAGGCCTTCTGCTACTAGAATAAAAAGTAGCAGTGAGAGTGGGCACCCTTGGCGAAGACCCCTCTCTCTCAAACGGGAAGAAAGGGGAGGCAGAGCCATTGATGAGAACAAAGAAGGATACAGTAGTAATACAACTCATGACCCACTTTATAAAAGAGTAGTCAAAGCTTAAATGTGTCATGAGTAATCTGAGGAACAACCAGCTAAATCGGTCAAAAGCCTTCGATAAGTCAATTTTCAGCACTTCCTCACGCAACCTACTAGTTTTTAAGCTGTGGAGACCCTCCTGTGCAACCCCAATAGCTTCGTGAATTTGCCTACCTTCTAAGAACCTAAACTGCTCACTCGAGATAACCTTTGACAAGACCTTTTTCAATCTTATGGCGATAATCTTTGTCACCACCTTGTAGGTGATATCACAAAGGGAGATAGGTATGAATCCATCCAGGGAGCTTGGATGATCCATTTTTGGAATAAGGGTGATGAAAGTTTCGTTTAGGGGAGGGTGCATGAATCCTCTTGATCTGGATTCTTTGATGAGTCTAAGGAGATCCATTCCAATGATGTCAAAAAAAGCCAGAAAGAATTCTATCGTCCAGCCATCAGGTCCCAGGCTTTTACTTTTTTGAAAACTTTGCAGAATCTCCTTTAGCTCATCCTCTGTGATTTCCTCCATAAGATCATTGTTGTCCTCTTGATTGATGAAACCTAGATAAAACTGGGACAATCTAATGACTTCAACAATGGTCACCCTTTTATCAGCTTTGAAGAGATTTTTAAAGTGAGCACTTCCATATTTTCCATTCCTTCGAATGAAGAAATGTGGTTGTTGTTTTGATCCAAAAGCCCCCAGATTGTGCTATGCATTTTCCTACTCTTTTCATAAGCTCGAAAAAAAATTGTATTTTCATCCCTGCTTTTTAACTTCCAGACCTCTTCCTGCTCCTTCAAAAGGGACCGTCGTTTTGCTTCGAGTTCTCCAAGATGCTCTTTGGAATCCTAGAGATAAAAAGCCACCACCAACATCCTTAAGATGAGCCTGAATGTCCAATTCCACCTGCTTTAACTCATGTTCTTCTATGATTCTCTTATTTACAACCCATTCATGAACCCTTTTCTTTATGGAGGAAAGATTTTTAGCAAATGCAGAGCGACATGACCTCCTTCATCAGGAATATATGGACTCCATGTATTTTTTTATCAAGTTTTGGAAATCTTCATTTTCTAACTAAGCCGCACAGAATTTGAAGGGGCTGACTAGATTTCTGTGTGCCCTTGAGATTTCCAGGAAGATGGGAAAGTGGTCAGATTCCCCTCCCGATCCAACCCATTGACGAAACATAAAATCATTCTCCAAAAGCTGCTAAGCAACCAAAACGCGGTCCAACCTCTTTGCAATTCTAGACTCCCCAGTTCTTTTGTTAGACTAGGTTGGTAACAATTTAACAAGGTCAATATCCAACAACCTTCCTTCTCCGAGCTTTTGTTCAAAAAAAGAAACTAGTGGATCCATCCTTGCATGAGCCCCCCATATTTCATGAGCACCCAAAGTGGAATTTAGATCCCCTCCAATAATCACTTTGTTTTGATTTATGAAGTATTTTTGACACAACGTGTTCCAGAACAAAGCCCGATCTTCATAAGAGCCATAAAGATTCAGTATGGCGAAAGATTTATCTAAATTTAAGCAGAAAAAATCCATCCCAAGACCAGAGGAAAATCCCCAAGTGTTATGTGGTTTTATTGCCCTTGGATCCCAACCCAAGGCTAAACCACCCAAGTGTCCGAATGCATCAAGGGCAATGAAATCCATATCCTTTAGGATCCCTTTGAAAGCCCTGACAACATCATCTCCATTCCCCATGGTTTCTTGGAGCAAAATAACTTCAGGTTCATTTATTTGAACCAACCTTTTTAGAGCAAGTTTTTTTACGGAACTTGTCAAACCCCTGCAATTGAATGATATAATCTTCATTTGTGAACACCCATAGGGGCGTTCACTGCTCTAAGTGCCCCAAGAATGATTTTTTTCTTTCCATATAATTGTTCCCGTCGTGCTTTGTTTTGGGCATAAGAGAGGAAATTGGGTCTTCCATGGTTTCTTCCTTTTGATCCCCAAGAGGGATTTCTACCAAGACCTAAGGGAGTTTGTAAAAAACCCAAAATATTGGGGATCTCTCTGTTTCTGAGATGAAAACAAATGGGGAGGGAGTCAGAGGTTTGAGAGGAGGAGGACAAAGGAAAGGGGAGGGTCGAGTTGATATGTGTTAAGGGTAAAGGGGGGTCTTTATCCTAGGGAACCCTAAGGGGAGAGGGGGGGAGATTAGAGGAGGTGAGGAGGGGGGAGGATCATCAGAAGTCTTTAAATTTTTAAAAGATTTAGAAATAGAAAAAATGTGTTTTTCAGGGAACGTCGACTTGCCTAAATCGAAGGACGAAGTCCCTTCCGCCATAATCTGAGTTGCGGCAAGGTCCAAATGGCTCTTTTGGAACTCCAGCTCCCTGCTTTGTGCTTCTGTGCTAGGGACTATCTCCGGGTGTTGTGCACGCATGAAGCCATCAACTTAGTCATCTCGTGTTCTAAGATCATTTGCGGATCTACCAGCCTTTGATGAAGTTTCCCCTAGATATTTGTTCTCCACAATGGCAGCTCTCTTTCGGATCCAGCGTGGTCCTTTTCTAAAATGAAGAGAGTAATTCTTGGCTAGGTGACCATATAAATGACAACGACGACACCTAAAGGGGATGCCCTCATAATCCATTTTTTGTCTACAACTCTCTGTCCCCCAAACAAATTCCAATTCCTCCCTGAGGCCAGTCCTGATGTTCCATGAGACTAGAATACAGGCGACAATCATTCTATTTGTTTGAAGGAAGGACATGTTGGCATCTATAAAAGCACCCAAAGCATTGCCTAGATCATGGAAGGACTCCAAATTCCAGAACTCCCAAGGAAACCTAGGCAATCTCACCCAAACAGGAATTACATCAAAATTTTCCTTGTCCGCATCAAAGAGGTGTCCATTTTTTAAGAAGGATAAGTGTTGAACCCAAACTCCAGTACTGCTTCAGAATACATTCAGCGTCTTCTTTGGTATCAAATTTGAACATAAACGAGCCCTTTTCCAAGACCCTTACATGCAGAGAATAGTTCAACAGGTCCTTTCAACTAGAGGAGCCCCATTCCTCCAAAGCGGCTTGACTGGGGTATTTCGCTCTAACTTTACCAACCACTACAGTTTCTGCCATATTCACCGACTGTGCAACCGAGACATCTACCCTGTAAGCCGGCCTTAGAACCTCATCTTTTTTGTTTCCACACTTGTTCTTCCTTCTCTTCAAGCTGGATCCACTACTATTTGAATTATCTCCCTTCCTTTGATATGTCCTGTGCTCTAGTAACCCTGCCTGCTCCAGAACAACTTCAAGCTTATTTGAAGGGTTTAGAATTGAGGCAAGAAAACCCTCCGCATCCTTAATAAAATCCTCCTGAGTGAGTGTCGGATGTTGTATACTCCCCGAGTATAGGGAGTTTGTTATGGGCCATCTTGATTTCAAAAGGTCAAATCCATAGTTCGAAAGAGATCCATCTAAACCCATAGATTCAGAGTCATTGTCTCGTGAAACTGAAGAATGAAAAAAGTTCATCGTCTTAGCGGTGGAGGGGTCCGGGAGGTTGTTTGTCGAAACTGGAAACTGGGTGTAGGGTAAACCACTTATCTCCGAAGGCAAAACCTTAGTCGCTAAGGGAGTCGTGACGATTTAAGAAACCCTAGGGCTTCCTGATGTCATGGTCGGAAGGAGTCCGTCTGATACCCCAGCTGTCAAACCGTCGGATCTCCATCCCTCGCGATCTGCCATGGAAAAAATCACTGTTGTCGTAACTGACAAAGGATCCGTAGTGAAAATGTTTTGACCTTCAAACGGATTTGGAGAATAATCCACCTCATCCAGGTAGTCCATGTGTCAAGGACATGTGTAAAGAGAATAAAAGATTGTAAAAAAAGCGAAAAAGATGGAAAAAGTTTTCTTTGGGGTTGCAGTTGCAGCCCGTTAGCTCCTACCTGCAGTCATGAGCACTCCAAAAACCCCTCCTCATGTCCAATCACTCCCAATGTCACTCAATATGAGAGAGATGTTATAATGTTATGTTACATTATTAAAAATAAAAGTAGATGTTAACTTACAAAAATAAACAAAATAAAAACAAATTACATGTTGGCTCATTGTCCACTAAAAGCACATGTATATCTCTCATCATTATGGCAATGGATTTTTTCTTTGGTCGAATTACATTTTTTCGGAATTAATTCTATCCAACTTGGTCGGACAAATCATACTGCATTGATGTTGTGTAGGGAGCGACTCAAACATGAGACCTTTCATAGGCGAGTTTGTAGATCTACGAAATTGTTGTTAGGAATGACGACTTTGAGGAGTGGTTTCGACCATGGCGGTTTCTCATAGTGCTTCACCTTCGATCATTTGAAAATCGGGGTGATGGAAAGGGGAGGGGAGAAATAAATATTGTGTGTTGAAATGAGGTAACCAACTACAAGATCAATATTCTTTCGATATATTTATTTACTTTAAAATATATTTTAATATTTTTTCATTTTCAATGATTATTTATATCACAAAGTAATAAATATTTTTTTTTTTTAGGATTAAATTGATATTTCTTCCTTTATCTTTACAGAAATATATCTTCTCCTTTTTCTTTCTTATGTCAGCATTGGATGCCTTGTATGTCATAAAGGAACAACAACGACCTTGATAACATAAAAAGATAATACAGTGATAAGTCCATGTCGTCATAATAATTTTCATTTCTTCCTTTTGACCATGGGAAATCAAGTGACGATTTCCTTGAATAACAAGTGGGAAAGATGCAATGCAGCTAATGCCCCACCAATGAGAAAAAGCTTAAGTTGTCGAATGGGTAACAAGTGGCAAAGGGATTGGAGCACAAAGCCATAGCCCATGTCACATTAAAGGGAAAGCGGTCGAATATGATGCTAGCATGGAAGTTGAAGGCCTTGCAAAGTGTAAATGAATAATGTTGTATTTGCAAACAGACGAGCCTAAGTACATGGATTGGACGTTGAATTGTTTCCATCAGAACATTATTCAATAGTGATTTGTGAGATGCATCGGAGCACTATTTAACAATGCTCCGATGCATCTCACTGAGCACTATTGAATCATGCTTCGATCACTATTCAATAGTGCTCCTTGAGATGCATATGAGCCCTATTGAATAGTGCTACGATGCATCTCGTGGAGCAATATTGAATAGTCCTTCGATCGTGGACCACTATTGAACAGTGCTCCGATGGCACTGTCGCAACGAGGCCTAGTGTAGGTTTCATGGCAGAGGAGATCACAAGCATGATTCTTGCAATTCCATTCACATTTCGTTGTGCAAGGCATACATAAACTTCCACATATATGACCAGAGTGACTATGTAGGCAATGCTTCTCGCAAGGATTTTTTAGGGAGGACATATCTTAGAGGAAGCGGCCATGCATTTGTCCTCGAGCTCTCTTTGGTTGGGGTGTTCAGTTTAGGTTAGTCTCTGGTCGATAGCTAAGAGAAGGTTATTCCCCGGTCAAGGGCTTGCTAACAGATTATAGGAATGTCGGTTGTAAGCCCTTCATTGTTACACCCTCGGTGGATGAATTGTAGAGGAAATGGCTTCATGGAGTTAACCGCCTTCCGTTTGGATGCCCACTGGGGAGGAGACATCCAAAGTTTCTATCACAAAGGAAGTAATTGAGTCAAGAATATTGGTTGGTTATGACCAACCAAGGGTGAGGAGAAGAAAGAAAGCTCCATCGGTCAGGGATATAGAATACTTGCTTGGCTATATAGAACTGTCGACCCATGGAAGAAAGTAGTTTAGAACGTGATGAACGATGGATATGTAACTAGCTAGGAGGAATGATTAAAACAAAGTGAGAAAGATAGTGGCTTTGGTTTTAGAGAGAGAGAGTCTAGTTCTCCAGATTCAGAGCCAGATGTTCCAGGTCAATATGAACACTTTATAGAGCGAGCTGAAGAGGTTGATGTTCCGTATCCAAAGCCTGTGTATCTAACACCTTAAGTAGCAATAGCTTAAGCATCAGGAAAAGCAACAATTGGTTACCAGATCCAATCTTATTAGTTGGTGGTCTAGGAGGATGTTGTATTGAACAAGCTCAAGAAGTCTATAAAGTTTGGAAGTAGTGCAGTTACTAGATGCTTCACTTAAGCCAATCACATAGATATCTTTGATTGTTGATTCACTTTTATATTATGTGAAAAAAGGTCAAGTAGGATGCTCTACATTCGATCATTATGTCTGAAACCTTGAAGAAACATATCATTGAGGAGTACGATCAACTGAAGTGGTTCATGATTATATTTCAACAACAGAAAGTGAGTTTCAATCATGCAACAACAATGCTCAACAAATGAACATAATATTCCAAATGATTTCTTCGTGGTTTCTCCATCCTCTAGTAACCCATTCATAGTAAATCGGTTTTGAGTAAGCAAATGGAAACTCCAAGCTTCAAACAACATTGAATTTTCTCTTTGTGGCTGAAACATAATGCGTAGTTGGCTTCATTGCAGAGCTCTTAGGTAAGGCTAGCCGCAAAATTGTAAGTAAAACAACGTTGCTCGTTGGTCTTTGAAAAAATGTCTTTGAGTGTGGAAGAATATGTCTTTGCCTGTACGTGTTCATATTTCATGTCTATGATATATATGTATGTTGGAAGGATCGTGTGGTGAAACAATTTTTCTCTGTGCATACGCGTGTGTGAATTGAATTGGGGATCGATTGTCACGTGGGCTTTGAACTCCGATGAAAGATAGATTCATGACAACATGACCTGTATGATTTATGGGGTTCCTTAGACTATATAATGCAAATGAGACAGGTGGTGGTATGAGGATTTTATGTTTTATAAATTAATTTTAACTAGCATACCCCCAAAACGGGGGAAATGAAACGCCGAGAAGAATTTCACTATGTTGTAAAATGAGAGAAAGTTGTGTGTACTTAGACAATATAGTTTTGTGTGTTTGAAAGCAAGTCTAGCTAATATATGGTAGGGATTGTAGTCGATGAAATTGAAAGAAAACTATGTTGCAAGTACTAATAAGCAATAAATAGAAACCCATGTAATAGATGACAAATAAAATGAATTGTACATTAATTTGTCATACCAAAATGAAGGCCTAGTAAAATAAATATATTTGGTATTTTCATTTGGTAGGGGGAGTGCAGGGATTGAGGATTGCAATTTTAAGTGTGAAAGGGACAGAGAATGAAGGCATGCCTCTTGCTTTTTCCGAAGTGAGAGACATGAAGTGTCTTTCATCTTTGCATAGTGTTTTAAGGAGAACGATGGTGTAATTCGGATTGGACTTCTAATGTTGTAGTACGTGGCATTCACTGTGAAGGTAAGCTATAAGTTCTTTGTTACCAATGTTAATGGTTGACCTTGTTAATGTCAATCCTTGGGATTTATGGATAGTAAATTCCCAAGCCATCTTTAGGGGGATTTGTTTCTTATTACTTTGATTTATAGGTGGAATTGGTATGTGCTTTGGTTGAGGTTGGTCCCATGGAGGCCCAATGTAACTATCAAATCCCATGACAACATAGGTTGGTAACTTAAGAGGGGTAGATCCAGGTGTGTATACAATTTGCATGACCAATCCAAGTGCACTATTTACTAATCCTAATGAAACGCCGAGAAAAACTTCAATATGTTGTAAAATGAGAGAAAGTTGTATGTACATAGACAATATAAATTTATGTGTTTGAAAGCAAGTCTAGCTAATTTATGGTAGGGATAGTAGTCAGTGTAATTGAAAGGAAAACTCATTTTCAAGTACTAATAAGCAATAAATAGAAATTCATTTAATCGATGACAAGTAAAATGAAATGTACATTAATTTGTCATATGAGAAAGTATACATATGTGAGTAAAACAACAAGGGGATAGATAATGATCAAGTTTGAGCAGGGACATGATACATTTACTTGTATCCCTGCTTCCTCGATGCATTTTGAAAACTCGTGGGCTCTTTAAGACAACTTCTTAGAAGGTATGCCTATAAGGTGTTCTACAACATCCTGGAGTGCAACTACATTGATTTTGTTTGTTTGGTCTTCAATGGTGAATTGGAAAATGTACCTGTATTCACATTCATAGACACGTTGATTGCACTTTTGGCAATTCTAGACAACATCCTCAATAGGTGTGATTTTTTTTTTCAATTCAATAGTTGTCTTGATTAAAATGTATGTAGGTTCTAGCCCTAAACTGATTCCTTCATTTTTAATGTTAGATTAGTTATTTTGAAGATGTTTCACAATGATTATTAGATTGTGTTCAAATTTAAAACAATTTTTGATATTTTACAAAAGTTTAAATGTATCAAAATGTACAACACAAACTAACCCTAGACAATTATCAAGCTATCATAAATACAATGGCGTTAGGAGGAAAAGGGATTCCATTCTGATGATGTTATGGTATGTTCCATAACGAAGCAATAGAAAATGAGTGGATATTAGAGCATGACATATGAAGTAGGAGATTTTGTAGTAGTCGAGCAGACCATAATATCAAAAGTAACTTCGTAGTAAATAACACTTTTTTTTTATTTGCACAACATAGTACTCAATACAATTTACAAAATTACTTAAAACTTGTACCTTTCTCTCATTTTACATTCATTGCAAGTGTTGAAGTACTCTCATATTCAAGTATGAACTTCATATAGTATATTGCAATGTGGCCGGTGAATGTAGGTGATCTGGTACCTACAAAGTTCAAAGTATGCAGCTATGCTCCAGCGCCATCCAATGAGTGCCATAAAGTAGACCAAGTAGTACCTAATTATGATTGGTGGATGCAACGTGCAATGTTCCATTTGTTGAAATATTGTAACTTCTAAGAATATTATATTTGTACTTTATTATTCCAGAGATGTTCCATTCCTCCGTGGATACCCTATTGTATATCCGGAGATGTTTATTCCTTCGAGAGAGTGTGGTAACTAGGGTTATTATATCTCCCATGTGAGGTCGGCCCTGAGTTAGCTGATTAGGGGTTATTAGACTCTCTTAGGAGATGTCGGCCCCATTAGGGTGAAAAGTCAGTTAGAACATGAGTATAAATAGAGGAGGTGTGTTCCTCATTTATCTCATTCATTCACTCACTTGTGATTGGCGCATAGGAGAGAGAGAGATCTGTATAGGAGGAGAAGTAGCTCTTGTTGAGGACTACATCTTGTATTGGGTTGATTATCTATATTGAAGAAAACTTTGCTGGGTTTTCTACCCCATGAGGGTTTCCCAGGGTAAATCTTTGTCTATCTTGTGATTGCATTTCTTTCAGTGATCTTGCTTGTGAAATTAGGTTAAACTTAACATGGTATCAAAGTTAGCCTGAATAAGACATCTTTCACAAGGTGAAAATACCTCTCTCTCTCTCCTCCTCTGGTGAAAATTAGGGTTTCTGCAAAAGTTGGAATTTTTGGATTCTAATTGCATGGCTGGACAACCCTCCTCAAAATCAAAGTTTTGAGCCTTACATCAAATTTTTTGAGTGGGTAGAACTCCGGGAAAGTCAAACCATAGTTTGGGTTTTGGACCAGAAAACCAGTATACCAGAAAAGGTGCGAACCAAAAGGCCAAAAATTCTGTTGCAGATCTGAAAGTTGATGATCGGATTTGAAGGGTGAAAAGTTGAAGTTTACAAAAGCAGAGTTCTCCAGTTATCTCAATCCAATCAAGCATATCTCCTGGTAAGTGTTACTCTATCTTTTGAGAAACTTCAATTTCTGTGACCCCCTTGGATAAGATGGCTCCAAGCACTAAGCTTGAAGACAAGTTAGAGGGTCTAGAGAATTTTCGAGCATGGAAATATAGGATTGCTCTCATTCTTGAAAAGAATGATCTTGTCCAATATATCAAAGATGAGGTTGCAGAAGCTGAGGAAGATGAAGCCAAAGAGAAGTATAGGAAGGACTTGATTAGGGCAAAGAGAATCATTGCTAATTCTATTAAGGACCACTTGATTCCCCAAGTGGTATCCAAGAAGACTCCAAAGGAGATGTATAATGCCCTGTCCAGAATGTATGAAGGAAAGAACATCAATAGGAAGATGAACCTGAGAGCTCCATTGAAGAGCACCAAGATGAATCAAGGAGAATCCATTCAAGATTACTTCTCAAGGGTTTCTCGGTTCAAGGAACAAATAGATGCCATTGGAGATACCCTTGATGAAGATGAACTAGTCATGACTGCTCTAAATGGTCTCACTAGATCTTGGGAGTCATTCATCCAAACTATGTGTGCCAGAAAAGAAAGTATGAAGTTTGATGTGGTATGGGAGGATTGCATTCAAGAAGAAGCTAGGGTTTCCAACAAAGATGCCTTGCTCAAAGGAGATGACCAAGCCTTGGCCAACCACACCAAGAGAAGAAGGAACCAATCCTACTTCAAGAAGGATAGTCACAAGGAGTCTCAACCTCCACAAAGATTTCAAAAGAGAAGAGGAACTAATCAAAGAAGAGATTACTCCTCATTCCAATGTTTTACATGTCACAAAATAGGACACATTTATAAGGATTGCCCTCTAAAGAAGAAAAAGGGTTTTCACCACAAAAGACATCAAGCACATCTAGCAGAAGATGATAGTGAAGAAGAAGAGGAGGAAAGGCCTCAAAAGAAAAGATCTAAAGTAGAAGAAGAAGAAGATGCAAAAGAGTATGTTCTATTCTCTGCACTCTCTGGGACAGTAACACCTGGAGAATATACATGGCTCATTGATAGTGGTGCTTCAAAGCACATGACAGGACAAAAGAAGACTCTTTCAAAACTTGAAGAGAAGACCTCTCCACAAAAGGTATCCCTGGGAGATGACTATCAATATCTCATCAAGGGAGTTGGTGAATCAAGTTACAAGCTTGATTCTGGAACCCCATTGAAGATGAAGGAGATCTTATATGTACCAGGTTTGAAGAAGAACTTACTCTCTATCTCATCTTTATACAAGAAAGGTTATAGGGTTGCATTCATAGATGGGAAAGTACTCATGTGGCCCAAAGGAAAATCAATTGAGGATGCAATTGTTATTGGTGAAGAGGAAGGAGGTCTATACAAACTCAAGGGCCATCCAGAAGCTGCCCTTGTACATGAAGCCACTAGCCCAAGTGAGCTATGGCATAGGAGGCTTGCTCACATTAACTACAAATCACTACCTCATGTGAGCAAGGTAGTTATAGGACTACCAGACTTAAATATTGATCATGATGGAACATGCAAAGGATGTGCCAAAGGGAAGAATATCAAGAACCAATTTCCAAAGACTGAAACAAAGACTAAGAGTAACTTGGAATTGATTCATTCAGATGTATGTGGACCAATGCCCTCCACATCTTTGAGTGGATATGAATACTATCTTACATTTATTGATGACTATTCAAGAAAGACCTAGATATACTTTCTAAAAGGAAAGAATGAAGTCTTTGGAAAGTTCAAGGAGTTCAAAGCCTTGATAGAAAATCATTCAGAAAAGAAGATCAAAATACTCAGGACAGATAATGGCGGAGAATATACTTTAAAGGACTTTGAAGTCTTTTGTAAAGAAGCTGGAATCAAGAGGGAACTAACCACTCCCTACAATCCTCAACAAAATGGTGTTGCGGAGAGAAAGAATAGAACTATTATGGAAGCAGTAAAGATAATGATACATGATCAAGACCTACCTATTTATCTATGGGCTGAAGCAGCTAGGATAGCATTCTATGTGCAGAATAGACTATCTCATAGTGCTATTGATTTCAAGACTCCAGAAGAAGTGTTCACAGGAAAGAGACCTGAGGTAAGTCACCTCAAGATATTTGGATGCCCAGTATACATTCACATTCCAAAAGAAAAGAGGACCAAGCTGGATCCTTCCCGGAAGAAGGGAATATTTGTTGGATATTGTGAAGCATCCAAAGCATTTAGAATTTACATCCCAGGTTTCCATCATATGGAAATAAGTAGGGATGTGACATTTGATGAAGAAGTAGCTCTCAAGAGATCTAGGAAGTGCCAGTATGAAGAAGTATATGAAGAAGATGCACCTTCCAGAACTGCAGAGGTTGTACCCATCCTGAATATGTAACACTTGAAGACCATGACATTATAGAACCTCAAGAACCCCCTACCATGAACATATCAAGAAAGAGAAAGCCAGCATGGGAAAGAGATATTATACTAGGAGGAGAAAAGTATGGAGCTCCTGAAGGCTCCACCAGAGTGAGCAAGAAACCAAAGTCATTTTCCAATTATGTGGCTTTGATGTGTGATCTTGTAGATCAAGAACCCACTAGTTATGAAGAGGCTTCTCATAAGAAAGAGTGGGTAGAGGCAATGACTGAGGAGTACCAATCAATAATGAAGAATGATGTTTTGGATATAGTTCCCAAACCAAAAGACAAAAGTGTGGTATCCTCCAAATGGATAAACAAAATAAAGCATGCTGCAGATGGTAGCATTGAAAAATATAAGGCAAGGTTTGTGGCCAGAGGATTCTCTCAGAAAGAGGGAATTGACTATGAAGAGACATTTGCACCAGTTGCAAGGTACACTTCCATTAGAACCATCATGGCACTTGCATCCATGATGAAGTGGGAATTACACCAGATGGATGTAAAGACAGCTTTCCTGAATGGTGTGATTGAGGAGGAAGTGTACATAGAACAACCACAAGGAAGGTGGAAGATGGAAGAACCCATGTGTGCAAACTGAAGAAGGATTTGTATGGGTTGAAGCAAGCTCCTAGAGCTTGGTATGGAAGAATTGACAGTTTCTTGACAAGCTTGGGCTTTACCAAAAGTAAAGTTGATCCTAATCTTTATCTCAAGGTTATGGATGGTGAACCTGTCATATTGTTGCTATATGTGGATGATCTATTTCTGACTGGAAATGAGAAACAGATTATCGAGTGCAAGAAGAAGCTCTTTTCAGAGTTTGAGATGAAAGATATCAGATTGATGCACTACTTCCTAGGTCTGGAAGTATGTCAAGGCCCAGAAGGAATCTTTCTCAACCAAGGAAAGTATGCTCTCGAAATATTGAAAAGATTTAATATGCTGGAATGCAAATCCATGGCCACTCCCATGGATTCCAACTTGAAGCTGTTAGCTGATGACTCTTCAGAGTTAGTGGATGTGACTCTGTATAGACAAATTATTGGGTCATTAATGTATCTGACGAATACCAGGCCAGATATATGCTTTGCGGTGAACACCTTGAGTCAATATCTAGTGGAACCTAGATGAGTTCAACTAATAGCTACAAAGCATGTGATGATGTACCTAAAGGGTACGATAGATTTTGGTCTATGTTATCGTGGAGATCATGAATTCAGATTGTATGGCTACACAGATGTTGATTGGGCAGGAAGTGTATCAGACAGGAAGAGTACATTGGGTGGATGTTATTGTCTAGGATATTCCATGATCTCATGGTTTAGCAGGAAGCAGTCAAGTGTGGCTCTCAGCACAGCTGAAGCGGAATATATAGCTGCCTTCTCTGCTAGTTGTGAAGCGGTATGGCTTCGGAAATTGTTATCAGGATTGTTTGACTTAGAGATGGACCCCACTGTGATCCCGTGTGACAACCAGAGTTGTATCAAGATGACAGAGAATCCAGTATTCCATGATAAGTCAAAGCACATAGAGACCCGGTATTTCTATATATGGGATATGGTGCAGAAAGGAGCTATCAAGCTCGAGTATGTAGGCACTGATGAACAAGTTGCTGATGTGTTGACCAAACCTCTGTCTCAAGTAAAGTTTGAGTATTTCCAAGACAATCTTGGTGTTGTTCAGAAGGACCCTCCTCGAAAGGGGGAGTGATATGGTCGATGATGATATTTGGATACTGGTATCGATGTGGATACCTGTATCGATGTGGATACTTGTATCGATGATGAGATTGCCTATATTGACAGTAAGGTCAATAATGAGGATACCTGTGTTGATGAGGATACATGTGTCAATGATGAGGTTACCTGTTCCAACAATGAGGTTGATGATGAGGTTACTTGTTCCGATGATGAGGTCGATGAAGTGGTACTTAGAATTTGTCTAAGAGGACTATTGGGATTGCATCGTCCCTGGACTTATGTCCTAAAGTGATAGGGATTGATCATCCCATAAGTGGAGCAGGATTTCATCGTCCTTGGACTTATGTCCTAAAGTGATAGGGATTGATCATCCTGTAAGTGGATCAGGATTGCATCATCCTTGGACTCATGTCCGAAAGTGATAAGGACTAATCATCCTATAAGCTGATTCGGGATTGCATCGTCCCTAGACATGGTGAGATGTCTTAAAGTGATAAGGACTAATCATCCTATAAGTTGATTCAGGATTGCATCGTCCCTAGACATGGTGAGATGTCTTAAAGTGATAAAGACTAATCATCCTGTATGTTGATTCGGGATTGCGTCGTCCCTAGACATGGTGAGATGTCTTAAAGTGATAAGGATTAATCATCCTGTAAGTTGATTCAGGATTGCATCGTCCCTAGACATGGTGAGGTGTCTTAAAGAGATAAGGATTGATAATCCTGTAAGTTGATCTAGATTGCATCGTCCATAGACATGAGAGATGTCTTAAATTGAGAGGGACTAATCATCCCGTAAGCAGATCAGGATTTATCATCCTTGGACCTATGTCCTAAAGTGAGAGGGATTGATCATCCCATAATAGGATCTTGTACATTGCAAAGTATGCTGCTATGATGATGTTGTTGATCGAGAGGATCCATATGTTGATCGTGATGATCTAGATGACAATGTTGATGATCGTGATGGTCTAGATGACGATGATGTTGATTGTGATGGTCTAGATGACGATGTTGTTGATTGTGATGATCTAGATGACGATGTTGCTGATCATGATGGTCTAGATGACGATGTTGTTGATCGTGATGATCTAGATGACGATGTTGTTGATCGTGATGGTCTAGATGACGATGCTATTGATCGTGATGGTCTAGATGACGATGTTGCTAATCGTGATGGTCTAGATGACGATGTTGTTGATCGTGATGGTCTAGATGACGATGATGTTGATCGTGATGATCTAGATGACGATGATGTTGATCGGTAGATCCAGACGACAATGCTGTTGATCGAGAGGATCCAGATGATGATGATGTTGTTGTAGCTGTTCGAGTGCTACAGAATATGAAGATCCAGTATTGAAGATCTTGAAGATGTTCCAGTAACTGTTTGAGTTACTGATGATGTATGAAGAAAGCTTCCAATGATTTATAGATGTATCATGTATCATGTAGTTGATGACTCCTTGCTCCTGCAGATGTTGTTATAATATCCTTCTCGTTAAGCGGGAGTGTTGAAATATCGTAACTTCTAAGAATATTATATTTGTACTTTATTATTCTGGAGATGTTCCATTCCTCCGTGGAGACCCTATTGTATATCCAGAGATGTTTATTCCTCCGAGAGTGTGTGGTAACTAGGGTTATTAGATCTCCCATGTGAGGTCGGCCCTGAGTTAGCTGATTAGGGGTTATTAGACTCTCTTAGGAGAGGTCAGCCCCATTAGGGTGAAAAGTCAGTTAGAACATGAGTATAAATAGAGGAGGTGTGTTCCTCATTTATCTCATTCATTCACTCACTTGTGATTGGCGCATAGGAGAGAGAGAGATCTACATAGGAGGAGAAGGAGCTCTTGTTGAGGACTACATCTTGTATTGGGTTGATTATCTATATTGAGGAAAGCTTTGCTGGGTTTTCTACCCCATGAGGGTTTCCTAGGGTAAATCTTTGTCTATCTTGTGATTGTGTTTCTTTCAGTGATCTTGCTTGTGAAATTAGGCTAAACTTAACACCATTGGCCATGACGGTTAGTCTTTATCTGCTTCAGTTGTTGCAGGCTAAATGTCTTGTCTCTTTCAGTTTTATTTATGCAAGTTGTGAACAAGACTTTTAGCTTGTAGGTTGCACGTTAGATATTGGTGGAAAATTAAATTATTGATGATGTGATACTTGGCTACATGCTTATTTGATTAGTTTTAATGCCTCTATTATTGAAATCTATTGTTTGATTTCTCACAAAAGTCATCCCTATACAAAGTGGGTATTTTGTGAACACAATCATTGAATAGATTGAAAACTTTAGAAAGTGATATGGAGACTCCATGGTCAGTGGATAATTTGAATGTTCCCATGTAAACAAGATATTGCATTATATAAAATAAATTGAAGACTTGTAAAAATTGTATGATTGTTCTTACACATGGTCATTGAGTAAATTGAAGACTTGCAAAAGTAGTGACGGTTTCCATACATAATAAATATTTAAATGTATTCATACATATTAGATGTTGATTTAAATAAATAAATTAAATACTTGTAAAAATGGTATATAAAGATTTCTAAATGATATATTAAAATTTGCATATATAATAATAATAATAAAAGTAGATAGAAAGTTCATACTTAGAACTTAGTGAATAATTTACGTGTTGTCATATACATATATGTTGATTTGAAGAAGTAAATTAAAAATTTGTAAAAATAATATTAATGCTTCGAAATCATCAAACTTCTTCCGGGGGACCATTTCATGAAATAGGCGGAGCTGGCTATCAATCCGGTGATGGCGGTGCCGAAATTGATAATCTCGACAGTGACGAGGATTTTATGATCATTGATGACTGTGATTCTGAAGGGAGTGATGTAAGCCATGAGACTCAAAAGAAGAATAAATGGTTCAATTTTTTTTTTGAATCCCTGGATAGCCTGGGTCTTGAGGAAGTGAATGATCCAGAGAGGCAGTGGCATTGCCCGACATGCAGAGGTGGTGTTGGGGCAATCGATTGCTATAGGGGTATGCAACCTATTTTAGCCCATGCCAAAACTATCAGAACAAAGAGGATAAAGGTGCACCACAAACTTGCAGAATTATTGGAAGAAGAGTTGAGAAGGCGAGGAGATGCATGTGTAATTTTCGAGGAACTGTTTGGCAAGTGGAAGGGCTTGCGGGAGATGGTAAACGATCAGGAGATTGTTTGGCCTCCTATGGTTATTATTCAGAACACGCTCCTTGATCAAGATGAAGATGAACAAGTATGCACGCGATTTTCAGCCTCACATGGTCAGCAGTCGCACGGCACAGAGTGTCACGTAACAATTAAGACGATCTGGGAGGTAGAATGCGAAGGATGACGTCGGCTTAGGACTATTTCGTCTCCTGCACTCGCAAAAAAAATCAGGCGGGGAAATCGAGAATGGTTTTCTTTTACATTTTTAAATTTAATAATTTGCTGAATCAGAGACCGATTACTGCAATTTCTCCGAAATTTTGTCGTTGCTTTTGCATTCCTGGCGGGATTTTGACATGGTGTAACTTTTTTCGCGGCGTTCGTCGCTTCTCATATTGATTTTACGCTGTTGTGAATGTGTCTCATTATCTCATAAAGCTTTCCTCAATGTTTTTCTTCATTCCTGGACTCTCTCAATCGATCCCAAAATTTAATTTATATCTCATATCCAACTCTAATTAGAATAAATATTCTAGAATCCTGAAAATTCAAATCATCCTCCTAACACTAGGCCTTAGGTTTTTCTCGTAGTTTGCCAAGGTGAATAAAACAAACACAAGATAGTAATATTGGTTGGTAGACAAAGGGAAACATTGGAGCCATGGTGAATAAAACATACACAAGATAGCGATATTGGTTGGTAGACAAAGAGAAACACTGGAGCCATGGTGAATAAAACGTAGGTAATTATTTTCTTATATAATTAAATTTAAAAAAATGTGTGAGAATCTTTTATTTTTTTCAAGTAAGACATAAATGTTTATTCTAAATGATAAGTTAGAGACAATATATTTTTAACTATCTGTTATATTTTGTGGCCTAACAACCAATCCAAGTTTATGAAAGCCCTGGTAGGATCTCCAATGGGGAATTTTATTTTTGAAATGAAAAGGGTTTAAACGAAATGATTTTTTTTTCATACAATCTACCCCGTTGTGATGGTTCCAATAGTTTATACCAGCAGGCGCAGCTTCCATTTATCGGCTACCTTGAGGATGGAAGGAATAATGATAGATGCTATCAATTTCAGAGACTAGTGAATTTGGTGAATAATGATAGTAGCTTTGGTGAATTTGTAGTTAAATTTTTATTTTTATTTTTTTGTGGGGCTAATTATCCATAAGAACCGACCCTGCAACAATATGATTTTAGGGAATTCAAGAAACAACAAGAGGGTCCGTGTATTCGGTCTACATGCTCCACAAAACAATAATATAGTGTAGTAACATCAGGTAAGTTAAGTAAGTGTGGAATTTTCTACACCGATATAGCCAAGTAAGTGTGGATTTTTCTATATAAGAGCAGGGCACTAAGTTCATTGGTTCAAAGATCGATTAGTATATCTCTACTTTTGCAGGGAATAATAAGTGAATTCCATTAGAAATTTGGAGCAAAAAATTGTCATAATACGTACCATTAGCTCATTTCATAGTTAATTTTAATTTAATATATATTAATAGTTAATGTTACCTTAGGATTGGTGAATAAAATTTTTTAATATAAGAGGATAAAAGTTGGAAGGAAGATTCTACTCGTTAAACTAGAGACTACTAAGGAAAATCATAAAAAAAATAAAATTCATATTAAAGAAATATTTTCAATATTTAGAGTTATGAAATATTGTATGATGGTATCTCTAGATCTCTGATACTTTATGGATCTAGTCCTTGAATTAAGATGTTGATTTCCGTGCATAGATTTTCATGTCTTCTATATTAATAACAATATGTTGTTCATTTTGATCTTTGTGTATGTATTTTAGTGTCAATTACATTAATGATAGTGTGTAGTTTAATTTTTTTATTTTATTACATAAATTTTAATGTCAATTATATTAATAACAATATGTTGTTTACATTTTGATCTTCATGCATAGATTTTTATGTCAATTATATTAATAATAGCATGTTGTTTATATTTTGATCTTTGTGCATATATTTTAGTGTCAATTACATTAATAATAGTATGTTGTTTATATTTTCTTCTTCGTGCATAGATTTTTTGTCAATTACATTAATACCAATATGTTATTTACATTTTGATCTTTGTGTATAGATTTTAGTGTCAATTACGTTAATGATAGTATGCTTAAATTTTGATTTCTTTGCATAAATTTCAATTCAATTACATTAATAAGAATACGTTGTTTACATTTTGATCTTTGTGCATAGATTTCAATGTCAATTACATTAATGACAATATGTTGTTTATGTTTTGATCTTCATGCATAGATTTCTATGTCAATTACATTAATTTCAATGTTTGTTGCATACATAGAGAATAAGGTTGGGAAACATTATACGATGGACATATTGAAACCAATGGTATATTTAGATTTATGATACTTCATGGACCTAATTCTTTATTCAAGATGTTGATCTTCATGCATAGATTTCAGCATCTACTACATTAATAATAGTATGTTGTTTACATTTTGATGTGTGTACATAGATTTCAATGTCAATATGTTGTTTATGTTTTGATCTTCATGCATAGATTTTAGTGTCAATTACATTAATGACAATATGTTGTTTACATTTTGATCTTCATGCATAGATTTAAATGTCAATTACATTAATGATAGTTGGTTGTTTACATTTTGATCTTCGTGCATAGATTTTAGTGTCAAATTACATTAATTTCAATGTTTGTAGCATTGATTTCAATTATTCTTCTCTTTGATATAAGGTTTTAATTGCAGTGCATTTTAGTGGTTGTGCATTGGTTTTATTTGTTGTTGTATTGATTTCAATGTTTCCTCTAGTTGATACAAGCTTTTAGTGAAAACCATGATATATTAATCAAAGTGACCATGCCCTTTCATAATGAATAGATGGATGATGTATATGTTGAGAATGTAAGAATACAAACACATAAATGTGTAAGGCAACAAGTGTGAAGTTAGAAGAAATGACTAATGAGCAAAAAAAGATAAAACAAAACAAAAATTGAACAATAAAGAAGATATCGACAAAGAAAGTAAGAACAAGTGACAACTGAACAACAAAAAGAAGAAAGAAGACAAATTTTTGAACGACAAAGAGCATATCAAGAAAGAAAGTTAGAACAAATGGAAAATGAATGAGAAGAAGAACAAAGAAGACAAATTTATGAATGAAAAATAGCATATCAACAAAGAAAGTAAGAAGAAATGACAATTGAACCACAACCAGAATAGGGAAAGCAAAATTTTGAATGACAAAGAGCATATCCACAAAGAAAGTTAGAGCGAATGACATATGAACAATCAGAAGAACATAGAAACAAAATTTAAAATGACAAGGAAAGTTAGATCCATCTTAACTCCCCCATACTTAAGATGCAGGCAATTTCACAAGGATTATCGAAAATAATTTATCTTAACTACCCCATACTTAAGATGCAGGCAATTTCACAAGGATTATCAACAATAATTTATCTTAACTCCCCCATACTTAAGATGCATGCAATT